>CM042399.1:21749502-22404502 GCA_023634145.1 Thymallus thymallus
AATTTTTTTTTTTTTAAATATCACATTTACATAAGGATTCAGACCATTACTCAGTACTTTGTTGAAGCACATTTTGGCAGCGATTAC
Source organism: Thymallus thymallus (assembly GCA_023634145.1). NCBI lineage: Eukaryota > Metazoa > Chordata > Actinopteri > Salmoniformes > Salmonidae > Thymallus > Thymallus thymallus. Next base: position 21,749,590 of record CM042399.1, read on the forward strand.
AGCCTCGAGTCTTCTTGGGTATGACACTACAAGCTTGGCCCACCTGTATTTGGGGAGTTTCTCCCATTCTTCTCTGCAGATCCTCTCAAGCTCTGTCAGGTTGGATGGGGAGCGTTGCTGCACAGCTGTTTTCAGGTCTCTCCAGAGATGTTAGATCGGTTTCAAGTCCGGGCTCTGGATGGACCATTCAAGGACATTTAGAGACTTGTCCCAAAGCCACTCCTGCTTTGTCTTGACTGTGTGTTTAGGGAAGATGAATCTTCGCCCTAGTCTGAGATCCTAAGCGCTCTGGAGCATGTTTTCATTAAGGATCTCTCTGTACTTTGCTCCGTTCATCTTTGCCTCGATCCTGACTAGTCTCCCAGTCCCTGTCCCTGAAAAACATCCCCACGGCATGATTCTGCCACCACCATGTTCACCATAGGGATGGTGCCAGGTTTCATCCAGACGTGACGCTTGGCATTCAGGCCAAAGAGTTCAATCTTGGTTTCGTCAGACCAGAGAATCTTGTTTCTCATGGTCTGAGAGTCTTTAGGTGCCTTTTGGCAAACTCCAAGCAGGCTGTCATGTGCCTTTTACTGAGGAGTGGCTTCCGTCTGGCCACTCTACCATAAAGGCCTGATTGGTGGAGTGCTGCAGAGATGGTTGTCCTTCTGGAAGGATCTCCTATCTCCACAGAGGAACTTTAGACCTCTGTTAGAGTGACCATTTGGCATCTTGGTCACCACCCTGATCAAGGCCCTTCTCCCCCGATTGCTCAGTTTGGCCGCGCGGCCAGCTCTAGGAAGAGTCTTGGTGGTTCCAAACTTCTTCCATTGAAGAATGATGTAGGCCACTGTGTTCTTGGGACTTTCAATGCTGCATACATTTTTTGGTACCCTTCCCCAGATCTCTGCCTCGACACAGTCCTGTCTCTGAGTCTCTTCGACCTCATGGCTTGGTTTTTGCTCTGACATGCACTGTCAACTGTGGGACCTTTTATAGACAGGTGTGTGCCTTTCCACATCATGTCCAATCAATTGATTTTACCACAGGTGGACTCCAATCAAGTTGTAGAAACATCTGAAGGATGATTAATGGAAACAGGATGCACCTGAGTCTCATAGCAAAGGGTCTGAATACTTTTGTAAATAAGGTATTTCTGTTTTTAATATTTAATACATTTGCAAACATTTCTAAAAAACAGTTTTTGCTTTGTCATTATGGGGTATTGTGTGTATTTTGCTGAGGATCTTTTTTTTTTTTAATCAATTTTAGAATAAAGCTGTAATGTAACAAAATGTGGAAAAAGTCAAGGGGTCTGAATACTTTCCGAAGGCATTGTATGTCTGAAAATAAGCTAAATCTAAAAGGGTCGTTTTGAGATATTAATATTAATATTTTGAATGTTGAAAAATGAATTTTTAAATGTGTTATTTCGGAATCTAGACTTCCTCCATATTTGAGAGTATAATGGCACCAATATGTTGTCTGTGTCATGTAGAGTTCACAGATCATAGGTTCTTACAGGTCTAAAAAGGGCCTTAAATGGCCACTTTCATCAATATTTAAAAAAGAAAATGTGTGATACAAATGTAAAAGCATGTTAAACATCCTTCCTCCTAATGAAGTTTCTATGTGAGAATTGCCTGAATAATCTGAGATCCCAAAAATATTTTCAACTCCAGCTGGCATGGAATCACCCGATAGTAATATGTCGATGTGTGACGGACAGCCTGTCTCAACACAAGAACATTACGCGCTTGTATACGTCAACCAAGACACTGCAGCACCACAAGAGATAATCTCCTCTCCTCCCCAAAAAGTATTTTTAGCCCTAATGATGAGTGCCTGTAATTTTTGGCACCCAGCAGCACTTCAGAAAGCAAATTATATGACCCATTAAATTAGCCAGACCTTTTAAATTAAGTGATTCTGGTAGAGAGCGCTAGCAATTAATACAGTTCTGAGAACAGCCCAGGCACTAACGAAACAATCCCCCAAAAATCTGCACAGCAGACTGTAAAAGTGATAGTAATCTTGAAAATGACAGCTTTAAAGCCAATAACCCAATGTTTGGCATTTAGGAAACTATTAGAGCTACAGAGGTTATGATAATGTTAAATCTGCATGGACAATATCAATGGTTTATCCAGAAGCATGGTTGGTAAAATGCTCTATGTCAACACTTCGAGGCCATTAAGCGTCATTAACAGAGAGAGAGGCATTAGCAGCCATAGAACATTCAGTGAATCATAAAATGTAAAAGCCCTTGTTTAATTGATAAACATGAATTTGATTATTGTTAACATTTGTTTCACTGTGGTTTTATGTAAATATACAGTACACACATTTAGTGGTTACACACACACAAACACGTGAGTGCTTGTGTGTGCACACATACACACAACACACACACTCCCTGTTAAACATACATATTTAAACATTTCCTAAATGAGAAATGTATTCATGCATGAATTTATCTTACACAGTTTACTATGACGAAGACAAGTAACACTCTAATCATCTGTTATATATATATATATATATATATATATATATATATATATATATATATATATATATATATATATATATATAGCGGGTGAAATAAGTATTGAACACGTCACCATTTTTCTCAGTAAATATATTTCCAAAGGTGCTATTGACATGAAATTGTCACCAGATGTTGGTAACAACCCAAGTAATCCATACATACAATATGGAAACCAAAACAAATAAGTTCAGAAATTAAGTTATGTGTAATAATGTGTAATTTGTACAAAAGCCTTTGTTGGTAATGACAGCTTCAAGACGCCTCCTGTATGGAGAAACTAGTCGCATGCATTGCTCTGGTGTGATTTTGGCACATTCTTCCACGCAAACAGTCATCAAATCTTGAAGGTTCTGTGGGCCTCTTCTATGAATCTTGATCTTCAGTTCTTTCCATAGATTTTCAAAGGGATTTAAGTCAGGTGATTGGCTGGGCCATTCTAGCAGCTTTATTTTCTTTCTTTGAAACCAATTGAGAGTTTCCTTGGCTGTGTGTTTGGGATCATTGTCTTGCTGAAATGTCCACCCTCGTTTCATCTTCATCATCCTGGTAGATGGCAGCAGATTTTTGTCAAGAATGTCTCAGTAAATTTGCCCATTCATCCTTTCTTCAATTATGTGAAGTTTGCCAGTACCATTTGCTTAAAAGCAGACCCAAACCATGATGTTCCCACCTCCAAACTTCACTGTTGGTATGGTGTTTTTAGGGTGATGTGCAGTGCCATTTCTCCTCCAAACATGGTGTGTATTATGACATCCAAACAGTTCAATTCTGCTCTCATCTGACCGCACTATATTCTCCCAGTATTTCACTGGCTTTTCCAAATGTTGTGCAGCAAACTTTAAACGAGCTTCAACATGCAATGGAGTCTTGCGTGGTGAGCGTGCATACAGGCCATGGCGGTGGAGTGCATTACTTACTGTTTTCTTTGAGACAACAGTACCTACCTATTGCAGGTCTTTTTGAAGCTCTCCACAAGTGGTCCTTGGCTCTTGGACAACTCTTCTGATTATTCTTTTCACTCCTCTGTCAGAAATCTTGCGAGGAGCACCTGGTCGAGGCAAATTTATGGTGAAATTATTGTCTTTCCACTTCCGTATTATGGCCCCAACAGTGCTCACTGGAACGTTCAGAAGCTTAGAAATGCGCCTATAACCAATGCCATCATTATGTTTTGCAACAATTAGGTTGCGAAGGTCTTGAGACAGCTCTTTGCTTTTACCCATCATGAGATGTGTCTTGTGTGACACCTTGGCAATGAGACCTTTTTGTAGGCCATCAGTTGGGACTGAACCAGCTGATATTAATTTGCACTGACAGGGGGCTGGATTGCTTTTTAATTAATTTAATTAAATTAAGTTTTCAGCTGTTGTCTTGGCTTTCCATGCCTTTTTGCACCTCCCTTTCTTCATGTGTTCAATACTTTTTCCCTGTGTCATTTCACATTATTACTTATAACTTATAACATTATAACTTAATTTCTGAACTTATTTGTTTTGGTTTCTTTGTATGTATGGATTACTTGGGTTGTTACCAACATCTGGTGAAAATGTCATGTCAATAGCACCTTTGGAAATATATTTACTGAGAAACATGGTGACGTGTTCAATACTTATTTCACCCGCTGTATATATATATATATATACACATTCAGTATATATACACTGTGAATATTACTCATTCAAGGGTTTGTCTTTATTTGCACTATTTTTTACATTGTAGAATAAAAGTAAAGACATCAAAACTATTACATAACACATATGGAATCATGTAGTAATCAAAAAGGTGTTAAACAAATCAAAATATATTTTCCATTTGAGATTCTTCAAGCTTTACACACTCATGGCAAGAAAGTATTCTCAAATCAATTCCCTCATTATGAGAGATCATCTATGGTAGTGAGATGAGAGAAAGCAGAGAAAAATGTTTAGTCTCTCTCTTCTATTGTTTTGAGCTGAAACCGTGAATAATTCTCATAATCACATTTTATAATTTTTTGCCTCTGACTTTTTTCTAATTCTTTCTCCCTTCTCTTTCAATTTTTCATTTTGTGGGAGGAGAGTGAACGCATGTATTATCTTTCAGTTTGGAATGGTTGTGCTTTAATGAGTTTTATCTTCTCTGGCTATGTTTATCGCTCTCATTCAAACTCAGCTGCAGCTGCACTTAAAAAAATATATATATTTCCTTAATATATGATATTTCAAAAGCCGCCTAGTGTCCAACAAAAGCCTTAATTATTTTGGCTTTTTTTCCCAGAGGGAAAGAGTTTCTCAGATTCCGAACAGAAAACAATGGAGTTTCCGAATGAAACGTCTCCACTGCTGCACACAGACAGACACACAGGATGAATAGAAAAGGACAAATCACTGGCGTTGTCTCTGAGTCTCTGTAAGAAAATGTTTGTCTCCTACTGCTATTACTACTTCTACTAGCCCCATGAAGAACAGCAGGTATGAATGTGAGTCTTTAATTCATGTTCAAATGTACATAATACTGTATGTATGGCGGAGGATGCACGAAAAGTTACCAGGTTAAAGCTAAGAACCAATAAGCACAAAAACATTTAAAAGTGCATGCCTCTATTTCCCAGACTGATAATGCACTCAGTGCCTCTCTCGCTGAGTGACTGCATGCTGACATATTAACTGAAATGGGTTCTTAAAGGACAAAACAAAGAACTGTGGCACTTCATCGTTATACACTAATAATTGATTTGATTCATGTCAAATTTTTTGCATTACAAAAACTGCATTGTGACATGCCATGCCTTACAAACAGGGTCAAACACGTCATTAGAGAATTAAGAGTTGGGATTTGTGGGAGTTTGTTGAATAAATTATTCATATAATGTTAAAATTTGATGAGTAATCCTATCCTGGGTGAGCAGTATAGGACTTACAGTATTTCTATATAAGACAAAACCCAACTCTGACAGTTGAAAGCGGAAGCTCGTGATGTGTTCAAATCAACAAGCTCATTCTTAAAATGTAATTATAATTTGATTACATCTCTTATGGCGCACCAGTAAACACAATACATCACTTAGAGAGATATTACCATCAGGCTCAGTGCCTCTTCAGAACAAGGCTACGGCAGAGCCAGTCATTTGAACACCATTCAAATCTACATCTTTTGGATGCCAGCGAGGGTGCCATGCCATCATGAGTAATGGTGCTAATTTATATAAAGTATTTACAATCTATTTGTACACTGTCATGATAGGCAACTTCAACGTGTGAAGTAAAGATATGCCACGGGAGGCTCTTCAGAGAAGGAAGGGAAGGACCGTCCTACTCAGTGAATTACAGAAGGAAAATAATGATGAAACCTTTTATTGACTTATCCTATTTAGATAAAACTATACTATAAAACTATACATTCTGTGGTTGCCATGGCAACATGAGGTAGCCTAGGAAGATATACATAACTTTTTTATTGCATTTTTCTATCAGCTTTTTTGTTTTTGATAACTTGTTGAGGGATTAGCTGTAATATCTGGTGGTGACCCACGGAATTGCAGGACTGATTACGGCAAGTCAGTTTATATATGGCTTCGCTAGCTAGCTAGCTCGATTTAAATGATGCAGCAGCAACACCTGATCAACAGCATCAGCTTTTTGGCCTCCTGCTACGGTTCCTAGAGGAAGGTGGACTGCGGTGAGGTGATGCAGAGGCTCGCCTTATAGGGTGATTTGCAGGACTACTGCTGAGGTGTGGTGGTGTTACTGCCACTTTTACAGTCACCAAAGCATCACCCAGGTGGGTGCTACATTTCAGTAGTGATCCAGCCTGATCTACGGAGGACGAGCTGTGAACATCCAAGACGACGAGATGCCTGGTTAAGAGCTCCGTGGCGTGTCTGTCAGATGTCTCTACATCCCTGTCTGGCTCCCTCCACTCAAGATACTACCTTTCAAGATACTGCCTATCATCTAAACCTATGGAAGACCAACGCCCAATAACTGCCAGATCCTCCTACATTTGTATTGTAAAATAATATATGTTTGTTTTGTTTTTAAAGCGACTTTTGGATTCAACATGTAATGAAAAGCACTGTATAAAATATATCTTATTATTATTATTAAATACACTGAGTGTACAAAACATAAGGAACACCTGCTCTTACCATGACAGACTGACCAGGTGAATCCAGGTGAACGCTATGGACCCTTATTGATGTCACTTGTTAAATCCACTTCAAATCAGTGTAGATGAAGGGGAGGAGACAGGTTAAAGAAGGATTTGTAAGCCTTGAGACAATTAAGACATGGATTGTGTATGTGTGCCATTCAGAGGGTAAGACAAAATATTTTAGTGCCTTTGAACGGGGTATCAATCAATCAATCAAATGTATTTATAACGCCCTTTTTACATCAGATGTCACAAAGTGCTATACAGAAACCCAGCCTAAAACCCCAAACAGCAAGCAATGCTGATGTAGAAGCACGGTGGCTAGGAAAAACTCCCTAGAAAGAAATCCATAGAGGAACCAGGCTCTGAGGGGTGGCCTGTCCTCTTCTGGCTGTGTCGGGTGGAGATTATGGTATAGTAGTAGAGTATGGTAGTAGGTGCCACTCACTGGTTTGAGTGTGTCAAGAACTGCAACGCTGCTGGGTTTTTCATGGTCAACAGTTTTCCGTGTGTATCAAGAATGGTCCACCACCCAAACAACATCCAGCCAAATGCTTCCCACAACTGTGGGAGTGACTTGGGGCAGCATCCCTTTGGAACGCTTTCAACACCTTGTATAGTCAACGCCCCGGCGAATTGAGGCTTTTCTGAGGTCAATGTATATTCACATCACCAAATACCTGATTAAAACAAACTGTTTTGCAATTAAGGTCTACAGCAGTCTCAACAGCACCCTCTAGGGTATCACCATGGTGTAGCCGGAGGACAGCTATTTGGATGTTGCCCATCCAATCAAAGGATCAGAGAATGAACCTAGTACTACGCATGTATCATTTAGAAGCCTGGTGAGTTAGTGACATTGTTGGATAGGTTGAAAGATTGCGATAGTGAATAGTGATAATTGAGCATTTTTGGGATATTATGCAATTCAAATTAGTTTCTTCAAACTACAGGAGATGGAGGAGGCAGATTATATATTTTTTTCTTGATTTTATAACTTTATTTTTGTGTCGAGTTAGTGCAGTTTTATTCGCCAGAATGGCTAACTAAAGCTAATGACAATGTAGTGGATCTTTTGTTGAAGAAGCCTCTTTCATTGCCCACATAAGATTCAAGCTACTGGAAGAAAAAAAAACATTGATGATGAACGGAGGTCTGCATATTCAAACTGCACAACACAACAAGAAGGTAAAAAGGAACAGGAATGTTCTCAAGCAGCTTATCGACACTAATGCATTTTTGGTAAGAGTTGGCTTTTAGGGGCATGATGAGAGGGAAAGTCCTGCTAACAAGGGCAACTATAGTACAAAGAGCTTGCAGAGGTAATTGCCCGTTACGAGGCTTTACTTGCTGAGCATATAGACGTTTCTACTGTCTTTTCTTGGATATCGAAATCAATTCAAAATGATTTGAAAGCTTCCATCACATCAACCAATGGATGAAACCACAGACATCAGCTGTCAGTTATCGACAGGTATGTAGATGTTCAGGGCTTTATTCAGGAATGTTTCTTGGGCTAATCTGATGTGTTAAGTGGGCGAGATGCCCAGTCTCTCTATGTGCAGTGTTTGACTTTGTGAATTCTGAAGTTTAGCTTCATGAAGAAACTTGTTGCCCAAACCTATGATGGCACTGCTGAAATGGAATGTATCTGCTATTTGTATCCCCCTGCAGGTCCCTGATGTAAGAGATGATGACCCCTCCACTCCACTACCGGTGTCAACTCTCTCCTGACATGAACTGAAGCCATGTCTGATTTGCCCTCTCATCCACTGGCACATTGAAGGTTTCCTCTCCAAGCACTGCGAGTACCCCTATCAATTTTCTCTCATTACTGTAGAATTGATCACAAACAAACACAATCACATTATTAGACATTCATGTGATTTTAATCTTTGCTTGCACTCATTCTTAGCGCTTTAGTCTAACTGTGTTGTGTTATTGTTTTGTGTCTTCCCAGTCAGATCCTGCCCTGCCCTCAGTGGAAGAGTTGAGCTCTTCTGCAACACCATCAATCCATCCACTGAAGCCTCTGAACACCTTAACTCCTGTCCTGCACTGAAGTCAAGCCTCTGAAAACCTGAGCTCATGCCTCATACCCTCATTCAATCACTGCTGTGATCCCTTCCCAACACTGTGTAAGTAGCCCTCTCATAATTTAATAATTTGCCTTTGACGGTTTTTGAAACACACTTTGTTGTCTCTCTCTATCGTCGGTCTACCCTCCTCCTACATTTGTCGAGCCACCAGCCTCCACTGGTTTCAAGATGGGAGAGAAAGGGAGGGGTGAGATGGGGGAGAGATGGCTTTGATGGGTGAAGAGAGAGAAAATGGAGAGGGATCAAAAAAAATGGATGGGGAGAAGGACACAGATGGGGGATAATGTAGAAAGTCAAAGAGAGAGAGACAAAGAGAGTCTGATGGGACTGTGAACGTGCATGTGCTTGTGTGCGCGCCATGTGTCCATTTATTATATCCATCATCTACACTAAGCTTTTGTGAATCATCTCAATTCTCAATGCTCTGCATTGTCATCTACTCTGCCTTCCAAATGTACTTAGTAAAACAGAAATACCTTTATTTAGCAGACTGCCGGCCAGAAGTTGGCCTTGTTAACTGTAACTGTGACTATGATTGATATTCAGCTAGCTTTCCATTCCTATTGACTAGATGCTACATAATCCATGTCCATCATCTTTTACCTGGTAGCTGCAGTTGGAGCTATTCCAAATATGTTGAGTTTTGTTTATATATTGCACAAAATCTAAGAACTTAACTCCCCCCCCCCCCCCCCCCCGCCCTACAACTCCATTGCATCCTGTCATTTCCCAAACCTTCTTTCCTCTCTTGCACCCTCAAAACACTTTTGTTGTCACCCCCTTCTCCTCCCCCTCACACCCTCTTGTCTATGAACAAGGTTCACTGAAGATCACATCTAAGCAGTAAGCCACTGGTGCATACGCTATCGGGGCTGCACTGTGCGCGATGCATGTGGAAACGTGGCATTTGAAGAAGACGAGCTTGCTTGTTAAAAAAGACAAGGGATGGGTGAAGGGTGGGGGGAGAAGCAGAAGAGCGACGGAAAGTATGACGGCGTGCCGTCTGCCAACAAAGCGCCTAGTGTCTGTCTGCTTCCGGGGAGCTGTGGCGGCATGGCAGCAGCGTAGGGGAGCGGGGAGGGAGACGCGACCTGTCAGGGAGTGAGGGTGGCTGGCTGAATGACTCCACATCACCCTTTCAGCTCCAGCAACTTCTCATTTATATTGTAATGCAAATCCAATGAGTATCCCAGATGGTGCTTTTCCAGCATCGTGGGTGCATAAAAATATGATTATTTATCCACAGCGCACTCACAGAGTCTTCACTCCACCCTCCCTCTCTCTCTAACTCCCTCCTCTCCCCTCACACTCGCACAGACAAACCTGTGCTCTGTATTGTCTCTCATTAATGTTACAGCTTCAGCTAGACAGTGAGGAAAGGTAGATGAGAGAATGTAGGTATAAATAGGAAGAGAGGGTGATGTAGAAATTAGCAGAAGAGAGACAAAGACAGAGACAGAGAGAGGTGAACGAGCAGCAAAAAAGTGTGATAGAGAGAGGGAGTAGTAGAAAGACACAGGTAGCTCCTCTCCTCCTCTCCCCTGGCTGAGCATTAGGCTGAGGAGCGTGAGCAATAACTCTCCCGACTCAAGTGCTCTTTTAATCATCTCCTTGTGAGAAAATGCAGCTTCCTCCCCAGGGCTCATCGCTGTTAAATGTCACCTCTCTGACCCAACACGGTGGGAATCCTGGTGGAATAATTCACCCTTTATCTGTGTGAGATATGGCTCACCAGCTGTATGTTGCCTGTTGGAATAACTAACAGCCAGTTGTGTAACAACATGGCCATGAGAGTGCTTTGTTTTGTAACGGATGTTGCGTGCAAAATAAAATAGAATGCTAACTCATTATACTTTTGAGGCCTTGGTCAAAAACATCAAAAAATATCTGAGGCATAACCTGAGTGAAAGTCTGAGACAAGTTACATTTCCCGAGTGTAGTGAATATACTGTCTGCAAATACAGTCCCTTCTCATTTCCAGTCTGTTCTAAGCCCCTAACTAACTCATGTAATAGCGTTATGATGTCATACGTGATGGAACGTGCTCCTGTTGAAGTGAGGGCACACATCACAGTGAGTAGTGTTTTGCTGTGAGAGTGCAGCATCATAGGAGATTGAGTTCTCTGTAATAAGCTCTTTAACTCAGCCTGTTGTATTGTCATACCTGTGTCATACCTTTTATCACACAATCCTTACCATACCTCCCTGTCTGTCTGCCTCTGAGCTTTTTCTAAAGAAGCTTTCAGTGCTGTCATAGCTGAGTAATCAAATCCCATTCTGGTGTCAGAGCAACTCATCCAACCCCATCACCTCCTTCAATTAGGAGTTTTGACAAGGTGCCTCTCACTTGAACTCCACTTACTTAAAGCACAACATTTGAGTGATGCAACAGCAAGTAGAAAATAGAGGTAATTATGGAATATGATGAGCAGTACAATAAGGAAATGTCTGACAGTACAGACAGGATGTTTGGCAGGGGTGCGTGATGGGTGAGAACTAATCCTTAAAGGGTAATAGATGTTTCTTTAACATTGTTTGTCATATAAGAGTTTATTCGCCTGTCTCAGCCACATCACGAAGACGACTCCTTCACATTCTTCCCCGTTTTTCAAATTCAAATTGTTTCTATAAGGCAGAAGAGTATTCACATACACAGATCATGTAGGTTTCTTCATGAGTAAATATGATGATACCGTTATATATTTCAGCCAGAGAGGGCAGTCCCAGTCTAATTCATCATTAACCCAGTGCCTAACCCTCTGGAAAGGGTGCTGCTACACACACCTGATTGATCACTGCTAATTAGTAACACAGTACAGTCATCATCACTGCTCTGCCTGCTAGCTACTCCTCTGTTTCTGTCATTTTGTGTTTCCGAACTCCATAGTCTTCCAAAGTTTTGTGTTATTTGTTAACATTAAGCTAAAATGGCTGACAATCTAAGACATGGCTTCCCTCTTGAATATTTGCAGTGTTGCCAAAATAGAGAAAGAGAGAGAGGAACAGATGGACACAGAAATAGCCAACAGGGTCAAACAAAGAGAGAATGTAGAGAAACTCCACCCATTAAATCAGCAATTAAGATAAGTAGTTCCTCGTTATAAATCCCATATAAACCGCAGGTTCTCTGAGCTCCTTCAGGCTTACATCTATAATGTGCATCTTTGTCTTGTCGTACTCTACTACCCTACCATCATCCACAAATAGAACAGATTTGAGGTAATCTAGTTTCGAGCAATGTAAATGGTATAATGGAATCTATCTTTGGTAATTGCCCTACTCAGTCAAGCAGTCATTAACCGCGAGGAGGGAAGAGCTGGCTGCTCTCTGCCATAGCCTACTGAAGATAAAGACTGACAGATCTCCTCCTTGTGAGATGATTCTCTCTTTGTTGCTTTTGCTGTTTGAGAGCAAATTACCTCTTCAACTGTATAATGGGGAACATGATACTTGGAGTTGAAAGGGAATCAGAAGATCACAAAGTTCATCATGAACTTCTGTCCTCCTGATGTTTGTCTCTGCCTGACCCCTTTCTCTCTGTTACGGCCGACCGAGCTCAGACAATGAGTTGTGGATATTCACGGCTGCACTGACACTCGGATGAACTGCACTTATTGAACATCTCAAGCATGGGGATCAATTGTTAATTGGCAAAGGTTCTGCTGGACTTTTCCTGACGATAGATGGAGAGACTTGTGACTGATCACCACAACAGCGCAAACCATGACGTCTTTCCTCTGTGTAGAATATTATTTCTTCATAACAGTCAAGCCCATTTCAGCTCTGTCACTGACCAATTGTAGCAAGAACTAAAACATTTCAATCGGTTTGAAAATAATCACCCTATTTGCAAAATGATCACTTCTTGCAGATGAGACCATTGTTTACTTCCCAATCTAATTTATTGTTTTCTGGATCATAAGATGAGAACATTCCTCTGTGATAAGTGTATTGTTTTGTTCTGATTTATCATTTGATTGATATTGTTGTATTCCTGATCTCTGCTGGTTGTCAGAGTATCTCCAATCTTTACCTCCAGACGCCCACACAAAGAGGAGCTAGCAAGCTAGCAGTTGGCCATTAGCCTGGGTAGTCCATGTAGCTCCCTGTAGCTCACCATCTGTGCTCAAAGAAAACCTTCACAATGATCACCTCAGCCAGAGACAGATAAAAGAGACAAGAGTGTGAGGTGACTGGGAGGTCGGTGTTGGTGGTTTTTGCCCAATGCCAAGGTAAACGGAGGGAGGGAGGGAGGGAGGGAGGGAGGGAGGGAGGGAGGGAGGGAGGGAAAAACCTGCCTGATTAACGAGTGCGGCAAAGAAAAAGAAGGGATGAAAAGACAAGGAAATAGAGAGAGAGAAAGTGAGAGGTGAGAAAGTGAAGAGAAAAGAGGCAGCTAGAGTCATAGGACACTGGTCAAGTCTAAAATAGATACACAGCCAGCATTGTTGATCATCGACTTAGATCTGAAGGATTCATTGCCATAGAAATTTACCTGGGCCCAGTTTCTCAAAAGTATCTTAGAATACCCTAAATTATTCGGGGCATGCACTCTACAAGGTGTCAAAAGCATTCCACAGGGATGCTGGCCCATGTGGACTCCAATGCTTCCCACAGTTGTGTCAAGTTGGCTGGATGTCCTTTGGATTGTGGACCATTCTTGATACACATGGAAAACTGTTGAGCATGAAAAACCCAGCAGCATTACAGTTCTTGACACAAAACAGTGTGCCTGAATCTACCACCGTACCCCTTTCAAAGGCACTTAAACCCATTCACCCTCTGAATGGCACACATATACAATCCATGTCTCAATTGTCTCAAGTCTTGAAAATCCTTCTTTAACCTGTCTCTTCCCCTTCATCTACACTGATTGAAGTGGATTTAACAAGTGACATCAATAATGGATCATAGCTTTCACCTCAATTCACCTGGTCAGTCGATGTCATGAAAAAATAAGGTGTTCATAATGTTTTGTACACTCAGTGTAGGGCTTTGGTGTTACGGATTTCACGTTGCTTGCTTACTGAGTACCACTTTCCCTTTCTGCGACCAAAAGGCTCATGAACAGCTTCTACCTCCATGCCATAAGACTGCTGAACAGTTAATCAAATAACCACCCAGAATATTTTCATCAATCTCTATTGTACTCCACACTGCCCTATCCCACCTGGACAAAAGGAACACCTACGTGAGAATGCTGTTCATTGAATACAGCTCAGCGTTCATAGTGCCCTCCAAGCTTATCACTTAATTAAGGACCCTGGGATTAAACACTTCCCTCTGCAACTGGATCCAGGACTTCCGGACAGGACGCCCCCGGGTAGTGAGGGTAGGCAACAACACATCCTCCAGCACTGACCCTCGACTGCGTGACCGTGCACAACTCCAACACCATCATTAAGTTTTCTGATGACACGGCAGTGGTAGGCCTGATCACTGACGACGATGAGAGCCTACAGGGAGGAGGTCAGAGACCTGGCAGTGTGGTGCCAGTACAGCAACCTCTCCCTCAACGTCAGCAAGACAAAGGAGCTGATCGTAGAATACAGGAAACGGAGGGCCGAACACGCCCCCATTCACATCGATGGGGCTGTATTGGAGCGGTTTGAGAGCTTCAGGTTCCTTGGTGTCCACATCACTAATGAGCTGTCATGGTCCAAACACACCAACACAGTCGTGAAGAGGGCATGACCATGCCTCTTCCACCTCAGGAGGCTGAAATGATTTGTCATGGGCCCTCAGATCCTCAAAAAGTTCTACAGCTGTACCATTGACAACATCTTGACTGGCTGCAGCACCGCTTAGTATGTCAACGGCTTGGCATCTGACCGCAAGGCACTACAGAGGGTAGTGCATACGGCCCAGTACACTACCTGCCTGCCGTCCAGGACATCTATACCAGGTGGTGTAGAATTTTAAGTGACTCCAGCCACCGAAGTCATAGACTGTTTTCTCTGCTACCGCACAGCAAGTCTAGGACCAAAAGGCTCATGAACAGCTTCTACCTCCAAGCCATAAGACTGCTGAACAGTTAATCAAATGACTACCCAGACAATTTCCATTGACCCTTTTTTTTTGCACTGACTCTCTTGAACTGGCTCTATGCACACTCAACAGACTCTACCCGCCTACTCACACATACTACACTGACACTCCAACAAACACATACACACACCACACACACACACACACACACACACACACACACACACATAGACACACTTTCACACACTCTGCTGCTACTCTGTTTATTATCTATTTTGATTGCCTAGTCACTTTTACCCCGACTTACTTATACATATTACCCCAATTACCTCAACTACCTCGTACACCACCACATTTACTTGGTACCGGTACTCCTTGTATATAGTAAGCTTTTCACTGTAACATTTACACCTGTTGTATTTGGCCCATGTGACCATCATTTTTTTGTTGATTTTATTAAAATTTGCAAAAATAGCCTGGGAGTGATCTGAGTGGGAGGGTAAAACTGAAAACTAGCTGTTATTTGCAGAAAGGTTTGGAACTTTCTTTGTTATTGGTCTATTAACCAATCTACCGCATGGTGATGTCACAATGGAAAAATTGAAATTCCCACCCATGCAAACCTGCTGATTAGAAATTCCTGTGTAGATTGTGTTTTCAACCAGCAACTATCAGGAAATAACACTGATCAAACTTTTACAGTGTTCGTTTTAACAGCTGTTGCACAATGTGATTTTACAATACAGGAAAAACTGCATTTTGACTGCACTTGGCCTTTAACTCTGTTACACTGGCATTGTTGGTCATCGACTGACTCCCTTAACTCTGCTGCACACATTAAAGCTTAATCCGTATGAGCCCCTACCTGTAGCTTTTGAACACCCTGTCGTCCATAACCCTTTCCTTTGGCAGCTCTGAATGAATACCTTGCAGCCTCAACCCGTGTGAGGTTACCAGGAAGTATTTTCACAGAGAGGAAGAGCACCACCCCCATCTACAGGCTTGAAGAGTAACTACAGCATCTTAGTCACAGAAACAGCAACTGCCTGCTCCACAATGCCTGCTCACCCAACCAGCAGCCAGACACACACACATTCCCGCAAACGCATCCACCACATTCAATTACTCGCACAGCACGGGTCTCACAACAGTTTATTAATGTTCAATTACCAGTGAATGTTCAATAGCTAGCCTAAGACTGGGGAAAAGTTGAAACTCTGACAAGAACGAGTGAGTATGACACTTTAATGATAATATGAAGGATCAGCACAAGATGAGCACAAATACATGCCTTGAAGACGGTGAATTTAGAAAACATGTAATATCAAAAAGGGTGTGTTGTAACAACACTTGAACTAATGGCAAATTCTGTATTAAAATTATGACTACAGTGTGTAGTAATTATGAAAATCTTTGGTATTATGATTAAAGTACTGTAATCTCACTGTCCTAGTTTAATAACTTTTTAATTTAATAGACAAAAATGTGTGTGCTGTCCTAAATTTCAATGCCTGCTCAGCAAAAAATATATAATTAATTTGCATATTTGGCTGAATGGTATCTTATTCATGTGCCCCGACACATATGAGCACAATCACAGTGCTATCTGCAATTACCATCTCCCCTCCCATGTATGCCTCTATTCTGAGTATTGAAATAATAGATTTTGCTTGTGGCCTCCAGAGCAGCCATTTGCAATGAGGGCACTTTTCCATCAAACTGAAAACGTCACTGCATGAAACAAGAGCCAAATGCTTCACAACCCCTCAAATCCCACTAATGATACAGTGAAATCACTGATGCATTTTCAGCATAGGGAAAAAAACATGCCGGTACCTCTAGGTCTTTTCTCATTCACACAGGACTTATTTATTCATTCAGGTCTGTATATACATACTCATGTACAGTTGTTATATCATATCACGTGCAATATTGCAAGTAATTCTTGGACTTAACTTACGTAGTCATTCACTCAGGAATGCATATTAGTATCCTGTCAGTTGTATCTTTTCTCATTGCTTTTAGTATTCCGAATGTGCAATACGTGCTTTTATCTGTAATTAAACCCTGCGCACTAAGGACTGTATTTTAAGGGAATTACTATTATTACCCCAAATTATATCATACATACATTTAGCTATTTAAGTATCTCTTCCTGTCATTTACCTGTACAGTTAATGTAACCATGCAAGTATTCACTTACCAGTAAATATAACTGTATATTTACCTGTACAGCTAATTTAACCATGCAAAATATTCACTTACCTGTTCATTTAACCAACTATTATTACCCTTGCTCATATCATATGCATTTTTAGCTATTGAAGTATTTCTCTGCCATCGACCTGTATAGTATAGTTAACCATCCAACATCCACCAATGTATAGTGTACATATTCAGCCAACCACCCATACTATGCAATGTCTTTTTATAGCTTTTTTGCACTCCAGATATCTTATATTTCTATACTTTTTCATACTGTCGCTCTATGTATCATGTACCGTGTATCTGTCTTTTGTGTATTTTCGTTCTGGCATTTTGCACCTGCCCTATGTTTTGTTGTAGCTGCTTGACAAAGAAATGTCCGCCTCGGGGATCAATAAAGTACCTATCTATCTATCTATCTATCTATCTATCTATCTATCTATCTATCTATCTATCTATCTATCTATCTATCTATCTATCTATCTATCTATCTATCTATCTATCTATCTATCTATCTATCTATCTATCTATCTATCTATCTATCTATCTATATACCCAGACTTCACAGGTGGTTGGTGGCACCATAATTGGGGAGGACGGGCTCGTGATAATGGCTGGAGTGGAATCAGTGGAAACACATGGTTTCCATATGTTTGATGCCATTCCATTTGCTCCGTTCCAGCATTACTATGAGCCGTCCTCCCCTCAGCAGACTCCACTGCCAGACTGACTTTGGAAGTTGTTTTGCAGACACTGCTGGTATACAGAAAATGCATAGTTTTAGTTTTTGCCAGTTTATTGCATTTAGTTGTGTTTTTCCTGTTGTAGTGTTACGTTTCATCATCATCCCAGTCCTAGCACTTGCCTCAAGTTTTGTCAGATGATATTTGACTAGGTGGGACATGAAAGTTTATTGACAGGTTTATTGACAGGTGGCAGGTAGCCTAGTGGTTAAGGTTGGACAGTTAACCAAAAAGTTGTTGGTTGGAATCCCCAAGCTGACTAGGTGAAAAATCTGCTGATGTGCCCTTGAGCAAGGTGCTTAACCCTAGTTGCTCTGAATAAAAGCATCTGGTAAAATGTTTATTGAAATAATTCGAAAAAAAATGATCAGAAAAAAAAGTGTTAACTGAAAGAAAATGCCTGTTGATCTCTATATTGAACTCTTCTGTCTGCTTACAAAAAGCACTTGAGTTTGAGACAAATATTGACAATTTTCTCAAGGACATACAAGAGTAGGCCTACTTCTTAAACATACATATGACAAGTCTATTTCTATTTCACATGACAAGTCTATTTCTATTTCACATGACAAGTCTATTTCTATGTCATATGACAAGTCTATTTCTATTTCATATGACAAGTCTATTTCTGCTTTTTCTCAAGTACATTTAAAGTTAGACTCAGCGATATGACGTAGGTGCCCAAAGTAAACAGCACAGTAGGTCAATTTCCGCAACAATTAAGAGTGTTGAAGCATGAGGCTAAACTTCTCAGCTGTTTTGGTCCCGTACCTACCATGCTCTACATGCGCAGATACTGTGTTTGACTTGCAATTCGCTCATCGCAATATCTGCGGTGCTGCTCGTGGCAACATAATCTCGATGAGTCTACATTTATTAAAGAGCGGCTGAACTCACCGATTCTGCATGGGTTTTTCTGCTGCTCACTAAGTAAATGTGAGTCTTGGGGGTATGGTTCGACGTGGGTGAGTAATGTTCGCTTTATCGTACCCTGGAAGTTACTGCTGTTTGTCCCTCTTGAGTCATGGTAGCAACCACATAGCCACTACCACCTCCTCAAAATAGTCTAATTTAATATAAGAAAAATCAAGAAATCTGTGATTCATTTTGACATTGATTAGGTCTTAGTCAAGCAATTTTACATCTAGCTTAGGAGTTTGGTGCAGTATTTCTCAAGTTAAAAAATGTGCATGAAAAAACTAATCAGTACACTGGAGACAGTATGACGTCAACTGCTGCTGGCTGCGAGCAGGACTGGTTTCTGAGAACATGTCTACAACTTCATCATCAGCAAGCTGTCAAACTATCATAAATAAAGGACAAGCTGCTACACACTGTTTATCAGCGCCCAAAATCACTAGCTAGCTAGTTAAGTTCCATCTCTGTGTTTGTCATTGAAGCCAGGTATTTTTCTGCCATTGAAATCATTGGACGGGCCGTCTAAGCATTTTTCTGGAGGCGCCTAAGTCCAAACAGTGTAAACAGGGTATTAAGTGGCAGTTGGGATGCAAGTGCGCATCGTTTCAGTACTCATTCCGTGTTGTTTTACGTAATCAAGTCATAGTCCGAGGTTCCCCAATGGGCACAGACGTCAATTCAACGTCTATTCCACGTTGGTTCAACGTAATTTAATTGAAATGATGTGGAAACCACGTTGATTCAACCAGTGTGTACCCAGTGGGTCTGTGTAATGGGCAGGTCTGTTTTGACTGTCTATAGGTTCGCTGCTATGATTGGATAGCGCGCAAGTTTCTCAGTGCATGAAAATTCTCACTAGTTGTTACAATCTTGTGTTAGTGGGCATGGGGCATGATTGTAATCCAAACTTAACCCTCATGTAAGTCGTGTCGATCTCAGTTACACAAATCTTACAAAACTCTGTTTTGGAATATACTGTCTTTATGACCAAAATTATCCTACTTATTCAATTTTCGGTCTAATATCAATGCCACAAAGGCCGTTTTCAACCATAGAAGTTTGTTTTTGTGTTTAGGTGCCCTTTAAGAGTATTTCTTCTAGAAGAAAAACATCACTGTATAATACCAACAGGGTCTCTGTCTTTCATTGCATTATGGAGCATACATTACCAACCAATCTCACCACCCCTCCATCACACACACATGTGCACACACACACACACAAATACACACACTCTGCTGAGAACAGTAGCCAATTAGAGGGGGGGCATTATCCTGTTACCCTGCTGACCATTTCCAAAACACTCAGTAACCCTTCAACTGCAGTCTCAACAGCAAGTGTAATGAACCCACAACCCTCTGAAAACACCTGAAAAACACCCTGAAGTAAGTTCAGCAGCTCCTGATGATCATATTTGATTCATTCCTTCCCTCTGACATGCATGAACTGTAGTAGGCCTAGACACTCACATGTGTGCACCCACACATACCTGCAATCAAATGTATCAATGACATATAGAAACCTATCAACTGTGCTCAAACCATCATTCAAAACTGCTGTTCCCCTATTGAGTACCTTGACGAATGACAGGAGTGAGATGTCACTTAGCAATCACAGTGGAATATTCCACACCTTCAAACCACCCTCATCAGACAGAAAGAGGGGGAGGGTGCAAGTAGGTGTGTCCAGGTGAAGGAGTAATTACATTTTATACATTTAGCAGACACTTTTCCAGAGAGGCTTAAAGGGGAACCAAGGGCACATTGACCGATTTTTCACCTATTCGGCTCAGGGATTCAAACCAACAACCTTTCAGTTACTGGCACAATGCTCATAACCACTAGGCTAGGCACCTACCTGATTAACTGAGAAGTGAATAAACTTTCATACAGGGAGACATTTTCATCTGAGAATCACTGAAGAATATGGATATACTCAAAGCCTTGCATTACAACCTCTTGGTGAGTACAGTGTGGGGTTGGAATAGTCAGTTACCAATTGGTTATTAGTTAGATGTCTCGTATACAAAACAGATTAAATTATGTGACACTCAGGCTTAAAGTAAAGTGTACTTCATAAACATTAGACCTTAAACCAAAGATTTGCAGTGGTCAATGATAATGTAACTCATGACAATCCTCTACTGTTCATGTAAGAACAAGGTGAAGGTATGTTCAGTGTTCAGTGAGAAAAATGAAAATAGAGGTGGTTGTGAGTGTTACTGCCTACAGCCATTGCTGTGTACATATAAACACTGCAGTCAGCCTACACAGTGATTGGTGTTTATTTATTTTTTAAGATGTCCTTTGACATTGTAGGCAACATAGGGTCAGTGCTAGTGTGTAGAAATATATTCCAATGACGTATGATAATATATGCCAACAGCGCTGTGTATCATTGTCAGAATAAAAGAGTGTTAGTAGGAACATATTGTGGGAACATAATAGTGTGTTCTGAATCTCTAGTTACTCACTGTCCAGTATAGTTAATGGTGTCAATTCATGATGGAGGGTTGGCAGATATGTCAATTCTATATTAACCAGAACATTTCCTGTGGAAAGAGATGCTATTAGCAGCCATTATTACAGTGAAGAGAGGGGTGACAGATCAAGCTGGTGATAAAGCTGTTATCAGTTCTATTAATGTCGCTTTTATGTAAAAGTTATAATGGCTTTCATTTGTTATACAAGACACGTCTTCAATACCACACTGCTGGGAAATAAATATATTATGCAACCATTACTTCATGGATGCATCTTTCCCAGAAGTTTATTTTATAAAATAGTCAAATCTTAGTAGGATATAAAAGGGAAATAGAATAAATACATTATCAACCTGAGACCTTGAAAAATCAAACAACACAATAATGTCACAATGTTGGATTGTTTCTGAGAACACTGTGCATTTGATCACTCCTTCAAATCAGTCCAGAAAGACTGTTTCCTTCCTCACACGGCTCCCTGCAGAGAATGGCCTGAGAGAGAGAGAGAACGAAAAAAAATAAAAAATAAATAAAGAACGACACAACTTGGCTGGCAAGCGTTCATTTCCCCCTCCGTCTATCTGAGCGCCGAGCCAAGATGGCCATATTGTGTTTCTAAACAAGCACAGTCGCTGGCACTGTGACCAGCGAGTCTCTGCGTGGCTTAGTGCCACATAGGCAGCACGTCTGTGCTCCCCTATTCGCAGGTCACAGCATGCAGAAAGACAGCAGGGAGCTGTTTACTGTACAGTCGTGTGGTAAACATTTCATTGATTTTGTATTTTTTGCTGGGACTGGGAGGCAAAGGAGTAGTTAGAGAAGAGTTCAGTGCACATAAACACTTGATACTGTTTAGTGATTGTGGATTATAGCTCGTTTTTTTTCAGTATTTGGAACAATACCAGGCTTGCTTATGCAAGGCCTGATTACCCAATGGGCACGCAGGGCAGAGGACCTGGAGGTCTGGAGGTCAGGGCCTGGAGGTTGGGCCCCCCTCCCCAGATAGCATATGAACACGTCATAAGCAATGGTAAAATTAATGTGTAGAATTGCAGGAGATTAGCTTTAAAACAGCAAAAATGTATCTCAACCTCATGGCAAAATGTGTAGAATAGCAGGAAATTAGCTTTAAAACTGCTAAATGTTCTCTCATCCCCATGGCAAAATGTGTAGAATATCAGGAAATGTGCTTTAAATGGCTAAATTAGCTTTCAGCCTCATGACAAAATGTGTAGAATAGCATTATAAAACTGCAAATGTTTCTCTCGGCCCCATGGAGAAATGTGTTGAAATGCAGGAAGTTAGCTATTTTTCTAAAACATCTGTTTTCCCCAAAAAATATATACATATTATTGATTTTTTTTGGGGGGGGGGGGGGGGGGGGGTTGGGGGGTGTTTGGGGGGCTCACTGGAGATAGGTGCCCAGATACCCCAAATGCATAAGTCCGGCCCTGTGCTTATGGTACATTTTTAAACATCAGAACATTGCTTTTGTTCACCAGAACTGAAGAAGACCATTACCCATAGAGCAAGATATTGAGGAAAGAATGGCCAATCATAAGCCAGTTAAAGACTGTAAGGCTTTGTGTTGGCTATAGATCCATAGGGAAACCATTACACTGAAGTCCTGATGGATATAGACTGTGAAAGTACACACAGTCATAAACACACACACAAAAGCTGTACCGCAGCCTGTCAGATCAACAGAAGGATGCAAAAAGCCTCTCACCATGGGAACGGAGAAGGCTACCCTCAGGGTTGATGAATGTTCTTTATGACTGTGCTGTAAGAAGCACACAAACACACACACATCCCCACAGACACATACAGAGTACTTACGTGCATGTGCGCACACACACACAAACAGTAGACACTCTCTTCTCTCTCTCTCTCACACACACACACACACAGTGGACACACATACAACCCCGACTCACACACAGACATACACAGACAGAAATCCATTACTGTCTCCCTATAACAGCCCTTTACAGAATAATAAAGGGTTTTAAAACCTGTCACACCTTCGGTTATGGGTGTCGGACAGTCAAAGCCACCTTTCCAGAGAGGGATAAAGGAATTGATCAAGAAAATAGGGAGAGAGAGGAGCACCATGTAGCACTATGCACTCAGTGGAATGCTAGCAGGCTAATTGCTTGGAGACCAAAGTGAGGAGCAGCGATGGAGGAGAAGAGAGAGACAGCAAAGCAAAATCGATTGTTGGAACTTTGGGTGATGTCTGATGGAACTCTGCGCTGTCTTCCTACTCCTCTCACCAGGTGTGTGTGTGTGTGTGTGTGTGTGTGTGTGTGTGTGTGTGTGTGTGTGTGTGTGCGTGCGTGCGTGCGTGCGTGCGTGCGTGCGTGCGTGCGTGCGTGCGTGCGTGCGTGCGTGCGTGCGTGCGGGCGGGCGTGCGGGCGGGCGTGCGGGCGTGTGTGTGTGACACAGGTCAACCGTGTCAGACGGGCCTCACCCTCATTCCACAGGATCAATAGTAGGGAGGAAGAGGAGCACGCAAAAGATTTTGAGATCGTCGAAGTGGGAAGTCTTCATACACAAAGACGGGGCAGTCCCCGCTCTCGGGACCTTTCAGACAGGCAGGATTTAGACGACTTCAGCTTGGAGGACCCAACAAAGCCTGGGCTCACAGACCAAAGCAGCCTGCTTCACATTGGTCAGCTATATCAGGTATGACTTCCAGCTCTCAGAGACAGTTATGTTTGCCTGCCTCCTAGTGGACAAATGTAATAATGAATGCATGGACCAAATTCAGAAATTAACCAAATGCAAGTGACACATAATATAATATGCTTGGTGAGTATACCTGTAAGGCTTGACTTGAGTACTTAGCTTGACATAAATATGGCTACAACATTGGTTTGGTCAACTGAACAACTACATGTTAGCATATTGGCCAGGTCGCAGTTGCAAATGAGAACTTGTTCTCAACTGACCTACCTGGTTAAATAAAGGTGAAATAAAAAAATAAAAATAAAAATATTAGCACTACAAACACTAATGGTGTGTTCAAGACGTACTGCCAAATTCTCTAAAACGATGTTGGAGGTGGCTTATGGTAGAGATTAACATTAAATTCTCTGGCAACAGCTCTGGTGGAATTCCAGCAGTCAGCATGCCAATTGCACTCTCCCTCAACTTGAGACATCTGTGGCATTCTGTTGTGTGACAAAATTGCACATTTTAGAGTGGCCTTTTATTATGCCCCGCACAAGGTGCACCTGTGTAATGATCATGCCGTTTATTAATCAGCTTCACGATATGCCACACCTGTAAGGTGGATGGATTATCTTGGCAAAGGAGAAATGCTCACTAACCGGGATGTAAACAAATTTGTGCACAGAATTCGAGAGAATTGTTTGTGCGTATGGAAAACTTCTGGGATCTTTTATTTCAGCTCATGAAACATGGGACCAACACTTTACATGTTGCGTTTATATTTTTGTTCAATGTATATATCTTTGTCTGTCATGACTACAAAACAAAGCATATTGAAACAGCAGGAATGCCACGAATTGTGGGACGCAATTGCACCAATCTCCATTAAATCAATGCATCGCTTTTATAGTGGTAAATGATTGCCGCGCTAAATATGCTCCCTATACAAGTCATGATAAATTTAATATCAGTGATAGAAATATTAGTCACAATGTAATTCCCTGTGGTTTTCAGCTATATGAGCATCTTCCTGCCCAGCTAGAGCAGTGCCGGTGGTCTCTGGTATACAGCACCCAGAGACACGGCACCAGCCTGGGCACTCTGTACAAGAGCATGGGGGTCATGGACTGTAGCACCAGTACCCTCACTGTCATCAGAGACAACTATGGACAGGTGAGGAGTAGCTGAGGCCTTTTACTGGCCTAAACCAAGTTTTCACACCTATGACAAGTCTGTCTGGGATTTGTATACCTTGCTCCGTAACTCTATTTATTTGTCCTATAGGTGTTTGGTGCATTTTGTCCCACTACTCTTCGAATCAGTCTATCATACTATGGAACAGGACACACATTCCTCTTCTCATTCTCTCCACAACTCCAGGTGAGATATCCCCATGTAGAGTCTCAGTATTACTGGCTCAGGGCTGTATTCAATCTAACCTAAATTACCAATACTGTATCACTGCATAATGAGCGAAAACAACAACCGATGCCAAGCTATGATCATTGTTTATTTTCCAGGTTTATGAATGGAAGTTGCGTAACTCCTTCTTTGTGAAGGGAAGTCCAGACTACCTCGCATTTGGTGGAGGAGGGTAAGTGAAAATCGGTCCACTATGATCAATAAACTACTGACTGGGCAAAAACTGGTTGAATCGACTTTGTTTCCACGTCATTTCAACAACAAATAATCTATGTGATGATGTTGAATCAACGTGGAAAACATTGACTAAAGGACATTTTGTATTTTTTTCACCTAACTTTTAACCTAAATCCAATAACATTTTTTCTGCTGATTTCACGTTGAATTCTCATTACTCATGTAAATCAAAACCAGACTTTTAAATGATGTCTGTGCCCAGTGGGTAGGGCCCTGTGTTTTGGTCAATCATGTCACATGACTTGGATTTTTACACTTATTTAAAGCTTTTTCATAAAACTACTCTTTTTTTTTAAATGTCAGACGGTCCAGCACCATCCTCAGACAATTGCTTTAATTTTAGGTCTAATTCTAATTTCTGAAAAAGGTGTGAAATAAAGGTTAAAATCCAGATCATGTAACATGATTAACCAAAACACAGGTCCTTAACTATTTTGTATTTTATTTTTATTTAACCTTTATTTAACTAGGCAAGTCAGTTAAAAACAAATTCTTATTTACAATGAAGGCCTACCCCAGCCTCCCCTAACCTGGATAACGCTGGGCCAATTATATGCCGCCCTATGGGACTCCCGATCACAGCCGGTTGTGATGCAGCCTGGTATCAAACCAGGGTCTGCAGTGATGCCTCTAGCACTGTGATGCAGTGCCTTAGACCGCTGAGCCACTCGGGAGCTATACTATAACTCAGTAGAATATGTAAGTAACTAGTAGTCTAAAGGAGTGCTTGAAAGTTGAGGAATTATGCTCTCTCTCCTTTCGTTCTCTCTTCCCCCCCCCCCCCCTTCTCCTGCTCTATCATGCTCTCAGGGGTCTCTTTGGCCTGTGGTTAGACGATGGCCTTATCCGTGGGCGGAGCCAGAGGTGTGACACATTTGACAATGACGTGTTGTCCTCCTCTGACGACTTCCTCATCAACGACCTGGAGGTTTGGGCCATCTCCTAAAGACAAGGGACTGCATGCTACTGCTTACATAAACATTATACAACCATTGTGACAGTGGATGGAATTAGAACAGACTGCACCTCTTATCTGAGGATCCAAAAGCGTGGCTCCCTGTGCAAGGGGATTCAACTCCATCACCTAATTATTTTCCATTACAAACAGATAAGGCCCCTAACTCACCAGCTTCAGAAGCATTGGAAAACAGAAATAGAGTACTACTGGCCTCTGGTGTTCAATGATTTAGACCGTGTGTAATAATCACTCCTCTCTCTGTTGGCCTTATTTTCTGCTTGGTATGTCTGTATCTGTGGAGATTTTTACTTTACTTCAGAAACTTTCTGCTGAGAGTTAAACAATAAAAGTACAGTCAGATTAGCACAGCTGACTGGTCAATCTCAATCAATAACACATGATGAGGGAAGTTGTCTTTATAGGCAAAGTGCCCGGTGACGCTTGGTTTACAACTCTAGAGGGCGCCCTTGTCCCAGCTCCCCTCTCGCTCTCACTCTCACTCTCCCTCTCTCTCTCTCTCGCACTCTCGCTCTGTCTCGAGTCAATAAGTATTCAACCCTTTTGTTATGGCAAGCCTAAATAAGTTTGAGTAGAAATGTGCTTAACAAGTAACATAACAAGTATCATGGAATCTCTGTCTAAAATACTCAATTTTTCAATGACTGCCTCATCTCTGTACCCCACCCATACAATTATCTCTAAGGTCCCTCAATGGAGCAGTGGATTTCAAACACAGATTCAACCACAAAGATCAGGGAGGTTTTCCAATGCCTCACAAAGGGCACATATTGGTAGATAAAAACATCTGACACTGAATATCTCTTTGAGCACGTGTCAAACTTGTTCCACAGAGAATTGAGTGTCTGTGGGTTTTCACTCCTCTCTTGTACTTGATTGATGAATTATGGTCACTAATTAGTAAGGAACTCTCCTCACCTGGTTGTCTAGGTTTTAATTTAAAGGAAAAAACAAAAACCAGCAGACACTAGGCCCTCCATGGAATGAGTTTGACACCCCTACCTTTCAGCATGGTGAAGTTATTAATTATATTTTGAATGGTGTATCAATACACACAGTCACTACAAAGATACAGGAGTCCTCCCTAACTCAGATGCCGGAGAGGAAGGAAACCGGTCAGGGATTTCACCATGAGCCCAATGGTGACTTTAAAACAGTTTAATGAGTTTAATGAGTTTAATGGCTGTGATAGGACAAACTGAGTATGGTTCAACAACATTGTAGTTACTCCACAATACTAACCTAATTGACAGAGTGAAAAGAAATAAGCCTGTACAGAATAAAAATATTCCAAAACATGTATGCTGTTTGCAACAAGGCACTAAAGTAATACTGCAAAAAAATGTGGCAAAGCAATTCACTTTTTGCCCAGAATACAAAAGTGTTATGTTTGGGGCAAATCCAATAAAACACATTACTGAGTACCACTCTCCATATTTTCAAGCATAGTGGTGGCTGCATCATGTTATGGGTAGGATCAGTACCGGCCCTGGGCATAAGCGATATAAGGGGTCGCTTAGGACCCCCAGCCGTTAGGGGGCCCCCAACCCCCCTAATTTGTTTTAAAACCACAACATTTTCTCTATGCCTCATGGCAAAACGGAGAGAATTACAGGAAATGTCGTCAAGTGGAGGACCACCAAAAGTTTTACCCGCAGGTTGGGGGGCCCGAAAACCAAATCTCGCTTAGGGCCCCCAAATAGCTAGGGCCGGCCCTGGGTACGATTGTGATCGTTAAGGACCGGGGAGTTTTTTCAGGATAAAAAAATTAACAGAATGGAGCTAAGCCCAGAAAAAATCCTAGAGGAAAACCTGGTTCAGTCTGCTTTCCACCAGACACTGGGAGATGAATTCACCTTTCAGCAGGTCAATAACCTAAAACATAGGGCCAAATCTACTCTGGAGTCACTTGCCAAGAAGACTGTGAATGTTCCTGAGTGGCCAAGTTAAAGTTTTGACTTAAATCTGCTTGAAAATCTATGGCAAGACCTGAAAAAAGATGTCTAGCAATGATCAACAACCACTTTGACAGAGCTTGAAGAATTTTGAAAAGAATAATGGGCAAATGTTGCACAATCCAGGTGTGGAAAGTTCTTAGAGACTCACCCAGAAAGACTCACAGCTGTAATCGCTGCCAAAGATGATTCTAACATGTATTTACTCAGCGGCTTAAATACTTATCTAATCAAGATAATTGTGTTTTATTATTATTATTATTATTATTATTTTATAACCATGTAAAAATTACAATTCAATCAATTTTAATCCCACTTTGTAACAACAAAATGTGGA
This sequence comes from Thymallus thymallus, assembly GCA_023634145.1. Taxonomy (NCBI): domain Eukaryota; kingdom Metazoa; phylum Chordata; class Actinopteri; order Salmoniformes; family Salmonidae; genus Thymallus; species Thymallus thymallus. The sequence goes on from CM042399.1 coordinate 21,778,295, forward strand.
AAAGGTCAAGGGGTGTGAATACTTTCTGAAGGCATTTGGAAAGTATTCAGACCCCTTAACCTTTTCCACATTTTGTTACGTTACAGCCTTATTCTAAAATGTATTCAATTTATTTTTTCCTCATCAATTTGACCGGGGTAGGCCGTCATTGTAAAGAATAGTTTGTTCTTAACTGGCTTGCCTAGTTAAATAAAGGTTAAATAATATATATATATATATATATATATATACAGCGGGTGAAATAAGTATTGAACACGTCACCATTTTTCTCAGTAAATATATTTCCAAAGGTGCTATTGACATGAAGGTTTCACCAGATGTTGGTAACAACCCAAGTAATCCATACATACAAAGAAACCAAAACAAATAAGTTCAGAAATTAAGTTATGTGTAATAATGTGAAATGACACAGGGTGCAAAGTCAAAGTAGCACAACTACAGCCCAGTCTGTCCTGTGCCAACCTCCCGCCTCAGGTCTCCAGTGCGTGTCACCAGTCCGGGTCCGGCCTCTAGTCCAGTGTCCGGGCAGTAGCCCTCTGCTGCGCCGGTGCCCAGTCCGGGACCGGCATCTAGCCTAGCTCTGGCTTCTCTATGTTGTTAATTTGTGTTTGGTCCCCAATTAGAGGCAACTGCTATGCATTGTCTCTAATTGGGGACCCTATTTATGTTGTAATATTTCCCACCTGTGTTGTGGTTCATTGTTTGTGTTATCTGCCTTTGTACTGACACTCAGTTTACGGTTGTGTACTCTCTTTTTGTTGTTTTGTGTTTCAAGTTCGCAGTTAATAAAATATGTCGAACTACTTCAGCGCTGCGCCTTGGTCTCTCTCTATAGCCGATCGTGACACCATGGAGCATGGAAATAAATAGGCTTACATATTTCTGAAAGGTCTTGCTGCATATCAGGCTGCTACATATCAGGCATGTGCTACATCTGTACAATGTAAATGCAAACTGTCTCTGTACAATGTACTGTGCATTAGTACAGGGAAATGTATGCAGGCTTGTTTTTAACATCCTGCTGTAAAGGACAAGTAATATAATGATGTCTATATGTAATCGATATGGTTAATTAAAGGCCATATTTGCGTTCCTAATAATGTATTTAAAGCATGATTCCATTAAAGGCGATATGAAGTACTTTCCACAGAATCAGCAGCAACCATCATGCTGAGGACCTGCTTTACTCATTATCTGTGTGTGTGTGTGTGTGTGTGTGTGTGTGTGTGTGTGTGTGTGTGTGTGTGTGTGTGTGTGTGTGTGTGTGTGTGTGTGTGTGTGTGTGTGTGTGTGTGTGTGTGTGTTGTGTGTACTTAAAAAACAATCAAAATACCCAAATATCCTTAGATATAGTGAATTGCATCATTACATTTTTCTTAATATAATTATCATGTCATGTGTATCATCTTAACTGTCCAGGATAAAAAAATATTGGGGAAAAAACACAGAGTATTACAATAGTAAGTGAATTGATTCACAAGATACATCTCCAGCAGCTATAGTGCAAAAACAACTTAAATTCATCCATAGAATAAATACAGCATTGTAATCATTTGATTATGGAAAATAGGTTCTAAAATCTTTGTCAATACTTTACACCAATTTCTTGTCTAATCAAGTGTGTGCATCTACAATGTCCTACAACACCTTGCCTCTGTAGTGTATTAAAAATATATGCATGAAATACTTTATTAATCCAACCTGTACAAACAAAGATTCTGTCCAACATGGTGCTACACTGACTTCCTCCGGGAGCAGGGGTACTCCCTGAAGTTGTGCCCAGGCGAGAGTGTGCTCCCTGGGGACAAGAGTCCTGTGTTGTCCCTGGGGCTCCAGCTCTGGATCCTGTAAGAGATGGAGTTGCAGTAGACCCATTTAATGGGTCTTCCCTGCGGGAAGGCAGGGGTCTCTCACACACCCCCAGACGGTAGCACATACAGGAGCACAGGGAGCCCAGGGGAGACTCTGGCCTTCATCTGCCCGTGCCATGCAGCTGTAAGTGCAGCCTCTGACTGCAGAGTAGCCTGTTTGCCGATACAGAACACTGCAGAGACAGTATTATAAAACAATTTCCTGACACCTGTAACACTGACAAAAGTAGCCAAAGGGAATCGATCAAAACTTGCCAATGGTGGTGATAACCGTGATGGCAAAGTAAAAAGACCCGGCGAATTTCCATTGTCTCCCGGCGCGGTGGGGCTCCGCTTGCGGCACCACCCGCTCGATCTCCCGGTAGTCGTCCTCGGAGAAGCGGTACTTCTTCTTCATCTCAGTGCGCTTCAGCTCAAGGATGCGTCGGCGGGAGCTCTCCGTCTCGGATTCCAGCGCGTCGAACACCGCAGCGCCCACCAGCAGATAGGAGAACATGCAGAGGATAAGAGACAGGGTCCGCACATTCTGCTTCTTCATGTTCTAGCCCTCGGGGCGGAGAAACTCTTACAGGTGGGGGTGGTGTTCACTGTGGTTCAGCTCTCGCATCTCTGGCTGTGGCGTAGAATCAATCCAACGGCAGGTGTGGCGTGGGGAGGAGGTGCACAGAGATAAAATGAGTAGTGTATGGAAGGCAAAGTCGTGTTCTTTTCCTCCTTCCAAAAAACGTGCGCTCCTTAGGCTACTTGGGTTCAATTACATTTCGATTATTCCCACAATTACCTTTTCCAGCACTGAGTCTGTAGTGTTTCTAAAATGTTCAATCACCATTTTTCTTCCATGTATATTCTAGAATGTTGAGAGAGAATCATTGTCTGCGAGATGTTTGAGATCCAACGCATTCTGTCCAAAAGATAAGTTCCTCCAGCGTTTGCATCTGGTTTGTGCATGCGTGATATGGAGAGCCTATTGGCTAGATAGAAATATGTCTGACGTTATTCTTATACAACATGTATAGGCTACTGTTGCGTCTCATCAGCTGACATAGGCCTATACATTTACAAAACAAAATACCGATAAAAAAAATATAGGTTATGCCGCCTGGTTTTCTATTGGAGTATCCAAACCTACTCACATTCAACAAGTGTCCCAACACAACCCTATAAACCAACAGAATAAGACATTACATAAATCCCCGAGCGCCCACGGAAAGCAAAAAAACGTAGTGCTGTCTCGCCGAATGAAAACATTCAGCACCATGGATAGCGACTAGCGGAAGCGAGCATTGGCGACCTAGTCGTGGTTGCGCATTGGAACTCCTTTTATGAGCCTAATCTAAACCAAATTCAGTGTTGATAAACTACTAAAAGAACAGATTTCATAATCCCATTTTGTCATTTGTAACAACTATGCCCTAGCCTGGCTGATGCGCGACCCACGTGACTACACGGAGAGCATGGACGTAGAGAGGCTGGTATTAGCAAAACTACCTATACCCCCCAAACACCGCAAAACAATTCTAAATGTCAAATAGGCCTAAGTGACCTTAATATACTCAAATTAATCTGACACACATGCGCTTTAGTTGTATCTCCAATGTAGCACATTTTGCGGCTCCACAGGCTTAGTCCAAAACAAACACTCCTGGCTTATCCATATAGGCCTATAGCTATAAATGCATACATTCATTTAGTCTTCAACTTCCATCCCCGGTAGATATAGAGGCGCTGGTGAGGAAACGTGGCTTTTCCGCTTGCACTGCTTTGATTGTCTTGCTTTGTGAAGCGTGTGAGCGGGAGAGACACCGATAATGTAGGCCTATTATTCCAAGTGATGCGCAGCGCCGCTGGCACAGATTACTTTTTATGAGGCGCACTTAGTGGCCTACCAGGTGGATTGATGTGACGCCCGCGTCTATAGGCTATGAGTCAGCTGTAATCAGGGTAAAACAGTCAATTGGCTATTGAAGTAGGAGAACCAGCTTAAGGTTTATTAGCAACATTAAGTGTTACTTTTCTCTTTGCTTTCTATAGCTTTGCTATATAGTTTACTAGTAACCTAATATGTTTATACTGACTATTCAGTTAAGTCAGCAGTCACCAGGGCAACAGACTGAATATCCCTGTGCCATTTTTACATATTTTATAGCCACGTGATCCCTTCCCTCCCACATGCACAGCTCTAGCAGAGACACATTAAAACATGCTGTGTTGGTTCCCAGAAAAAATGTTCAAGAAGACAGATGCTCTATCCTTTCGTTACAGGTAACATGCTGTGTCTTTTAGTGTAGTCATTCCAGAACTTGCAGGGTTTATGTGCCAATAGGTTTAATTTCATGAGATGAATATGTGACTATTTCATTACATGGTCACACGTTATTTAGGCTACAGATAAACAGGTTTGACTTTGTGTTTTCAGTTGTATAAAGGACTTGTTTGACTAGAGCCCAGAATAAATGACAGTTTAGAGACTATCGAAGAGCTCTGCCAAGCCTACATTCTACACCATCACTCCTGAAATCCCTACCAAAGCCACACAAACATCCACAGAATCAAACATTCTTAAGCATAGCCTAATGGTGATGGGATGCTGATGGGATGTCCCTGCAAGACATTTTGTATCAAAATGTTATCCATTAATATTTGAAATAGGCTATATTCCTGATTAAATGTGTGCGCACATGTGTGTGCTGGGTGACTGTGGAAATCTAAAGGTGATAGCGGTTACCATAGTAACTCAGACCAGCACCAGAGGCTTGGACCTTCGCCAAGGTTGAAGCTGACAGATTAAGTGCAATGATCCTGGCCTTTTATTTATCCACACCACAATGATGTCATCCATCCCACTGAGCAATAGGGCTACTTGAGATGTACCCAAATTCTCCCCCTCTGCAAAGTATTACACAGTATATTTTGATAGGAAAAGGGAGATAATTAAAGTGAATTGGTAAAAAATGTAAGGGAAAGTGAAAACATTGTCTACTGAAACCGCCAACAGCAGCATCAGACTATTGCAGCTGGATTGTTTGTTCTGTATTGTGTTGCTAGTCTCTCTGGTCCCAGCAGCATCCTCCTCTCAGAACTGTGTTAAGTGGCTAATACAGCTCATTGAAGTCCTGGTTGTTTCATCCTTCCACCCAGTCCTCACTTTACCCTTAAGATGTTGCCTCTCTGTTGAATCTCTTTTACACCAGACATCTGGAATGTAGAATTCCAGTGTTGATGAAAGCATTACATTTACATTTTAGTCATTTACATATTGACTGGTCATCCCCAAAGCCAACACCTCCTTTGGCCGCCATTCCTTCCAGTTCTCTGCTGCCAATGACTGGAACGAATTGCAAAAATCATTGAAGCTGGAGACTACCATCTCCCTCAATAACTTTAAGCATCAGCTGTCAGAGCAGCTTACCGATCACTGCACCTGTATATAGCCTATCTGTAATTAGCCTACCCAACTACCTCATCCCCATATTGTTATTTTTGCTCATTTGCACCCCAGTATCTTCTATTTGCACATCATCATCTGCACATCTATCACTCCAGTGTTAATGCTAAATTGTAATTATTTCACCACTATGGCCTATTTATTGCCTTACCTTCCTAATCTTACTACATTTGCACACACTGTATATAGATTTTCTATTGTGTTATTGACTGTACGTTTGTTTATCCCATGTGTAACTCTGTGTTGTTGTTTTTGTCGCACTGCTTTGCTTTGTCTTGGCCAGGTCGCTGTTGTAAATGAGAACTTGTTCTCAACTTGGCTACATGGTTAAATAAAGGTGAAATAAATAAAAATAATTTAGCAGACGCTCTTATCCAGAGCAACTTACGGTTAGTCAGTGCATACATGTTTTTCGTACTGGTCCCCCATGGGCATCAAACCCACAACTCTGGCGTTGCAAGCGCCATGCTCTACCAGCTGAGCTACATGGGACTACAAAGCATAGAGAACGTGTCAACCTTTTTCAATGTTTTATTATTCTCCAGTGAAAAGAGAGCAGTGAGCCTGGAGAGATCCTTCTATACACAGCAAATATGATCCATCATCACTTCCTGAAGACAAATATAAAAGTGGCACAGCGGCGGAGAGCATAGAAAATGAAGCACCTTAGAATAAGTAAAACATTAGGATATAAATCAAGGTGCCATGTAGGGAGGAGAGGAATAGAGAGAGACAGAGGAGCAAGAGAGGTGTTTGAATAAAAGTAACAATGTAAGGAGACAAGACCAAAGGAGAGAGAGGGATCAGACAAGAGGATTTACCTACCGACATCCAGGCAGATGAAAATGTCAAGAGGGAGACTGTTTGAGCTTGTAAACTAAGCTCCTTTAGCAGATGTCTCCCTTTACTCATGACTCATAAATGCTACATTGTGATGATGGAGAGAACAAGGGGCATTACGTGTGGCTTGCGCACACATATCACCTAAGCAGATGGGGTGTTGTTGGAGAGGCGGTGGGGTAGAGGACAAGTGTTCCCCTTCAAATGTCTTGAGAGGCGCAAGGAAGTACTAAGCAGTGAGTCAGAACAAGGAAGTACTAAGCAGTGAGTCAGAACAAGGAAGTACTAAGCAGTGAGTCAGAACAAGGAAGTACTAAGCAGTGAGTCAGAATAAGGAAGTACTAAGCAGTGAGTCAGAAAAAGCAAGTACTAAGCAGTGAGTCAGAACAAGGAAGTACTAAGCAGTGAGTCAGAACAAGGAAGTACTAAGCAGTGAGTCAGAATAAGGAAGTACTAAGCAGTGAGTCAGAACAAGGAAGTACTAAGCAGTGAGTCAGAACAAGGAAGTACTAAGCAGTGAGTCAGAACAAGGAAGTACTAAGCAGTGAGTCAGAACAAGGAAGTACTAAGCAGTGAGTCAGAACAAGGAAGTACTAAGCAGTGAGTCAGAACGTGCTGCCATTAAGCTCCATGCACTAGGATCCTTCTAGTTGGCACAGAGAGGCCCTGTCGCTACAGGAGACCAAGAGTCTCCCTGGCACTGATGATAAGTGGAGAGATACACAGAGACAAGGGCCTCTAGAGGCATAAACCAACTGTCACCAGGACTCTTCTTTGTTTTTAACCATTATTTAACTAGACAAGTCAGTTAAGAATTTTACAATGATGGCCTACCTACAGGGTCAGCCTCTGGAGTAAATTAGGGTTAAGTGCCTTGCTCAAGGACACATTGACAGGTTTTTCACCTTGTAGGCTCGGGTATTCGAACCAGCAACCTTTCAGTTACTGGCCCAACACTAACTGCTAGGCTACCAGCCGCCTAACTTCCCTCATCATGAGAGAGAGCAAGACAGAAAGGCAAAAAAGGGGGAAGGAAGAATAAGTTAGTGTAAGTGAAAGATGAGGTGAGGACAGCGTTAGAACAGAGATTGATACCCTGTTAATACTGTCTGCTTCAATCTCAAACGTAATCCCCACTTTGTTCTCTATTCACAATAAGGTGGCTAAATTTAAAAGTAATTGCTGTCAGCAGATTTTGTTACTTGCTTGCTTCTTCCTTTTGCTAACAAACTAAGTGGCCTTGTGGTAAGAGTGTCTGCCTTGAGAAATTGGAAGGTTCGGAGTTCAATCCCTGGCTTAGTCCAACAACTGTGCTTTTATGGGAAAGTTGGACACTTCTGAAACGCTTGGACTAAGATCTTGAAAGAAATGGAAAATAATGAAGAGTGTCACTTAAACGGGTGACAGAGGCATGCCAATTGCTTTAAGTGGAAGTGCAATTCATTCTGGCACAGCCTGGCTTGGTTATGTCTGTCAAAGTTGAGATAAAACACTATGAAAGAATGTAGGAATACTAACCTTAATTACTCTCCATGTCCCCGTATTAACAATTTTCTAATGGAATTCAGGCAAAGCCTCTTAGAAATGATCCAGAGATTATTGTACTGGGATAATTTCAAGAGTAAGTGTGTGTGTGTGTGTGTGTGTGTGTGTGTGTGTGTGTCTTCGGAAAGTATTCAGACCACTTTACTTTTTCCACATTTTGTTGGGTTACAGCCTTATTCTAAAATTGATTAAAACAATCTAGACACAATACCCCATAATGACAATGTGGACACACCTTCAAATTAGGCAATTCTGCCTAATGGTAAGTCCGCCAGTGCCCTCCACACACTCCACTGCTGCCGCTGTTCTCTGTTACAGCCCTCAGTTACATTTGTGAAGCCAGTAGTTTGATGACATGCCTGTCATCAGAAATAATCAACTTAAACTCAAAAGTAAGCTTTATAAACCCATTTCCTTTTTAAAACCATTAAACATTTTTTTTTCTGTTGACCAGGCAACCCCATGACATCTTCCCCTTGACACAAACCAGTTAACTGACTTACTTTACTATCACTGTGTTTTTTCTAGTGAAATTCTCTGTAACTCCAGTGTTTAGCTGGAGCAACTGAAAACTGGAGTGTATGTTTGTAACTAAATCATACCTGAATCAATCCAGTATGACACAGCTGCAGCAGCATCTGTGAAATTAACACCAAATGCTGTATGCTGGCACAGCCCTGCAGTTTCCACAGTAACTGGGACCCAAAAATAGCAACCCAAACCAGCGGCCATTCCACACAGAATACCCACTTGATAGCACAGGAAACTATTTATATCCTCTAATGGTGTGGTATCCACGTGAGAAAGGCAGACACGTTCCTCGGCTAGCTTACAATTACTGCCAAAAAGATGAGCAAAACACAGTCTTTGTAAATCCAATTACATGTTCACATTCATGTCACCTCTTTGAGCAATCGATCCTTGTGTTTGGAAGAGCACATCCCAGAACGTCAAGGCTAGATCCCAATTTAACTAGCATACTAAACATAGCCTATGTTTAATGTAACACAGAACAGTGATAACATTAATCTGCTGTTGTGGGAAGTCAGAATGTCAGAAGTGTGTGTGTGTGTGTGTGTGTGTGTGTGTGTGTGTGTGTGTGTGTGTGTGTGTGTGTGTGTGTGTGTGTGTGTGTGTGTGGGTGGGTGTGTGTGTGTGTGTGTGTGTGTGTGTGTGTGTGTGTGTGTGTGTGTGTGTGTGTGTGTGTGTGTGTGTGTGTGTGTGTGTGTGTGTGTGTGTATGTATGTGTGCATGCTTGACTGTATACTGTGTATATATATATGTGTGTGTGATATATACAGTAAGACAGGAATTATTGTTTCACCATGGACAATGAAAATAAAAATACAAAATACAAAAATATCATTAATTATTAATCGAAATACAATAAAAACAAATTAACCTAGGCCTACATCAACAACAACAGATATCAGGACAGTCTGAAAATAACTTACCATAGCATTTTGATTAATGAGAAAGCAAGAGCCTATCCTAACTCAGTACAATATAATATCACTGAGATTGAGAGAAGACATGTCGTTGGTGGTGATGGTGATGATGAGAATGGTGGTAATGATGATGATGGTGATAATGATGATGATGACTTGGATTCTTTTAAATTTCTAAAAAAGCAGGCTACTCAAATATACACGATATAGCCCTATTAAACGTAATTTTGTCCTCCAAAAAACGCATTATTTTCATTAGCCTCTCAGTCTGCATACTTGCATTGGCCGTGTTCGAGAGCATCAAATCCAATATGAAAGGACATAACATGCTTCATAATTCATAAAGGTCATGTTAACTGACTGCTATTATCTCATGCATGTGTTAACCTCAGACCTTATTTTCGGCGTTCATGCCAAAACGTAATTATTTCCCCGAAAGGAATGGATGAACGAAACAAGAGATAACTCATTTCCGGTTTAGGACTACAAACCGAACAAGCCCACAGCCACAAGCTGCACGGGCCATTTCATCTGGTGGTCACATTTGCGATACGCGGCGATGAATTTGGATGTCCGGGAGGAGGGATGGTTGGTCGTCGTTAGTCATCGAACTTGGAGCTAGAAGTTCAACTCATGTCAAATTGTCGTGGCTAGACATATTTCGCTTTTGGTCATTCTCAAGCCCACACTGTGTTTTCAATGATGGAGGACGACGATTTAGTGTGCGAGTATGATTCCACCTGGGACACAGAGAGTGATGATGGAGACGACCCAGGAGAGAACCAAATGCGTCATTTAAACCAGGACAAAACTAAATCGTATTGGACATCAGGTTTAGTATGTTGCATTTCTATTTTTTCTTAATCGTGTGTCGCTAAGTAACGTCAGTTATAAAAATGTGTGCGTTAACAAGGCAAACGAGTTAGCAAAAACTAACACCAGGCCGCTAATTTAGCTAACAGCTAACATTAGCTAAATTGACAGGATGTCTTACCTTGCTTCAAAATGGCATATAGCCAAAATCCCACCATATAAACATGGAGGCAAATACTTACTCATGCGTTCTCCTGTTCTATTGGTTTTCTTTAAACTTTAATTGTCTAGCAGCCAAAGGCATTATCCTAGTCATATTGGCAACCTATGATAGTTGTTGCATCTTTAAATCCCCCCTCTTTCTAAATTTCGAATGGATATTTCCATCTCTGTCCATGAAACCGCTCGCATATTCGATGCGCATTGCAGAACGTTTTTTTTTCCGCGTTTGCATTTTGGAGCGTGCACGGATAGGCCTACCGCCGTGTGTATATTGCTGTGCCTAAAATGTGAAGTAATAAGTTAATCAACATTTTTTGCAAAATATTCTGTTATGTTCCATCAGCCTTATTAATTGATACACTATATACAAAAGTATATGCCATATGTGGACACCCCTTAAAATGGGTGGATTCGGTTATTTCAGCCACACCTGTTGCTGACAGGTGTACACAATCGAGCTCACAGCCATGCAATCTCTATAGACAAACATTTGCAGTAAAATGGCCTTACTGAAGAGTGCAGTGACTTCCAATGTGGCAGATGGCTAATTAGCACAGGTGACGTTTGTCTCTAGTCCTTCTGTTTTTCGTAAACATGCGCAGTAATATGGCAGTGTGAGAACCCTATAAAGGTGTGTATCAATTTAAAAATATATATTTCTTGCTGATATGAAAGATAAGGTCCTTATACTTCCAAAACCGTTCCGCAAGCGATGCGTATTAATGTTCAGACCGAGCGTCGCGGCTCTTAACAAAACTCCCCTGTGCAGAAGAACCCTTCGTCCAATGACTCTTACAGTGCCTTTGGAAAGTATTCAGACCCCTTGACTTTTTCCACATTTTGTTACATTACAGCCTTATTCTAAAATGGAAATCCTCATCAATCTACGCACAATACCCAATAATGGCGAAAAAGCGAAAACAGGTTTTTATAATTTTTTGGGACTATTACAAATAAAAACATATCTTATTTACGTAAGTATACAGTCACTTTGCTATGAGACTCGAAATTGAGCTCAGGTGCATCCTGTTTCCGTTGATCATCCTTGATGTTTCTACAACTTGATTGGAGTCCACCTGTGGTAAATTCAATTGATTGGACATGATTTGGAAAGGCACACCTCTCTATATAAGGTCTCACAGTTGACCAAGCCATGAGGTTGAAGGAATTGTCTGTAGAACTCAGAGACAGGATTGTCGAGGCACAGATCTGGGGAAGGGTACGAGAACTTCTGCATCATTGAAGGTCCCCAAGAACATTGTGGGAATCACTCCTGCATTGTGTTGGCTGTGTGCTTAGGGTCGTTGTCCTTTTGGAAGGTGAACCTTTGCCCCAGTCTGTGATAATGAGCGCTCTGGAGTAGGTTTTCATCAAGGATCTCTCTGTACTTTGCTCTGTTCATATTTCCCTCGATCCTGACTAGTCTCCCTGCCACTGAAAAACATCCCCACAGCATGATTCTGCCACCACCATGCTTCACCATAGGGATGGTTCCAGGTTTCCTCCAGACGTGATGCTTTGCATTGAGGCCAAAGGGTGCAATCTTGGTTTCATCAGACCAGAGAATCTTGTTTCTCATAGTCTGAGAGTCCAAGCGGGCTGTCATGTGCCTTTTACAGAGGAGTGGCTTCCGTCTGGACACTCACTTTTTTTATTTTTTTGTGACCTGTTTTTGCAGCAGTTTCAGTTCTGCTCTCCGGAGAGAGGGTAAACTCCACTGAACTAGTTTCAATGTATGGAATCACTTGGGAGTTTCTGGATTTTGTCTTTAACGTTAGCTATTGGGAAGATGGGTTGCTACCAAACACTTTCTACCAGTGAGCTGAAGTAGCGTGTACTTGATTTGTACTGTAGATTGAACTAAGTCTCAAAGCCTTGCTAGGCCAGGTAGGTAGCTAATCAGATGAGTGAATATGATGAATGCCCAGGGAGAATCTCAATTGCATACTTCTCATGTTCTTGCTCCTTTCCTCCTTCTCAAAATCCATTGGAGGAGAATATCAGAGGGGAGGGACCTCTGACTTTCTCATCCAATGGGTTTTGAGAAGGACGTGAGTATGCAATTGAGATTCTCCCCCAGTCTCTCTGTCAGTGGTGACCCCCAACCAGGGCGCCATGCTGAAATTTATCAGGCAGACAGTGGAATGTGTAGAATGCGCAAACAAACTGTGCTGCTGTGTGGACCTGGTTCAGGTTGTCCCTACACGGTCTCTCTCTGCAACCGGTCGAACAGGGAAACTATGGGATGATGCATGTCTCTTCTTCGGTTCCATTGACTTGACACCGAGGTCACAATCTTTTTAGGTGCACAAAGGGACAAATAATGCCAATAAATTGATTTCTGCCAAATGTAACATCAAGTATCTCTGATGTACCATGTCTTCCAGTGGTCAAACACGTCCTCCAGAAACATGAGGGCTGCGAAAGACATGCAGAACTACAGACGAGGGTATCCTGTAAGTCTAAGGGCTCTTGTTATTACACATGAATAGGGCCTGGAGTTTTTCTTGTCCATGTGAACTTGACAGGAAAAGTGTTGGTTCCTAGTAAGCCTATCAAGGCTAACCTGGGCTTACTAAGACCCAATGTTTTTCCTGATCTAGGAAAACTCCAGGCCCTACACAGATCATCTGCTTATGTCTTGTAATAGTCTTTGAGATGTTGTCTTCTAGACATCTGACTATGCTGTTTCTGTGTTTCTCTACAGAATCTAACCGATGATGAATGCTCAGAAGAAAGAATGTTTAACTTAAAATTTTATCTCAATGAATACCCCTCCTCCCCTGATGGTAGGTCACTTGTTATTCATCCAAGCAGTTTTCAATGGCTATAGAATGTGTGTAATGATGAGTAATCGCGTATACAATGCCTTGCAAAAGTATTAATATATACTTTTAAGATTAATACTAATTTCATAACAAAAATATAGTTGTTGCATAAGTATTCAGACGCTTTTGTTTAGGCAATCCTAAATAAGTTTGGGAGTAAAATGTGGCTTAACAAATCACATACAGTAATAAGTTACATGGATTAGTAGGGGTCGACATGTTTGAATGATTAACCCTTCCTATGACCCCCATACATACATCTGTAAGGTATTGAATTTAAACTACAAAGACCAGGGAGCTTTTCGAAAGCGTCAAAAAGAAGGGCAGTGATGGGTAACAATAACAAATCAGACATATATCTTTTAGGTGTGATAGATAGATAGATAGATAGATAGATAGATAGATAGATAGATAGATAGATAGATAGGTACTTTATTGATCCCCCGGGGGGGAAATTTCATTATCAAGCAGCTACAACAAAAACACAGGGCAGGTGCAAAATGCCACAACGAAAGTACACAAAAGACAGATACACGGTACATGATACATAGAGCAGCAGTATGAAAAAGTATAGAAATACAGGATATCTGGAGTGCAAAAAAAAAAAAGCTATAAAAGGACATTGCGTAGTATGAGTGGTTGGCTGAATATGTACACTATACATTGGTGGATGTTGGATGGTTAACTATACTATACAGGTTGATGGCAGAGAAATACTTCAGTAGCTAATGCGTATGATATGAGCGAGGGTAATAATAGTTTACTTAATAGACAGAATGGGTAAATGAACAGGTAAGTGAAAATTTTGCATGGTTAAATTAGCTGTACAGTTAGGTATACAGTTATATTTACAGATAAGTGAATACTTGCATGTTTACACAAACTGTACAGGTAAATGACAGGAAGAGATACTTTAATAGCTAAATGTGTGTATGATATCATTGGGGTAATAATAGTAATTCCCTTAAAATACAGTCCTTAGTGCGCAGGGTTTAATTACAGACAACTGCACTTATTGCACATTTGATATACTAAAAGCAATGAGAAAAGGTGCAACTGGCAGGATACTAATATGCATTCCTGAGTGAATGCCTAGGTCCAATAATTACTTACAATATTGCATGTGATATAATATAACAACTGTACATGGGTATGTATATACAGACCTGTATGAATAAGTAGGTCCTGAGTGGATGAGTGCTGACGGAACAGAGTTACTCACGGATGGATGCATAATTGTTAAACTAGGTCCTAGCACCCCAACAGTTCCAGATCTATGTTGCCGACGGCACGGCACCCCGGTGAGGCATTATATAGTCTCATAGCCGCCGGCAGGAAGGACCTCCTGTGGCGCTCTCTGGCACACCGTGGTGGGATCAGTCTGTGACTGAAAGAGCTCCTCTGCGTCATAACCATAGCGTGCAGAGGGTGGGTGACGTTGTCCATGATGGCCAGCAGTTTGGCCAGGATCCGTCTCTCCGCCACCTCCTCTAGAGTGTCAAGGCTCATCCCCAGGACAGAGCTAGCCTTCCTGATCAGCTTATTTACCCGAGAAGCATCACCGGCTTTGATGTTTGCTCCCCAGCACACCACTGCAAAAAAGATGGCACTGGCCACCACAGACTGGTAGAAGGTATGCAGTAGTTTACTGCACACGTTGAAGGACCTGAGCCTCCTCAGAAAGTAGAGTCGGCTCTGGCCCTTTTTGTACAGGGCCCCGGTGTTACCAGCCCATTCCAGTCTGTTGTCCATATGGACCCCCAAGAACTTGTATGACTCAACCATTTCCACATCCATCCCCTTTATAGGGACTGCAGTCAGTTGTGCCTTGGTTCTGCTGAAGTCCACCACCATCTCATTAGTTTTGCTGATGTTGAGCTGAAGGTGGTTCTGCTCACACCACAACACAAAGTCACTGATTGTGCTCCTGTACTCCTCCTCCTGCCCACCCCTGATGCACCCTACAATAGCAGAGTCATCCGAGAACTTCTGTAGGTGGCATGTTTCAGAGTTATATCTGAAGTCTGAGGTGTAGAGGGTGAACAGGAAGGGGGACAGGACCGTACCCTGGGGGGCCCCTGTGTTGCTAACTGCCCGTTCTGACACACAGCTCTGTAGTCGCACAAATTGTGGCCTACCGGTCAGGTAGTCCGTGACCCAGGAGACTAAGGGTGCTTCCACTTTCATCCTCCTCATCTTCTCACCCAGTAGCAGGGGCTGAATGGTATTGAAGGCACTGGAGAAGTCAAAAAACATGACCCTCACAGTGCAACCTGCGTTGTCCAGGTGAGAGTAGGCCCTCTGCAGAAGGTAGATGATTGCATCATCCACCCCGATGTTGCGCTGGTATGCAAACTGCAGGGGGTCCATTGATGAACACACCAGGGGTCTGAGGTGAGCGAGGACTAACCTTTCCAGGGTCTTCCTGATGTGGGATGTTAGCGCTACAGGTCTGAAGTCATTCAGGACAGTGGGGTGTGCCTTCTTGGGCACTGGGACGAGGCAGGATGTTTTCCACAGCACAGGGACCCTTTCTAGGCTCAGGCTAAGGTTGAAAAGACGCTGGAGTATTCCACACAGTTGGTCAGCACAGACCCTCAGCACCCTTGGGCTGATGCCATCGGGGCCCGCCGCTTTCCACTGGTGTAGTCTCTCCAGCTCTCTCTTCACTTGGTTGGTGGTGAAAGCCAGCCCAGGTAGGGAGGTGGGGGGAAGGGGGGTGTTGAGGATCAGTCCAGGGGGGGCAGGGGCGGAGGCGGGGTCACTGATTGTCTCAGCAGAGGTGCTGTGAGCAAAGTGGGGGTGGGATAGCCGTGAGGGTGTGTGGTCTGGGGAGCTGGAGGGGAGGTGGACAGGGCCAGTATCGAACCTGTTAAAAAATTGGTTCAGCTCATTGGCTCTGTCCTGGGTCCCCTCCGTCTGCCCACTGTTTGACTTTTTGAAGCCACTGCCCACTGTTTGACTTTTTGAAGCCAATAATTATGCTGTTAATAATTATGCTGTGTATATATTAAACCACCCAGACGCAGTTGTCTTTCTGAACTGAGCTGCAGGACATGAATGAAACTGCACAGGGATGTTCCCATGAGGCCATTGGGGATTTTAAAACAGTTAGTTCAATGGCTGTGATGGGAGAAATCAGGATGGATCAACAACATTGTAGTGACACAATAACTACTTAAATGACAGTGAAAACAAGAATACAAATATACAGAATAAATAAAAAATCTAAAACATGCAAGGCCCTAAAGTAATATTGCAACAATCAACACATCACTAGCTATATTCCTGTAACATTGATTTGTTGTTGTGAATTTAACTTCCCACCTACAGCGGGTGAAATAAGTATTGAACACGTCACCATTTTTCTCAGTAAATATATTTCCAAAGGTGCTATTGACATGACATTTTCGCCAGATGTTGGTAACAACCCAAGTAATCCATACATACAAATAAGTTCAGAAATTAAGTTGTGAAATGACACAGGGAAGAAAGGGAGGTGCAAAAATGCATGGAAAGCCAAGACAACAGCTGAAAACTCAGTAATTAAAAAGCAATCCAGCCCCCTGTCAGTGCAAATTAATATCAGCTGGTTCAGTCCCAACTGATGGCCTACAAAAAGGTCTCATTGCCAAGGTCTCACACAAGACACATCTCATGATGGGTAAAAGCAAAGAGCTGTCTCAAGACCTTCGCAACCTAATTGTTGCAAAACATAATGATGGCATTGGTTATAGGCGCATTTCTAAGCTTCTGAATGTTCCAGTGAGCACTGTTGGGGCCATAATACGGAAGTGGAAAGACAATCATATCACCATAAATTTGCCTCGACCAGGTGCTCCTCGCAAGATTTCTGACAGAGGAGTGAAAAGAATAATCAGAAGAGTTGTCCAAGAGCCAAGGACCACTTGTGGAGAGCTTCAAAAAGACCTGCAATTAGCAGGTACTGTTGTCTCAAAGAAAACAGTAAGTAATGCACTCCACCGCCATGGCCTGTATGCACGCTCACCACGCAAGACTCCATTACTGAAAAAAACATGTTGAAGCTCGTTTAAAGTTTGCTGCACAACATTTGGAAAAGCCAGTGAAATACTGGGAGAATATAGTGTGGTCAGATGAGAGCAAAATTGAACTGTTTGGATGTCATAATACACCATGTTTGGAGGATAAATGGCACTGCACATCACCCTAAAAACACCATACCAACAGTGAAGTTTGGAGGTGGGAACATCATGGTGTGGGGCTGCTTTTCAGCAAATGGTACTGGCAAACTTCACATAATTGAAGGAAGGATGAATGGGCAAATTTACCGAGACATTCTTGACAAAAATCTGCTGCCATCTACCAGGATGATGAAGATGAAACGAGGGTGGACATTTCAGCAAGACAATGATCCCAAACACACAGCCAAGGAAACTCTCAATTGGTTTCAAAGAAAGAAATTAAAGCTGCTAGAATGGCCCAGCCAATCACCTGACTTAAATCCCTTTGAAAATCTATGGAAAGAACTGAAGATCAAGATTCGTAGAAGAGGCCCACAGAACCTTTAAGATTTGAAGACTGTTTGTGTGGAAGAATGGGCCAAAATCACACCAGAGCAATGCATGCGACTAGTTTCTCCATACAGGAGGCATCTTGAAGCTTTTGTACAAAGTATTACATAAATATCAGTGTGTTCAATACTTTTTCCCTGTGTCATTTCACATTATTACACAACTTAATTTCTGAACTTATTTGTTTTGGTTTCTTTATGTATTACTTGGGTTGTTACCAACATCTGGTGAAGATTTCATGTCAATAGCACCTTTGGAAATATATTTACTGAGAAAAATGGTGATGTGTTCAATACTTATTTCACTTGCTGTATCTGTTTCATGTCTCCGGTAGCGCGCAAAAGCCAGCATAGCCTATTAGTCAATTATTGCATTCTATTACCATATTCAAACTGTCACGTGCCAACGTATCACCATGGTCCGTGCCATGGGGAAACTTGCACTCCTGTAGATCTGAAGAAATCATTTTTATAGAATGTTTTTTTGCAAGCAGTAGGCATTTAGAATAAAATGTGGAATGGAGCTTTAGACACTGAATAAAAATATAAACGCAGCATGTAAAGTTTGGCGCCGGAAGAGATGGCAGCCGGTTTACGAGCGCCTAACCAACGCCTAACCGATTGTGCTATTATGTGGGGGGGTTTCGCATTATTTGTAACTTATTTTGTACATAATGTTTCTGCCACCGTATCTTACGGCAAAAAATAGCTTCTGGGTATCAGGACAGCGATCACTCACCTCGGATTAGACAAAGATTTTTTCTTCAACAAGCAGGACGCACAGGATGTACTTCAGACACCTAACAAGGCCCAAATCCCCGTCATTGGCAGGAGAAAAAGACACAGGTATAGAGGACACGGAGCGGAGTGCCTTGTAAGGATCCGCCAACGGCGAGTGGGAAATCTGCCTTTACCATCAGTATCACTAGCCAATGTACAATCATTGGACAATAAATTAGACAAGGTACGATCACGAATATCCTACCAACGGGACATCAAATACTTAATATCTTATCTTTCAACGAGTCTTGGCTGAACGACAACATCGATAACATTCGGCTGGCGGGATATACGCTGCACCAGCTAGATAGAACAGCAGACTCCGGTAAGACGAGGGGGGCGGTCTGTGTATATTTTGTAAACAACAGCTGGTGCACGAAGTCTAAGGAAGTCTCTAGATTTTGCTCGCCTGATGTAGAGTATCTCATGATAAGCAGTTTTTTTTCTGTATTTTTCATGGCTGTTTATTAACCACCACAGACAGATGCTGGCACTAAGACCTCACTCAGTCAGCTGTATAAGGAAATAAGCAAACAGAAAAACGCCCATCCAGAGGCGGTGCTCCTAGTGGCCGGGGACTTTAATGCAGGAAAACTGAAAGCAGTCTTATCTAATTTCTACCCTTATGTTAAATGTGCAACCAGAGGAAAAAAAAAAAAACTCTAGACCACCTTTACACCACATACAGAGACTCATACAAAGCTCTCCTTCGCACTCCATTTGGCAAATCTGACCATAATTCCATCCTCCTGATTCCTGCTTACAAACAAAAACTAAAGCAGGATGCACCAGTGACTCGGTCAATAAAGAAGTGGTCAGATGACTCGGATGCTAAGCTACAGAACTGTTTTGCTAGAGCACACTGGAATATGTTCCGGGTTTCTTCCGATGGCATTGAGGAGTACACCACATCAGTCACTTGCTTCATCAATAAGTGCATCGATGACGTCGTCCCCACAGTGACTGTGCGTACATACCCCAACCAGAAACCATGGATTAAAGGCAACATCCGCACTGAACTAAAGGGTAGAGCTGCCGCCTTCAAGGAGCGCAACTCTAACCCGGATGCTTATAAGAAATCCCGCTACGCCCTTAGACAAACCATCAAACAGGCAAGTGCCAACACAGGACTAAGATTGAATTGTACTACACCGGCTCCGACGCTTGTCGGATGTGGCAAGGCCTGCAAACTATTACAGAATACGAGCTGCCCAGTGACACAAGCTAAATGACTTCTATGCTCTCCTCGAGGCAAGCAACACTGAGGCATGCATGAAAGCATCAGCTGTTCCGGACGACTGTGCGATCATGCTCTCCGTAGCCGACGTAAGACCTTTAAACATTCACAAGGCCGCTGGGCCAGATGGATTACCAGGACGTGTGCTCCGGGCATGCGCTGACAAACTGGCAGGTGTCTTCACTGACATTTTCAACCTGTCCCTGATTGAGTCTGTAATACCAACATCTTTCAAGCAGACCACCATAGTCCCTGTGCCAAAGAGCACTAAGGTAACCTGCTTAAAGGACTACAGACCTGTAGCACTCATGTCCCTAGCCATGAAGTGCTTTGAAAGGCTGGTCATGGCTCACATTAAGACCATAATCCCAGAAACCCTAGACCCACTCAAATTTGCATACCGCTCAAACAGATCCACAGAAGATGCAATCTCTATTGCACTCCACACTGCCCTTTCCCACCTGGACAAAAGGAACACCTATGTGAGAATGCTATTCATTGACTACAGCTCAGCGTTCAACACCATAGTGCCCTCAAAGCTCATCACTAAGCTAAGGATCCTGGGATTTAACACCTCCCTCTGCAACTGTATCCTGGATTTCCTGACGGGTCGCACCCAGGTGGTAAGGGTAGGTAACAACGCATCTGCCACGCTGATCCTCAACACTGGAGCCCCTCAGGGGTGTGTGCTCAGTCCCCTCCTGTACTCCCTGTTCAGCCATGACTGCATAACTCCAACACCAATAAGTTTGCAGACGACACATTAGTGGTAGGCCTGATCACCGACAACGACGAGACAGCCTATTGGGAGGAGGTCAGAGACCTGGCCGGGTGGTGCAAGGATAAAAACCTCTCCCTCAACGTAATCAAGACAACATAGATGATTGTGGACTTCAGGAAAAGGAGGACCGAGCATGCCCCCATTCTCATCGACGGGGCTGTAGTGGAGCAGGTTGAGAGATTCAAGTTCCTTGGTGTCCACATCACCAACAAAGAATGGTCCAAACACACCAAGACAATCGTGAAGAGGGCACGGCAAAGCCTATTCCCCCTCAGGAGACTTTGGCATGGGTCCTCAGATCCTCAAAAGGTTCTACAGCTGCAACATCGCGATCATCCTGACTGGTTGCATCACTGCCTGGTACGTAAAATGCTCGGCCTCCGACCGCAAGGCACTACAGAGGGTAGTGCGTATGGCCCATCACTGGTGCTAAGCTGCCTGCCAGCCAGGACCTCTATACCAGGTGGTGTCAGAGGAAGACCCTAAAGATTTTCATAGACTGTTCTCTCTGCTACCACATGGCAAGCGGTACTGGAGCGCCAAGTCTAGGACCAAAAGGCTTCTCAACAGCTTCTACACCCAAGCCATAAGACTCCTGAACAGGTAATCAAATGGCTACCCGGTCTATTTGCATTGTGTGTGTGTGTGTGTGTGTGTGTGTGTGTGTGTGTGTGTGTGTGTCTGTCCGCCCACCCCCCCCCAACCCCTCTTTTACGCTGCTGCTACACTCTGTTTATCATCTATGCATAGTCACTTTTAGCTATACCTACATGTACATATTACCTCAATTAGACCGGTGCTCCTGCACATTGATTCTGTACCGGTACCACCTGTATATAGCCTCGCTACTGTTATTTTTACTCTCATTTTACTGTTTATTTCTTTACTTGTCTATTGTTTACCTAATACCTAGTTTTTTTTTTTTTTTTACTTGAAACGCCACTGTTGGTTAGGGCTTGTAAGTATGCATTTCACTGTAAGGTCTACACCTGTTGTATTTGGTCCCATGTTTCACAGAAGCTGATTTAAACAGCATCATCACTTTGTGCTGGGGACAAAAGGCCACTCTGAAATGTTCAGTTTTGTAACACAATACCACAGATTTTTCATGTTTTGAGGGTGCGTGCACTTGGCATGCTGACTGCAGGAATGTTCACCAGAGCTGTTGCCACATATTTGAATGTTAATTTCTCTACCATAAACCGCCTCCAACATTGTTTTAGAGAATTTGGCAATATGTCCAACCGGCCTCACAACCGCAGAGCATGTGTATGGTGTTGTAGGCAAGTGGTTTGCTGATGTCAATGTTGTGAACAGAGTGCACCATGGTGGGGTTATGGTATGGGCAGGTATAAGCAAAGGACAACGAACACAATTGCATTTTACCCATGGCAATTGGAATGCGCAGAAATACCATGAAGAGATCCTGAGGCCCATTGTCGTGCCGTTCATCCATCACCGCATGTTGCAAGCATCTGTACATAATTTCTGGAAGCTGAAAATGACCAAGTTCTTCCATGGCCTACATACTCACTAGACATCATCCATTGAACATGTTTGGGATGCTCTGGATCGTCGTGTACATCAGGGTGTTCCTGTTCCCGCCAATATCCAGCAACTTCGCACAGCCATTGAAGAGGATTAGGACAACATTCCACAGGCCACAAACAGCCTGATCAACTCTATGCGAAGGAGCTGTGTCACGCTGCATAAGGCAAATGCTGTTCACACCAGATACTGACTGGTTTTCTGATCCACGCGATTACTTTTTTTTTTTCTCTGACCAACAGATTCATACAGTATCTGTATTCCCAGTCATGTGAAATCCATATATTAGGGCCTAATTTATTTCAGTTGACTGATTTTCCTTATGAACTGTAACTCAGTAAAATCTTTGAAATTGTTGTATGTTGCATTTTATTTGTGTTCATTATTAGTAACGTGAGGGTATCACGTGCCCCGTGTACTTTCAAAATTATAATTTAAATAAATAATTATTATATATAAATTATAATTTATTCAAAGAACAGTTTACATCTGTCACAAATTGACAAGATATATCCACCCCTGTCGAAAGGATAAAAAATCTTTAGAACATTTCTCCTATATCCGATAAATGTTTTACAACATTATCATTGACCCAGGTTTATTCAACAAAGGAAATCTGCCTACTGAGTAACTGACTCCTTGTTTTCAAGCATGGTAGTTGCTGAATTATGGTATGCTTGACATTGGCAAGTACTGTGGAGTTTTTCAGGATAAATGGAAACTGGGTGGAGCTAAGCACAGGCAAAATCCTAGAGGAAAGTCTGCTTTACTCCAGACACTGGTTGAGGAATTCCCATTTCAGCAGGACAAAAACCTATAACCAAATCAACACTGGTGTTGCTTACCAAGAAGATGGTGACTGTTCCTGAGTGACCGTTTTGACACCGTTTCAGTTACCGTTTTGACTTAAATTAGCTTAAAAATCTACGGCAAAACTTGACATTTACTGTGTAGCCATGATCTCCAACATCTTGACCGAGCTTGAAGAAATATGAAGATAATGAGCTAATATTGAGCAATCCAGGTGTGTGAAGATCTTAGGCCCGACTCCGACTCCGAGCAGGGAAAGGTGAACTGTTGAAATGTCGATCGTTTTAGCAAGCGATATGTTCTAGCAGTGGCACCACTCTGCAAACTGAGCAGTTTATCCACAATCATGATACCTGAATGTTGTAAGGCGCCTCATTTTTACACATTGACCGAAAAGACCTAGCTCTCACACTGAGTGTCTCGCTCCTCTTGACTGTTGGTGAAAGAAGCTAATGTTAGCACTCAACAGAAACAGTCTGGTGTGGTTAGATATGCTAACATCGCCTAGCATCAGCTCGTAACGTTGTAGTGTCCAGTTACGTTATATTATCTAGTTAACAATCTTAACTTAGTTT
The DNA here is from genome assembly GCA_023634145.1 of Thymallus thymallus. Classification (NCBI taxonomy): domain Eukaryota; kingdom Metazoa; phylum Chordata; class Actinopteri; order Salmoniformes; family Salmonidae; genus Thymallus; species Thymallus thymallus. Next base: position 21,801,590 of record CM042399.1, read on the forward strand.
TCCTTGTCATCCCTGGAGACAAATGTGAAACCAGCCATATGGAAGCAAACTGAAAATAATATCCACATGTATTGAAGCCCCTTTTCCAAAGTGAAATAGGATATACATTGCTTTGCCGCTATTCCGAATTTTAATTGTGTGCTCATAATTTGCGTGGATGAAATTTGGGGTTATAGGCTTCAGTAGGGCTGAACCTGCCGAGTTGATGTATGCACTTTAGAATGTTTTGATTATATGCTTGGGCTTTTCTCCATTTTTATTTTACAAAATGTTAAATATTAGCCACTATCGGGAGCCACTGTCAGTAATACCCACATTTTTATTTTTCCATCATTCCATTCTGTTTACATTTTGGCGAGTAAAATGGTTAGTGAGGTGTTCTCTAATTTTTGTCTGGAAGTTGCTAGCTAGCAAGGTAGCCAACTTTAGCTAGATAGCTTGGTTGGGACGAGCAGGCTTTTCCCCATCGTTTATCAGTGCAATTTTGACGGCCAACTAGCTGAAAAGGTTTTGAGAGGGTTTATCTAATGTTCCTTTGTTAGGATTTTTTTTTTATGGTTGGTTTATCAATAAGACTGTAAAGTTCCCAAATGTAAGAGGACTCCTGTGGTATTTAGCTACATATTTGCAGAAATCCATTTGTGTATTTTGGGGCTTTTGTTGAATGCGTTCTAATGATCTAAAGTTGCGCTGTTGCAACTGCTTGTAAACACAGTCCAGTTCAAAGTGAATGATGGCAGGTCCTTGTGGCAAATGGCTTGTTTGCATAAAGTTCTACTGTACCTCTGATTGTCTATGGCGCACCGGTCTACATAGACTCCGGTCCTGGATTGTCGAAACGCACGGCCGCTTTCCCGCTATAGAGTTTTCACAAATGCCTTAGTATACGTAATTCCCAAACATTCTAATAATTCATGACTAGAAAATTACTATATCTAAGTGCTCGCTTGTCAGATTATTTACTTTTTAAGTGTAATTTTTCTTTGGGGTATATATGAACAGATTTTAAGTTAAGTACTAAACTCCACGAGATAATGTTGGCCAGCAAGTGGGAGGGATTTAGCGGGTGAATGACATTTATTCAGAGTGAGCAAGTTAGCCACACCTGCAGATCGCAACTGAAAAGGTTAGTCTGAATATCAAATACTGAGAAGTGCGTAGAAATCGTGATCGGACCCTTAGACTTACCCAAAAAGACTCTGCTGTAATTGATGCAAAAGGTGTTTCTAATATGTAGTGACTCAGGGAGCTGAATACTTATGCATCGACTATTTAGTTATTTAATTTATATGAATCTTTCCAAAAAAATCTTCCACTTTGACATTACAGATTATTTTGTGTAGATAGTTGTAATTTTTTTCTGAACAAAACTATTTCAATCACACTTTGTAACACAATAAAATGTAACGAAATCCAAGGTACTGTATGTAATGCCCTCTTTTTATTTTTATTTTTTTTTAGACATTTTAATCGAGTCATTTCATAAAGAATGGAGGACTGACTATAAGAGGCTGGAGCGAGTTCACTCCTACATTCAGTGGTAAGTATGGTCCTAAATGCTTTGCTTCTGTTATGGGGTAGTTGTATTTGTTTTTAATGTATCTGGACATCCAAAAAAGCCACACAAAAAATACTCCCGTATGACAGCAAGTTTCAACCAGAAGTAGGCCTAGACGTAGCACAAGTTGAATACTTTCAGTCTGGGATATGCAACTGGCGGTCTTTAGTAGGCCCGCGGACCAATTACATTTTATTTATTTATTTTGTGGGTGGTGGGGGACTCAGTCGGTGTCTCAACTTACTGTTGAGAGTTAAAATAATAGAATACGAAATTTGGTTGTGCATCAGCAGTCATTCAATTAGCCCATGTATTGGTAAGTTAGCTGGCTGCTAGACTATCTAAACTTGTAATCAGCATGGTCTAATTACCGACCGGGGTGGGGCCCCTTTGATCATCAGTTATCATATTAAAAACTGCAAACATTTGCCTCCACCCTATGCAGTGATGATTTTAGCATGTAAATCTTGGTGGGACCCTCACCCCAAAAAATGTTTTATGCCACAAAGCTACTACACTACACTACACAACAATAACAAATACATGAATTGCACTATAATGGTGACAAACTGCCCACAAACCTACATAAAGCTGTCCCAACAGCAGAGCTTTCTTTTCAGCACCATGGAGTGAATCCTTACCACTGCTACACCTGGCTATCAGCAGAGCCTTGTCTGGTAGCAAAACTGTTCATTCAGCCTAATTTACTTCCTTTTAAAAAACATAGCTGACTTACTTAAACAAATGTGGTTTCTACTGACAATTGAGATGTACAAACTATGGCGTAAGAGGATGAAAGCTCTCACAATATTATATTATAAAATTTCTCTAAAACAGGCTATAGGCTACATGTGCACCAAGTCAGAACAGTAGGCTACGTTATGAGGGGAAAGGGACCAAATTATTAGGGTGAGGCACATGGGCTACTAGTATTACTTTCTTAGCTACAGTATACATATCTCCCTGGCATATTACAAAATATATGTCGCAGGATACAAGACATTTTTGGACTCCCCTTGTTGTTCTGTACTTACTTGAACAGGAAGGTGGTGTGGCGGTCCTCCTTGTGGTCAAAGTCTGGCATTCTCTGGATTTATGGTGCTTTCAAGACAACTGGGAACTTTGGGGGGGGGGGGGGAGGATTAATTGTGACGTCAGTGATCTTTGAGTTCCCAGTTGTCTTAAACTCACTGAAGTCTGATTTCGCAGTTCCGAGTTAACAGTTGATTTGAACGCAGCAGAAGTCATGCAGGATTGACAGCATAGCCAATGTATTCAACCTTTTTGGGCCCATGGTGTTGCATATGAATGTTTGTCCGTTAAAGCTTGAAAAAGATACTCTTAAACCCAGACTTGGCTCACACACCTACTCCACTGAATTGCAGGCTAGTGATTGCTTTGTCACACTTGCAGTTAGCCTCTGATTCCTTCCAAACCACAAATTTGTTGAATTTGCGATTTTCTAACTTGTGTAATTTTTATGGCCGATGAGCACTGATGCGTTTTATCTATAATTTCTCGCAATTACCATGAGTCTTCTTGGATGGGCACTTCTAATATAACTCTAATATACACTACCGTTCAAAAGTTTGCGGTCTCTTAGATATGTCCTTGTTTTTTAAAGAAAAGCTAATTTTTTTTTGTTCATTAAAATAACAAAATTGATCAGAAATGCAGTGTAGACATTGTTAATGTTGTAAATGACTATTGTAGCTGAAAACGGCAGATTTTTTTTTTTTTGTAAATGGAATATCTACAGAGGCCCATTACAGTTGACGTCGGAAGTCTACATATACTTAGATTGAAGTCATTAACTCATATTTTTCAACCACTCCACAGATTTCATGTTAACAAACTATAGTTTTGGCAAGTCTTTTTGGACATCTACTTTGTGCATGACAAAAGTAATTATTCCAACAATTGTTTACAGACAGATTCTTTTACTTATATTTCACTATCACAATTCCAGTGGGTCAGAAGTTTACATACATTAAGTTGACTGTGCCTTTAAACAGCTTCGAAAATTCCAGAAAATGATGTCATGGCTTTAGAAGCTTCTGAGGCTTATTGACATCATTTGAGTCAATTGGAGGTGTACCTGTGGATGTATTTCAAGGCCTACCTTCAAACTCAGTGCCTCTTTGCTTGACATCATGGGAAAATCAAAAGAAATCAGCCAAGACTTCAGAAAACAACAAATTGTATACCTCCACAAGGCTGGTTCATCCTTGGGAGAAATTTCCAAAAGCCTGAACGTACCACGTTAATCTGTACAAACAATAGTACGCAAGGATAAACACCATGAGACCGCGCAGCCGTCATACGGCTCAGGAAGGAGGCGCGTTCTGTCTCCTAGAGATGAACGTACTTTGGTGTGAAAAGTGCAAATCAAGCCTAGAACAACAGCAAAGGACCTTGTGAAGATGCTGGAGGAAACAGGTACAAAAGTATCTATATCCACAGTAAAATAGATAGATAGATAGATATATCTATCCTATATTGACATAACCTGAAAGGCCGCTCAGCAAGGAAGAAGCCACTGCTCCAAAAAGCGCCATAAAAAAAGCCAGACTACGGTTTGCAACTGCACATGGGGACAATGATCGTACTTTGGAGAAATGTCCTCTGGTCTGATAAACAAAAATAGAACTGTTTAGCCATAATGACCATTATTATGTTTGGAAGAAAAAGGGAGATGCTTGCAAGCCGAAGAACACCATCCCAACCGTGAAGCACGGGGGTGGCAGCATCATGTTGTGGGGGCGCTTTGCTGCAGGAGGGACTGGTGCACTTCACAAAATAGATGGCATCATGAGGAAGGACAATTATGTGGATATATTGAAGCAACATCTCAATACATCAGTCAGGAAGTTAAAGCTTGGTCGCAAATGGGTCTTCCATGTGTCTATGGAATAGCCTCCCCTTTGAGATCAAGCAAGGGGGAAAAAAGGTTGTCCAAATTAAAATGTTTAAGAGAAACTCCACTGCCCCTTGCGCCCCCTACTGCTGGTCAGGTGTATTTATTTGAAAGATGGGTATGATGTGCAATGAATAGATTATTATAATGTGAAATTAATATAGTTGATTTTTAAGGTTAGGGAAAAGTGCAGTGAATAGTGCCACTTTTTAGGATGTTAATATAAATTAATGAATGTAATTGTCTTTCCTTTTCATCTTTACATGTTATTGTTTTTACCATCGAGGACCACTTTGGAAACAAGCGTTTTAATTAATACTTTAAAGTGATATCCTCTGGGCCCACATTGTACATTTTGTTGTATATGTCTGTTACCCAAAATAAATTCAATTCAATACTGCATGGCAAGCGGTACCAGAGCGCCAAGTCTTGGTCCAAGAGGCTCCTTAACAACTTCTGAGCCATAAGACTGCTGAACAGCTAATCAAATGGCTACATGGACTATTTACATTAACCCTCCCACTCCTTTTTTTACACTGCTCATACTCACTGTTTATTTTCTATGCATAGTCACTTATCCTTTACCTACAGGTAATATATACCTTGACTAACCTGTACCCCTGCACATTGACTCTGTACCGGTACCCCCTGTGTGTGTGTGTGTGTGTGTGTGTGTGTGTGTGTGTGTGTGTGTGTGTAGGCTCGTTATTGTTACTTTTTGTTTATATAGTAAATTATTTTCTCATTTTTCTTAACTGCATTGTTGGTTAAGGGCTTGTAAGTAAGCATTTCACGGTAAGATCTACACCTTTTTGTATTCGGCCCTGTGACAAATCAAATTTGATATGTAGCCTTCTCAAGTTGTTATAATAATCCACTGTTGCTCTCAGGTTGTTTCCACTGCGGGAGCCAGGAGTGAACTACATGGCCTCTGAGCTCACCAACAAGGAAATCCAGGTGAGTGCTTCACCATAACGTTTTGCTTGATCTTTGTGGTGTGTTAGGAGCACTGATGTGCAGTTAAAGGGTACGATAAAGCACAGTGAAATGCCCCTTTTCACAAATGAGTTGTGTCGAATGAAACGGTAAGCATAGGGTGACCTTGTCGAAGACTCCCTTGGCTCCAGTAAGCAGACAAACTTTGAAATGCATGGAGCTTCTCCTCCATCAAAACGATGATGATGATAATCTCTGTGCTCTTGTCCCACTGTGTGATCAGGCCTTCCGGGAGAGTGAGGAGGCCAAGAAGAGGCTAGTAGAGTCCTACGAGCTCATGCTGGGGTTCTATGGCATCCAGCTGGTCAACAAAGACACAGGCGAGGTAAAACGTGCCGACAACTGGAAGGAACGCTTCACCAACCTAGAACGGTGAGTTGCTGAAGCCATGTCTTGGCCAACTTTACAGGGTGTGGTTTCTTAGGGCCATGTTGAACCGCTTATGACCATTCTTGGGCCAATTTCTAAATGAAACTAATTTCCTTGTCTTATTGTTCGGTGTTGTTCACTGTGTGAATAAGGGTCCTCCATCTAAATATTGGTTGTGTTCCCCCCCCAGGAACATGCACAATAACCTCCGCATCACGCGCATCCTGAAGAGCCTGGGGGAGTTAGGCTTTGAGCACTACCAGAGCCCGCTGGTGCGCTTTTTCCTGGAGGAGACGCTGGTCAAGAAGAACCTGAGCAGCGTCAAGCGTAGCGTGTTTGACTACTTCCTGTTTGCCGTGCGCGACAAGCAGAAGCGCAAAGAGCTGCTGCGCTACGCCTTCCAGAACTTTGAGCCCAAGGACAAGTTTGTGTGGTGCCCCAGAAAGATCCAGAAACAGCTGAAGAAGGCAGAGAAGGGGAACGGAGAGGGAGCGGAGCAGGGCCGCCCGCGAGCCAAGGCTAGAGGAGGAGAGGCAGTTGGAGCCCAGAAGGAAGAGAAGGGTGTCACGCAGGAGGAGACAGCCAAGTTGACTGATGAAGCAGTGAGTAGTGGCCGAGATAAGCAGGCCGAGGGGTCAGCGGTCTCCTCAGAGGACTCTGAACCACTGGGAAACGGGAACCGTAATGATACTGACAATGTTGACATGGACCATTCAGGCAGCCCAGACCCAGAGTCTGTTAAAGGAGACCACAGTATGGAGGAAGGACTCAAAGAGAATAGTCAAGCCAAGGACAGCGTCCAGAACTCGGTCAATGTCAAGCCAGCTGCATCTGAAATGGAGTCTGAGAAGTTGGAGCAGCCAACCAAGAAGAAAAGGGAAGGTCACAAGGGTGTGCCTAGCAACAGCCGGGAGGAAGGCACGGTTGTCCCCAACAACAACAACCACTCCAATCAGGTGAGCCTGCCTGTGACATCATCCCACAAAGTCAAGACTGATGATCCCAAAAAGAATTCCCCCAAAAATGACTTGCCATCGGACTCTTCAGAACGAGGTGAAAAACACCCAAGGACTGACTTTAATGATGTGACTGATAACAAAGCAGTGACAGTGGATGGGGAGAACACAGAGAAAGATGTAAAAGGCCAGACAAATGGGAAAGAAGTGAAAAATGAAGTGGAGGTGATGGATGTAGAATCCACCTACCAGCCAAGTTCAGACCAACACATGGGATCTTCCTGAAGGAAGGAAGGAAGGAAGGAAGGAAGGAAGGAAGGAAGGAAGGAAGGAAGGAAGGAAGGAAGGAAGGAAGGAAGGAAGGAAGGAAGGAAGGAAGGAAGGAAGGAAGGAAGGAAGGAAGGAAGGAAGGAAGGAAGGAAGGAAGGAAGGAATCAATCAATCAATCAATCAATCAATCAATCAATCAATCAGAGGCAGACTAAAGGGACATTTGTACACTTATGGCCAATCCCAAAATTGACCCCATCAGATAACATGGGTATAAGCCATGTGGTGAAAGCTCCATATTGCTATCTAATACTGTAGGCTAGATGGAATTCTCTTCATATTGCTTACACCTTTCCAATCCTCTCCGAATGGCATACGTTCTGACTTCTACAGAAATGCCTAGGCGGTAGGGTCTGGGGGGAGGGGGTTCCACATATTTAACAGTACACTTTCAGGCCTTATTATATTCACATATATTGTCCTCAGTGTTCACATTAGAGTGGGTATGTTATTTTTGTTGGTATGGATTACTGAATTTATTTGTTCACGTCTGATGGAATTGTGTTGTGACAGGGAAGTGGATTATGGTAATGACTGCAATCAGTTCTCCATGGTTGATCCAGTAACTGCAAGTAGTTAGGAGCTTTGTACTGAGGAGATTGATAAGGAAAGTCTGTCATTAGAGTAAACATTTCAATTATTAATTCAATATCATACAATTATATTTTGCTTGCTTGTTACAACTTTACAGTTGTTTTGCACAGAACAAAAAAAAAAAAAAGACATTTGGAAATATACTTTATCTAGTATCATGTCTCCTTGTTAGACTGCATTGTCTTATTTTCTACTGAAAGCCCATACTGTGAAATGGGAACAGGATTGTAACGTCATTAGTTTATTTCAATAATATTGCACATTGTATTACTTTGGGTATGAGACGTATGGTCTGTAGATGACTGCCCCCAAAAAAGAAAATAACATTTGACTGGTTGATTGTATTATGTCTTCTTGGCAGTATTGGAATAATGCTATTTGGCTAAACTTTTGCTTTGTTGTTGGATGATATGTCAATAGGATGTGGGTGTACTTTCCTTATCTTCTGGAGCGTATTTGTATTTATTGATTGATTGTTTAATTGTTTATTTTTATATTTTATTATATGATTTGCCAGATGCCCTTTTAATCGTTTATTGAATTGCAAATCTCAGGAAAACCCTGTGGGAGATAGTAAACAAAATGTCTTCATCGCTGAGGAAATGTTTGGGACATAAACCATGTTTTCATGTTAGTAAAAAGTCATACTGTATAAAATAACCGCTATGATGGCAGTGGAAACCATCATATCGAAGTCAAGGAGTCACAACTACTACGGAAACCATGCAGTTTATTAGGCTACAGATTAAACAACTTATGAACTTCACAGGGTGGTTAAAGTGCACGTTGATGAGCTTGATGCTAATTTCTTATTCTGGTGACATGATGATCGATGCTTGACTCCAGTTTGACAAATGAAAATGTTCTCGCTCTTATCCATACTAATCTCGTAATGTAAACTAGCCTACCCGCACTGTATCTGCGAGCAGCTGTCGGCTAGAGCACATGTGCCAAGACCAGAGTAGGCACATTTGTTATTTAACGCAACAGTTTTTGTGACAAAGCTATCGGTTTAGTTAAATGTGATGGGAACACATTGCACTCGGTAGGTGAAAGCTTAAAGGAAAATTCCATTAGTCCATTGTTGATATAGTGTTTTGCATGTCAGCAATCAAGTTTTCAAGATATAACTTTCAAAATACAGATTGGTATGATGCATTTTTCATCATATGCTGCAAAACACAGCATCATATGATGCAAAATGCAACATACTGGCTGTATTTTGAAAGTTACTGTATATATCTTAAACTTTGTTGCTGACATGCAAAACATTTTGGGACTATATCAACAATGGATTAAAAATAAAGTTTTCCTTTTAGTGAAAAAGTACATTTGGTGTGGACCATCACACACTTATTTGTATGCACAAAAAGTCTGTTTGGTGGAAAATGCACTTATTTTCTTTATGTGGATTTTTGAATATTCACATGAAAATATGTCACCAATTGGATGGCATTTCTCCCATCTCTGAGGTTATGTTTGGGTCATCTTTGTTTTTCAACCTGGTGAAGATTTTGTCATAAATGTCAATTTTCAGCAAATTAATTTATCTTTTAATTGTACATGTTTTGAAATTGTGTATAGAAAGGGTTGTTAATAAAATATACTCCACTTGGGTGAGGGATGGAATTTCAGATTCCTTTGTCCATGCAATCTTCAAACTCGCTACCCTTTTCCTGTTAAATGACAATAAAATCTAGATTGTTCAATTTATTTGAATTTTTTATTTTTTTTTATAGAATTATACAATTCTTCAGATTCCAACCTTTGTTTTGTCTGAATATTGTACTATGCAAACAGCTGAGAAGCAGTGTAGTGCAGTGGCATGGATATTGTCAAGAGTGTGCTACCTGGTATGAGAATGGTCCAGTCTGTGTGAGTTTTACAAACTGAAGTTTCATGTCTGTGGAAGGGAAGCTTAGTTGTGGACCAAGGAAGGGTCAGTCCTCCCATAAGTCTGACTTCATGTCAAATACATTCCAAACCCTATCGTAGCTTCTGCCCTATGGGTGGGTACTTCATGTTGATCTCAATGGTTTGGATAGGTGTAAGCAACATGGTCTAGCTCATCTTGTCCTCTAGGCCAGTGAAGTTTCCACCATTTTGCTTTCACCTACCCAAACATTGGCGCCCATGGGTTTGCAAGAAAGTTTTAGCACAACCCACTTTTACTGGCTCAGAAGTCGTGCCCCTCTACCTCGCTCTCCCTCCATCAACCCCCCCCCAATCCCTCTCTACAGTACGACTGAGCTCAGCCCCTTCGGCTGGAGGCTCGGGTTTATCTGGAATCAACGTGAAAGCCATTAAGGAGCCGCGCGCTGTAAAGTGAAGGAGCGGTCCGTCACGAAACCTGGGGGAGAGCGAGCGATAAGGACTGGGAATTGGGTTTGACTTTTTCGGCGTAAACTCGGATTTGAGGGGCATGCGGGGAGCCATGGCTATGTTCTCAGCTCTCGGGCTGCTCTTGCTGTGCCAGCTTTTGACATCATCTACAGCCCAGGTAAGCGGTGGCTTTGGTGCGCCCCTTATCAACCCATGCCTGCTGTTTTTATCCGCTATCTTGTGTTCGGAGTTGCGGGTAGTAGCTACTTTGTAAACTGCCTGATGGCGTTAGGTAACTAACATGAGGTTCTTCTCATTCAGTTCCTAATTTCTGCTTTAGGCTACCCTGTGGGTGTAAATGTGACAGTCTAATCCTTTCATGGTAATTAGGCTACCTGCACTTTTGTTAGACTATTTACCATCCATTTTGACATGAACCTTTGACACAGTTTTATACATCGGTGATATGTAGACGATTTAGTTCCTACGTTTGTCTTTGTTTTATAAGGTTGTACCCTATAAAAGGTGTCGATTGAAGCAATGAGGTGAATTTGTGCAGATTCCCTATCCATTTATTTATTTCAATCGTCCACAGGTGTCCGTGAAGTCTTTACTGTAGTCATTTTTTTTAATTTACTTGCAAGTTTCTGGAGTCGGGGTTATATTTTATTTGAGGCTGAGGAATGCAGAGCCTGGAGACCAGTGGCCTGTGCACAATGACACCTTTGTTCATTCAGCCGTGCTCCTGGGAAGCTCTAGGAAAGACCAAACCTTATTTGTCCAGGCTGAAATTAAGTGAACTATTATTTGTGATATGTTCATCTTTATTACACTTAATTTATGAGTTTGTGACCCCAGGATTTCCTAGCACTGTCTGTGCGTAATTTGGGTCATTTCTGCGCCAGTGCGCACGGTTGTTTAACGGTTATTTGATTCGCGTGGCTTTGGCATCATATATTTTGTAATACATTTTATTGTTTTCACAAATTCTTACAACGGAATCAGGGAAATGTATTTTTTACTTTGTTGTAGTTTATTGTTTAGGAGATTCAGAGCAATGCATTATAACCCTGCCTACTGAAGTCTGCAAAATGTGGCCTCTTCTTTTTGTTCTAAATAATGATGCACGATCAATTCACACTTATTCGATCACTTTCAAAGCATTTTAGTTTTTTGTTTTTGTTTGTTGTTGGTGCAATTGTGTCCTGTCTGTTTTCATCCTTAATGCGCACATTCCTTCCATGTCCATTTGGACTGTAGTTAGACATAAGCAGCTTGATTTTAAGACATTTTATAGAGATTTATAGCATGATAATCCCTGTCTTCCGGGTAATTTTTTGTATAGATTTTTGAAGTCATGGTTTTGTGTTGCAGAGACCCGGCCCACGAGGAGCAGTCGGGCCACTAGGACCCCAGGGACCCGAGGGGAAGGATGGCACTGATGTGAGTTAGCCAGACACAGATGCATGAGGGGATCTCTCATTGGTTTTGAAACCACTACCACTGTAAGGTAGTGGAGTGTTGTAGTAGAGCAGGGTTTTGCTGGATTAATTACTGGATTAAGTTGTCATCATGGCTGAGGCAATCAACATTTACCTACAGTTGAAGTCGGAAGTTTACATACACCTTAGCCAAATATATTTAAACTCAGTTTTTCACAATTCCTGACATTTAATCCTAGTAAAAAATTCCCTGTTTTAGATCAGTTAGGATCACCACTTTATTTTAAGAATGTGAAATGTCAGAATAATAGTAGTGATTTATTTCAGCTTTTATTTCTTTCATCACATTCCCAGTGGGTCAGAAGTTTACATACACTCAATTAGTATTTGGTAACATTGCCTTTAAATTGTTTAACTTGGGTCAAATGTTTCAGGTAGACTTCCACAAGCTTCCCACAATAAGTTGGGTGAATTTTGGCCCATTCCTCCTGACAGAACTGGTGTAACTGAGTCAGGTTTGTAGGCCTCCTTGCTCGCACACGCTTTTTCAGTTCTGCCCACCAATTTTCTTTAGGATTGAGGTCAGGGCTTTGTAATGGCCAATTCAATACCTTGACTTTGTTGTCCTCCATTTTGCCACAACATTTGCAAGACCCATTTGCGACCAAGCTTTAACTTCCTGACCGACGTCTTGAGATGTTGCTTCAATATATCCACATCATTTTCCTTCCTCATGATGCCATCTATTTTGTGAAGTGCACCAGTCCCTCCTGCAGCAAAGCACCCCCACAACATGATGCTGCCACCCCCGTGCTTCACAGTTGGGATGGTGTTCTTCGGCTTGCAAGCCTCCACCTTTTTCCTCCAAACATAACAGTGGTCATTATGGCCAAACAGTTGTATTTTTGTTTCATCAGACCAGAGGACATTTCTCCAAAAAGTACGATCTTTGTCCCCATATGCAGTTGCAAACCGTAGTCTGGCTTTTTTTTATGGCGGTTTTGGAGCAGTGGCTTCTTCCTTGCTGAGCGGCCTTTCAGGTTATGTCGATATAGGACTCGTTTTACTGTGAACCTGTTTCCTCCAGCATCTTCAGAAGGTCCTTTGCTGTTGTTCTGGGATTGATTTGCACTTTTCGCACCAAAGTACGTTCATCTCTAGTAGACAGAACGCATCTCCTTCCTGAGCGGTATGACGGCTGCGTGGTCCTGTGGTGTTTATACTTGCGTACTATTGTTTGTACAGATGAACATGGTACCTTCAGGCATTTGGAAATTGCTCCCAAGGATGAACCAGACTTGTGGAGGTCTACAATGTTTTTTTCGGAGGTCTTGGTTGATTTCTATAGATTTACCCATGATGTCGCGCAAGAGGCACTGAGTTTGAAGGTAGGCCTTGAAATACATCCACAGTTACACCTCCAATTGACTCAAATGATGTCAATTAGCCTATCAGAAGCTTCTAAAGAATGACAATTTTCTGGAATTTTCCAAGCTCTTTAAAGGCACAGTCAACTTAGTGTATGTTAACTTCTGACCCACTGGAATTGTGATATAATGAATTATAAGTGAAATAATCTGTCTGTAAACAATTGTTGGAAGGTTTACTTGTGTCATGCACAAAGTAGATGTCCTAACCGACTTAACATGAAATCTGTGGAGTGGTTGAAAAATGAGTTTTAATGACTTCAACCTAAGTGTTCGTAAACTTCCGACTTCAACTGTATGTAAACCTACAGTACATTAAGCTTTATGGCACCTTCCCTTTTTATAGGGAAGGTGTTGTATTTGTTCCTAATAATAATCAAAGTAATTTTTAAGTTTCTACAATTTCTTATGGGAAAAATATGAGTTTATCCAAATCAAATTGATTGAAAATCCAAGTATGTCTGATAGGTTGATCAAGTTGTTTCAGTTTCCCATCATTGATAGTGGTGTTTTCGTATGGTTCTTGCAGTCAAATTGTGGTCAAATGCTCTCTAGTAATCCAGTTTATAACAGATTGACTCCTCCCACTGAGAGTCAATGCCCCACCCCACAGGTATTTATTTGGTCATCATTAAACACTCCGCACATAGGCCTCCTGTTGGCCAGAGGGCAGCCGATGAAACATCAGAGCCAATCATGACAGATATGGGAAAAGTGATAAGTCGGAACATAAACCAGACATCAAGTCCATATTTGAACTATATGCTAGAGGGGAAATAGGATTATGTGCTTAAAAACATAAGGCCTATGGTCTCAAACTTTTACAATGCCTTCATGTGTTAATGGACCCAAACAGAGCTTGACTGATCTTATAACAGAAATTCCATACATTTGAAATACATGCTGTATATTTATGTCTATCAAACCTTTAGATTTTGGGGATTGAATACTTGTTGCTTTAGTGGAGTAAAGTCAATTCACCACAGCTTGGAAGACCAGCCAGCCATACAGAGGACCCATTCATTCATCAATTCCCCAACTCTACGAGATCATCTAAAGTTACCTCTCCCTTTCCCTGTGGAGGGTTATTATTTCCCACCATTGGGAGATGTAGGGCAGAGGGTAACTACAACCAACCAGTCTGTCTATCGTTGGAAGCCATTGCTCCCAATGGTGTTTTCATTGACCTTTTATGAAAAACAAAATGGCCAGAAGGACGTCCGTATTTCACAGCTTTCTGCTGAGATGGTATTCGTCTTCAAACACACACGAATGTGCGTGCGCACACACACACACAGTAACTGAGTGACATTTGTGACTGGATTTGTATTAACAGACAACTTATTTAAGAACATGGTATGTTCAAAATCAAAAATCAAACTTGTCCTTTGGAATCTTATGTTGTTTCTTTTGATTGCCAGGGCAAAGACGGCCCTGCTGGACTTCCAGGGAAAGCTGTGAGTATAACAACAGAAAAGAGCCTTTTACAACAACGGATCAATAACCGAATTGTGTAGGGTGTGTGATTGTTATAACACTGAGCTGTCCCAATGTTTCAGGGACCCAAGGGGAAAGCAGGGAGAGCAGGAGCACCAGGGAGCCCAGGCCTGCCCGGCCTCCCTGGGGTGGACGTAAGTGACCCTTGGAAACTCACACACACACACACACTGGTCCTGTTATTGATGCGTAAAAGATTGGCTGAATTGCTGTAGAACCTAATAGATATACAGTAGTTTGAGGCTACTGATCTCAAGCTGTAGTCCTTGACACTTACTTAGACTGCTTCCCAGTATTCAATGTATCTCATCGTATAATTAACTACCTGGAGTCGACTGATTTGGACTGAACCGACATTTACCTGCATTTATGCATACAGAGAAAGTAACCTGTCCTCTAGAACGAGTGTGAACGATTGGCTCATAGCTACCTCTTGTTAGATAACTTGATAAGAACATTAAATGTCTGCCATCTATCTAAACGTTTGAATTTAGCAACTGACATGTAAGAAATGGCACAATATAATGTCTAATAATGTTTCCATGATGTTGTGATTCTTCCTCAGGGATTGACAGGTGCTGATGGGCCTGCAGGGAAAGATGGTCCTCCGGGGGAACTGGTAAGTGAAATGCCTCTCAGTATCCCAGGGTTCCTGGCTGTTTGACTCTGGATGTGCCCCATTGACTTTCATGACCTCTTCAATTGAAGATGGCCCCTTTGGCCTCGTCAATCACCCACTAAAACACACATATATATACACGCACAGGTACTGATACAGTATGTACAGAGTGACAAAGTCACTAACCATTCGCTTAGATTTGCTAAATTTATGAAAACACATAAAGAGAGCTGGTGTTGTGACCTTAGCATGACCTTAGACTGAGGAAAGTACCATTCATTCCTCTATGTATCATTACTGTATGACCCTCCAGAATAGAGAGAAAGGGGGTTAGTTACAGTGAGCTTCTTGGAGAGACCTTGGTAGGCTAAAGCTGATACCAACTCAGGCCTCTGTTTTCTCCCTGTCGGGCCGGATTTGTCGAACAGGCTCTGGCCCTTTGTGGGAATGTTTTTAATGAGAGATCTGGTGATTCTGAGTCAGATTTATCTGCCGCTGGCCGCTGCTTCCCTAATCCCACCCGGAATGCGCACAGTTTCACACCAAACCGGCCCAGACTGTAGGAAATGGAGGGATCTGCAGCTTGGATGCTGGTGGAAAAAAGAATGCCGTTATCCTCCGAGGAAGTCATGAAAGCACTACAGCGCCGGAGAGCCTAATAATGTTATCTAGCACCACAGGACTGGTTTTGAAGTGTTGGGAGTCATGCATTAAATATTAGGTAAAAGGTTGTTAAAAAGGTCCCGTGATTACAACTTGAAGGGGTTAAATGGGTCTGCTGTCAAGGTGGAGGCAGCCCTCTGTAATTCAACTAATTAGTCCCACTAATCAGGAAGTGAGTGTTAACTGACTGCCTAATTACCTGGATTAAATGTGACATGCAGCAATTGGCTTAAAACCTGTCCGATATTTCCTGGCTAACTTCCTTGTACTAATGGGATGAAGGTTGACAAGCTTGGGCGTTCTCGTCTTCCCCCTGAGGAATATGGACTGAAGCAGAGAAAAACTCCCTTTCCCTGTCAAGACATATCGACCACCTGCCCAAAACATTCACTAGATAATGAGATGCACCAATGCCCTTTGATACCCATACGCAGCGTTTTTATTGCTTAGAGTAGGGAAGAAGACTGTACAGTGGGGAGAACAAGTATTTGATACACTGCCGATTTTGCAGGTTTTCCTACTTACAAAGCATGTAGAGGTCTGTAATTTTTATCATAGGTACACTTCAACTGTGAGAGACGGAATCTAAAACAAACATCCAGAAAATCACATTGTATGATTTTTAAATAATTAATTTGCATTTTATTGCATGACAAAAGTATTTGATCACCTACCAACCAGTAAGAATTCCGGCTCTCACAGACCTGTTAGTTTTTCTTTAAGAAGCCCTCCTGTTCTCCACTAATTACCTGTATTAACTGCACCTGTTTGAACTTGTTACCTGTATAAAAGACACCTGTCCACACACTCAATCAAACAGACTCCAACCTCTCCACAATGGCCAAGACCAGAGAGCTGTGTAAGGACATCAGGGATAAAATTGTAGACCTGCACAAGGCTGGGATGGGCTACAGGACAATAGGCAAGCAGCTTGGTGAGAAGGCAACAACTGTTGGCGCAATTATTAGAAAATGGAAGAAGTTCTAGATGACGGTCAATCTCCCTCGGTCTGGGGCACCATGCAAGATCTCACCTCGTGGGGCATCAATAATCATGAGGAAGGTGAGGGATCAGCCCAGAACTACACGGCAGGACCTGGTCAATGACCTGAAGAGAGCTGGGACCACAGTCTCAAAGAAAACCATTAGTAAAACACTACTCCGTCATGGATTAAAATCCTGCAGCGCACGCAAGGTCCCCTGCTCAAGCCAGCGCATGTCCAGGCCCGTCTGAAGTTTGCCAATGACCATCTGGATGATCCAGAGGAGGAATGGGAGAAGGTCATGTGGTCTGATGAGACAAAAATAGAGCTTTTTGGTCTAAACTCCACTCGCCGTGTTTGGAGGAAGAAGAAGGATGAGTACAACCCCAAGAACACCATCCCAACCGTGAAGCATGGAGGTGGAAACATCATTCTTTGGGGATGCTTTTCTGCAAAGGGGACAGGACGACTGCACCGTATTGAGGGGAGGATGGATGGGGCCATGTTTCGCGAGATCTTGGCCAACAACCTCCTTCCCTCAGTAAGAGCATTGAAGATGGGTCGTGGCTGGGTCTTCCAGCATGACAACGACCCGAAACACACAGCCAGGGCAACTAAGGAGTGGCTCCATAAGAAGCATCTCAAGGTCCTAGAGTGGCCTAGCCAGTCTCCAGACCTGAACCCAAAAGAAAATCTTTGGAGGGAGCTGAAAGTCCTTATTGCCCAGCGACAGCCCCGAAACCTGAAGGATCTGGAGAAGGTCTGTATGGAGGAGTGGGCCGAAATCCCTGCTGCAGTGTGTGCAAACCTGGTCAAGAACTACAGGAAACGTATGATCTCTGTAATTGCAAACAAAGGTTTCTGTACCAAATATTAAGTTCTGCTTTTCTGATGTATCAAATACTTACGTCATGCAATAAAATGCAAATTAATTAATTAAAAATTATACAATGTGATTTTCTGGATTTTTGTTTTAGATTCAGTCTCTCACTGTTGAAGTGTACATATGATAAAAATTACAGACCTCTACATGCTTTGTAAGTAGGAAAACCTGCAAAATAGGCAGTGTATCAAATACTTGTTCTCCCCACTGTATATTTTCACTTTGCACACGTGTTAGTGTAGTTTCATGGACATTAGTTCAAATCAAGAAGAGACTATTAGAGATACTGAGAATAACAGGCGTGTGGCTGTATGTGTGTGAGTGTGTGTCTTACTGTGTGTGTGCAGTCCTGCACCAGTATACTCATCCAATGAAAAGTCAGCGGACACAGGGTGGAATGCAGTGTGGGTTTCTGTGACACCACTGTGTTAAGTCTGATTGTGACTCTTTTTCTCCCTCACACCACACAGATATTCCAAACACAGCTGAGATCGAATGGGGTGGGGTTGGGGAGGACAGAGGAGAGGTCGGAGGGCAAAGGGGGGGGGGGGGGGGGCAAGGGGAAAGAGAGAGGAAACAGGGAGGGGGGAATGAAAGAGTGGACAGGAAAAGCAAAAGAAAATAAGGAATGCATGGGATGAGCTGGGGGTGGTGCATCTTGCTGTGGGTCATATTTGTTTTATACCTTTATTTTACTAGGCAAGTCAGTTAAGAACAAATTCTTATTTACAATGACGACCTAGGAACAGTGGGTTAACTGCCTTGTTCAGGGGCAGAACGACAGATCTTTACCTTGTCAGCTCGGGGATTTCATCCGGCAACCTTTCAGTTACGGGCCCAACACTCTAACCACTAGGCTACCTGCGCCCCAAATATGAGTGTCACTGCAGCACAGGGTCTGTTTCCATTTGTAACATCTTTATAATAATGTCATAATTTGTATTGTTTCCCACCTATTTGGACCAAGGCAGCTATTCTAGTTTTGGCTCACTGATACATGACTCAATGCTGACACGTCATCCCCTCCCAAAGTTCTCGAAACACAGTTTTGGCACAAGAACATGGAAATAATGTTTTAGGTTTTTAACCTAGTTCCCACCTAGTCTCATGTTGCATTGTATCTGTTGAAGTCGTTTGAGGGGTTGTGTGTCTTTGTCTCTACAGGGCGATGCTGGGCCTCCCGGGCCAGTTGGACCTCCTGTAAGTACTGTTACATCTTCCACCACTGTTACATGCCATTAACGTCACCTATATCAGAACAACCCCCCCCCCCCACCTGTCAGAACACCCCATCACCTGTCCACATTCATAACCTCTATAACACCCCCCCATCTGTCTACAGCTAAACCCATAACTAGGGCCCAGAGTGTTTCCAGTGTACAGCTAAACCCATAACTTGGGCCCAGAGTGTTTCCTGGTCAGGTCATATGGTCAAGAAACATGCTGGGCCCTACCTACAAGACACACAGCAATGTGCCCAGTTACAACTGGGAGTTTACACAAACTGATGTGTATGTATGTCTTAATATGCCTTCCCCTGTCTTCCGTAGGGCAGAGGGAGACCAGGAGCTCCAGTGAGTACAGTTTCCTTATGTTGTCACTTTGCTCTTATGTTTTTGTTTGTAGATGTGTGTGTTATTCTACATTTATGCATGTGTGTGTGAATGCTTGCATGTGTGTGCTCTCACCCAACTCATTTCTATTGTTTCCAGGGGCCACCAGGAGCCAATGGGCTTGCGGGCGGAATCGGGCCACAGGGACCAGCGGTGAGTGTTCAGACCAATTAATTAATCAATCTTGATTAAGAAAGATGTACAACAGACAGAAAACTGGGAAATATGCACTTAACCAGTTGTGTAATATGCTCTTTGACTGCTTCTACTGGATATCTAGAGGACTCACTGCTAATTCATGATTAATTCAGAAGTAATTAAGTTGGTGAGTTAACTGTTTAACCACTGAATGACAAACAAAGTCTGCAGTACCAGAAGCAGTATCACTCCAGGACCAAGGCTAGAGACCTCTGACAGACAGGCATGTCTCTTCAGTCCAATCCTTTTAAAATAAACCTCTGCTAGAATCAAGCATCAATGACCACTTATATGTTTATAAAGACTCAGGTCGTGGCGTTCATATACTTTAGTTTAACTTGACTCAGAAGAATGCTGGCATTACATGGTTCACGTGGCATATAACTCGCACTGTCTGGCTACTGTAAAACATTGAACTGGAATCCCCCAGTACAAATACATGGACTGGATTATGGCATAATGTTCACTACATTACAAGTGGGAGAATCAGAACGTCCATGAGTTGAGGGGGTCCTGTTAGTGGGCTGCCCCAGCGTAAGGTCTCATCTCTGTGGAGTGGAGTGGGGAGAGGCCCCTGGAGAGAGAACCAGGGCTGATTGGAGTGATCATGATTTCAGTTGAGCTTCTTATCGGAGATCCTGACCAGGGGTGCAGCAAGGAAGAGTCAGCTTTGATTTAGTTTAACATGATGAAGGTAGGGGCAATGTGACTCTAGGCACTGATTTTGTTCAGTTTATATACAAATGAACCCTGTTGATTGACCTGTGTGTTCTTCTCTCTATCTCCCAGGGCCCTGAGGGTCTTCCAGGATTGGCTGGGCCTCCCGGCCCTGATGGACCACCTGTAAGTACAGAACATCTACATTATCTGCTGATTCTTCACATTAGTGAGATCCATCATTGTCATTGTTTTTGCTGCCATCAGTCAGTGCATCAACATAATGCCACCTAGTGGATTTTTTGCGCATAACTACAGTTTTCACAAGGAATAGAGATGCATGGCCTCACATATGTGGGGTGAAGATATGCTTAAAGAAAGAGATGGAAATGTTGCTCATTCATTTATATATCAATCTAAACGTAATTCTCTTTCTAAGGGTCTTCCTGGGGCTCTCCCTGATGGCAGTGGAGATCTGTTGGTAAGTTTTTTTTAGACCCAACACATTTAAGGATATGAACACTGTTCTGTACTGATTGCTATGCACAACATTGAACAGCAGGGTGACATTATTTTTACTGCATGCCTTTACCTAATGCAGTGTTGTCTGTCCCCTTTATAGTGTCCTGCCATCTGTCCTCCTGGTCCCTCCGGCCCTCCTGGAATGCCTGGGTTCAAGGTGGGTACAGGACATTGTCGCCACAGATAAAACAATGAGAGATATTTCACTGGATGTATAAATGTGAAGCATCCGGTTGGCGTTTCCACTCACTAACAAATATGGTGGTAAGAGGAAGCCCAGCGAGACGGATTTTGGCCGACATTCTGCTAATTTTCTAATTGATTAAACATTTGATCTCAATACAGTTGTCTGTTTCCAAAGCTAGAATCTGTTACGAACAGAGTAGACTAAGTTTAGTAGAATTTACCCTTTGCCAAAGTTTCAAAAAATGTGTTGTTTAGAAGGAGTGCAAGGGCAAATTGAGTGATTGCACATGCGCACTTCACAGAGTAGGTGTTCCCTAATGGAAATATACTAATACATGCTACAATAGGCTCTCGCTAGCTCGTGCTTGGGTCTTCCCACCACCTTGCTTGTTCTGCCCACTATGATTAATTTGCTCCCATTGGAAACGAAAGGCTGTTGTTAGTTATACAAATCTTTGTTGTCACTCTACCTCACTTATTGTGACTTCTAAAGCTCTGAAATGTGTGCCCTTCAAATGACAGTTTCCCTCAGGAACATAACATGAAAACTAACTGTTGTATCTCTCCCTCTCCCATTCTCAACATCTACTCCTCTTTGCCTTTCTATATCTCTCACCATCCATCTCTAAATATGTATCCCTTGCTTCTTCTGTCTTTCTTTCCTTTCATCCTTCTCTCTCTCTCTCTCTCTCTCTCTCTCTCTCTCTTTATTTAGGGTCACACAGGGCATAAAGGAGATAAGGGAGAGCTCGGGAAAGATGGAGAGAAGGTGAGATCAATCAGAGTTGAAATAGTGAAAATCTGAGTATTTGACTAGGCTGAAGTCTTTATCCAGATGTTAATTATGTGTTGTTAACTGTGTGCCATGTCTTCTCTCCCAGGGTAATGCTGGCCCACCTGGTCCTCCAGGGATTCCCGGCACTGTCGGCCTGCAGGTGAGTTTTGTCACTTAATGTGGCTCAAAACACAGACATTTCTATCAGTTGGCAGTGTGATTACATTGTCCATTCCGTTCTGTCTGAGCCCGGATGTGACTGCTACGCAGTGTTGATTATTTTGATAGGTTCTGATAGTGGTTATGATTGATTGTGCAGGTCCCTAACCATCCTGTGCTGTTGTTTCCCAGGGTCCTCGTGGTTTGAGGGGACTTCAGGGCCCAATGGGGGCAGTAGGAGACAGGGTGAGTACCACACCTCTGAAGGTCTTTGTCACAGACCTCTGTCTTCTGTCTGGAATTTACAAACCAGCACTTCAATGGGCTGCAGTGGAAACTTGATGTGTTTCCTGATGTATAATGCATTATCTCTCTTTCACGCTCTCTCTTTTTAGGGTTTACCAGGTTTCCGAGGCAAACCTGGTACTGTTGGCGTCATCGGCAAGACAGTGAGTCTCTCCTTGTTTGTACTGTCTGTTGAGGAGTGTATAACCCATACTGCACAAAATACACACTCCTCACTTTGGTGCTGATCTTTGTCATTGTGTTAGGTGTCTGCCATTGGTCCCATCAATAAAAAGCTCTGTGTGTGTGTCATTTGATAATTCCAGGGTGATGCAGGAGAGAAAGGACCAGAGGGATTTAGAGGGCCAAAGGGAGAGATTGTGAGTAAATAATACACATATACATTTTTGTATTTATATTTGCATGTCTGATTGAACATCATATTATAGATAACTCTAATTTCTAATCAAACAGCAGACTAAACAGTCATATGAAGGTAAATGGTGTGAGTACAAGGGATTGTAAACGATCTAATGTTGTGCTACAAACAGTTCATTGCAGGTACTGTAACATTGTTTCTTATCATTTCTCTACAGGGCAAAATTGGCCCAAAGGGAGTTCTTGGAGGAGCAGGACCCAAAGGGGAGCCTGTAAGTCTTAAATTACAAATATCTTAAAATACAAATCTCTAATGAAATGCAAATGAGATATCTGTTTGCAAATGCAAACAGATATCTCAGATCTCGGACCCCTGACCAACAGTGTTACTCTCTCCCGCAGGGCATCCCCGGCAGAGACGGGAAAGATGGCACCCAAGGACTGGACGGCGAGAAGGTAAAGTGGAACCCTTTTCTCCCAACATGATCTCTGCTCTGTTTCCTATGAGGCCACAGTGAGGGTGTGGCTGATTTATTTCACTTTTTTTTTTATCAGGTTAGTCTTATTGAGATTATCAATCTCTTTTACAAGAGAGACCTGGCCAAAATAGCAGCACACAAAGTTGCAGACACATTTACAACATAAAACACAAAGCACTAGAGTAAAAAAAAAAAAAGCATAAATGTACACAGCAAGATGTTTGAACAGCAAGATGGTTTGGGAAAGTGTCTTGCAACTACAGATGTAGGATCTTAATTTGAGCCAGTTTGCTACAGCAGGAAGATAATCCTACAGCAACAGGAAATGTGAATTATTATGTGGATTACAATTATTAGCAATTTTTTGTAGGGGTTGATCCATTTTTCATTATGGCAAATCAAGTCAGACATTTTTAAAGTGGAAATTATTAACTTTAGAAGCCTTTTATAAACTAAACCTCTCACTAACAAAAAAGTGATCAAATTAAGATCCTACATCCATAGGGGTCAAAACATTGACAGCCCCCCTCTTCATTTCCATCATAATGTTTATCCTACTGTAGCGTTAAACTCATTTAAATGGACGTGCTCTTTAATTAAGGACCTTATGGGCTTTTAATTTGTCTTCTGGACAATGTAGTTACACAAGTAAAATGGGAGCTATCTAAGAAATGTTATGTCATAGTGACAGTGTTTCTCTGCATTGCCAGGGCGACGCTGGACGGAATGGGGTACCCGGTGAGAAAGGACCCAACGGCCTTCCTGTGAGTATCGAGCATGATATTATCTAGCGTCCCACTATGTAGAGTTAGTTGACCATTATCTGTTAGTGTCCCACTGTACCCTCTTACTGGGAGATGCCCTTACACACTCAGATTATTTTACACACTCTAATGACTACAGACAGATCCTGTCCATTTTGTTAGTAGCCTCTCTGTATGGATTTCCATTTCCAATAGACCGTATAGACATTCTCACATCTCAAATAGACAACAGTTAGTGCCTCTATGCTCTGCAGTAAAGAACACAGTATAGATTTATTTACAGTCCACTCTGTCCTAATTAGCCATTAATACTGTCTCCCACCGTGTGTTAACCAGTCCCTAGTCCCATGGCATCATATTACTACTGTGGACACTACCCCAGAGTCATGTTTCTATGTCTGTGTTTCAGGGTTTACAAGGAAAGGCTGGCTCAAACGGTGCCAAAGGAGGAGTTGTGAGTATGACAACAATGCATAACGAAGTCATGAAGACAGTGATGTCATAAAGACCGGGATATGATGTATACAATGAGGCCATAAAGAGAAGGATATCATAGTTATCACAGAGCGAATCAGTGGGTGTCAAACAGGCAACACAAATACCTAGAATGACCTAATAATGTCCATTAGTCCACACTGTGACAGCTATGAATAAACAGTGACATCAAAAAGATTGTGGCACAGCATACAGACAGTGATGTCATATGGCCAATGATGTCATATGGACATAATCCAGATAGGCATGTCATAAACACTCATAGCAGTAATGTCATACAGGTGTGTCATATCATTGGTCATGTCAGAAATTCTTAGTGATGTCATATCAAATGATATCATAGGATCAGAGAAACAGCCAGTGACGTCATAAATGTTTACAGTGATGTCATACAGCCAGTGATGTCACAAATTGTATCATACAATCAGAGAAACCATGCAGACGGTGATGTCACAAATAACATTGTATTATCAGATGAACCATTTAGCCAATGGCAGTAAAGATAAGCCACCACCACCCCTTTCCTTCCCAGGGCGACCCAGGAGAGATGGGAGAGGCAGGGCCGTCTGGAGAGCCAGGTATTCCTGTATGTATCTGATGGGCTTCTGGGGCACTTGTGGGCTGCATTGGGGTATTTCAGGGGTTTCTATGTTGTGGGTAATTTTGTTACAATGCAGTCATGGTGTATCAGCTCTTCTCACCTGCCTGCACCATCATCTGACTCCTCCCACAGGGCGACATTGGTATCCCAGGAGAGAGGGGCGAGGCGGGACCCAGAGGAGTGGCTGTAAGTAGTCTAGGTCAAAGTTCAATACCGTATCTATGGAAACGTGGCAGCATCCACCTGTTAAGATGGCAGTGGGTAGAGTGGAGCCATATACTAATCAGAATAGTAGTCAACATAGCATTAGAACGTATGGTTAAAACAGACAGGAAACATCTGTTGTTTCATATCTTCATGGGGCTATATATGAATATATGATTGAGAAAGGATAAAGATGAAAACCTCCACTTATTAGATAAAACACAATAGTTAGTGATTAACTCGGAGACCGATGCATAGTAACTTACGTGTTCTAGTCCCATACCCCCCCACAGCAATATTATATGGAAAGTACCTATCTATATTCACACTATATACAGCTATTCTCCTCCAGTGAGATGGAGGCAGTAGGGAAGACAGGAATGTATGAAACAGGGATGGAGGAAGGATCGTCAGAGAGATAGAGGGGTCTTTGTCTTTGGTTCACCATCAGAACCCTAGAGGAAGGGAATGCAGGATACAGCCTTGGTTCTAAAGCCAGGTGGCACTTCCCCATCACAGCTGGGTGTAGTGTCACTTTCAAAGCATTCCTCAGATAAGAGAGAACTCAAACACAAGTGATTTTATCAAGTTCTACACAAATGACTCTTGTGCATCTTGCATCACACACAACCGCAATATCCTCCTCTTTCAAAGTTATAAACACAATCATGTCCTGCTTTATTGGAGTCTCATAAAGGTAAGGTTTGAATAACAGACACTATTGGATGAGCGAAGGCAGGTCTATGTGTCAAAGGTCAGGCTGAGATTTACTTCCTGTGTCTTTAGGCCCTCATGTACTTCCTATTGTGCTAACATGATGCGTGTTTCCCAGGGGGGCATCGGACCAGTGGGCAACATCGGGGTTCAGGGCAGCAAAGGCTTCCAGGTCAGTGGCATGATAGGATACGTAATGAGGGTCCCACCAAATTTCAATTTAATGATTGAGTGTTGGAGTGTTCTGATGGTCTATGTCATGTTCAACAGGGAATAAAGGGGGCTCTGGGGGACCCTGGTCTTCCCGGACCAACCGGAATCCGTGGTGGATTTGGTGAGAGGGTGAGTGTGACCCCGAACAGAATGCTTGCTGGCCAAAGACCTCTCTGAAGTGACCAACAGTGGTGTCCACCCCAGGGATTTGAACCGTTCACCTATCCACTACACTGATGTCCTTCTGTGAATAAACAAGGCCTTTTATATGTAGCTATGCCTTTTAAGACAGATTAGAGCTCTTGACCAACTGACCAAATATTGTCTTGAGTTAATGAGTCCATCCACTGGAGACATTTCTGTCAATGAAAATCCCTTAACTAGAGGAGAGCCTTTTAGGCGGTAGTGTCACAGATTCCTGGGGAGCCATCCCCCCCACCACTCCTAGTGCAATACCTACATACATTTTTACACAGACACACACTGCAGCGTGCTCGCACACATAGCTCCTCCTGACAGACCCATAAAGATCAGCGCAGTGTGTGCTTCTAACCTGGGCAGGCACTCAGAATCAGAACATTATTATAGGGTGGAGCCTCGGCAGTGTATATTCATACTGTACCCAGGAGAGGTAACGAAAGGTAACAAAGCAGCCTCCTATTCAGGAGCCGAGGGCAGAACAAAGCCTGGCTTTATCCAGCTCCTGAGCTGCCCCACTCCACAACCCACCACACCTCCATCTCACTCTGCATACACAGCCTGCCATCTATAGAGCCATGCGCTCTGCTACTGGTCTTCACAACCACTGACTCTATTTTATTAACCGTTTTTCTCTCTATCTTTACTCTCTCGTTCTGTTTCTCTCACAGGGTCCAGTCGGAGCATCAGGCCCTAAAGGAGACATGGTAAATACATACACATACTGCACTTGTAGCTCGTTACATTTTGGCTCAAAGGTCAAATTAAGCATTCAGTTTGCTCTTGGGGATGTCCTGTCTCTTAAGGGATTCAGAGAGAATGGGAAAGGTTTTGGAGCTGGGGATATGGGTTTATGGGCTCATTATGGAAGATAATGTGGGGGTATATTTGACTTTGTAGGCACATACATTATATTTTCTATGGAAGCTCCCATGCACACCCAATTATTGCTATACAAATATTCAATTGTGTTTTCTGTTCAGGGCGTGGCAGGAGCTGATGGTTTGCCCGGGGAGAATGGAGAACCTGTAAGTTATCTTTCATATTTTAACTTCAGTCAAATTAATATACATCCAATCAACATGAAACATGTATGTCATCCAATTTCCTTTGTCTTATACGTCAACAATGTTTTGCTCATTCTCAGGGTCCATTTGGTCCAGTTGGCCAAAAAGGAGAGGTGAGTCATTTTTTCACTGGTAAGTATATCCTTACCAGTGTTGAATGTACATTTGTCAACCACTAAATGTATAGGTCCTAGTTCCCAACTCTCTACATTGACACATATTTTACTGGCAGGTTTGTCTCTCTAATACCTTAGGTTACAACCAAAAACATTGCAATCACATTCACTAATAGGAGTACAGTCAAAACCCTACTTAGTTGGGTTTACTGGACCAGTCTATCATTGTCCCTTTCTCACTATCTTACATAACATCTTTAGCGCCTCTTTTCCATCTGATGTGTTGCCAGAGATATGGTGTTGCTACTAAGCGCTGGTGTCCAGGCCAGACTGCAACAAGCTAACTCATTGCACGGTATCCTCCCAGCTCACATTCCAGGATTAGCTGGATGAATTAGATTGCTGTACGGTTGCTTTAGTGTTATTAGATCACTCTTTGCTATCCCCACATAGGAGAAGGGAGCCACGCTAAGCTGCAGCACAGTTTGCCTTACAATTAATGTAATTAAGGCGCTAATGTGGCTCACTAACTCTCCCTGATGCTAACTAGCTACAGTAACTCTTGACACTGTTGTTGTGTTTATTAGATTAATTATCACACTATGTACACTCCCACACTGACGTTCTCAATGGACTGCACACCTTTATTTATTATTGTGGGGGAAAATGGCCAGGCTTACAGTTTTTACTTTATAGAAAGTCTTTGACAAGTCAGGTAGTTTCTTTTTCCGGGGTCACCTAAAATGAACTGATGAACCAGCTCTGAGGCGAAGGCAACAATTTAGCTGTCTGACTCCCTCATATCAAGATGTTGGTGAAGTTCAGTTTTTCCACAGAGTGCAATAGACCAACACTTTCATCCCTCACAACTGAACATCTCCACTGACTTTCACACTCTGACATTTACTGAGTGAACACGAGCTGTAGATTTGATTTTTGTTTGTTTGTGTTTACAGTCTGGGAAGCGTGGAGAGCTGGGACCCAAAGGTGTGGTGGGACCACAGGGAGAGCTTGGAGCCAGAGGGGTTCCTGGGAAACCAGGCCTAATGGGCTTCCAGGGTGAGCAGGGTCTGCCTGGAATCGCTGGCAAGATTGGTGTTCCCGTGAGTAACCAGGGATAACGCTGTACTTCGATCCCTGTATACTTGGTGTCCCTGTGCCAAGAATGCCTCAGATTGACAACACCTGCTGAATTAAATGTCTGTCTTTTCTGCCTCTGTTTTCAGGGT
Source organism: Thymallus thymallus (assembly GCA_023634145.1). NCBI lineage: Eukaryota > Metazoa > Chordata > Actinopteri > Salmoniformes > Salmonidae > Thymallus > Thymallus thymallus. The sequence goes on from CM042399.1 coordinate 21,829,998, forward strand.
AAATTGGCAAGCGAACAGCACATCAGAGAATTATGTGGGTCTATGATTGATGGTGAGGATTTTGGAGATCAAAAGGGCTGTAGGGTGTAGTGTCCCATTCTAAATTATCAAAAAGGGACATTAGCTCCTTTTTTACAAGAATGTGTTTGCAAATTTCTCTTCCTCTGTCCTTCTTCTCTCAGATCAGATTGCACAGCTGGCTGCCAACCTCAGAAGACCCCTGTCCCCTGGTCAAGTGGGTCGCCCCGGCGCTGCCGGACCTCCAGGGAAGCCAGGAGAGACTGGGTCCATCGGTCACCCCGGCTCCCGTGGACCTCCTGGTTACAGAGGACTGCCTGGAGACTTGGGAGACCCCGGTCCCAGAGGTAAGTAACAGGCAATACACAGGTCCATGTCAAGAAACACTCAAATTGTCTGCTTTTCTGATCAACACAGAGCAATGGACTTACAGATAGTAACTTTGCAGCATAGAACATACTGTACGTATCATACGAAGTGTACAGAGAAGTGTGACCATCTGTAAGAAATTTCCCCTCGGGGATCAATAAAGTACCTATCGGGCCTATTGCAAAATTGGTAGTGCCAATAGACCGCCTTCTTTTAGTAACATTGTTTGTCTCTTCCACAGGTGATCTTGGTGAACAGGGTGACAAGGGACCCATCGGAAAGGCCATCGAAGGGCCCATTGGAGACCAAGGATACCAAGGTATGACAGTGTTTTGGCCTAGAATTATAAAAGTTCAAGGGTAACCAAGGGGAGTTGCATCAGTCTCTGCCTGTGTATAAACCCTTTTTTGTGGGACACCTGAGCATATATGGGAGAGTAATCCCAGTTTCCCTGTGTTTAAATCAGTGTATCCCTGTTGGGAGACTTGGCTCATTCCCTGCATTGTTTTGTGCCCATAGGTATCCCAGGAGTGCCTGGAATCGTCAAAGACGGGCGTGACGGATCCCCAGGAGATCCAGGTGAGCCCGGAGAGGCAGGTAGGACAGGAAGGACCGGGCACTCGGGCTCCCCAGGAATCTGTGACACTACCGCCTGCCAGGGGGCAAATGTCCATGGGAAAACCTCCAATCCCAAGAACCATTAAACATTACTTCCCTCATCCCGGAACCAGCCACCCCGGGAGGAGAAAAAGAGGAGGGAGAGGAGTCACATCATTTCCTCTTGAACATATTTAAAACAAGAGGGGAACAGTAACAACAGATGTGAGAGGAAGAGAACATCCCAAGAGGAAAACAGAGAAGAAACAAAAAGACAAATCTAGACTCCATCAATCTATGAAGTGGACAAAGCTGTTTAAACGTTTCACAAGAGTGCTAGAGAACACCTGCAATCGCTCCAAATACTATTGAAAGTAAATTACTATTTAATTTAAAAAACTGAAAAATAAATTTACTGGAAAAGTGCTTATAGGCCATTATTTTTCAAAACCATTTATTTGTGTAAAAATATGTACTTGTTTTAAACCCTTACCATCTTGCTTCACATACCCGTCTGGAAGATAACTTTCCAAAACACTAAACTGTGATTGTCCTTGCAGGGAATGTGCATGTGTCAAGGTCCTTTCTGCTTAGACCGGTGTGTTACCTCACAAGACAAGCTTACAAAATGTAAAATAAGAAGATATGTGCAAGTGAGCAAAATTAAGTCTCTGCTAAGGAGCTTTGGGTGTACTGTAACAGGTAATGAAGAAACCTAAGTGCCCAGATAGTTTGTATATTGATGCAACCACAGTATTTTCCAACTCTTGCTAGACTCGCTCTTTTTAAAGGATTTTGTAAAGTTTATTTGTTGCCCATTTTCTTTTTTTCCACATTTCATGATTACATGTTTGATAAATCTCCTCTTCCAATAAGTTTTGAAAATAAAATGTTGTGGATGCATCAAATTGTAATTGTAGAATAACTCATTAACAAAGTGTGCTTTTTTTATTTTGCAATGACCACATCCACTTTGTACAAGTGCTGTAACTATTAAATATACATGACTTGAAATACTATTTATTATTTGTGGGTGACTGTTGTATGTACAGTAAGATGCTACAGCACCATGTTGTAAGAAATAACAAATAAAGCCACTTTTCAGTAAAACATTACTCTTTTCTACATATGAAGTTAACGAACTGAATGTTCATGCAATAAAACAATCAGGAGATAAGCAAAAAAGGCAAGTAAATTAAGTCACATTTATTTTAAAATATCTATAAATCAGAGTAATATGAAAAACTGTCACAGTAAATTAGGAAACAGAACTTTTTCCAGAGTTATATATACAGAGTGGAGCAACACTGAACAATATACATTTAGAAGACTAAATTTGGTTTCAATGTGGTTTACTGTTGCCACAAGTACTAAACAACCCTGTATAAAACAAATTGTAAATAAATATCATATGATTAAAAATAACTATATTACATCTGTTAACTAAACTGAAATCTAGTCAGTTGATCACCATGTTTTCAACTCTTCTTCTATCCTAGAGAAACAGTGCCTCCTGTGCATGACCTTTAGTAAAGCACTCTTTTTTTTTTTTATAAAAAGGTTTGTTTGCTCAAAGAATCACAATTATGTAAAGTTGTATAAAAAAAAACATCTCTCCTTCTTCCTCATATACACTAACCTGATCCATAGGAGTCCTGGAGTGCAGTTAAACTTGCATTGTACAATCAAGACCCTGAAAACCATGTTGGAATGTTACTTCTATGGTCTGAAACTTAAAACCTTCACCCGTTTTAATTATTGTCATTCATGAGGTTTGGAAGGGAAGCTCGTTTTAAATAGCAGTCAAACTTGAACACTTTTAAGCAAAAGAAACATTCATGAAATCTCTGAAAAAAAGATGTGGCCAAATAGATCAAGACAGAAAATTACATGTTGGAGTACATGCCCTGTCAAGGGGGGTAATATTCACAGAGGAAAAATAATATTTAAAGATTTCAAACAGAACACCCAAATCCTTTTTCTCCCCCCAAAAAACAATCAAATTGATGTGTCTGTCTGTCTCTGGCAATACCTGATGATTTTGTGACAGCTAACATTCCAAAGCCAAACCCGATGGTGCACAGCTACTCTTGAGGGTAAAATAAATTAATAATAAATAGAATAATTATTAAATAGGTGTAGGTGTGCATTTACTGCTCCGATGCCTGTGGGGCGCTTGGTGGCTCTGTTGTCTCCTGGTGGACCATGACTTGGCCTGAGGCACTGCTGGGCTTGAGCCGCTGACCAGTCTTGCCACAGAATGTGCCCTGGAACTCCTGAGGAAGAGGGCAGTCAGTCACCACAGGAGGAATACCTGTGCCTCAGGACACTACAGCAGCATGACACCGCAATATGTCTGTTGGTCATAGCCATATAGGGACTATCGATTTAGGTCAGGCACTCACCTGTTTGATGGAGTCTCCGTAGACCTCTCTGACGTACTTGAGGAAGGCGGTGGTCCATTGCAGGGTGGTGGCTTTGTCCGTCTCGTGGTTACAGAACGGCGCCAGCACGTTCAGCTCATCACAGCAGAACCGGATCCTCCTCCTAAAGTAAAAGGTGTCACTGACAGGGCTTCTGCTTGAGGTGTGAACTAAGTGTCTTATGGTGTGAACTAAGTGTCTTATGGTGTGTACTAAGTGTCTTATGGTGTGTACTAAGTGTCTTATGGTGTGTACTAAGTGTCTTATGGTGTGAACTAAGTGTCTTATGGTGTGAACTAAGTGTCTTATGGTGTGTACTAAGTGTCTTTTATGGTTTAGGTATGGTTTGCTGTGCTGTTAAACACTTTGTGACAAATGTACCATGTAAAAGTGTGAATGCTAATGAGCAATAACGTGACCAAGAGTGTAAAACCAGAATCAGTTTGTGTGTCTGAGTATAACTGTAAGCACAAGTGTGGGTCTGATTACCTTCGGTCCCGCTCCTTGCTGTTGTGTCTCTCTCTGCGCTGGCTACTTTCCACTGACGACCCTCCTCTCTTCCTGGTGCCTACTCCTCCAGCTGTTCTTCCCTCCACTGAGTCTGGGACAACACCGGGGGCCTTGACAGCACGGGGTCCACGGGTCCTACCGCGTTTAGCAGGCTTCGCAACAGCACCATCTGAAAGAGATAAAGAGGGTGTTAAGAGTTAGAAAAATGGATGTTGGATGTTTTGTTCAGCAATACTACAGTACATGACATAGCCATGAGAAGCATGCAGAATTTGGAAAAGATAAACAAATGAGAAACTAAGATGGAGAAAGAATGTACATTAAGTTTTGTTATGAGTGCCCTCAAAATCACACTGAACAGTGAAGATACAGGCACATACATACCTTCCACCTTCACCCAAACTTTCTCCTCTGTTGGGTTGGGGCTGTTGACACATTGAACTTTGTCAGGCATCTTGTCTTGCCGATAGCTGAATGTGAAATTCTTTGGAATGATCAACCCTTGATGCTTATTGGGTTCAAGCATATGAGGGACATTCCCAAACCCCTAGGAATAGAAGACTTGTCAAAACATAGCACTGAATCTCATCCTTGTAACAATATAAAACAATTACATTTTTTGGAATAACATCAGTAGTATGTTGCTCATACTTGACGGGCACCAGCGAGGGGGTTGAACATGCTTCCATATGGGTATGACAGCTCAATAGGGTTGCCCCGATCTGACCTCACCCACTTCTGCGGTTGTGGATGCATTGCTGCTTCTTGCGCCTCATTGGAGTGATGAAGCATTGTCAAAAAACTATAAAAGAAAGACAGATGTTGAGTAACTCAGTACTTCTATGACAACGTGTTTTTAGTACTGTAGTAGAGAATTTACAGCTATAAACAAAGTATGGCTAGTATAGGCCTATGTTATCGTCACTCAAAATTGAGGGATAAAACGTACTTGCTAAGAGCTGCTGATTGCACGTCCTGTTGTCTGGGGATGTCACAGGGGGTGCAGTTGAACCTCTTCTCCAAGCGAACTCGGGCGGGTGGGTTGGGCCTGGACAATAGCTGTGTGCTACCGTTGTTGTATGCTTCCAAGCCGCGTTCTTGGGTCGCATCCATTGCACTCCTGACTTTAGCCAACACAGAGCCAGGGACTTCACCGCAAGTGGTGGGGGTCCTTTCTCCAGGTATTACGTTCCCGTCACTGACCAATACCATTTTAATTTCCTTGATGTCAATCTGTCCACCCTGGTTCAAGCCGCCGAGAATGTACTGCTGCTCATCAGTTGAAGTTGATATGGCATCAGATGGAGTGTTCGGTGGAGACTTTGCTGGGTATTCTGCTTCGCAGTTTGGGGTTGTAGGTTGGGGTGCTGGGCTTTCCACGGTGAATACGGTAGTGTTGAACCGGGCATCTCCAGATCCCTCTGGACCAGCCGCCTGTGCCTCCATGTGTGACTGGATGATGTGCTGAAGGTGGGTGTACTCCACTTCTGTCATCTCCATCAGGTTGAGCTCAGTGCTCAAAATCGGGCTTTGATCATTTGGAACACACCCGTTTTGGCTCATGATCACCTCGACAGAATCGGGGTTGTACTGCCCCAATGCAGGCGACACATGAATGGTTTTACAAGCCAAAGACATCTACAACCTGTTGAAACATATGATTAATGTCAGGCTAGAACAAGAACACCACTAGTTTCATGTTCAACATGGCTAAATATCTGTCTGTTTACAGATGTCTCTAACGTTAGCCATAGATCAGCCCATTGATTTAGCTCACTAGCAAGCTATTTTCCCGCTCCGATCGATCCATTCCCCTCGCGCATCTCAATCTCAGCCGAGCTAACGTTAAACTCAAGCTACTCTGTCAACCCACTCCACACGAGATCAAAAATATAGATAGCTAGCTACTACCACGAGCTACACTTATTCTTACTGAAATGTGGAATATAGCTAGCTATCCAACTAAATAGCTAGTCCTAATTGTACTATTTAGTCAACTTAAAAATGAGTAAACATACAAATATGCGGTAAAGTTTCTGCTAGCTGATGTTAGCTAGCAGACGTTAGCTAGTTAAAGTTAGTTACTGTAGCCAGAAACTTTTCCATCTTTCACTGACTGAAAAGTCACCACCCTTACAATTGTCTCAATTAAACATTTGACAACTACCTGAATAGATGGATATATTTGTATTAAAAATAGTCTTCAATTATAATTTCATTAAATTATAAACAGGCTCGTGTTCAGAATTTTACCAACCGCCTTTGACAGAGACCTGAGAACGAACGTGATCAGAAAATAACTTATGTGGCAACTGACGTCAGTCAGGCCTTTTCATTGGCCCAAAAACAGAGCCTCTGCTGTCAGTGTCTATGAAAATTGTTCAAAAATATTTTGGGGAGATTTGGTAACTTGCTTGACTGCTCCCATCATCAAATGCTGGGAAATCAAACATTGAACGATGTTAATTATACTGAAGTAAAATATAAATGCAACATGTAAAAAGCTGAAATAAAAGATCCCAGAAATGTTCCATACTCACAAAAAGTTTATTTCTCTCAAATTTTGTGAACACATTTGTTTACATCCATGTTAGTGAGTATTTCTCCTTTGCCAAGATAATTGATCCACCTGACAGGGGTGGCATATCAAGATTAAACAGCATGATCATTACACAGGTGCACCTTGTGCTGGGGACAATAAAAGGCCACTCTAAAATGTGCAGTTTTGTCACACAACACTATGCCACAGATGTCTCATGTTTTGAGGGAGCGTGCAATTGGCAAGCTGACTGCAGGAATGTCCACCAGAGCTGTTGCCAGATAATTTTATGTTAATTTCTCTACCATAAGCCACATCCAACTTTTTTGAAAATATAGCTGTATGTCCAACTGGCCTCACAACCGCAGACCACGTGTAACCACGCCAGCCCAGGACCTCTACATCCGGCTTCTTCACCTACGGGATGGTCTGCGACCAGCCACCCGGGCAGCTGATGAAACTGTGGGTTTGCACAAACAAAGAATTTCTGCACAAACTGTCATAACTCTCAGGGAAGCTAATATGCATGCTCTTCGTTCTCACCAGGGTCTTGACCTGACTGCAGTTCGGCGTCGTAACCATCTTCAGTGGGCAAATGCTCACCTTCAATTTCCATTAGCATGCTGGAGAAGTGTGGTTTCTGTACCGGGCAGATGGCAGACAGCATGTACGGGTCAAGACCCGTTGTGTGGGCGACCGGTTTGCTGATGTCAACGTTTTGACATGAGTGCCCCATGGTGGTGGCAGAGTTGGGTTATGGTATGGGCAGGCTTAAGCTACGGACAATAAACACAAATGCATTTTATCGATGGCAATATCTCTGTGCAATGAATGCACAGAGACACCGTGACGAGATCCTGAAGCCAATTGTCGTGCCATTCATCTGCCGCCATCACCTCATGTTTCAGCATGATAATGCATGGCGCCATGTCGCAAGGATCTGTACACAATTCCTGGAAGCTGAGAATGGCCCAGTTCTTCCATGGCCTGCATACTCACCAGACATGTCACCCATTGATCATGTTTGGGATGCTCTGGATCGATGTGTACAACAGCGTGTTCCAGTTCCGGCCAATATCCAGCAACTTCGCACAGCCATTGACGATAAGTGGGACAACATTCCACAGGCAACAATCAACAGCCTGATCAACTCTATGCGAAGGAGATGTGTCGCGCTGCATGAGGTAAATAAATGGTGGTCACACCAGATACTGACTGGTTTTCTGATACACGCCTCTACCTTTTTTTTAAAGGTATTTGTGACCAACAGATTTATATCTGTATGCCCAGTCATGTGAAATCCATAGGTAAGGGCCTAATTAATTTATTGCAATTGACTGATTTCCTTATTTATTTATTTATTTTATTTAACCTTTATTTAACTAGGCAAGTGCAAGTCAGTTAAGAACAAATTCTTATTTACAATGGCTGCCTACACCGGCCAAACTCGGACGATGCTAGGCCAATTGTGTGCTGCCCTATGGGACTTCCAATCACGGCCAGTTGTGATACAGCCTGAATATGTGAACTGTAATTCAGTAAAATCTTAGAAATTGTTGCATGTTTGTTCAGTGTATTTGCTTACGTGACAATTACCTAGTGCTAAATAACTTCTGTTCAACCTAACCAAACGTAGTTTTATCTGTGGTTCAACCAGTCACCAGGCCTTTCAACCGGTTAGGACTAGATGGTATACATCTACGGACATAATTAAATTTTTGTAGCAGGTTAGGAGAACATACGCAGCAGGTTAGGATAAGCTTACCCTGGCGTGACATTTTGATAACTGTGTAAATAATTCTATTTACAGTCTAAAAAAGGGGAGTTTTATCAATACATTCATCTGTATTTACCCCCCCCCCCAAAATGACATGCTAATTATCTGCTAATGTGGCGATCATAAAGGACTACAAATGCTATGATGATCTGGACGAGACTGCCGAATCGAGGCAAAGGTAAAAATCTCAGTATTACTATCTAATGTGAGCTATATTTAGTAATTCATAAATGGGCAACATTTCTTTAAATTGACAATCCTGTGAATTGTCTTGTGCACGTTTTAAATTGACACAATACCTGTTAGCAAAGGTGCCAAGCTAGAGATAACGTGCAGGGATTTGTAGTCTTGCATGATGTCTACTTTGATGCTAATTAGCATTTTCGAATCTGAGAATAAATATAGCCAAATATATTGATAAGTAATCTTGTCCGAGAAAGATTTACATGGTTATCAAAACATCATGCCAGTTTAAGCCTACACAAAACACAGCCCTTATTTTTATTGTTTCTGAAATTCCCTATATGAAAAATGAATGATGGAAAAACTATTGGAACCATTTCCCTGTTTGACCGCTCTATGGGGAATATTAATAGGGAAAGAACAGGGTGGAACCATGAAAGAGTTAGTGGCGACAAAAATATGCCATTACTATTTAATTCTATGCTTTTAACTAATAGAGAGCAATTCTAATGGCATCTTTTTGTAGGCACTTAACTCCGCCATTGCTCATTAGCCTAAGCCTATGGAGAAATAAATGGGGGGTTTTTTGTATGATTTTTGGATAAACGGCGAAAGAAAGGTCTGTGGTAAACAGGTTTAGGATATGGATCTAATATGTTTTGTTCTATGAAATAATTTTGAAACATTTATGTAATCTAAAAAACCACAAAGGCTTCATAATTCATAAAGGTCATGTTAACTGACTGATATTATCTCATAGAACAAAACGTATAACATCTCCAACGCCTGTATGAACCTTGTTTTCGGCATTTATCCTAAAACTCCATTCTTTACACATTACTTTCCCCCATAGGAATGGCTGAACGAACCAGAGGTAACTAAATTCAGGTTTTTAGGACAACAAGCTGGCGAGCTCTATGACTGTATGCTTTAAACACATGTCTTAGGCCTGTTGGTTGGGCAGATACATGGACCCTATATGGATCTGAGTGTTTTTTCAGGGACTGATACATGTACAGTGCCTTCTGAATGGGCCACTCAAGGACATTCAGAGACTTGTCCTTAAGCCACTCCTGAGTTGTCTTGGCTGTGTGCTTAGGGTCGTTGTCCTGTTGGAAGGTGAACCTTCACCCCAGTCTGAGGTCCTGAGCGCTCTGGAGCAGGTTTTCATCAAGAATCTTGCTGTACTTTGCTCCGTTCATCTTTGCCTCAATCCTGACTAGTCTCCCAGTCCCTGCAGCTGAAAAACATTCCCACAGCATGATGCTGCCACCACCATGGTGACAGGATTCCTCCAGATGTGGCCTTTGGCATTCAGACCAAAGAGTTCAATCTTGGTTTCATTAGACCAGAGAATCTTGTTTCTCGTGGTCTGAGAGTCTTTAGGTGCCTTTTGGCAAACTCCAAGCGGGCTGTCATGCACCTTTTACTGAGGAGTGGCTTCCATCTGGCCACTCTACCATAAAGGTCTGATTGGTGGAGTGCTGCAGAGATGGTTGTCCTTCTGGAAGGTTCTCCCATCTTGACAGAGGAACTATACAGCTCTGTCAGTGACCATCAGGTTCTTGATCACCTCCCTTGCCCAGTTTGGCCGGGCGGCCAGCTCTAGGAAGAGTCTTGGTGGTTTCAAACTTCTTCCATTTAGGAATGATGGAGGCCACTGTTCTTGGCACCTTTCATTGCTGAAGATAATTTTTGGTACCCTTCCCCAGATCTGTGCCTCGACACAATCCTGTTTCAGAGCTCTACGGACAATTCCTCCGACCTCATGGATTGGTTTCTGCTCTGACATGCACTGTCATTTGTGGAACCTTATATACAGTACCAGTCAGAAGTTTGAACACACCTACTCATTCCAGAGTTTTTCTTTATTTTTGTACTATTTTCTTCATTGTAGAATAATAGCGAATACATCAAAACCATGAAATAACACATATGGGATCATGTAGTAACCAAAAAAAATCATAATATATTTTGTATTTGAGATTCTTCAAAGTGGCCATATTTTGCTTTGATGACAGCTTTGCACACTCTTGGCATTCTCTTAACCAGCTTCATGAGGTAGTCACCTGGAATGCATTTCAATTAACAGGTGTGCCTTGTTAAAAGTTAATTTGTGGAATTTATTTCCTTCTTAATGCATTTGAGCCAATCAGTTGTGTTGTGACAAGGTATGGGTGGTATACAGAATATAGCCCTACTTGGTAAAAGACCAAGTCCATAATATGGGTCAAGAACAGCTCAAATAAGCAAAGAGAAATGACAGTCCATCATTACTTTAAGACATGAAGGTCAGTCAATCCGAGTTTCTTCAAGTGCAGTTGCAAAAAAAACATCACGCGCTATTATGAAACTGTCTCTCATGAGGACCGCCACAGGAAAAGAAGACGCAGAGTTACCTCTGCTGCAGAGGACAAGTTCATTAGAGCTAACTGCACCTCGGATTGCAGCCCAAATAAATGCTTCACAGAGTTCAAGTAACAGACACATCTCAACATCAATTGTTCAGAGGAGAATGCGTGAATCAGGCCTTCATGGTCGAATTGCTGCAAAGAAACCACTACTAAAGAACACCAATAAGAAGAAGAGACTTGCTTGGGCCTAGAAACACAAGCAATGGACATTAGATCATTGGAAATCTGTCCTTTGGTCTGATGAGTCCAAATTTGAGATTTTTTGTTCCAACCGCCGTGTCTTTGTGAGACGCAGAGTAGGTGAACGGATTATCTCCACATGTGTGGTTCCCACCGTGAAGCATGGAGGAGGAGGTGTGATGGTGTGGGGGTGCTTTGCTGGTGACACTGTCTGTGATTTACTTAGAATTCAAGGCACACTTAACCAGCATGGCTACCACAGCATGACACCCTGCTCCATGCTTCACGATGGGAACCACACATGCGGAGATCATCCGTTCACCTACTCCGCATCTCACAAAGACACAGCGGTTGGAACTCTGCGTAGGTGAACGGATGAGTGATGGAGTGCTGCATCAGATGACCTGGCCTTCACAACCACCCGACCTAAACCCAATTGAGATGGTTTGGGATGAGTTGGACCACAGAGTGAAGGAAAAGCAGCCAACAAGTGCTCAGTACTTTGCCTTGATGTACAAATCTGTCATCAAGGCAAAGTATAAAATATATTTTGTTTTGTTGAACACTTTAAAAAAATTCTTCACTATTATTCTATAATGTAGAAAATATAAAAAATTAAAAAAACCCTTGAATGAGTACAGTCGTGGTCAAAAGTGTTGAGAATGACACAAGTATTGGTCTCCACAAAGTTTGCTGCTTCAGTGTTCTTAGGTCTTTATGTCAGTAGTTACTATGGTACACTGAAGTATAATTACAAGTATTCCATAAGTGTCAAAGGCTTTCATTGACAATGACATTCAGTTTATGCAGAGTCAATATTTGCAGTGTTGACCCTTCTTTTTCAAGACCTCTGCAATCCGCCCTGGCATGCTGTCAATTAACTTCTGGGCCACATCCTGATTGATGGCAGGCCATTCTTGCATAATCAATGTTTGGAGTTTGTCAGAAGTTGTGGGTTTTTGTTTGTCCACCCGCCTCTTGAGGATCGACCACAAGTTCTCAATGGGTTTAAGGTCTGGGGAGTTTCCTGGCCATGGATCCAAAATGTCGATGTTTTGTTCCCCGAGTCACTTTTGCCTTATGGCAAGGTGCTCCATCATGCTGGAAAAGGCATTGGTCGTCACCAAACTGTTCTTGGATGGTTGGGAGGAGTTGCTCTCGAAGGATGTGTTGGTACCATTCTTTATTCATGGCTGTGTTCTTAGGCAAAATTGTGAGTGAGCCCACTCCTTGGCTGAGAAGCAACCCAACACATTAATGGTCTCAGGATGCTTTACTTTTGGCATGACACAGGACTAATGGTAGCACTCACCTTGTCTTCTCCGGACAAGGTGTTTTCCGGATGGCCCAAACAATCGGAAAGGGGATTCATCAGAGAAAATGACTCTACCCCAGTCCTCAGCAGTCCAATCCCAGATAGATAGATAGATAGATAGGTACTTAATTTATCCCCGAGGGGGAAATTTCTTTGTCAAGCAGCAACAACAACAAAACACAGGGCAGGTGCAAAATGCCACAACGAAAGTACACAAAAGACAGATACACGGTACATGATACATAGAGCGGCAGTATGAAAAAGTATAGAAATACAAGATATCTGGAGTGCAAAAAAAGCTATAGAAAGATATTGCATAGTATGGGTGGTTGGCTGAATATGTACACTATACATTGGTGGATGTTGGATGGTTAACTATACTATACAGGTCGATGGCAGAGAAATACTTCAGTAGCTAAAAATACATATGATATGAGCGAGGGTAATAATAGGTAAGTAATAATAGGTAATAGGTAAGGCTAAATGAACAGGTAAGTGAATATTTTGCATGGTTAAATTAGCTGTACAGGTAAATATACAGTTATTTACAGATAAGTGAATACTTGCATGGTTACACAAACTGTACAGGTAAATGACCTTTTGCATAATATCAGTCTGTCCCTGATGTTTTTCCTGGAAAGAAGTGGCTTCTTTGCTGCCCTTCTTGACACCAGGCCATCCTCCAAAAGTCTTCTCCTCACTGTGCGTGCAGATGCACTCACACCTGCCTGCTGCCATTCCTGAGCAAGCTCTGCACTCAGACGGTCCTGGCGCTTGCTGGACTTTCTTGGGCGCCCTGACTCCTTCTTCACAACAATTGAACCTCTCTCCTTGAAGTTCTTGATGATCCGATAAATGGTTGATTTAGGTGCAATCTTACCAGCAGCAATATCCTTGCCTGTGAAGCCCTTTTTGTGCAAAGCAATGATGACGGCACGTGTTTCCTTGCATGTAACCATGGTTGACAGAGGAAGAACAATTATTTCAAGCACCACCCTCCTTTTAAAACTTCCAGTCTGTTATTCTGACTCAATCAGCATGACAGAGTGATCTCCAGCCTTGTCCTCGTCAACACTCTCACCTGTGTTAACGAGACAATCACTGACATGATGGCAGCTGGTCCTTTTGTGGCAGGGCTGAAATGCAGTGGAAATGTTTTTGGGGGATTAAGTTCATTTTCATGGCAAAGAGGGACTTTGCAATTAATTGCAATTCATCTGATCACTCTTCATGACATTCTGGAGTATATGCAAATTGCCATCATCAACACTGAGGCAGCAAACTTTGTGGAGACCAATAATTATGTCATTCTCAAAACTTTTGACCATGACTGTAGGTGTCCAAACCTTTGACTGGTACTGTAGACATGTGTGTGCCTTTCCAAATCATGTCCAATCAATAGAATTTACCACAAGTGGACTCCAATCAAGTTGTAAAAACATCTCAAGGATGATCAATGGAAACAGGATGCACCCGAGCTCAATTTCGAGTCTCATAGCAAAGGGTCTGAATACTTATGTAAATTAGGTATTTCAGTTTTTTATTGTTAATACATTTGCAAACAAAACTGTTTTCGCTTTGTCATTATGGGGTATTGTGTGTAGATTGCTGAGGATTTATTTGTATTTAATCAATTTTAGAATAAGGCTGTAACAAAATGTGTAAAAAGTTAAGGGGTCTGAATACTTTCCGAAGGCACTGTATGTAGCAGCACATGATAGTTATGTAGTTTACCGTAGTTATTGGAGTCCATGTATAATGTGTAATTTCATGTAATATTTTTAAATGGGGCGCAAAGGCCCCCAAAGCATCAACCACAGGAGCAAGAGTTGGTATTGAACTACTGCACAGAGCTGAGTGGATAAACTCATAACTGAGAAAGTGCTTTCACTGTGGGTCTGAGTTTAGGTTAATAATGCCCCAAGGCTTGACCAAAGAATAAAAGGGAAAGGGGAGGGCCAGACTAGTCAGATGTACAACTGAATGCATTCAACTTAAATTTTTCTTCCTCATTTAACCCAAACCCCTCTGAATCAGAGAGGTGCAGGAGGCTGTCTTAATCTACATCCACGTTTCCGGCACCCGGGAAACAGTAGTTTAACTGCCTTGTTCATGGTCAGAACAGATTTTTACCTTGTCAGCTCGGGAATTCGATTCAGCAACCTAACTGTTACTGAGCCAACGCTCCTACCCTCCAGGCCACCTGCCTCCCAATAATATGGCAAGACCTTTTGATTATGCATAGGCTAGACAATAATTTGTAAATTAAATTAATTTACATTGCAAGCAAAACTCAAACGTGTGCATACTTAAATTATTAGGCAACCTTTCAATCAGACAAAGCTGATGTGGTTCAAATGAAATGCAAGTATGATCATTCCTTAACAGTTTTTATTGGCCTTGGTTCAACAAATTAAAACAGAGTAAAAAAAGAAATAACAAAAAAATAAAGAAATCAAGTTCATTTATTCTAAAACATATCATCATGAGATGATACAACATGAAGGCTTTCTAATCAGTGAACAGATGACAGCAGTATGGCTCAATAGGTTGGGACTTATAAAAAAAATATCCATAAATAATGTACATATCTATTGTTTGACTTGACATGAGTTTTCATCTGACAATTCTGAAAAGCACGTAATTTGTACCATTTTAAAACTGTAAATTGAATGAAACAAGGTACGTTCAGTCATGACCTTCAAAACGTTATGGGTGTTTTATGATTTAGTGAAAATGACTACATTAGTACATTATGAACTAAACCAACTTCAAACTTAGTCCATGCATTTCTGTTGTCTCCAGTCAAACAGACCCTTTGCTCTCCTGGGGGGTGTCTGTCTGGGGGGTGTCTGTCTGGGAGGTGTCTGTTGATTCAACCTTTTTACCCTTTCCCTCCATTTGTTCTTCTTTCTTTCCACTTCCATCCTTTAAAATGTCTCTGTCATTGTCTTTTGAGAGTGAACGGTTGTGCAGACTAACACCTCCCCTGTTTGCCTCTCCTTCCCTGCTTGTGTCTCTGCCAATGTCTCTGTCCTTTTCTGTGGGTGTCTTTTGCTTTTCATCTACCTCCTCTCTGGGCCTGTCTACTTCTCTCCCTCTAACCCTTTCTCTCTCCCTACTCACAGGCCTACCTGTCCCCCTGCCCCACTGTCTTCCATGACTGCCACTGCCCTCTCTCCCATTGTCCTCAGGCAACTGCCTCTCCTGGGACAAGTAGGGCGCTGTGCCCTGGACGTTCCCCCTGTCTCGGGGGTTACCACCACGGCCACGCTCCTCAGAGTTTTCTCTGTCTCCATAGTTTCTAATTTCACAGTCCTCTATGGGTAGGCTTGTTCTCCTCGTATCAGGCAAGTGACTATTCCACCACTGGTCTTCTCTAAAACCATCTGGGCTGTTGTTCTGCAAACTAATGAGACCCTCAGGGGGAGTGGGGAGTAAACCTCCTTTAGGCCTCAACGGTCTTACCACTGGCCGTGGACCGTCAAATCGTGGCTGCCCCACACTGTCTGGGAAATACCCTCGAGATGAGCCTCTGAGCTGGTTGAACCTCGAGGGACGAGGAC
The DNA here is from genome assembly GCA_023634145.1 of Thymallus thymallus. Taxonomy (NCBI): domain Eukaryota; kingdom Metazoa; phylum Chordata; class Actinopteri; order Salmoniformes; family Salmonidae; genus Thymallus; species Thymallus thymallus. Next base: position 21,845,889 of record CM042399.1, read on the forward strand.
CCCTGGGGCCATGGAAACCAGGACTTTGTACTCCCCTTGATCCTCCAAAATAATTTGTTGTTGTTGTGAAGTGATCTCCTCTTATATCTGGACTTCTCATGTCTGGATCTGGGGCTTGCATTTCTTGACCCCTGTCTGGCCCTGGACCCCTCATGTCAGGCCCTGGTTCTCTCATGTTTGGCCCTCTCCTTTCACCCAACATGTCTGGCCCTGGGCCTCTCCTATCAACACTAATATCTGACCCTCTCCTTTCACCCAACATGTCTGGCCCTGGGCCTCTCCTATCAACACTAATATCTGACCCTCTCCTTTCATCCCACATGTCTGGCCCTGACCATCCCCTATCCCCCCTTGTGTCTGGCCCTGGACCCCTCATGTCTGGCCCTGACCATCTCCTATCACCCCTTGTGTCTGGCCCTGGACCTCTCATGTCTGGCCCTCTACTCTCATCCCACATGTCTGATCCTGCACAGCTCATGTCCGGCCCTGGACCACTCATGTTTGGTGAAGACTCTCTCCTATCATCCCACATGTCTGGCCCCGGCCCTCTCCTATCACCCCTCATATCTGGCCCTGGCCCTCTCATGTCTGGCCCCGGCGCTCTCCTATCACCCCTCATATCTGGCCCTGGCCCTCTCATGTCTGGCCCCGGCCCTCTCCTATCACCCCTCATGTTTGGCCCTGGATCTCTCCTATCATCCCTTGTGTCTGGCCCTAGACCTGGCCATCTGATGTCTGGCTCTTGATCTCCCGTGTCTGGCCCTGGACCCCTCATGTCTAGCCCTCTCCGATCACCCCTTGTTTCTGGCCCTGGACCTCCCATTTCTGGCCCTGACCCTCTCCTAACCCCCCTCTTTTCTGGCCCTGGATCTCTCATGTTTGGCCCTCTCCTATCACCCCTCATGTTTGGCCATGGATCTCTCCTATCATCCCTTGTGTCTGGCCCTAGACCTGGCCATCTGATGTCTGGATCTTGATCTCTCGTGTCTGGTCCTTGGCCCCTCATGTCTGGCCCTCTCCTATCACCCCTTGTGTCTGGCCCTGGCCCTCTCCTATCACCCCTCATGTTTGGCCCTGGATCTCTCCTATCATCCCTTGTGTCTGGCCCTAGACCTGGCCCTCTGATGTCTGGATGTTGATCTCTCGTGTCTGGTCCTGGACCCCTCATGTCTGACCCTCTCCTATCACCCCTTGTATCTGGCCCTGGCCCTCTCATGTCTGGTCTTAGACCCCTCATGTCTGGTCCTGGCCCTCTCCTATCAACCCTTGTTTCTGGCCCTGGCCCTCTCATATCTGGCCCTGGAACCCTCATGTCTGGTCCTGGACACCTCAAGTCTGGCCCTAGACCCCTCGTGTCTGGCCCTAGACCCCTCGTGTCTGGCCCTAGACCCCTCGTGTCTGGCCCTAGACCCCTCGTGTCTGGCCCTAGACCCCTCGTGTCTGGCCCTAGACCCCTCGTGTCTGGCCCTAGACCCCTCGTGTCTGGCCCTAGACCCCTCGTGTCTGGCCCTAGACCCCTCGTGTCTGGCCCTGGCCCTCTCCTATCACCCCTCATGTCTGGCTCTGTACCCCTCATGTCGGGCCCTGGCCCTCTCCTATAACCCCTTGTGTCTGGCCCTAGGTCTGGCCCTCTGATGTCTGGCTCCAGAGTTCTTGTGTCTGGCCCTGGAATCCTCATGTCGGTCCCCGGACCTCTCCTATCACCCCTCGTGTCTGGCCCGGGACCCCTCATGTCTGGCCCTGGACCCTGCATGTCTGGCCCTGGACCTCTCCTATCACCCCTCATGTCTGTCCCTGGACCTCTGATATCTGGATCTCTCCTATCACCCCTTGTGTCTGGCCCTAGACCTGGCCCAGGACCCCTTGTGTCTGGCCCTGGCCATCTCCTGTCACCCCTTGTGTCTGGCTCTGGAAGCCTCATGTCTGGCCCTGGAACTCTCATGTCTGGCCCTCTTCCATCACCCCTCATGTCTGGCCCTGGCCCTCTCCTATCTCCCCTCATGCCTGGCTCTGGACCTCTCCGTTCACCCCTTGTATCTGACCCTAGACCTGGCCCTCTGATGTCTGGCCCTGAATCTCTCATGTCTGGCCCTCTCCCATCACCCCTTGCGTCTGGCCCTAGACCTGGCACTCTGCCTGGCCCTGGACCTCTCATGTCTGACCCTGGACCTCTCATGTCTGACCCTGGACCTCTCATGTCTGGCCCTGGACCTCTCATGTCTGGCCCTGGACCTCTCATGTCTGGCCCTGGACCTCTCATGTCTGGCCCTGGACCTCTTCTATCACCCCTCATGTCTGGCCCTGGACCTCTTCTAGCACCACTCATGTCAGGCCCTGGACCTCTTCTACCAACCCTCATGTCTGGCCCTGGACCTGGCCCTCTGATGTCTGGCCCTGGATCTCTCATGTCGGGCCCTAGACCTGGCCCTCTAATGTCTGGCCCTGGATCTCTCATGTCTGGCCCTCTGATGTCTGGCCCTGGATCTCTCATGTCGGGCCCTAGACCTGGCCCTCTAATGTCTGGCCCTGGATCTCTCATGTCTGGCCCTGGATCTCTAACGTCTGGCCCTGGATCTCTAACGTCTGGCCCTGGATCTCTAACGTCTGGCCCTGGATCTCTCATGTCGGGCCCTCTCCTGTCACCCCTCACATCTGGCCCTGGACCTCTCCTATCACCTCTCATGTCTGGCCCTGGACCTCTCCTATCACCCCTCATGTCCGGCCCTGGACCCCTCATGTCTGGCCCTGTAACCCTCATGTCTGGCCCTGGAACCCTCATGTCTGGCCCTGGAACCCTCATGTCTGGCCCTGGAACCCTCATGTCTGGCCCTGGAACCCTCATATCTGGCCCTCTCCCATCACCTCTCATGTCTGGCCCTGGCCCTCTCCTATCTCCCCTAATGTCTGGCCCTGGACCTCTTAAGTCTGGCCCTGGACCTCTCATATTTGGCCCTCTCCTATCACCCCTCATGTTTGGCCCTGGATCTCTCCCATCACCCCTTGTGTCTGGCCCTAGACCTGGCACTCTGATGTCTGGCTCTGGACCTGGCCTTCTCCCATCACCCCTCATGTCTGGTCCTGGCCCTCTCCTATCTCCCCTAATGTCTGGCCCTGGAACCCTCATGTCTGATCCTGGACCTCTCATTTCACCCCTTGTGTCTGGCCCTAGACCTGGCCCTCTGATGTCTGGCCCTGAATCTCTCATGTCTGGCCCTGGACCTCTCATGTCTGGCCCTGGACCTCTCATGTCTGGCCCTGAATCTCTCATATTTGGACCTCTCTTATCACCCCTCATGTTTGGCCCTGGATCTCTCCCATCACCCCTTGTGTCTGGCCCTAGACCTGGCACTCTGACGTCTGGCTCTGGACCTCTCATGTCTGGCCCTGGCCTTCTTCTATCACCCCTCATGTCTGGCCCTGGTCCAATCATATCTGGACCTCTGATGTCTGGCCCCGGCCTTCTCCTATCACCCCTCATGCCTGGCCCTGGCCCCATCATATCTGGACCTCTGATGTCTGGCCCTGGGTTTCTCCTTTCCTCCCCAATATCAGGATCTCTCCTCTCTAAACTGCTGGACCGCTCCCCCTTGTTGTTTGGAGAGGACATGTGGGGAGGACCTTGTGAGGGTATCTGGGTTTCTATCAGAATTTCTGATGTGCTCTGTATACTCTGCTCCCTTGGTGTTACCAGCGAGGCATGAGCAGGTCTTACCACTGCCTGTGGACCATCGAAACGGAACCGTGGTTGCCCCCCTGGGAAGTGCCCTGGGTATGAGCCTCTGGGCTGGTTGAACCTCGAAGGACGAGGACCCCTGGGGCGGAAACCAGGACGATGAGTTCCCCTTTGATCCTCAAAATGTCCTCTTTGAACAGGTGAGGACATCCTTGGACTGCTGAAATGTGTCAATGGTGGTCTCTGTCCTCCAAAGTTAGCTGTTGGTGTGAAGTGGTCCACTCTCATGTCTGGAATTCTCATATCTGGATCTAGGCCTGGCATTTCTGTATCTCTCATGTCTGGGCCTGAACTGCTAATTTCATGTCCTGGATCCCTCATATCAGGATCTGTCATGTCTGATGCTGGACCTCTCATGTCTGGCCATGGACCTCTCATGTCTGGCCAAGGACCTCTTCTATCATCCCACATGTCTGGACCTCTCCTATCACCCCTCATATTTGATCCTGGACCCCTAATGTCTGACCCTGGACCCCTCATGTCTGACCCTGGACCCCTCATGTCTGACCCTTGACCCCTCATGTCTGACCCTGGACCCCTCATGTCTGACCCTGGACCCCTCATGTCTGATTCTGGATCTTGCATGTCTGGCCCTGGACCCCTCATGTCTGGCCCTGGACCCCGCATGTCTGGCCCTGGACCCCGCATGTCTGGCCCTGGACCCCGCATGTCTGGCCCTGGACCCCGCATGTCTGGCCCTGGACCCCGCATGTCTGGCCCTGGACCCCGCATGTCTGGCCCTGGACCCCGCATGTCTGGCCCTGGACCCCGCATGTCTGGCCCTGGACCCCGCATGTCTGGCCCTGGACCCCGCATGTCTGGCCCTGGACCCCGCATGTCTGGCCCTGGACCCCGCATGTCTGGCCCTGGACCTCGCATGTCTGGCCCTGGACCTCGCATGTCTGGCCCTGGACCTCGCATGTCTGGCCCTGGACCCCTCATGTCTGGCCCTGGCTTCCTTCTGTCATCCCACATGTCTGGCCCTCTCCTATCACCCCTCATGTCTGGCCCTCTCCTATCACCCCTCATGTCTGGCCCTGGACCCCTCATGTCTGGCCTAGGTTCTATCATATCTGGACTTCTGATGTCTGGGTCTTGGTGTCTTCTTCCCTCCCTCATATCGGGAACTCTCCTCTCTAAACTCCTGGACCGCTCAGCCTGGTTGCTTGGAGAGGCCATGTGGGGAGGACCTTGTGAGGAAAACTGGTTCTCTCTCATAATGTCTGATGGGCTCTGTACAATATGTTGCTCCTTTATTTCTGGTTGAATAGGCTCACCTCCATTGTCATGATGCTGGTTGGTGCCTCTTTGTGTTCCTAGCAGCTCTAGAGGTCTTACTACTAACTGATTAGGTGGACCATCCAACCGGGACCGTGGTGGCACCCACCTTGAGATACGAGGACCCCTGGGGCGGAAACCAGGACGACGTGCTCCCCGTTGATCCTTAAAGTGTCCTCTTGGAAAGGATGAGGGGATCCTTGGGCTATTAAAATGTGGCGATGGTGATCTCTTTCCTCCAAAGTTAGTTGGTGAGAAGTGGTCCTCTCTCATATCTGGACTCATGTCTGGTTCTGGACCTCTGACATTTGGACTTAGATGCATCATTTGTGGCCCTCTCCTTTCACCCCTCATGTCTGGTTCTGGATCTGGACCTCTGATATTTGGACTTGGATGCCTCATTTGCGGCCCTCTCCTTTCACCCCTCATGTCTGGCCCTGGACCCATCATATCTGGCCCTTGGTTTCTCCTTCCCTCCCTAATATCAGGATCTCTCCTCTCTAAACTGCTAGACCGCTCACCCTGGTTATTTGGAGAGGCCATGTGGGGAGGACCTTGTGAGGAAAACTGTTTTTCTCTCATAATGTCTGATGGGCTCTGTACACTGCGTTGCTCTAGTAGTTCCCGTTGAGAAGGCCTATCCCTATTGTCTTGACGCTGGATGTTGGGGCCTTGCTGGTCATTGGGGCCTCTTGGTGGTGATCCCAGCAAGCTTTGAGGAGGTTGTTGATCCGCAGGCTTCTGGGGAGTGGGATTCTCATGGGGCATTTGATGGCCTGTGTCCTCAATCTCTCCCTGTGGTGGACCTCCAGTATCAGAACGATCACACAGTGGTTCATCAATGTCCTGTCTTTCAAGAGGGGGCTGAGGTGAGTCATTAGCCTCCATGACCAGGCCTGGAGTTGGACTTGTAGGACCCATGTCTTCAGGAGCCTCTGGGCCCTTTGAGTCATCCCACAATGGATGAGGAGAAGACTCCATTTGACCCTTTGAGAGTCCCCTAGAGCCAGAATCTCGTTTTTGTCTTGGTGAAGATGGGGATCTTCTATGGCTACCAGAGCTGCGTCGAGAAGTACGCTCTTTATGAGGGAGATGTCGGCCTGGGCGCTCAGAGTGGTGACGACCTCTGTGATATGGTCGGCTCCGCTCACCCCGTCTGTGTCTTTCCCTTCGCCTATCAGAGTGTCCAGGGGACCGGCGGCCAGATCTACGAGGAGGGCTTTCGTGGCGGTCCTTGACTCTGCGGTCCCGTCTTTTCGGCGACTGAGTATCTGGTTGGCTGCTACGCTTACGCCTCCTATCAGGAGTGTCATTGCGTGATGCACCACGGCACGAGCTAGACACTGAGGAGTCACGAGACCGCTCAGAACGCCTTGCTGAATCTGATCGCGTTGAGGTTTTCGCCTTTTCTTCACCATTTGTGTCTTTCAGCTCATCGAAGAGAGTGTCATCCTCTGGGTCGTAAGCTACATCAGAGTCCTGGATCTCACCAGCTTCAGGATCTGAATTGTCTATTGCCTGAATATTTTCCTTTTTAATCTCGTTGACACGCTTTGGTGATGCATTGGGCATTTCCACATTTCTTGACACTGAAAGAAGTACAGTCTTGGTCTCTCTCTTAATCTCTTGTTTTATGGGTACTTCTGTTTCCTCCGTTTTCAAGAGACCTTTTAAAGCTCTTTGATTGACTGAAGGATTTGCCTCGGACTGCTCTCCTTCACTCTGCGGTGTTTGTAACTGAGAAAGCCCAGATTTGGTAGGGGGAGACATCAAAGCATCGGAAACAGAGAAGTGGGCCATGAACATGCCCACTGCCTCTCTCTGCTGACGCAGTGCCTCTTCCTGCTCCTTCAGCTGCCGTTTCTGCTCCTCAATTTGCCTGTTGAGATCCTCAAGCATTCGCTGTTGTTCAGTCAGAGTAGCGGCTGACACAATCACAGCACCAGTAATAGGGAGGCTCAGAGGGGCTGGGGCTGGACTGGGAGCTGGGACTGGGGCTTGTACTGGAGCTGGGACTGGGGTAGGAGCTGGAGCTGGGGTAGGAGCTAGAGCTGGAGCTGAAGTTGGAGCTGGGACTTTCGCTACACTGACCCCATCATTGTGTATATCCTCAAAGATAGTCTCATCCTCAGGGTCGTAAGCCACGTCGTCATCATCAGCACACGTGCCCTGAGTGACAGCATTCGCCTCAAACATTTTATCTATATTAATTGGGGCAACCCTTCCATAGCCCATTGCTGGATCATACTCCTCCTCCGGGTCGTATGGTCGATCATATTCATTTTCCTCCTCCTCAATCTCTTTGACTTTGGATTTCTGCCCGTACTGCTGTACTATCGGATCCACCATTGGGGGAGGGGGAAGAGTGGTTGGAGGGGGCACTGCTGCAACTGCTGGGACCGTAGGAGAGTCCTTCCCAAACAGTGACTTCAGAATGGTCTGCAGGGGAGTGGTGGGCGTGCTGGTGGTGGGGAGAGGGGCAGAAGCAGGGAGAGCAGCTTTAATGGAGGACAGAAGTGATGGAATAGTCAGTGAGCCAGAGGAGGAGGAGTCTGATGGGGATCCAGTGGAAGGAGGGGAACCAGGAGGAGTGGACATGATGGGCATTGCCGGGTCGTAGGGCAGGAATTCCTCCGTCCTAGGGTCAGACCCATACAGTGTAGGGGGTCTCGGGAGGCCAGTATCTCTGGAGTCTTTGGACATGTGGATCTTGGCTCTCTTCTCTTCAATCTCTTGTGGCAAGCTTCCCGCACGTTTGGGTTTCTGGCAAATAACCAGTCCCAGAAGAAGATTGGGGCGATTCTTCTCAAAGCCTGTAAAATAAAGAGGGAGTAGGGAGATTAGTTTTGAATGTTTAAATCTAAAAATATATACCTGCATTCAAATGTCAGTGTGCCATCTGTGTAGCCTTCTACATGTTGGCCTTAATGACAGCATTTTCTTACCTGATCCTTCGAAGGGTTGGAGTTTAGATGGAATAGACTCCTTTGCGCTGAGTGGGATGAGGTAGATGTCCTTAATGCTGCGGCTGTTGTTGGCCACCACCCCGAAGCGCCGTCTGCTGCTGAAGTAGGAGAACAGAGACACATAGGCCACCTCCTCCTCCTCTGTTGCTGGGTGGAACCGGATCACACACAGCTCCTGTGGACCAACAACAATCTCTTATCATTGAGACAGAAACACATACACAGACACTATCTAAATTGTATATATTTTTTTTCATAATGACAGTGGGAGGGCTTGCCTTCGTAACAGAGGTCTTCACTCTCCCGATGTAATCCCACACAGTTTGAGGCATGATTCTTCCACCAAGCTGTATGGTATCAGGCAGATCCTTTCACGAAATAAATGTTTTGTTAATATCCATATAGACCAAACTGCTATGTTGTTTATGAGAAGAAGTCTTAAATATTCATAAATAAACTAATCTAATGATATCTGACAATGCTCTCCTATTTCTTCTTTTGCAGTCACGGTAGCATAGTTGTGTTATATTTGTTACCTCTTTGAGATATTCTGAGGGCCCTGAGACCAGATAGCCCTTGGTGACGAACTTGGCCACGCTGATCATGTTGAGGAAGCCCTTCCACACTACTTCCTGCTTGGCCAGGAACTGGGTTGTCTCCCCATCTTGAGGGGCGTGGGTGTTCACAGCCCTGAAAACACAACATCACAATTAGAGTCCATTAATGCCCATTCACTCATCTGTAAATCAAATATAACTCATGCACAGAGGAAGCAAGATTCATATTGTGACTGAAATGAACATGCACTAATTATCGTAAAACACTTTCTTATCAAGGATCACTTGTAGTAATGGTGGCAAGATGAGAAGAGATACCTTGAAGAGGATGCAGAGGATCCTGAAGAACCATAGAACGATGAGGAGGATGGCTTCATCAGGATAGATTTGGGCAATGCTGGTGTTGGTGGCAGGGATGGGGGTGGTGGAAAGTGCATGAATGGCTTGCTCAGAGTAACACTCTGTTTTGCAGGGACATAAGAGACTGGTGGAGGTGGGACTGTAGACATGGCGACAGTTGCCATGGCAGGAGTGCGGTTGCCAGCGATGTGGGGGTCACTCGACAAAGCAGCAGAACGGTTGCCAGCAGTGCGGGGGTCACGCCTTGTGATGGTTACTGTAGAAACAGCCGGGATCATAACTGGGGTATACATTCTGGATGGTGTCTTGGCTTTCCGGTTTTTCAGAATGGAGGAGGCGGGAGAATCCATGACGGGGGAGGCAGGGGATTCCAAAATGGGGGAGGTGGGAGATTCCATTGGTGGAGAAGCGGGAGATTCCATTGTGGGTGAAGCGGGGGATTCCATAATGGTTAAGGCAAAGTCGTCGTCCTCCATTACGGGGGAGGCAGGGGAATCCATGGTGGGGGAGTCGGGGGGTGCAAGGAGGGGTGATTCATCTCCTGCTGGAGTTCTCCATCCTCTCTCCTCTGTTCTGGGATCTGTTCTGGCATACATCCAAGGTGGACGAGACGGCCTGTCTTTCCATTCGTCTGGGTTGGTGGAGGATGACGATGACCCAGAGAGTTTAGACTTCTTAGGTACAGGCTCCTCCTCACCCTCGACTGTTATCTGACCTGAAGGGCAGAAACAGGCACCAACCCACACAAAACATCAACAGCAGCATCATTACACTCAACACCATAGAAGTGCAGTAAATCATTAATTTGATGTTCGGAGTGATTGTGGTTGATATTAACACTGTTGCTGACCCTGTTGCCCTTCACTAACATAGTTTGATACAGTGCAGATGGCGAACATAATATTATGGTGTTTGATGGATGTTGTTGTAATGTGTACAATGTAATTTTACTTTATATTTTTTTATTTACCTGTGCAGATCTTGCACTTGAGGTCAAACAGGTGAGCTCTGTGCTCGGCAGTTGTGTCTTTCAGCATGCAGCTGAGGATGTCTGGGACTGAGCTGTTCTGGCTCGACTGGCTTGGTCTGGCCTTAGAGGGAGCAGGGAGTGTGCTCTTCTGTTCCTGAGAAGAGAGAATCATGTCACACTCATATATTAAAATGTTACACACAGATGCAAACTCATAGATACAGACACATTGAAATGCTCATCTAATAAAAGGTATGCTATATTTGAAGATGAACTGATCACCTATTGAGGGAGATATAATTTCCTAGATGTTTTATTGCATCAGTATGAATAGACAATACATGTTATATAATACATGTTGTACATACCATGTGTCTATTTGGCCTAAAGGGAAGACTAGTTAGATCAACCTTCACTGGCTCAGGCGCTGGATTTGGCAGCACACATGGGGCTTTGGGACCATACTCCTGGACCTGCAAGACACACAGACAACACCTCAATCAACTGGCAAAGTTGTGGATGATAAATACAGTGAAGAATGACGGTGAATTTTGTATGTTATTTTTTGTATTTTAGTATTTCACTGTACTTGTGCACATTACATTAAAACTCGAATGGCCTTCTTTAGTTTATTATTATTATACACTACCGTTCAAAATTTGTGGTCACTTAGACATTTACTTGTTTTAGAAAGAAAGGCAAAAATTGTGTTCATTAAAATTACATCAAATTGTTCAGAAATACAGCGTAGACATTGTTAATCTCGTAAATGACTATTGTAGCTGGAAATGGCAGATTTTTTATGGAATATCTACATAGGCGTACAGAGGCCCATTATCAGCAACCATCACTCCTGTGTTCCAATGGCACGTTGTGTTAGCTAATCCAAGCTTAGCATTTTAAAAGGCTAATTGATCATTAGAAAACCCTTTTGCAATTATGTTAGCATAGCTGAAAACTGTTGTGCTGATTAAAGACTAGTTGAGTATCTGGAGCATCAGCATTTGCGGGTTAGATTACAGGCTACAAATGGCCAGAAACAAATAACTTTCTTCTGAAACTTGTCAGTCTATTCTTGTTCTGAGAAATGAAGGCTATTCCATGCAAGAAATTGCCAAGAAACTGAAAATCTCATACAGCGCTGTGTACTACTCCCTTCACAGAACAGCGCAAACTGGCTCTAACCAAAATAGAAAGAGGAGTGGGAGGACCCGGTGCACAACTGAGCAAGAGGACAAATACATTAGAGTATCTAGTTTGAGAAACAGACGCCTCACAAGTCCTCAACTGGCAGCTTCATTAAATAGTACCCGCAAAACACCAGTCTCAACGTCAACAGTGAAGAGGAAACTCCGGGATGCTGGCCTTCTAGGCAGAGTTGCAAAGAAAAAGCAATTTTTTCTTTGCAACGAAAGTTCGAACCCACAAATGCTGATGCTCCAGATACTGACCTAGTCTTAAGAAGGCCAGTTTCATTGCTTCTTTAATCAGCACAACAGTTTTTAGCTGCGCTAACATAATTGCAGAAGGGTTTTCTAATGATCAATTAGCCTTTTAAAATGATAAACTTGGATTAGCTAACACAACGTGCCATTGGAACACAGGAGTGATGGTTGCTGATAAATGGGCCTCTGTACGCCTATGTAGATATTCCTTAAGTATAAATCAGCCGTTTCCAGCTACAATAGTAATTTACAACATTATCAATGTATACACAGTATTTCTGATCAATTTTATGTTCTTTTAATGGACAAAAAATTTGTTTTTCTTTAAAAAACAAGGACATTTCTAAGTGACCCCAAACTTTTGAACGGTAGTGTATGTTTTCGGCTTAGATTAGATTTCCGCATAGGCTATATTATACTGTACCTCTGGAGTGTCTTTTTTGCTCAGCTCTGAGACCTTTGTGGCCTGCATGTCCCGCTGGCTCATCCTGGCCAGTCTGAAGGGACTGACCTCACCACGGATGACGCTGTAGAACAAACCCTGGAGACCCACCCAAATAAGAGACAATCAAGGAAGCGTACTACCACATGGTGAACTAGACGTCTACTTTGTCAGACTGGGGCACATTTGTTAAATTGAATAGTTGTTTTCATAACTTTTTGAATGAAATGCTGTATAGCAGAGAATTGTATACGTGCAGTTGAGATTTATTTTGTATGACAAGGCATGTGTTTTTTTGCTGTCTATAGACCAACCTTATTTTTGGGGTCTTTAAGGTTGAACATGATGGTTCGGTACTTGTTCATGTACTTGCTATCTGTATTGTTAAATATGTTAAACATCTCCGTCTCGATGTTGGTGACCAGCTTTGCCACTTCACTCTCAGACCTCTCCAAATCGTCACAGTCGCACACCCTAATAAAATCAAAATGTAATTAGTCATCTATTAATTGCCCTACATTCAAAAGGAGAGCTCAAGCAAAGGGTGTGTCCGAAATGGCACCCTATCCCTATATAGTGCACTAACTTTGACGAGAACTATGGGCTCTGGTCAAAACTAGTGCACTATTAAGGGAATAGGGTGACATCTCAGACTAAGCCATAATTTATTTGTCAATCAATGTGATCCAGTGTGTGTGTGTGTGTGTGTGTATGAATGTATGTGAGTGAGAGTAAGTGTACTTTTCTAACCACCATCTATATTTTTGTCATCTCTTTCTTTATATTCACCTCTTGAACAGGATGTTGGTGAGAGAGCGTTGGATGCTCTGCCTGACCTGGTTGTTGGCTGGCTGGGGGGGTCTGGAGGAAGGGGCGATAGGGGCTGGGGACACAGGCAGGATCCTAGTTTCATTCATTGGGGTGGCAGGTGAAGGTGAGGGTAGAGTGGGAGTCAAGAGGTGTTGAGCCTGCTTCTTGGGGATGGTGAAGGACGTCTTGCCGATCCTCAGGGCCCCTGTTTCGTGGTGTCTGGAGGCTGAGGTGCTTGGGGCCTCAGGGGTCGGAGAGGGGCTGGATTTGGGGGGGTTGGGTTTCCTGGAGACACTGCAGCTATTTGCTGGTCTCTTGGTTTTTCCTGGTGCACTTCCCAGAGGAGGGTAGGACTCAGTGATGTTCTCTGAGGGAGAGTTACCTGGAGAATGTGTCTGAGGAGCCATGGGCTCAATCTCAACCTCTACCTGCTCACTGGCCTTTTCCGCTGTTAGAAAATAGAATAACAGAGGAACTGAATCAGCGCTGATAAGTCAATATGGCATCTGGTAGCTATGAATATAATCAACAAAACTTGTTATAGGAAGTCAGTGTAATAAGCCATGAGGTCAATTTGTCAACATATGTATGCGTGTGTTATTGCCAGTCAATTAAGTATGAACAGTGCACACGTGATTAATCACTACCATTGAATCAGCTTCAAAATTGTCTTTCTTGGGCTGAGATGTGTGATGAGATTAGGTTTGTTCGACCTAATAATGACCAAAAACAATTACCTTTGACTCTGTAGCCAAAGGATGTACAGCTTCAAATCATGTTTGTAAAATGTCATGTTGATCTCATGGAATGTTATTCCTTGACCGCTACAGATAAATCATTAAAATGTATTTGAATTGGAAAAATGTGATGATGTATTTGCACTATTGTTTATGTTTTTGTTGGGGGCCCACTCATTGATGGTATGTACATTGTGGCTTTAATGGTTCCTCACTTTATTACTAGAAAAAATAGTCTCCCTTTGTGTAAGCTCATTGTGATGTTGTGCCATTGTTATCACAGTTGGTAAAATCCCAGGTAGGAAAATTGTGAGCTTGTCTGCTAAGTTTAAGTCTTTTGATTGAGAACAGTAAGGCAAGGGCAGGATATGGTCCCTCGAAAACCGAAAATATTTATGTTAAACATGTTTAATAACGGACTGTTCATAGCCCACTAAAATACTATTTGTAACAACTACAATGCAAATACATTTACATCAAATAAGTGGGGGGGTTGCTGGCATCGCACCCTCTCCAAAGGCAATGCTCTGCAGCTGACCCTGTGACGGGTTCAGCCTCTCGTGTGTGTGTGTGTGTGTGTGTGTGTGTGTGTGTGTGTGTGTGTGTGTGTGTGTCTCAGGCAGTTGGGTGCTGGTATTGTGACAGCAAAATATAATCCTAGTTGTTGTTTAATGGACAATAAATATATTATTATATCAATAATACATTTGTATTCATGTATCAGGTGTTAAAGCAGTTCAGTGACAGATCAATGTAAACTGTAAGCTGACTGATACAGGGACTCTATGTTGGAAACCTCAAATTTCCTGTGGTAAAACATACAATTTGTAGAGCAATGTAATAAAAGTACATCTAAATAAATGTAAAACTACCTGACTAAAAGAGACCTGGCTGACAAACAAGACTGAAACAATGCCATTCCATGCAAGAAAGGTGGTAAAGAAGCCTTATATTAGGGGGGCAGGGCCCCTCTGTTCTTCTGTGCAATGACAGCAGGGCAGTACTGTGACCCATGATGACTGATGACTCAAATGATCTAAAAAAATAATAATACAAAATTTAAAAAAAGAGTAGGTAACCCATAGAGATCCTATTCAATGTAATTAATAATAAACCAGTTCCAAAATGGGGTGAAAAACCTTAGCCATGTTGGTCAGGGAGAATTCCAAACCAGTCTAAATAGAATTAATGGCAGAGGCATAATCCTGATTTTACATATGCAGGAAAATTAAAGTAAGATATTATCAGAAATTGTGAAATAGAACTGTCAACTTAAAATATTGTAATATGAACTATAAACAGGCCTACAGTTTATAAGGGTTTTATACACTTGGGGCTCCCAAGTGGCGCAGTGGTCTAAGACACTGCATCTCAGTGCTAGAGGCGTCACTACGGACAACCTGGTTCAAATCCAGACTGTATCACAACCGGCAGTGATTGGGAGTCCCATAGAGCGGCGCACAATTGGCCCAGCTGTGTCCGAGTTTGGCCGGTGTAGGCCGTCATTGTAAATAGGAATTTGTTTTTAACCGACTTGCCTAGTTAAATAAAATAAAAAATAAAAATAAATATATACAGCAGGTGAAATAAGTATTGAACACGTCACCATTTTTCTCACCAGATGTTGGTAACAACCCAAGTAATCCATACATACAAAGAAACCAAAACAAATAAGTTCAGAAATTAAGTTGTGTGTAATAATGTGAAATGACACAGGGAAAAAGTATTGAACACACTGATATTTAATACTTTGTACAAAAGCCTTTGTTGGTAATGATAGCTTCAAGACGCCTCCTGTATGGAGAAACTAGTCGCATGCATTGCTCTGGTGTGTTTCTGGCCCATTCTTCCACACAAAGTCTTCAAATCTTGAAGGTTCCGTGGGCCTCTTCTATGAATCTTGATCTTTCCATTGATTTTCCAATGGGATTTAAGTCAGGTGATTGGCTGGGCCATTCTAGCAGCTTTATTTTCTTTCTTTGAAACCAATTGAGTTTCCTTGGCTGTGTGTTTGGGATCATTGTCTTGCTGAAATGTCCACCCTCGTTTCATCTTCATCATCCTGGTAGATGGCAGCAGATGTTTGTCAAGAATGTCTCGGTAAATTTGCCCATTCATCCTTCCTTCAATTATGTGAAGTTTGCCAGTACCATTTGCTGAAAAGCAGCCCCACACCATGATGTTCCCACCTCCAAACTTCACTGTTGGTATGGTGTTTTTAGGGTGATGTGCAGTGCCATTTCTCCTCCAAACATGGTGTGTATTATGACATCCAAACAGTTCAATTTTGCTATCATCTGACCACACTATATTCTCCCAGTTTTTCACTGGCTTTTCCAAATGTTGTTCAGCAAACTTTAAACGAGCTTCAACATGCTTTTTTTCCGCAATGGAGTCTTGCGTGGTGAGCGTGCATACAGGCCATGGCGGTGGAGTGCATTACTTACTGTTTTCTTTGAGACAACAGTACCTGCTAATTGCAGGTCATTTTGAAGCTCTCCACAAGTGGTCCTTGGCTCTTGGACAACTCTTCTGATTATTCTTTTCACTCCTCTGTCAGAAATCTTGCGAGGAGCACCTGGTCGAGGCACATTTATGGTGAAATGATTGTCTTTCCACTTCCGTATTATTGCCCCAACAGTGCTCACTGGAACATTCAGAAGCTTAGAAATGTGCCTATAACCAATGCCATCATTATGTTTTGCAACAATTAGGTTGCAAAGGTCTTGAGACAGCTCTTTGCTTTTACCCATCATGAGATGTGTCTTGTGTGACACCTTGGCAATGAGACCTTTTTGTAGGCCATCAGTTGGGACTGAACCAGCTGATATTAACTTGCACTGACAGGGGGCTGGATTTATTTTTAATTACTGATAGTTTTCAGCTGTTGTCTTGGCTTTCCATGCCTTTTTGCACCTCCCTTTCTTCATGTGTTCAATACTTTTTCCCTGTGTCATTTCACATTATTACACAACTTAATTTCTGAACTTATTTGTTTTGGTTTCTTTGTAAGTATGGCTTACTTGGGTTGTTACCAACATCTGGTGAAAATTTCAAGTCAATAGCCCCTTTGGAAATATATTTACTGAGAAGAATGGTGACGTGTTCAATACTTATTTCACCCGCTGTATATATACACACACACATTTTTTCTGTATAAATAGCCTCTGAAGTAAACAGACCATCAATTTTTTAATTTTTGTTTTCTTGGAAAGCTGAGATTGCTATATGATACAATCAGTACTTGTTGTATGTACAACTTGTCCAAGTTCTATCATTAACTGATGGGGCTGTGGACTGACTGCGTTGTTTGAATGGAATGTTAGCATATTGGCAGTTAATTTGAATGGAATCATTCCTCTAAAACTATCTGGCTAGCTAGCTAACAGTCTAGATACATTCTTCAAATGTATTATTTTACACAATATCTTAGCACAGCACTGGTAAAGCATGGTGGACCAACTCCCTGGTCAAAATGGCTGACCTTTATACCATCATAAGGTTCATGTTCATTTTAGTATTCTAAACACCAAACCATTCAGTAATTTAACCAAGACTGGGTTTCCGAAAAGCATCGTAGCACTATGATCATATTTCGTCCATTTATACTGAACAAAAATATAAACGCAACATGCAACAATTCCAAACATTTTACTGACTTACGGTTCATAGAAGGAAGTCAATCTATATAAATAAATTCATTAGGCCCTAATCTATGGATTTCACATGACTGGGCAGGGGCGCAGCCATGGGTGGGCTTGGGAGGGCACAATCCCGCAGGTGAAGATGCCGGATGTGGAGGTCCTGGGCTGGCATGGTTACCCGTGATCTGCGGTTGTGAGGCCGTTTGGATGTACTACCAAATTCCCTAAAACGATGTTGGAGGCGGCTTATGGAAGAGAAATGAGCATTCAATTCTCTGCAACAGCTCTGGTGGACATTCCTGCAGTAAGCATGCCAATTGCACGCTCCCTCAAAACTTGAGACATCTGTGGCATTGTGTTGTGACAAAACTGCACATTTTAGAGTGGCCTTTTATTGTTTTATTGTCCCTAGCGCAAGATGCACCTGTGTAATAATCTTGCTGTTTAATCAGCTTCTTGATATGCTACACCTGTCAGGCGGATGGATTATTTTGGCCACGGAGAAATGCTCACTAACAGGGATGTAAACAAATTTGTGCACAACATTTTAGAGAAATAAGCTTTTTGTGCATATGGAACATTTCTGGGACCTTTTATTTTAGCTTATGAAAAATGGGGCCAACACTTTACATGTTGCGCTTATATTTTTGTTCAGTATAGGATAAATGGAATTAGGATGATATTAGTGCTACGATGCTTTTGGAAAACCCAGCCCAGGACCTTTAAAATGCCCCTCCCCATACCTATAAGTTAATGTTTCACTCAAAGTAAATCCCTCCAAATGATGCCATTGCTAATAAGATATGACTCCTAGCTTATGAAAAAGCAAATTAACACACCGATTGGCACGTGTGTTGTCCTGTTACTCATTAGAAAAAACAAGATTTCAGTCTTGGAAGTGTGTTTCCTGACCGATTCCGATTTTGGTTAATGATGTTTGTCCCCCATGAGACTCTCGAGACGCGGAAGCCTATTTCACTTCCTCAAAATAAGATTTTTTACAACTACAGTGCTTGGTGTTGTATTTCTCAAGTTAAAAAATGTGTGATGACTTGTCTTACATAAACAAAGTTGCAGCTGCTGGGAAGGTCTGTCTCACTGTCTATGCTATTGGATAGAGAGCAATCACTGCAGCAGTTCACCACGTTAGTGGACAAATGGACATCGTCAAATCAAAACCCAACCTTCATTTACCCGTTGTAACGCACAGATGTTCCAAACTCAGTTTTAGACGAGACTGACTCGTCTCAAAATTATCCTATTTACACTTTGTAGTCAATTTGGACACTAGAATAACTGCTTGACTCGAACCGATGCCGTTTTCAAAGGGATTTGGTCCTTTTTAAAGACAGTCGCGCTTTAAAGTGTTTAATATCTCTGAACCAGTGACACCAGGCTCCACTGCTCTGAACTAAAAACATTTCTCCACTCCATAATAAAATATGCTAATGCATAATTACAAAATGTGTCATATCTCAGTATGTTGATATCTTATGGTCTGTAATGTTGTGAAGCTGAAGCCGGCCGAACTCAAGTTTACACTTGAGTAAATGAGGGATTCAAAGCACATTACATGACCAAAGGAATGTGTGCACCAGCTCGTCGAACATCTCATTCCAAATCATGGGCATTAATATGGAGTTGGTCCCCCCTTTGCTGCTAAACAGCCTCTACTCTTATGGGAATGCTTTCCATTAGATGTTGGAACATTGCTGCGGGGACTTGTTTCCATTCAGCCACAAGAGCATTAGTGAGGTCGGGCACTGATGTTGGGCATTTAGGCCTGGCTTGCAGTCGGCGCTCCAATTCATCCCAAAGGTGTTCAATGGGGATGAGGTCAGGGCTCTGTGCAGGCCAGTCATGTTCTTCCACACCGATCTCAACAAATCATTTCTGTATGGAACTCGCTTTGTGCACAGGGGCATTGACATGTTGCCACAAAGTTGGAAGCACAGAATCATCTAGAATGTCATTGTATGCTGTAGCATTAAGATTTCCCTTCACTGGAACTAAGGGCCCTAGCACAAACCATGACAAACAGCCCCAGTCCATTATTCCTCCTCCACAAAACTTTACAGTTGATACTATGCATTCGGGCAGGTAGCGTTCTCCTGGCATCCGCCAAACCCAGATTTGTCCGTCAGACTGCCAGATGGTGACGCTTGATTCATCACTCCAGAGAACGTGTTTCCACTGCTCCAGAGTCCAATGGCGGCCGGCTTTACACCACTCCAGCCGACGCTTGGCATTGTGCATGATCTTAGGCTTGTGTGCGGCTGCTTTGCCATCGGAACCCATTTCATGAAGCTCCCGACGAACATCCCGTTCTGTGAGCTTGTGTGGCCTACCACTTGGCGGCTGAGCCGTTGTTGCTCCTAGACGTTTCCACTTCACAATAACAGCACTTACAGTTGACCGGGGAAGCTCTAGCAGGGTAAAACTTTGACGAACTGACTTGTTGGAAAGGTGGTATCCTATAATGGTGCCACGTTGAAAGTCACTGAGCTCTTTAGTAAGGCCATTCTACTGTCAATGTTTGTCTATAGAGATTGCATGGCCGTGTGCTCGATTTTATACACCTGTCAGCAACGTGTGTGGATGAAATAGCTAAATCCACAAATTTAAAGGGGTGTCCACATACTTTTGTATATATAGTGTATATTGAAAGCATCTGCTTCCACAGGTGTGGTTCATGAGTTAATTAAGCAATTAACATCCCATCATGCTTAGGGTCATGTCAGGGTTTCCGTTAGGAAAATGTGGGGCCAGACATTTGACTAGCAGCATTTTAATTTACTGAATGTTTGAGAAATGTACGGATATGCATTGGGTGCGTAACCCGATTAGGGAATCCACTCATGGTGCTCAGAATGACAGAAATCACATTTAGATTATGGTAATTCATATTAACAGAACATGCAAATTGAGGATGCAACGATGTGCGGTCCTTCTTACCAACTTCTGATGCACACTTTGAAGATAGAATAACTGTCCACATTTACTTTTCCTCAGCCAGCAATCCTATGTCAATCTACTATCCCCCATAGTAGAAACGATGACCTATTCTATTGGTCAGCTTGTGGAGAAATAAATAGCCTATTACAAACACTCTAGGACAGTTGTGGGACGATAGATCCCAAATTCATACAACCAGTAGGCCTAGGCTACAAAAATGTTTTATTTTTAAAAGCTATGAGTCTTTATGCAACAGTTCAGAATGTTTATCTTAAAATGTTGATAAACGTATTTCTTCACATAAGCATAACAATGCACATAAGGCAGTAGGCTATGTGTGAATGTCCTTTCCATTATGCAATTAGCAAGAAAACACTGTTGTCAAAAGTGCACCTGCGGATGGTTTCATGTGACAGGTGAAAATATCCATTAGAAATGTAGAAAGAGGGGAAATCTAATACGCAACAATTAGCATGGGTTGCTAATATGACTAGGATTATGCCTTTGGCTACTGGACAACGAAAGAAAGTTGATTGGCCGGCGGCAATTATATTTATCCTCTTTTCCATTTTTTTTTATTGACCAAAAGCCGGCTAATGTAAACCCTGGGTCATGTATAAAATGCCCAGTTGCCCATTATTTTGGCTACCATAGCTAGAAGAGATCACAGTGACTGAAAAAAGGGTCTCAAAAGAGCATAGGGGGTTTAAAGGGTGTGTGTGTGTGTGTCTCAGTCACCAGATCTCAACCCAATTGAAAACTTATGGGAGATTCTGGAGCGGCCCCTAGGACAGCGTTTTCCACCACCGTCAACAAAACACCAAATTATGACATTTCTTGTTGAAGAATGGTGTCGCATCCCACCAAGAGTTCCAGACATCCTCCTTTAGTTTTTTGCCTTAAGTAACCTTCTATCTTATGTGACCAGTACTTGACTTGGGCAGGATCTCACCTGAGACAAGTATCGGCACCTCAAATGTTCTACTGCTTGAGCTCCTGTTCCTCTTGTAGAATATTAGCTCAAAAGGTATTGTGGAGCTCCTGCTCCTAAATATAAAACAGTACCAGCACCCAAAATGAGTACCAGCACGTATTTCAGTCCAAGTCAAGCACTGTATGTAGCCATACCAAATTTAACATATCATACTAATTTCAGTGTCCCGGATTTACGTTTACTATGTTACATCTAGTCTATTAGACCCACCGACACTGGGCAGATTTGTTCCTTATAGCGCAGGTACACAACACTAATACTGGATGGACAGAGTATACGCTGGTTTTTGTCTTTGCTTTTTCATAAGAAGATGAAAACCTGGATTATCAGATGGTCAATGGCTAATCAATGATACAAATTGATTAGTGAAGTGCCAGGGAGACATGAAAACAAGTAGGACTGCAGCCCTCGAAGGGCTGGCATGTTAGATCCCTGTCATGGAGGGACATACGGTACTTTCATTTCTCTTTTCTTCAGCTATGTAGCCCCTTATTCAGGGGGTTTGGGTTAAATGCGGAAGACACATTTCAGTTGAATGCATTCAGTTGTACAATTGACTAGTATCCCCCCCTTTCCCTATCTCATCACTTTTATTGAAGCCTTCCTTCAGAAAGTATACTATGGCTCCTACCATGAGGTCTGGAACTTTATGGCACAGGCAGTAGAGCACTTGAATTGTCCTCTGCTGGTTCAAGTGTTGCTTTAGCTGTTTCCATCGCTATTGAGGAAGCATTGAAATGACATGTATTCTTTGTCACTCTGGGCCTTTGAAGAAGTGTTCCCCTGTTTGCATTGAAGTGTGTGTGTGTGTGCAGGACACTGCTTGAGAGACGAGAGCCTCCCTGTATGTGAGCACACAATCTGCTAAGAGGTCTGGGCCTCGTTTCCCATTTGCGTTGTAACTTGAGCATTACATGATCATACCAACTTTTCAAGAGTGTTTCCCAAATAAGCAGGTAGTGTGAACCTGTAAGAACGACAGCTACGAGCGTCGTTGGGGCAGTGTTCAGTTTTTCACATGATCCCGTTGGGGGAGCTGTCCAGTTCCCTGGTTCTGAAATCGATGGCACTTGCCTCATAAGCAAACACAACTTATAGCCCACATTTTATGTCAAATGTAGGCTAGGCCTATACATTTCACAGACTAGGTTTTATGTACGAAAAAAAATAAACTAACCAAGTCATGTAATGTTCCTCAATTTTAGCCACAGTCGTTTTCTTTCTTACACTGCGCACCACAATATATCAGTCTCAGATAGTTTCCTTTTAGCCCACAAATATATACAGTAACTAACACTCTACTAGACACATTTTAGTTTTTCATTTAAAAAAATATATTCTGTGGAGGGGGGGGGGGGGCACGGCAGCACCCTTAACACCCCTACTACTTCCCGTGGCTATGCCTCAGCGCAAAGTTGCAGCTGGTTGGTCAGCTGAACGATGCACAAGGTAGAGCAGTCCGAGTACCTCCTCTCATGGGAGCCTGTATTTTTTTAAGGATAGCCCCATCATTGTGAGTCTGCAACAGACATGCACATTTAAATACACCAACCGACCACACAGCGCAAGCCGCCGGTAATGTTGGATAAACAATCCGCTGAATAGCAGCCATGCTGTATTATTGTTGTTGTTGTTCCACTGACCTCTGAAAATGGCTTGCTGTTTATAGAGTTCCAGGTGTTTCAATTTGTACCCCATAAGATTCAGCTTTGGATCAAATAAAACTAAGCATGACAAAATGTTATCAATACATATTTCAAATATTACATTACATCCAGTACATTACCCAAATGAAAAATGTAACATTGTATGATCATGCCCATTCACACAAAACACTTACATTGTTTTAGAAGGATATGATGTGAGATAAGGCAGAAAATAAGCCTAATGATGCAATTTGGCTGCTCTATGAGTGGTCAGAATCCCTCCGTAGATGTGCAAAGGTTTTTAAGGCTCTGGGAAAGACCCTGACTACTAAAGATATAATCTTACTGCTATGAAAGCTCTGGGAAACGAGGTCCTGGAACGTTATGGCACAGGTGTTAATGGACTCACTCCATAAACACAGGACTTCTGGTTAAATCCACACTTTCCTACTCAATCTCCATTCTTTGTGGTTGCATCTAACAATATTACAAAACTTGCATGATTAAATGAGATTCTACACATCCTGTTGTGATCCTACTATAAGATCACGTCCAACCCATCCAATGCTATATAAAAATATATTGGAGAAACTACAGATTACTATTTATGTACTTTAAAAGGACTTCTGTCATATGTTAATTTGTGAGATTAAGGTTTACGTGTGTCTATAGTGCACTTTGGAGAAGTACTTCCTTCTGTAAGGCATCTGTTCAGATTGTAAAAGCAACAATCAGGTCAAGCTATCCACTTGAGCCTTAACCAGTCACAATAGCAAGTGAATGGATAGGCACCTGTGCAGCAATCAAGTGACTTGGATATAAGGAACATCATGAGCAATTAAACTAATTATGATCATGGCATTAAGTGTGTGTAGTTGAACAATTGTGTAACATCTTACTCAGAATGCTAACAGTAACTGATGTAATCGTTTCTACAGTAGAATGCTATCCAAACATAAACAATGTAAAATGATGTATTATGTATCATTAAAGTATTAGCAAAGACATTACAGTATGAAGAAACTGCATCTCCAAATAGTAATCCCTGATCACACTTGTAGGCGATGTCATGTTGACGTTGGCTATCACAGCTCATGTCATGCATAGAAACATGTCATGGGCCAAACGTTCGTCTCGCCCCGAACTGCCCACGTGCAGGACTTCAAATCAAAAGGCACTCCTCCAACAGTTGTTTTTAACGAATTAATAAACTGTTCAACTACTTAAGACATTGGCTAGAATCTAGGTTGGGCCTTTAGATTGAGAAAATGAACAACTAAGGAAAAATGTTTCACTTCTCTCATTGACTTCTCAAACCCCCGGCCTGGTCTGTTTCGCAAGCGTGACCAGACGTCTCGCGATGTTGAGCTTCTGGGTTTAGAAACTCTATGCTATTAGCATTGATGGAGATGTCTCATGAGACTTTCTCGGGGGTACGGTAATATGATACATTCTCAGAACGTCGCACTGTTTAAAAACTATACTAATGTCTGGCCAGTAGAGGGTGCTTGTGTTTAACAATTGGGGAATCAAGACAAAAAGCTGTCGAAAAGATAGCAGATATTGCTTACACCTATCCAGTTCCTTCAGATCGGCAAACAATAAAGGAATAACAGTTTTCCTTAATTATGGGGACCATGATGCTGCACAGGTATGTTAGTGCTGAGCTGGAACAAAAAGGTGCACCTTCTGGAGTCCCCCATGGAAGTATTGAGTAACTGGCAAAATAAGCGATGTCTCCACCTAGCCTTCCTAGTTCATTCAGATATGCTAAAACTGAGGAGGTAGAGGTCAGGGGTTATTTGACTGCGGCCTAAATCTTGGTTGTGACTAAAAACAGTATATGAGGTCTAGGTCAGGGGCTTGGTGTCTCAGTCTGTGTTCGACCATTGTATTAGTAGTCACTCCTTATCATCTCAGGTAGTGTGATAGAAAATCAGTACCCTGTCCATCTCTACAAAATACCAGTTAGGGTGTGAATACTTGTGTGAATCTGAAACGTGTCTGATCGATATAAAAAATTCAGCTGGTCATCCATGTTAAATGTTTCCATATGAATGGTGAATACTGATATAAGACACATGGTCACATTGTAAGGGTATTAGCGATGAGGTTGTATTCCTCTAGTGCCAGATGTGTTCAGGACTTTTAACTGTCAAAAATAAAAACAAAAATACTAGATGTACATAAAAGGCATGTCTGTTTTGTGGAAGATCCTATGGTACAGAATAATGCCAGGTTACTAACATGTAACTGGAAACTATGGATCCATTTACACTGGCAGCCCAATTCTGATATTTTTCCCACTAATTGGCCTTTTGACCAATCACATCAGATCTTTTTCAGAGCTGTTCTGATTTGTCAAAAAAACAATTAGTGAAAAAAATATCTGAATTGAACTGCCTGTGTAAACACAGCCATAGTCTCCAGTGTGTGCAATAAAGAAATAGCTGTACTCCTTGCGCATTTCCATGGCATTTCAATGAACTCCATTAACATGCAGGATTCAAACAGGTGTTCACTGATTTATCAAATTAACTCAAGACAAACTATAACCCAATAGCAGAGCAAAGGATCAAATGTGTCCTTTTGTGAGTGATTTCAAATCCTAATAGGATAATTCAGGTCATGTTCCAAATAGGAATTATTGGAAGGATAATTTTACAACTCCTGCTGATCTGCCAGGCATTGCAGTACTGATTATGTCAGTGGCATTGGCCAGCTGTGTACTTCAGTCTTCTTCATGGAAATGGATGTATGACTGGCATTCATTGTTTGTCAGGATCATTGGAGAAATCCTGCATGGCATCTGAACATCCTCTCAGCGGCTCCATGCTCCAGCTGAAAAACTGCTCTGCTCTCCAATCTTTCCAAGTCACTATTTGCATAGAATCCTCTTTCCCGCTGGTCTGAGCATACAGTATGTCTGTGTGTGTTGGAGTCCTTTGTCTGTGTGCATGTTGGGGTTTGTGTGTGTGAGCTGTTGAAATGTCGGAGGTGTATTGTATAGTCAGGAACAGTCCGGTAAGGATTTGTGTGGACAGACATAAGCCTAACAGTGAGCCAAAGATCACCAAGTGCATAATTAGCGTGTGTGTATTTGACACTGCAGATTGAAGATAAAAATGATTCATAACAAACATTGCCAAAAGTTTCAACTGCTGGGGCGTGGCTTTCCACCTGTGTGAAAAATATTTTTTTTGGGGGGGGGTATGTAAAGGGGTGCAGAGCTCCAGTTAACCTTTAAAAAAAAAAAGACCACACGGGGCAAAAAAAGAGGAAAAAATAAATAAAAAATCCCATTTGGAATTATTTGAGTTTGTGTATCCTCATCAACAAACGATATGTTTTGCAATATTAAAATCGAGTATGACTTCTTCCTCCCCCCCCACACTAAATGCACTAGCTAAATAATATCTGTAAAAATCATGTCAGTTACGGCAAGATCTCTGGTAAGTCAAAAATTAGTTGGGAATAGGACTGATAGATCATTTGACACTTGCACCCTAACGGCTGAACATGGGTACTCTTTTGAATACCAAGTGGCATGTGTAAAGAGGTAGCATTACCAGAGGGCAAGGCAGAGGACCCAGTCGTGCCTCTGGACGCTAGTGAAAATAACCAATGTCCAGAATCTATATTTCTTTAGCAGATTGGGAAGTTCAAACTCACTTGGAGGGAAAAACATTGCTCAAGTATGAATCAATCAATCTAGACCCTGTAATACTTGTAATCTAGACCCTGTAATCCAAATCACAAGTCCACATTCAACAGCACTGAACAGTTATTAATGGTCCTGGTATGGAAACGTGAACATACTGCACTGGCTGAGACTGCCTTTGTTGTACTCAATAACTACCATTATAGACAGCTTTCCACAAACACGTCCAGATGCTGTCCCATTCCTCTTTCTGCTTCACCCTACCTGTTGGTGCCTCCACATATTGGTCTGTCCCATCATGCTGTGTCAGCAATGTCTATACCCCAAAAGTATTATAAGCCTTTTATGGACAACTATCTGGCCAAAACGTCCTTAACTGTGTGTGCCTCGCAGACACAGAAAACGGTCTGTCCCTGCTCGTATTCTTTGAACATACAAGTACAATGTATGTAACTTCTACGTGGTACAGCCAGAGGAGGATGAGCCTCCCCTCAGTCTGGTTCCTCTCAAGGCTTATTCTTCTTGCCACTGGGGTTGTGCTTAGTCTTTGGGGTCTAGGCCAGGTTACTTTCAAGCACTTCGTGACAACTTGTAGCAAATGTTGCCAACTATGATAGCTTTCTTTCAAACACATGCAAAAAGCCTAAGATGCAAATGTACCCTTTATGAATAGATGCTTCTGAAAACAAATCCCATTTCTGGATAGAGAGTACAGTCTCCAATGCTCAGGTGAATATGATCCTGCTTTCCTTTGATGAATAGTTGTTTTAAAGGCCCAGTGCAGTCAAAATTCAGTTTTTCCATGTGTTTGGTATTATATTGTACAACAGCTTATGACATCACGAACACTGTAAAAGTGTGAAAATAATTGATCAGTGTTACTTCGTGATAGTTAATTGTTGAAAATACAATCTACACAGGACCATCTTATCAGCAGGTTTGGATGGGCGGGAGTTTCGGCTTTCCATAGTGACATCCCTATGCAGTAAATTATTTTAAAGACTAATAAAGTGTTATAAACCTCTGCCAATAACAGCTAGTTTTACATTTTCCTATTCCTCACTCAGACCACTCCCAGACTGGCGTAGTAAGATTTTTGATGGAGAAAGTTTTTTTTTTGTGCAAAAAAACCTACACTGAACTAAAATATAAGCATAATCTGTAAAATGTTAGTCCCATGATTTATGAGCTGAAATAAAAAAAATCCTAGAAATGTTCCATACGCTGAAAATGCATATTTCTCTCAAATTTCATTCACTAGTTTGTTTACATCCCTGTTAGTGATCATTTCTCCTTTGAAAAACTAGTCCATCCACCTGACAAGTGTGGCATATCAAGAAGCTGATTAAACAATTACAGGTCCACCTAGTGCTTGGGACAATAAAATGTGCAGTTTAGTAACAACACCACAGAGATCTTACGTTTTGAGAGAGTGTGCAATTGGCATGCTGACTGCAGGAATGTCCACCAGAGCTGTTACCAGATCATTTAATGTTAATTTGTCTACCATATGCTGCCTCCAAAGTTGTTTTAGAGAATTTGGCAGTACGTCCAACCAACCTCACAACCACGGACCATATGTATGGCGTTGTGTGTGCGAGCGGTTTGCTGATGTCAACGTTGTGAACAGAGTGCCTCAAGGTGGCGGTGGGGTTATGGAATGGGCAGGTATAAGGTCAGACAACAAACAATTGCATTTCATCTATGGCAATTTGAATGAACAGAGATACCGTGACGAGATCCCGAGGCACATAGTTCATCCGCTCATGTTTCAGCATGATAATGCACGGCCCCATGTCACAAGGATCTGGAAGCTGAAAATGGCCCAGTACTTTCATGGCCTGCATACCCACCAGACATGTCACCTATTGAGCATGTTTGGGATGCCCTGGATTGACATGTATGACCGAGTGTTCCAGTTCCTGCCAATATCCAGCAACTTCGCACAGCCATTGACGAGAAGTGGGACAACATTCCACAGGCCACAATTAACACCCTGATTAATTAAGCCGCGCTGCAAGAGGCAAATGGTGGTCACACCAGATACTGGTTTTCTGATGCACGACACTTTCTTTTTAAGGTATTTGTGACCAACAGAAAGCATATCTGTATTCCCAGTCATGTGAAATCTATAGATTAGGACCTGATTAATTTATTTCAATTGACTGATTTCCTTATATGAACTGTAACTCAGTAAAATCTTTGAAATTGTTGCATGTTGCGTTTATATTTTTGATCAGTATATTTTTGGCCATTTTAATGTGAATCTATTACATTAAGGTACTTAATTGTTATCTAGAAATTATTTGATATTGATATAAAACAGCTGCATTGGTCCTTTAAAACAACAGAGACAGCCCTGTAGAAGTGGTTTTTAGCAAAAGCAATGGAGCTGAAGAAGCTAGTCATGTGAGGATGAGGGCAATCTGTGAGACTAAGGACAAGGGATGCATCTCAATAGTGTGTGTGTTGGAGTCCGTGTGTGCAAGTATGGTATGACACTGCAAGTTGTTTAAGATAAATTTAGAGTTTATCATTACAAAAATGGCTAAAGGACTACGTTTCAAGTGCGGGAGCGTGGCGCTGATATCAAAACACAGGTTATGTGAAATAAATATTGTGAACAGCACAGATGAAAAGACTAGGAAAAACAGAGACCACTGCAATGCGCCAATGCTACAGATGTGTCTAGCCAAAATCAGTGATTGTTGAGAAAAGTGGCAGCTTGAACTACAGCCAGGGATTTACACCGACCCAAAGCAAACCTTGAACTTTGCTATTGACCGGTCAACATTGCTCTATAAATCTTATAAGACAGGATGATTCTCTTCAGTATTCCACCCCCAGTCACAGTTCAAACGCCATAGCACAAAGAATTCAAACCAGTTCCTCCAAAAGCTCAACTGGTCTGTAGCTTGCATTCGGTTCCCATCTTTGAGAGGCAGAAAATGTGCTGTTGCTGTGTTACCAGTTTTTCATCCATTATTGAATTAATCCCATTTCCTTTACCAGACACTACTGGATGACCGGAGAGACCTTGTTTTTGGACCATAGTGAGCGAACATTCATTCTCTTTGACTCTGATGTAATGTTTTTTTTTCTCTTTTGAGAACTACAATCATATTCATGTGTCAACGAGTGTATTTGTTTTGCTCTTTCCATCAAGCAATGATTTTTATCTGTGAATCCTATTTTTGAAAACATAATTCCACTGTATTTACTGACACAGTACTCCGTGCATTAGTAATTATGTCAAGAATGTACTAGTATTTTTAAGACAGACTCACATAATTTCAGCCTGTACATTGTAGTTATGTTGTTGCCATGTAAGGCTGTCAGTGAACTAATGTACTGGTTTCAATATTTGTCAAATCAAAACATTGGCAACTATTGAAATACTGGACTATAGAAAGATGGTGGTATTGAAGTAGAAGCGTCTCAACCAGATTATACTAAACGTTCTACTATTTGGGAACTGAGGACATTTCATTTGGATTGTTGATTGGTTTGGTTTCTATTATTTTTCAACGTTTCCTGTTCAACTAGTTGAAGGAAAACATTTTATAACAAAGTTGCCAAAATTTGTACACTTACCCATTGCTGTTGACCCCTGCAAATAACCATGTCTCCCTAAACCTACAGATTGTGGATGATATAGGTAACGTTGTAGCTAGTGTCTGATGAACGCCAACTGAGTGAAAGTATTCTGTATGTGTTGGATATGCATGTGCTGTGAGTGATACATACTCGACTTGTAAAACATAGGTGATTGTATGGATGTGGCCTGTACTGCAGTAAGATTAGGGTCACAGGATAAGGGAGATGTAGATGTGTCCGCTTCCTTGTCCTCAACTTCTTCAGCCTCCTCTTCCTCACCCTCCTCTTTGGGCCGCTCCGCCAACAACCTCTGGGGCATCCTAGCAGACCTCTGACCCTGAGGTCAAAATATTCACAGAGGTCAACATCAGCTTATTTGGGGTTAAATGTACTCACTATGTGAGTGAGTGTGTCAAAGTGTCAACATTATCCATTTTGAAAGGCAAACAATCTCAGCATACATTCATCACCAAAAAGAAACATGAAAAAAATACAACATCAAGATTATTATTTTTTTAAGTTTAGGCACAGTCTCTTAACCAAAACAACCTATTTTGAACCACGGGTTACCTTAGGGCCAGGTTTGGCTGTGGCTCTCCTCTGTGGGCGTTGCTTGGTTTTAGTCTCTTTGGAGTCGGAGAGGGTCTTCATAGTGGCAGCCGCATGCCGGAGGATACAGTCTGTGCCGCAGTAAACGGATTCGGGCAGGGCGTGCTTACTGCACCCTGAGCCGATGCACTGGGGTAGGGAACCGTCCAACTCCATCTCAGCCTCAGCAACCATCTCAGTCACCTCCTGCACCACAGCCTCCTAGGATCAGACTCATGTCAGCTCACATCTCAAACATGCAACTAAACACCATGGTTAAAATGTAGTCACATTTGTGCCTTACAAAGCAAGGAAAGCCATATAACACCAGAAACTACAATTTATTTATTTGCTTGCTAGCAAAGGAATCAGTGTTTTTTTAAGTTCTCACCTCACTGGCCTCCTCCTCATGGACAATCTCCTCCTCCCCTGAGTAGGGCAATGTCAGGCAGTCAGGGGAGCTCTGCTGGGGGTCTGGCTGGCTCTGGCTCTTGTTGGTGCAGGTGGCGCAGATCCAGTCTCGTCCACTCCTCTCAAGCTTTCGGCCCTGCATCTCACTGACGCCAACGCAGTCGCCATGGAACCACTCAAGACAATTGTCGCAGGAGATCATAAACCTGAACAAGGAATCAGAAGAACAATAAGAAGTGTCAGCTAAAGAACAATAACTACAATCAACAAATAGATGTGTGTGGCAGATGGAAAGAGCTGAGGTGTAGTGTTGCTATACCAAAAACATTAGGCTTGCTTGCTTGTTTTTACAGATTAATACTGTCCTAGACAACGCTACACACATACCTTTTGTTGTGCCTCTGTCGACAGATGCAGTAAAGGGCATGCGGGTTGTAGCCCTCACTGTCCGATATGCTAGAATACTCTGACTTTTCTTCCTCAATCCTCTCCTCCTCTTCCACCTTGTCCTTTGCCTCTGTTACATTATCATTTTGGCTAGCCTTTTCATCTGTTGTCTCTGGATCAGACTCAAGAGGCGGCATAGAATCTGGGCTGGACTGTTGAGAAGGAGAAGGACTTTGAGACTCTACCACAACCTTCTCAGGACTCCTCTCCATTTCCTCCTGAGGCTGATGCACCTGCTGAGGTTCCAACTCATTGACAAAAATCACCTCCTCTTCATCCGCAGTGCTCAACTCGGGCTCTACCCCCCTACCCCTCCCACGCCCCCTACCCCTCCCACGTCCTCTGCCTCTCCCTCTTCCCCTCCCTCTCCCTCTCCCTCTGACCCCCCTCCCCCGAGTGCTCAGCCGATCCTGGAGCTGCTTCAGGGTCAGCTCATCACAGTCCTCCTCTATACTGGAGGCAGCTTCCACATCACCACTAGCCCCATAGCTAGGGGCAGGGGCAGCCATAGTTTGGGCAGGTGCAGCCATGGGCATGTAATCCTCCTCCTTCTCCCCAAGTAGAGAAAAAGCTGTGCCAAATGCAGATCCAAAGTCCTGCCAAGAGGTGGGACCTAGGCTCCCACCTGGGCAGGGCTCTTGGGGTTCTGAGGAAGGCTCTGTGTCCATTGGAATGGGGGAGGCCGTTTCGGAGTAATCCAGGTCGGCCGGGACGCTCCTTCTCCCCCCTCGCCCGCGTCTTGAATAGGTCTTGGCTGGGCGGCCTCTGCCCCGACGTGTGGGTAGGGGTGGAGATTCTGGATCTTCAATCTCATCCAATCCCACAAACTCTCTTCTGGCAACCGTGGTCCGCCTGAAGCCCCAGGTCTTTTTGAACTCGCTGATGGTGGGCCTAGCACCCCTCTCAGCCCCCTCCACCTGCTCTGCATCTCCTCTGTGCTCCTCTACACCCAGGACAGAAAAACAAGGACAGAACATGTATAATTTCCATCCAATCACATAATTTGGACAGCTAATACACAGTCCATTCCATTAAGACTAAAAGGGGAAGGAAAAGAGGGAAGGTCATACCTGTATCAGTGCCAGTGAGGTCATGGATCTCATTGAGTTCCATAAAGCCCTCCATGGTAGACATCCTGTCAAATCAAGATAGAAAAATACAAAATGTTATCCAATCTACCAGAAATGCGGTTGATTGAAATGAAGCGTATTTACATGTTGAGAGACTTGGAGAACAGTCCATCACCTTACATTAATCCTTAATCGTTTGTTTAAGTTTGTTTGTTTACTGTGTAACTGTGTTTTTTTTTGTCGCACTGCTTTGCTTTGTCTTGGCCAAGTCGCAGTTGTAAATGAGAACTTGTTCTCAACTGACCTACCTGGTTAAATAAAGGTGAAAAAAAAATATATATATACAGTGGGGAGAACAAGTATTTGATACACTGCCGATTTTGCAGGTTTTCCCACTTACAAAGCATGTAGAAGTCTGTAATTTATCATTGGTACTCTTCAACTGTGAGTGACGGAATCTAAAACAAAAATCCTGAAAATCACATTGTAGGATTTTTAAATAATTAATTTGCATTTTATTGCATGACATAAGTATTTGATACATCAGAAAAGCAGAACTTAATATTTGGTACAGAAACATTTGTTTGCAATTACAGAGATCATACGTTTCCTGTAGTTCTTGACCAGGTTTGCACACACTGCAGCAGGGATTTTGGCCCACTCCTCCATACAGACCTTCTCCAGATCCTTCAGGTTTCGGGGCTGTCGCTGGGCAATACGGACTTTCAGCTCCCTCCAAAGATTTTCTATTGGGTTCAGGTCTGGAGACTGGCTAGGCCACTCCAGGACCTTGAGATGCTTCTTACGGAGCCACTCCTTAGTTGCCCTGGCTGTGTGTTTCAGGTCGTTGTCATGCTGGAAGACCCAGCTACGACCCATCTTCAATGCTCTTACTGAGGGAAGGAGGTTGTTGGCCAAGACCTTGCGATACATGGCCCCATCCATCCTCCCCTCAATATGGTGCAGTCGTCCTGTCCCCTTTGCAGAAAAGCATCCCCAAAGAATGATGTTTCCACCTCCATGCTTCACGGTTGGGATGGTGTTCTTGGGGTTGTACTCATCCTTCTTCTTCCTCCAAACACGGCGAGTGGAGTTTAGACCAAAAGGCTCTATTTTTGTCTCATCAGACCACATGACCTTCTCCCATTCCTCCTCTGGATCATCCAGATGGTCATTGGCAAACTTCAGACGGGCCTGGACATGCGCTGGCTTGAGCAGGGGGACCTTGCGTGCGCTGCAGGATTTTAATCCATCACGGCGTAGTGTGTTACTAATGGTTTTCTTTGAGACTGTGGTCCCAGCTCTCGTCAGGTCATTGACCAGGTCCTGCCGTGTAGTTCTGGGCTGATCCCTCACCTTCCTCATGATCATTGATGCCCCACGAGGTGAGATCTTGCATGGTGCCCCAGACCGAGGGAGATTGACCGTCATCTTGAACTTCTTCCAATTTATAATAATTGCGCCAACATTTGTTGCCTTCTCACCAAGCTGCTTGCCTATTGTCCTGTAGCCCATCCCAGCCTTGTACAGGTCTACAATTTTATCCCTGATGTCCTTACACAGCTCTCTGGTCTTGGCCATTGTGGAGAGGTTGGAGTCTGTTTGATTGAGTGTGTGGACAGGTGTCTTTTATACAGGTAACGAGTTCAAACAGGTGCAGTTAATACAGGTAATGAGTGGAGAACAGGAGGGCTTCTTAAAGAAAAACTAACAGGTCTGTGAGAGCCGGAATTCTTACTGGTTGGTAGGTGATCAAATACTTATGTCATGCAATAAAATGCAAATTAATTATTTAAAAATAATACGTGATTTTCAGGATTTTTGTTTTAGATTCTGTCTCTCACAGTTGAAGTGTACCTATGATGAAAAATTAGACGTCTACATGCTTTGTAAGTAGGAAAACCTGCAAAATCGGCAGTGTATCAAATACTTGTTCTCCCCACTGTATATAAGTATCTGGGTAACAAAAAAAATCCATTCTGTCAGTTTATGCTAGAGATATGTTTGCGTTGGCTGCGTCTCACCGCATCCACCTATGTCGGCCTTCCGCATCTGCGGTGGAAGGTAGCCGAGCTAGTGGTGTCTTCTCACAAAAACGTCTGTAGTGTCAGAACGGTTTGACCTACAAACTAATATATGGAAAATAGACTCCCACGAACATGATGGCGTTCTCTGTTTTGCTCTACAACCCCCACAGGACTCATCTGAAGTCAGTACTGTCAATGTGGCAACTTCTGTTTGTAGCGTTCAAACCGTTTGGGCTACAAACTAAATGTGATCCCACTGTGGAAAGGGGAGATTCTCACAAACACGTGCACCAGGACTCATTTGACAGTAATCAGGACAGTTTTTTTTTTTTATTAAATGGACATAGGAGGTAGTTAGCCCCCAAAAAAGGGGTTAAATGTGTGTCCCAAAAAATACCAATTTTCCTTAGCTTTTCTCTCCTACACCGTATGCCTTACGATGTATTTTTGGACTGCCTGTTTTGCCATTTATGAATGTGTTATTCAATGCGTTTCTATGGGCTATAGTAGTAAAGGCAAAATTCAATAGTTTATCATATATATATATATATAGGCTTCCTGTGCTTAAGTTTCATTTTTTTGTCTTTTAAATTTGGTTTTGTACAACAGTTTCAAAACAGCTGAAAATACAATACTTTTGGTTATTGAAAATACACAGTACCAGTCAAAAATGGACACCTACTCATTCAAGGGATTCTTTATTTTTTACATTGTCGAATAATAGTGAAGACATCAAAACTATTAAGTAAAACATATGGAATCGTCTAGTAACCAAAAAAAAGTGTTAAATAAAAATATATTTGAGATTCTTCAAAGTAGCCACCATTTGCCTTGATGACAGCTTTGCACTCTTGGCATTCTCTCAACCAGCTTCATGAGGTAGTCACCTTGAATGCATTTCAATTAACAGGTTAATTTGTGTAATTTCTTTCCTTCTTAATGTGTTTGAGCCAATTAGTTGTGTTGTGACAAGGTATACAGAAGATAGCCCTATTTGGTAAAATACCAAGTCCATATTATGGCAAGAACAGCTCAAATAAGAGAAACGACAGTCCATCATTACTTTAAGACATGAAGGTCTGTCAATCCGGAAAATTAAGAACTTTGAACATTTCTTCAAGTATAGTCGCAAAAACCATCAAGCGCTATAATGAAACTGGCTCTCATGAGGACCGCCACAGGAAAGAAAGACCCAGAGTTACCTCTGCTGCAGAAGATAAGTTAATTAGCTTCTTTTTTTTTTTTTACCTTTATTTAACTAGGCAAGTCAGTTAAAAACAAATTCTTATTTACAATGACGGCCAAACCCAGACAATGCTGAGCCAATTGTGCGCCGCCCTATGGGACTCCCAATCACAGCCGGATGTGACACAGCCTGGATTTGAACCAGGGACTGTAGTGACACCTCTTGTACTGAGATGCAGTGCCTTAGACCACTGTGCCACCCTGGAGTTGCCAGCCTCTGAAATAGACAATTGACTGCACCTCACAATTGCAGCCCATATAAATGCTTCAGAGTTCAAGTAACAGACACATTTCAACATCAACTGTTTAGAGGAGACTAGTGAACGAGGCTTTCATGGTCAAATTGCTGTAATGGAACCAATACTAAAAAGGTCACCAATAAGAAGACGAGACTTGCTTGGGCCAAGAAACACGAGCAATGGACATTAGACAGGTGGAAATCTGTCCTTTGGTCTGATGATTCCAAATGAGATTTTTGGTTCCAACCGTCATGTCTTTGAGACGCAAAGTAGGTGAACGGATTATCTTCGCATGTGTGGTTTCCACTGTGAAGCATGGAGGAGGTGTGATGGTACTTTGCTGGTCACACTGTCGGTGATCTATTCAGAATCCAAGGCACACTTAACCAGCATGGCTTCCACAGCATTCTGCAGCGATACGCCATTGCATCTGGTTTGCGCTTAGTGGGACTATCATTTGTTTTTCCAACAGGACAATGACCCAAAACACACCTCCAGGCTGTGTAAGGGCTATTTGACCAAGAAAGAGAGTGATGGAGTGCGGCATCAGATCACCCGACCTCAACCAAATTGAGATGATTTGGGATTAGTTGGACCGCAGAATGAAGGAAAAGCAGCCAACAAGTGATCAGCATATGAGGGAACTCCTTCAAGACTGTTGGAAAAACAATCCAGGTGACTAGCTTATAAAGTTGGTTGAGAGAATGCCAAGAGTGTGCAAAGCTGTCAAGGCAAATGGTGGATACATTGAAGAATCTCAAATAAAATATATTTTGACTTGTTTAACACTTTTGGTTACTACATGATTCCATGTGTTATTTAATAGTGTTGATGTATTCACTATTATTCTACAATGTAGAAAATAGTAAAAAATTAAGAAAATCCCTTGAATGAGTAGGTGTCAACTTTTGACAGGTACTGTATTCACAGCGGTTTAGATAGTACAATGATTCTCTACACTCATGAGTGTTTGTTTTGTTAAACAAAGATTATGCGTGCTATTCAAATTTTAGCAACCAAACCAGGAAATGGCAGAGCAGTTCCTGCATATTAAATGGGAATAATGTAATGGAGACTATTTACATTTTAGTCATTTAGCAGATGCTATTATCCAGAGCGACTTACTTAGTGCATACATGTTCATACTTGGGTTTATTGGTACAAACTCAGGAAAAATTAAACCCTACTACACTATGCAAACAGGCAGACTCTTTATTCCACCATTTCTTTCAGTTGACTAGGAGAGAAAATCACATTACCTGATGTGAATAACTGACAGTATGTCACTCCAAAGGCCAACTCATTTCCAGGGTGTTTTTGCTGCTTGCTAACACTGGGCCTACCAGAGCCCATAGAAATAGAATGAATTATTCTAGTTCACTGCCTGAGCCGCACTAACAACCTATACCAGAAGTATACACAGGCCATCTTTGAATTCAGAACCAGACCAGCATAAAAATACGCATCTAGGTAGTAGACAAGACTATGAACTGTCATGTTATGAATAGAAATGGACAGCAATTGGGTGCTAAAAAACAGGTCACCACCGCCATGTCCATATCATTAAACAAATAATTTCTGATAAAGTATTCCTCCCTCATTCATCCCATAGAGAAAATGTGAATTTCAACCAAGATTTGCTGTTTACTAGAGGCATGTAGACAACTCAACTTCTAAATATAACTGATACACTGACACCGCACAAATGAAGATTAGTTGAGCCTACCACTGAAATATTAAATTACAGCCACTGAATGAAACCATTAATATAGGCATGTAGCTGGGTAACGCGTTAGCTAGTGATAAATAATATGCAGTTTTATAAACTAGACTCCCCCTCCCCCACCTAGCAAGCTAGCTAACCAGCTAGTTAACTTTAACTCGAGGAATGTTTGCGTTAACGTTAGCTAGTTAACAATCAACCAGCTTACGTTAGCTACCTAGAGCGCTAGCCAAGCGGCATATGTAGTACTATGTCTAGCAGTATAACTACCAAGGATTAACGCATACTAGCTAGCGAGCTTACCAAAACGTTAGCTACTTAACTGGCCTATGCTATACACAGGGTCAAGGAGCCTTACCGCGTGCCAATGTTTTAATGTAAGTACACTTGGCTAGCTTGCATCCAACTAACTGTGGTTGTAATATATAATTGCATTAATTAACCTTACGAAATATTTGTTTTAACAATATCGAGCTACCTTACTGGTTATCCATTTGTGTTCTGTCGTAGGACAACGTCTACACAACCTTCCATTTTGTCTTCTCCTCCACTGTGTTGGTGCGTTCAAGACAACTTGGAACTAGGACATCTCTGACTTCAGTGCGTTCAAGACAACTGGGAACTCGTTAAAAAATAAAACGAGCAAAAAAATAATAACTAGTAAAAATATTGTTTTACGGTCATCCAACTCGGAACTAATGCTGCGTTCATAACCAAGTGGGAAGGTGGTAATAATCAGTTGTGAAGTCGTAAATACAATTTGATAATGAAATCCATGAGAAACGCGATTGGCTAATGGCAAACACGCTGTGTCAACCAAGTACAGCTAGTGGTGAAATAGCCTGTAACGGTTTAGCAGATTATAAGAAAAGACAAGGATCGAGGAGTGAGTCGGAAATGGCGGCGAGTAGTGTTGACGAAATGGAGAAAAAGTTGGTGAAGAAGCAGCTGTGCTGGAAAGACAGACATGGTCCAGGGTCGATTGTCGGGAAAATGGCGGAAATGGATGTAGAGGTAGATTTAAGCAGCGAGTCGAGTAAATGTGGCGGAGACGAAAGTTCTGAATGGGCTAAAATAGTGTCAAACTGGAACAAAAATAAAATTGTCTAAGATTGAAGTGAATGAAACGTGTGTAAATGATAATTAATCGCTTCTTGTTGGGATGCGTTTATTAAACAAGGTAAAGTGGAGTATGTCAGAGTGACCAGGAGTGGTCTTATTTTGATTAAATGTGTTTCTAATGAGCAGATGAAGATTGCAATAGGCATTAAAAGAATCAGGATAACATAAGTAACGTGTTTTGAATTTAGGAGTAGAGTACCCGTTAAAGGAGTGATTTCAGGAGTGACGACGGATGTTCAAGTAGAATCACTGAAGAGAATTCCTGGTGTGGTTGGTGCCCGGCGTCTGACACGCTGGGTGAATGGGGAAAAAGAGGAAAGTCTGTCGGAATTGTTTGTTTTTTTATGATGAGCAAATACCTACACTTGTGAAACTTGGATATGCAGTGAGAGCCTTCGTTCCCAAACCATTGCAGTGTACAAATTGTAAAGGATTTGGTTATGTTGCAAGTGTGTGTAGACGAACGGAGTATAATGAAGAACAATTTGTAGAAGGACGAAGGTGTTGCAATTGTGGTGGGGATCATGATCCTGAGTATATCGACTGCCCAGTAAGAGTGATGGAAGTCGAGGTGGCAAAGGTTAGAGCGGTTAACAGAATTTCCTATGCGGAGGTAATTAAGAGAATTAAGAAAACAAGTGATTCTAGGGAAGATATGGTAGTGAATGCAAAATATAAGGAAGTGGATATAATACAGCCTGTTGTAAATGTTTGTTGACAGAATAAAGATACCGTATGTGTTAAGGTAGATTTTGTTGCGTTCATTGCCACAGTTGTAAACTGTACAGCACAAGTCACAAAGAAATCGAGGAAACTGGACATTATTGTGGCAGCGGCAGAGAAGTTTTTGGGACTGAAGGATTTTACTTCTGTAGATTTGCAACGAGTACTGGCGACGGAAGATCCGCCCTCTCATGGTTCCCTTGAGCACGTGGAGGGATCAGATATGTTTTATTTATGTTAAACAGAAAAGTTATTTGAGTAGTTTATTTTGGGGTTTTGGATTGTTTTGGCAATGTAATATTTTGTATTATTTTATTAGGGTGGATTAAGTTAGTATCACTATTACATATGGATTAATTTATTTAAAAAATAAATAACAAAAATAAAAACATTTGGTTGTTTCAAACCGTCCTTCCAAAGAAGAAGAAGAAGCTGTGCTGGAATGCGAACAATATAGGTGTCAGTTCTGATGGTATGGAGCGGGAGGATGAGGGTCAAGGATTGGAATGGTCGGTAGTGTTTTTTTTTATTTCACCTTTATTTAACCAGGTAGGTCAGTGTAAAGACATAGGAAGAAGAGAGATGATACAGAAAGCATAGAGGACCAAGGTAGGAAGCAAAAGTAATAATGTGTTGGAGTGGAAAGTGGTGATAGTGTCTGATAATACTACAGGGCCTCATTTAAACCCTATCCGACTAACTAATGCCGTAGATAAAGAGGTAGGTGAAGTCAAATTAACTTGGTTAATTGGAAATGGTAGATTGATAATATTTTGTGGTAGCCAGGCTCAACAAGAGAAGATTCTGAAAATGGAAAAGCTTAATGGGAAGAAGATTTAAAGCCATGTCCCTGGTGCTTATGCTAGATTGAGGGGAGTAATCTCTGGGGTCCCAATATATATGTCCATAGATGATATTAAAGAAAATGTGAAGGGGGGAAGAGTGATTAAGGCCAGAAGGTTCATCAATAGGTAAGAAGGTCAAAGAAGCGAAAGCCTATCAGTACTTCTGAGGTTTGACAAGGTTATGCCTGGGAAAGTACAAAAAGGATTCCTTAGTTTCAATGTAAGAGAAATTTTTCCTATGCCCATTGCAGTGTTTTAAATGCCAAAGAATAGGACCTGTAGCTGTTCAATGTAATGGAAGGAAAAGATGTGCCAAGTGTGGAGGGGAACATGATTTTGGTGAATGTGGAAGCAATGTGAAGGTAAAGTTTTGTGATTGTGGAGGGGAGCATAGTGCAGTGTTTAGCCAGGTACACAGTGAAGCTAGAGAGGCTCACAGATATAGAACTAGTAATGATGTATTGCATGCAGAGGCTGTAAAACTGATTGGTCAAACTGCACTGTGTAATGATGGAGCTTCCATAGCTGCTCCTCTACTAAGTGGACCTAATGTCGGAGCTGGTGTTTCTGCTGGGCCTGGCATGGTTAGGAGACCTGTTCAGAAACTTTGATAAGGAATAAAGTTGATTTCATTGCTTTTATTGGTAAGGTTATCAATACAACTCAGGTTGTGGAAAGCAGAAATGCCAGGTTAAAGTTTATTGTGGCGATGGCAAAAGAGATATTGGGGTAACAGATATTACTGTTGAAATGGTTGTTGATATGCTGAGCAGCAGGTTTAATGGGGTAGGGGGGTTGGGGAGGGGTTTTGGGGGGAGGAGGAGTGTGTGGTAGAAGTTAGTAGGGATTTATTTGGTTTTAATTTTATTTTCATGGCAGTACAGAATTGGGCAGATCATGATTGAGCGTACATTCCAGCACAGTAGTTGGCAGCATGCACTTAAACAATGGTTTGCGGACCGACATGATATAGAAGAAGAAGAATATTTGGCTCATTAATCTATATCAGGGCTATCCAACTCTGT
This sequence comes from Thymallus thymallus, assembly GCA_023634145.1. NCBI lineage: Eukaryota > Metazoa > Chordata > Actinopteri > Salmoniformes > Salmonidae > Thymallus > Thymallus thymallus. The sequence goes on from CM042399.1 coordinate 21,887,149, forward strand.
TCCTGGAGAGCTACCCTCCTGTAGGTTTTCACTCCAACCCCAGTTGTAACCGACCTGATTCAGCTTTTCAAGAATCTAATTATTAGAATCAGGTGCGCTAGATGAGGGTTGGAGTGAAAACCTACAGGATAGTAGCTCTCCAGGAACAGGGTTGGACAGCCCTGACCTATATGGTCCAAATTGGGACGATCCAAACTTCTTCTAAAATATTTATATCAATCTATTAAACTTTTAATAACTTTATTTAACTAGGCAAGTCAGTTCAGAACAAATTCTTATTGGCCAACACCAGCCAAACTCAGACGACGCTGGGCCAATTGTGCGACGCTCTATGGGACTCACAATCACGGCCGGTTGTGATACAGCCTTGAATCGAACCAGGGTGTCTGTAGTGACGCCTCTAGCACTGAGATGCAGTGCCTTAGACCGCTGCGCCACTTGGGAGCCCTTACAGGCAACAATTTATCAAATCATTATGGTGGGAGACTTTAACAGTGTTAAGTACCTCAATGAACCGTAAAGGAAATCACGCTACAAACTATCATCCTCATGCCCTTGAGATTACAAATATCATGGACACATTAGAACTAGTGGATAGCCTATTTATGGAGACAAAAAAACGGACCAAGTCTTGACTACTTTCTTGTCTCTTTCTCTCTGGCACCAAAGGTTAAATAAAGTATTGATAGGAGACTGAATGTGATCGTACCATCATCTAATTGGTCTTCACATAGCTCTAACACAATTTCCACTTGGCTGGGGATATTGGACATTTTTATCAAAGTCTACTGGAGGAAAAATAAATCTTAACTAAGACAAAATAATCTAGAACTGTTTTTTTTCCAGCACAATATAGTTTAAGCAAATCCCCTTATTGTTTGGGATACCTTTAAATGTAACTTCAGAGGTCATTCAATTCAACATTCATCAGTAAAGAAAAAGCAGTTTTGGTCTAAAGAGACTAAAAGGGAAATGCAGGAACTGACAGTATATTTTTTTATGAGTACATCTCTTGATGCTCCTGGACACATCATCAGTGATGTAACCTGGAGTCATAGGGTGTTTCGGGTCTTACAACATCAGACACCCTCACCCAGGCGACCCTGCCGAGGTTGATCAGACCCCGACTGGTGTCCATTACACTGCTCCCCATGGATCTTCTCTCTTGATCCAGAGCCATCTTGAGGCTTTTTCAGCTGTCTCAATGGTGTTGCTGATGGCGCTCGTCCTCTTCGCTCCATTGATACAGAGTGTTCTGTAGGCTCTGTAGAGGGATTAACCAACAAAACCCCTGCACCCTACCTCGATAGGCATGCACCTAGGCCCTCTTCCTCTCGCACGCCTCCTTCAAGACGATCTTCCCAAGGGACTGTCAGCTCCAGAATAATGATGGTCTTCGTGGACTCAGAGACCAGGGTTATGTCTGGTCTCAGGGTTGTCTTGACATTGTGCTGCGGTAACTTGAGCTGCTTCTCCAGGTCTGCTGTCAGCTGCCAGTCCTGAGCAGTAGCTAGGATCCCTGTTGGTGGTTTGGATTTTGAGCCTGGCTGCTCTCCAGCTCAAACAAAAGGTGGGTCTTCTGAGAGGTGGGTCGAGCTCACTTACTCTTACTGATTCCTGTACAGATTGCTTCTGTGATGGTCTTGAGAACCTGGTCATGGCGCCTGTGATAATGTCACCCTCCCAGAGCTTTGAGCCTCTGTACCTACCTCTGTACCTGGCATCCACTAAACACTGCACTATGCTTCCCCCTCCCACAATTACAACACTTAACCCTCTGGATTAAAACCCAATTATGATGTGTACCATATTATGTATTGGATCTTTAAAAGGACACCTTTTACATTACCATGCAGTTTACCTGTAAAATAGGCTGATGGAGAGGTAGACATACAGTGCCTTCATAAAGTATTCACACCTATTAACTTTTTCCACATTTTGTTGTTACAGCCTGAATAAAAACTTTATTAAATTTAGGTTTTGTGTCACTGATCTACCATCATGTCACTGAGCACCATTTCATATTTTCAAGCATGGTGGTGGCTGCATCATGTTATGGGTATGCTTGTCATCGGCAAGGACTAGGGAGTTTTTTGGGATAAAAAGAACAGAATACAGCTAAGCACAGGCAAAATCCTACAGGAAACCCTGGTTCAATCTTTTCAACAGACACTGGGCAATAACCTAAAACACAAGGCCAAATCTACACTGGAGTTGCCTACCAAGATGACATTGAATGTTCCTTAGTGGCCTAGTTACAGTTTCCACTTAACATCGGCTTGAAAATCTATGGCAAGACTTAAAATTGCTTCCAGCAATGATCAACAACCAACATGACAGAGATTGAACAATTGAAAAAAGAATAATGGCCAAATATTGTACAATCCAGGTGTGCAAATCTCTTGAACTTGAATTATTTTTTATAAATGTTAGAATTTTTCTTCCACTTTGACATTACAGAGTATTTTGTGTAGATCGTTGACCAAAAAGTGCAATTCAATACATTTTAATCCCACTATGTAACACAAAATGTGGAAAAAGGGAAGTGAATACTTTCTGAAGGCACTGTACTTGGTTTCATATCACAAAATATATAAATGAGCTCTCCACTATAAATGTCAATAGAACATCTGTAAAAACAGCTAAGATCCTGCAACCATGGAGAGGTAATTACCTGTCTATTTATGGAAAAATTACACTGATAAACTCATTAGTCATATTTCAGTTTACTCACTTATGGTGCTGCCTACCCCTGATGACCAATTTTTCAAATCATATGAGCAAAAGCTATTTTGCTTTATCCGGGATACTAAGCCAGACAAGACAAAGCGTGGCTATCTATATAATGAATATAAACTGGTTGGGCTGAGATTATTAAATATTAAAGCACTAAACCTCTCACAAACATCTTCACTTAAACAAACTTTTTATTTAAACCCAAAATGGTTCTAAAGTACAGTTGAAGTCGGATGTTTACATACACCTTAGCTAAATACATTTAAACTAAGTTTTTCACAATTCCTGACATTTAATCCTAGTAAAAATTCCATATTTTAGGTCAGTTAGGATCACCACTTTATTTAAAAATGTGAAATGTCAGAATAATAGTAGAGAGTGATTTATTTCAGCTTTTATTTATTTCATCACATTCCCAGTAGGTCAGACGTTTACATACACTCAATTAGTATTTGGTAGCATTGCCTTTAAATTGTTTAACTTGGGTAAAACGTTTTGGTTAGCCTTCCACAAGCTTCCCACAATAAGTTGGGTGAATTTGGGCCCATTCCTCCTGACAGAACTGGTGTAACTGAGTCAGGTTTGTAGACCTCCTTGCTTGCACACATTTTCTATAGAATTGTTGTCCTTAAGCCATTTTGCCACAACTTTGGAAGTATGCTTGGGGTCATTGTCCATTTGGAAGACCAATTTGTGAACAAGCTTTAACTTCCTGTCTGATGTCTTGAGATGTTGCTTCAATATATCCACATAATTTTAAGATTACTGGGGCGACAGGTAGCCGAATGGTTAGAGCGTTGGGCCCGTAACGTCACCGAGCTGACAAGGTAAAAATCTGTCGTTCTGCCCCTGAACAAGGCAGTTAACCCAATGTTATGTAAATAAGAATTTGTTCTTAACTGACTTGCCTAGTTCAATAAAGATTAAATAAAAAATATACAGCGGGTGAAATAAGTATTGAACATGTCACCATTTGTCTCAGTAAATATATTTCATAATCCAAAACAAATATCCATACATACAAAGAAACCAAAACAAATAAGTTCAGAAATTAAGTTATGTATAATAATGTGAAATGACACAGGGAAAAAGTATTGAACACATGAAGAAAGGGAGGTGCACAAAGGCATGGAAAGCCAAGACAACAGCTGAAAACTATCAGTAATTATAAAGCAATCCAGCCCCCTGTCAGTGCAAATTAATACCAGCTGGTTCAGCCCCAACTGATGGCCTACAAAAAGGTCTCATTGCCAAGGTGTCACACAAGACACATCTCGTGATGGGTAAAAGCAAAGAGCTGTCTCAAGACCTTCGCAACCTAATTGTTGCAAAACATAATGATGGCATTGGTTATAGGCGCATTTCTAAGCTTCTGAATGTTCCAGTGAGCACTGTTGGGGCCATAATACGGAAGTGGAAAGACAATAATTTCACCATAAATTTGCCTCGACCAGGTGCTCCTCGCAAGATTTCTGACAGAGGAGTGAAAAGAATAATCAGAAGAGTTGTCCAAGAGCCAAGGACCACTTGTGGAGAGCTTCAAAAAGACCTGCAATTAGCAGGTACTGTTGTCTCAAAGAAAACAGTAAGTAATGCACTCCACCGCCATGGCCTGTATGCACGCTCACCACGCAAGACTCCATTGCTGAAAAAAAAGCATGTTGAAGCTCGTTTAAAGTTTACTGCACAACATTTGGAAAAGCCAGTGAAAAACTGGGAGAATATAGTGTGGTCAGATGAGAGCAAAATTGAACTGTTTGGATGTCATAATACACACCATGTTTGGAGGAGGTGGGAACATCATGGTGTGGGGCTGCTTTTCAGCAAATGGTACTTGCAAACTTCTCATAATTGAAGGAAGGATGAATGGGCAAATTTACAGAGACATTCTTGACAAAAATCTGCTGCCATCTACCAGGATAATGAAGATGAAACGAGGGTGGACATTTCAGCAAGACAATGATCCCAAACACACAGCCAAGGAAACTCTCAATTGGTTTCAAAGAAAGAAAATAAAGCTGCTAGAATGGCCCAGCCAATCACCTGACTTAAATCCCATTGAAAATCTATGGAAAGAACTGAAGATCAAGATTCATAGAAGAGGCCCACGGAACCTTCAAGATTTGAAGACTGTTTGTGTGGAAGAATGGACCAAAATCACACCAGAGCAATGCATGCGACTAGTTTCTCCATACAGGAGGCGTCTTGAAGCTGTCATTACCAACAAAGGCTTTTGTACAAAGTATTAAATAAATATCAGTAAGTGTGTTCAATACATTTTCCCTGTGTCATTTCACATTATTACACATAACTTAATTTCTGAACTTATTTGTTTTGGTTTCTTTGTATGTATGGATTACTTGGGTTGTTACCAACATCTGGTGAAAATGTCATGTCAATAGCACCTTTGGAAATATATTTACTGAGAAAAATGGTGACGTGTTCAATACTTATTTCACCCGCTGTATATACAGTGGGGAGAACAAGTATTTGATACACTGCCGATTTTGCAGGTTTTCCCACTTACAAAGTATGTAGAAGTCTGTAATTTTTATCATAGGTACTCTTCAACTGTGAGTGACGGAATCTAAAACAAAAATCCAGAAAATCACATTGTATGATTTTTAAATAATTAATTTGCATTTTATTGCATGACATAAGTATTTGATACATCAGAAAAGCAGAACTTAATATTTGGTACAGAAACCTTTGTTTGCAATTACAGAGATCATACGTTTCCTGTAGTTCTTGACCAGGTTTGCACACACTGCAGCAGAGATTTTGGCCCACTCCTCCATTCAGATCCTTCAGGTTTCAGGCTGTCGCTGGGCAATACGGACTTTCAGCTCCCTCCAAAGATTTTCTATTGGGTTCAGGTCTGGAGACTGGCTAGGCCACTCCAGGACCTTGAGCCCTGGCTGTGTGTTTCGGGTCGTTGTCATGCTGGAAGACCCAGCCACGACCCATCTTCAATGCTCTTACTGAGGGAAGGAGGTTGTTGGCCAAGATCTCGCAATACATGGCCCCATCCATCCTCCCCTCAATACGGTGCAGTCGTCCTGTCCCCTTTGCAGAAAAGCATCCCCAAAGAATGATGTTTCCACCTCCATGCTTCACGGTTGGGATGGTGTTCTTGGGGTTGTACTCATCCTTCTTTTTCCTCCAAACACGGCGAGTGGAGTTTAGACCAAAAAGCTCTATTTTGTCTCATCAGACCACATGACTTTCTCCCATTCCTCCTCTGGATCATCCAGATGGTCATTGGCAAACTTCAGACGGGCCTGGACATGCGCTGGCTTGAGCAGGGGGACCTTGCGTGCGCTGCAGGATTTTAATCCATGACGGCATAGTGTGTTACTAATGGTTTTCTTTGAGACTGTGGTCCCAGCTCTCTTCAGGTCATTGACCAGGTCCTGCCGTGTAGTTCTGCGATGATCCCTCACCTTCCTCATGATCATTGATGCCCCACGAGGTGAGATCTTGCATGGTGCCCCAGACCGAGGGAGATTGACCGTCATCTTGAACTTCTTCCATTTTCTAATAATTGTGCCAACAGTTGTTGCCTTCTCACCAAGCTGCTTGCCTATTGTCCTGTAGCCCATCCCAGCCTTGTGCAGGTCTACAATGTTATCCCTGATGTCCTTACACAGCTCTCTGGCCTTGGCCATTGTGGAGAGGTTGGAGTCTGTTTGAGTGTGTGGAGAAGTGTCTTTTATACAGGTAACGAGTTCAAACAGGTGCAGTTAATACAGGTAATGAGTGGAGAACAGGAGGGCTTCTTAAAGAAAAGCTAACAGGTCTGTGAGAGCCGGAATTCTTACTGGTTGGTAGGTGATCAAATACTTATGTCATGCAATAAAATGCAAATTAATTATTTAAAAATCATACAATGTGATTTTCTGGATTTTTGTTTTAGATTCCGTCTCTCACAGTTGAAGTGTACCTATGATAAAAAATTACAGACCTCTACATGCGTTGTAAGTAGGAAAACCTGCAAAATCGGCAGTGTATCAAATACTTGTTCTCCCCACTGTATATGACTTGAACCACACTTGAACTGTGAGGACTACCAAGAGTACATTTACTTTACTGCCACGAGTAAATTTACAGTTCAAACTACAATTAATGAACACTTGCCAACCCCCCAATTTTTTATAAAAGGGATTTGTTATACTGTTAACCACTAACTGAGCTTAATTTTCCGTCGGAGTAACATTCAAAGTTTACTGTTTGTTTTATTGTTCACATTACTACATCTGTTGTCTAGTTTGTGTCTTTTTTTTTATGCAGGAGTTTGTTTTCAACTCACTCAATGTCGTTAGCCTGAATGCTAGGGGTTTGAGAGATCTTACAAAAAGGAAAGCCTTATTTTTGTATTTTAAACACAGTAACGCAGATTTTGTCCTTCTTCAGGAAACTCATTCATGTGAAAGTGATTTTAAATTTTTGAAGTCACAATGGGGAGACATGGCCTATTTCAGTTATGGTTCAAACCATTCTGCTGGTGTCTTAACGCTTATCCACAAGTTTAAAGGCGACATTCTAGAATCCACATCTTCACAGGATGGGAGATGGGTCATAGTAACTGTTGAACATGACAATGCTATTTTCATCATCTGTAATGTGTATAGACATAACTCACACGCTCCAAATAAGACCCTTTTTGCCCAACTTACCAGGAAATTACAGGATTTATACAACAAATACTCTCTCAGGGGATTTTAACGAAACACCTGATGACTCTGCTGATTGTTTTCCTCCTAGAATGAATCAAAGCTCTCAAAATAGCAATATCATCACAACATTATGCAAGGATCTCTCTGTTGATGATGCCTGGCGTTATTTCAATCCAGATGCAAAGGGTTATACCTGGACCAATAAAACTATGCCCCGAAAATCTAGAATAGATTTACTCCTAATTTCCCCCTTTATGTTACAATTTGTTATAGATGTAGATCATCAGTTGGCTCCCTTTTCTGATCATCATTTGATTTCCCTGAATTTACAAGCTACTAAAAAAATCTAAGGGTATTCGAGGATATTGGAAATTAAACAACACACTTCTTAAAGATCCTATTTTCATTGGAAACATCAAATCGCTAGCCAAATATATTTTTGCATGAAAAGACTTGGATGACTTAGATGGAAGTAGATGGGAATTCTTTAAATATAAAGTCAGGGCTATGTGATACCTTGACTTTGTTGTCCTTAAGCCATTTTGCCACAATTTTGGAAGTATGCTTGGGGTCATTCTCAGAGAAAACGATTTCATGAGCAAGCTTGACAGTTTTCTAAAGAAAGATAATCTATCTCAAGAAAAAGAGTCTGTATTTAAATCTTTACAACTAGAATTAGAACATCTTTACACAGATCTGGCAGAGGGTGCCTTTATCAGATCAAGAGCTAAAGGGGGGCAAAGAAACACCAGCTATGTTTTTGCACTTGAAAAGAGAAACTACAAAAGAAAATCTATAACAGCACTCAAAATGAACTATGTATTATGCAAAGATCCCATTACAATATCAACATTTGTCAATTCCTTTTATGAAAACCTTTACAACTCACAATTTCAGGAAGATGGTTGCGAAAGCTACATTTGTCATATTCAGAATTATGACCCTGTAATTGAGAATGATTTCCACTCAGTTTGCGATTCACCTGTGTCAATCGAAGAAATTAGAGAGGCTCTGAATTCAATGAAAAAGGGGAAATCACCTGGCCCTGATGGCCTGTCAGTTGAATTCTATAGGCAGTTTTGGGAGTTACTAGAAGACCCTATTTTTAACATGTTTCAAGAATGCATTGAAAATGGTGAAATGGTCTCCACTATGAAACAGGGCCTTATTTCACTGATTCCAAAACCTGATAAAGACCTTTCTCTCATTGACAATTGGAGACCAATTACTTTATTAAATATTGATTACAAATTGATTGCTCTGGTTTCTGCCAAAATATTAAAGAAATGACTAGATACCATTATAAGACTCAAACAGGATTTATGAAGGGCCGTCACATAAGCTAAAACATTTGTTTAGTCTTGGACCTTTTACATTATTTAGATGCAATTGACTCAGATGCTGTTGTTTTATTTTTTGACTTCTGTAAAGCCTTTGACACAATTGAACATGAATTTCTCTTTTGGTCTCTTAAACCTTTTGGTTTCTGTGAAAATGTTATCAAAGTCATTCACATGTTTTACAAAGATATAAACAGTTCTGTGATACTAAACCTTAATACATCCAAAAGATTCAGTATCAACAGAAGTGCACGACAGGTTTTCCCAATTTCGCCCTTTTAATTTATTTTGGTAGTGGAACTTCTATCTCTAGATATTTTGAGTAATGAAAATCTGCGTGGCTTATCCATTTTTAACAGAGAAATCAAAATTTCCCAACTGGCTGACGATACTACTCTTTTTTAAAAGGATAAAGACCAAGTCGCCCATGCCCTAAATGCTATCACTGCATTCTCTATTGCATCTGGATTAAAACTGAACATTTCTAAATGTGAAATGTTATGTTTATATGACTCTGATGATAAGGAAATAGAAAATATTCCTGTAAAGAAAACCAATAAGATATTTAATAATTGGCTGCAAAGGGACCTTTCTATACTGGGGAGATTGCTTCTGTCCAGGCAGAGGGACTGTCTCGCTTTATGTAACCCTCATTATCTTTATCTGTAAATCCCTCTACCTGTAAAGAGATCAACAAGACCTTTCTTGACTTCCTCTGGAAAAATAAGTCTGACAAACTAAAAAAGTCAGTCCTCTCAAATAAAAGATCTGAAGGAGGTCTAGAAGTGTTGGATTTTGAAGACATAAATAACTTTCAAGATCAATTGGTTGAAAAGATGTTTGATCAATACAGAATCAATTTGGTATTTCATTCCAAACAATGTGATTAATAAATTGGGAGGTCTTCAATTTTTACTGAAATGTAATTATATTCCTGAAAGATTACCGGCTACATTGTTTCACCAACAAGCTTTAATGTCATGGAGAGAATTTTTTCTGGAACATGCTTATTCCTGACATTGTCTGGAAAAAAGCTTGGTTGATGCTTTCTAAATATTGTATACCAAACAAATTTAAGGAAGTGCATTTTAAAACACCAGTCTCAACGTCAACAGTGAAGAGGCGACTCCGGGATGCTGGCCTTCTAGGCAGAGTTGCAAAGAAAAAGCCATGTGTCCAGGAATGTGATGAGAAGGGCGGTGTTGTGGGAACCAAGGTTGGGATGGTGATGGAGGATGCCTTGCTGGCTAATGGCTGCGCACATGGTGATATTCCCTCCACGCTATCCAGGGACATTCACAATGGCACGGTGGCCAATAATGTTCTGTCCCCGTCCCCTTCTTTTGGCTAGGTTGAAGCCAGCCTCAACAATGTAAATATAAACATGCTGAATTGCAGCGGCATCCAGCTCCAAGACTCTCTGAAATAGACAACAAGACAATATGTGACATAGACCTAGAGCAGTGCTGATATTATAGTAAATTCACAGTATAGTACTTACTGTACTTGCACATATTCATTGCGCTGTTCTTTAACCCTCTCCGAGTTTGGCTCAAATGGCACCCTGTAGACCTGTTTCATCCGGAATCGGTTTCGCTGTAATACACGGTCCAATGTAGACAAGCCCACCAGGTGAATGTTAATGAATATTGTGTTGTTTCCAATTATGTGGTTCTGGATTTCTCGTAGTCTAATGGTATTGTTTGCCACCACCATGTTCACAATAGCGGTCTCCAGTTCTGGTGTGAACAGTCGGTGTCTTCCACCATGGCCTGGCCGTCTCTCAGTTCTGCAGAAAATCCACAAATATGATATGATTGGTTACAGTAAGCTAAAATAATCTATTTTCTTTCAATATAAAATGACATTACTGTAACATTGGCCAACAATCACTGAGTAACATAGGCCTACTGATATGTCGAACTGCAGTATACATACATAAAGAGCATAGTGTAGATGGTAGGAAACTTATCGGTTCTTATTTCTGAATGTATGGATGATAGATGCAAACGTGTAGCGGCTCAGGTTGGGCTGAACTCTCTGCCCAGCCTCCCTCATACTCAATCCATGGTTGAGCACATGGTCAACCAATGTGGCCCAGATCTCATCTGAGACAACTGTCCTTCCTCGTCCTTGTCCTCCTCTTCCTCCTCTTACTCTCACTCCTTCATCTCTAGCTCTTGCTTCACCATTGACTTCCATTTTCCTCCAAAACAGGAGAGCTCATCTCTGGCCTTTTATAGTGCTAAAGCTCTGATTTCTAAGTGAACAATTCAGCAACTAGTGTTTACACCTGTGAGGAATGGGTGTTGCCAATTGGTGTATAGAGCTTGGCACTGTGATTGGAGTTGCTTTCCAAAGGGACTAAAGAGATTTTAATTTTGAACGTTGTGCCTAATGTAGAGAACTGTGTGTAGTGTTTTGCAAAAAGTGTGATATATAATTGAAAACAGTGTAAAGCAGGAATTGTGCTTGCAATTTTGCAGACTTGGTTTAGGGATTTGGTACATGACTTTCAGGTTTCGGTGATTACGTTTCAAGTTCCAATTTTAGTGTGTAAACAATTGGGAAAAACTGTAATGAGGTTACAGAGACAAATGGAAATGGAAATGATAGATATCTGCCTGAAGGTGGAACCTGAGCTTGGAAAGAACTACATGGAGAATGCTGTAGATGTTGCCCATCGCCTTGGGAGGAAAAAAGAAAACACTGAACGGTTCCGCACTGTGATAATCCTGTTTGCATTCCGTACAGCGAGAAACGAGCTGAAAGACGTGGTCTGGAGCAATGCAAAAGGAAACGACTTTCTGAAGGAGAAGAAACTTCACTTCAAGGAGGACCTGACACCGATGGATAAAGCAGCTAGGGGAAAAGCTATGGTCCTTGGTTCTCCAGGCTCTCAAAGAAGGGAACAAGGCATACTACAGAGCAGAGTTGTGGACTCGTCACATGACTCTGACTTGAGTCACAAATTTGATGATTTGAGACTTGACTTGATAGAAAATAAAATAACTTGAGACTTGACTTGGAGCCTCAAACTTGACTTGATATAAAATAACTTGAGACTTGACTTGGAGCCTCAAGACTCGACTTTGACTTGAGACTGATGACTTAAAATGATCTGGCCAAGTTTTGTAATGTTTTGTCACTCATTTTGTGGCACATTCTGCTTGGATTATTCTACACTACAGGCAGCCAGAGACAGTAGCTGCAGCATTGCCCTTGCAAAAAAACTGCAACAGATTGGCTAGTTAAACACACACTCGGCACTATGATTGGACTAGCAAACTGTCAATCAACACAGGTCTGGTGAACTAGCGAACAGATTGATGATTTGGTGTGCGGTATCCGGTCCAAACACTTAAAAGACACACCCTATCCCCTCAGCCCTCAAATCAAGTGGACACTTCTGATGACGTGTCGTGACGTTTGACGAGTGTACACTTGCAGGGCGAGGGAGGAAGGAATGATTTTTAAATGGACCAGACTTGACCGGAAATGCTTTATTCGTTCATCCCGCGATGATTGTGTTTGGTAACTTGTGTGTGCTTTATATGCGCTACAGTCAATTATGATTTTATATTTATTTACATTAACTATGTAATTATTAATATATGCCTACTGTGTGATAGCTAATTCATTTGCTAGCTAACTAACGTTAACCTGCATAGCTGGAACTTCTGAAGAAGGAAAATATTTTACTTCTACATTTTCCAAAAACGAACCAAACAAAACATCATTACTTTTATAAGACGTGTTTGTGGCACAATGTGCATTAGTAGCACAATTTCTAACTTATTTGCATTAGTTTCTACTTACACTTGTATGTTGAACTACCATCCAGCTTCCAGCTGGTATCTCAGGAGTAACCTATAGCCAAATGGACGGTGAACAGGGTTTATTAATTTATCTCTTATTTTATTTTACTATTTTGTTAAGACTGATGCAGATCTTATTTTTGTATAAGAGACACATTCATGCTCGGAAGACAATACTTTTTGGAAAAGTCAATGGGGTGGTGACCACAGGATATAGTTGATATCTGGAGTGTAAAAAATCCATCAAAGTACAATTTACTTGGAGTAATAAAGATGTTTCCTTATAGTCTAGAATTGACTGATGGATGATATCCTCCAGTCTTGAGCCATATACTACTGAAGTTCATATTTTGCCAGCAGTTTTTACAAATCACAAGGTTGTAGTTTTAAAATTGAGGGTAGTTAGTGACCATGGTGATTGTTTTACAAGAGGCTATTGGAAATTGAATAATTAATTATTATTTCATTAAGATCTAAACTGTATTATTCAGGGGTTAATTTCTACCCATTGGAATTGAGCTCTTACCTAAGGGGAATTTTGGAAATCTTGGGAACTGTTGAAGTTCCGAATACATTCAGCTATCATTACTTATGGGAAAGAGCATGCTAAAAGAAGAAGAGCTCAGATAGTAAAATTAATGAAAGAAATAACTGATATCACAGAAAAAGATAACTATTCTGAACAAAAATATAAATGCAACATGCAACAATTTCAAAGATTGAACTGAGTTAAAGTTCATATAAGGAAATCAGTCAATTTAAATAAATTAATCAGGCCCTGATCGATGGATTTCACAAGACTGGGAATAGAGATATGTATCTGTTGGTCACATATACTTAAACAAAATGGTAGGGGATCAGAAAACCTGTCACTATCTGGCGTGACCACCATTTGCCTCATGCAGCGCGGCACATCTCCTTCGCATAGAGTTGATCAGGCTGTTAATTGTGGCCTGTGGAATGTTGTCCCACTCCTCTTCAACGGCTGTGTGAAGTTGCTGGATATTGGTAGGAACTGGAACACGCTGTCAAACATGTCGATCCAGAGCATCCCAAACATGCTCAATGGGTGATATGTTTGGTGAGTATGCAGGCCATGGAAGAACTGACACATTTTCAGCTTCCAGGAATCGGGCCTCAGGATCTTGTCCCTGTATCTCTGTGCATTCAAATTGCTGTCAATAAAATGTAATTGTGTTTGTTGTCCGTAGCTTATGCCTGCCCATATCATAACCCCACCACCACCATGGGGCACTCTGTTCACAACGTTGACATCAGCATGACGTCTGCCATCTGTCCAGTACAGTTGAAACCGGTATTCATCCGTGAAGAGCGCACTTCTCCAGTATGCCAGTGGCCATCAAAGGTGAGCATTTTCCCACTGAAGTCGGTTACGATGTCGCACTGCAATCAGGTCAAGACCCTGGTGAGGATGACGAGCATGCAGATGAGCTTCCCTAGATGGTTTCTGACAGTTTGTGCAGAATTTATTCGGTTGTGCAAACCCATAGTTTCATCAGATGTCTGGATGGCTGGTCTCAGACGATCCTGCAGGTGAAGAAGCCTGATGTGGAGGTCCTGGGCTGGCGTGGTTATACGTGGTCTGTGGTTGTGAGGCCGGTTGGACGTACTGCCAAATTCTCTAAGACGATGTTGGAGGCGGCTTATGGTAGAGAAATTAATATTAAATTCTGTGGCTTTGTGTTGTGTGACAAAACTGCACATTTTAGAGTGGACTTTTATTGTCTCCAGAACAAGGTGCACCTGTGTAATTATAATACTAAAGGAGCTCAAATATGGTATCAAACAGTTAAAAAATAACAAATACCCTGGTAGCGATGGGCTAGCCTCTGAATTATATCAAACTTTTGCGGGTCTCATAGCAAGTCTTACTTGCTACATGTAAGGAAGGTATAGAAAAAGGAGCGCTTACAGCCTCAATTACTTACACAGTAATTATGATTATTACACAGTAATTACAAGCAAACTTTAATTCTGTGTATTAATTCTGCCGATTCTGTTGAAAAAAAAAAAATATGTTTCTTAAACAGAAGCAAACGGAACGAAATGGGGATAAACATACTTGAATCTGTCCAATAGAAACTCGTTAGCAACTGTTGGACTAATGATTACACCCTAGATCAGCTAGAATGACAATCATCCAATATGTTAAAATAGAAATAAGGCTATGCTCATAAAAAAAAAACGTCACCGACCGCCACTGCTGTGTTCATATCTGGCTGTGTTGGCAAAATCACTACATATCCCCCCAAGCCAAGCGGGGTGAGGCTGCCCGTTGTCACAGTTCCAAGACCAGTCAGAAACGTGCAGCTAACCCTACACCAATAATTCAGAGACTGAAACAAATACATCAGATAACCTATATTCAAGAGGAGAAAATCGATATACAATCCCAGAAATCAGCTGTAGCTGTCAATAGTAAAACAAAGCTTAAAACAATGTTTGAGTGAAACATGAATTCCAAAAATGATGGTCGCATCCTGACACAGTAGATTCCTCCTCCTCACCACTCTGAGGCTATCTCCATTTTAAAGTAGGCAATTATCTTCTTCATTGTCTGATTGCTCCCAATTCAAAGGAATCTCCACCCAGTTGACTCCTTTAAAATGGTGGAAGCTCTCAATGGCAATGTCCATGCTAAAACAGGTTATATCCATGGTGATTCCTCTATCTCTATGGTGAAAGGTGTGTTTTTTTATTCTCACATATTTCAGTGCTACATATGACAACTTATAAACTTTTTGGAAGATGCTCAAGTATAGCTACAAAAATGCAAGTAACCACAAAAGCTGCCTTCTCTGCTCAAACAGTAGCCTACCAATAAGTCATCCTCCTACCTAACCATTCTGGACTTGAACAATATAACTTATAAATGTCTCATGAGCTAAATTCAATTGTCGTACCACCATCAGAACACAAAATATGAGCTTTGTTTACTCCAATGTTTGTAAACAATGCAAATGTAAACAAACACTATATAGCCTAGCTTTAAATTTGAGCACACCAACAAATGCCCATTTACTACATAAACCAAAGCTTTTCTACTTAGCCAAACCATTAAACATTGTTACCAGTAAGACAGCAGGGGTGCAACAAAGCCCACTTATTCCAAGAAAACACTTTCACAAGACACATTGGTCAGACCTGTTTTAATTGTTTTCTCAAAGACGTTAACAATCCATTTACTGTATGTACAATATGTAAACAAGAGCACGTGAGACAAAGGAAGGGGACAAATAAACATGCTCAGAATAATAGTCACTTTTGTCGTTTCCTTTACCCTTCAACACACCTTATCATAGTTCGGAGTAGTTTCGGAGTAGGCTTACATTGTTACTGAGTAACCACAACAACAACAATGAAGGTTGATGAGAGAAATAGATCTGATAAGAGTCCGAACAGAGGGTTCAAGTGACATTCATATGAAGTCTTACAATGCATTTTCAAATAAAATTGATTTCCAGAGTCGAGCTGTTCCAACACGTTTGGAACATTCAAAAACAGTACTAAAAAAGAGAATCTCATATGCTTGTCGTATCAGTATAAATATTGTCCATGTGTCTTCTTACAAAAACTTTGTACATTTTTAACCATTATATGTTTTTTTATACATCACAGTTGGTTAACTTCTATGTAAACACTGAGTAACTATATAACATGAGTATGAACCAATAAAGTACACACAGGGGTAGTGTTTGCTAACTTAATGCTACCTTGCTAAATTATGAAATCTTTTAAACCGCATTAACAATGTAGCGTTTACATTTTAAATATTTTGGGTGTCTCACTTCTGTTGGCAAAAAAATATAAAGACTTGGGGTATATTTTAAAGAGCAGCATCATAGTTTAAGATTGTTTAAAGGAAAATTACACCCAAATTATGCAATACGCATCATTATATGATGCAGAATGCACCATACCGGCTGTATTTCTGTATTTTGAAAGTTACATATCTTAAACTTGATTGCTGACATGCAAAACATTTTGAGACTATATCAACAATGGACTAATGAAACAAATACCAAAAGATAGTTTTTGGGTGGAGTTTTCCTTTAAGATTGCTGTCAGAATACAGAAAACGTTCATGTCTGATCTTTTGATGTGCTCTCCTGCAGATACCTATAGCGTTAAGCTAAGTAGTAAGAGGAGTCGCAAATGGAGATGAAAGGAGAGAGAGGGAATAAAATGTATTACATCCAGATGAAATACAGACACAAGAACAAGGTAAGGTAATCCTCCTGTCTAGTGCATAGGCTTTCTGAGGAGGATGAAGGATGGCTTGAAACATCGGATCACGAAGCAGACGTTGAACAAAGGAGCAGGCCTTCATGCAAGCATTTAAAAGCCCTGAGCCCGACTAGGAGAGGGTGAGGGTGTCTGGTGGTTTTAATGCCTCTGTGGTCATACTGAGATTCGCTCGACATTCCCAGATTAGTTGGTCGCAGATATATTGTACATATACTCTAGTCCCTTTCCGACAGGTACATACATTTAACAGATTGTACGATTGTAGAGTAAAAATGTGTAAGTGCAGTGTAGTGGTTAGGGCACAGTAACACAGGCACTGTCCTTGCACTTGTCCACGCTGCAGGTAGGAGAGGGACCTTTGTCTGTGGGGGCAGATGCTGTACCAGAGGGGGGCTGGTCGCTGGAGGAGTGACCTGGTGGTTTGGCTGAGGGGTCAGAGGTCGACTCCACCTCTGGTTCCTGCTGAGAAGCTGTTGCTGTCGGAACAGAGGGAGGAGGACATGAAACAAGTTCAGATAGTAAAATACATAGAAAGACGATGTCTATGGCTTTGTTTGTGCGAGAGCAGGGACTTTTCTGCCATTGTAATCCTTGGGTGGGCCGCCTAAGAGAAGTACAAACAGTGTAAAAACAAATATACAATTTGGGATGGAAAAACGCTTTAAGTATAAACAACTAAAACCAGATATAAAGTATGTAGCAAACACAATGGACCTATTATATCTTTGAGAACTAACGATCACCAAAATGGAAACTACACAGTCAAAACAATTAATTTAGTTATTATGTTTGAGCAAAAGAACACAGCATTATCCATGTAAAAATACATAGAATTGCAGGAAACTAGCTTGAAAATGCAGAAATGTCTCTACAGCGCCAAGATGCGGGCCTCAAATGTTCTCTAAAATGTAGCCGCGCCAACGGCGGACTGTGGTCATTGCCACACCCCCCACCCACCAACTAACTAAGCCCCTTTATGATCCAGAAAAAAACCCGTAGAGGAGTGGGGTTTGTCTGAATTTTTGGTGCAAATTCCATCTTTTGTGTGTGTAATAACTAAATTATTATTATTATTATTATTATTATTATTATAATACCTGACTGTGTGCAGGACTTCATGTGTTCTGGCCAGTGGGCTTGCTGGCAGGGGTAGTCACAGTAGCTGGTGTTCCAGCAGCAGTAGAAGATGGCCTCCTTCCTGCAGTTGGCACACCACTGCTTCTTCTTGGTCTCATCCACCGCCTGCAGTTTCTCCACCTCCATCTGCTTCTTCACCTCCGCCACCAGACGCTCCCTCTCCTGCTCCAGACTCTGCCTCATCTCCGCCATAGTCAGCTCTACAGGACATGAACATTTACAAAATCTATATTGAATATGAATGTAACACATGCATAAATGTGTTTTATAACATTCTTACAACACATTAATTGAATTATTATTAAAATGTTAGAAACATATAGATATTAAGTCCATCTCATACACACATAAATTGGCTGACAGACATACAGTGAGTGTACAAAACATTAGGAACACCTGCTCTTTCCATGACACAGCCTGACCAGGGGAATACAGGTGAAAGCTATGATCCCTTATTGATGTCACTTGTTAAATACAATTCAAATCAGTGTAGATGAAGGGGAGGAGACAGGTTAAAGAAGGATTATTAAGCCTTGAGACAATTGAGACATACATGGATTGTGTATGTGTGCCAGGGTGAATGGGCAAGACAAAAGATTGCCTTTGAACTAGGTATGGTAGAAGGTGCCAGGTGCACCAGTTTGTGTCAAGAACTGCAACACTGCTGGGTTTTTCACGCTCAACAGTTTCCTGTGTGTATCAAGAATGGTCCACCACCCAAAGGACATCCAGCTAACTTGCATTGGAGTCAACATGGGCTAGCATCCCTGTGGACGCTTTAGACACCTTGCATGCCCTGACAAATTGTTTCGGGTGCAACTCAATAGGAAGGTGTTCTTATTGTTTTGTACACTCACAATGACACCAACCTAAAATATGTGTATATTGTTAAGGAAAGGGCAAGTATAACAAACCAAGATTGTGCTTCATCTCAGACAGCTCTTGCTGATGTAGCCACTGAAGTTTCTCAATCTCTATCCTAAGCCGCCGGATCTGGGCAAACATATTCAACAGTTATCACAATGCAGTGAGACAGGACACAGAAGTTTACTTATGTTATAGACTCAACCAAAAGTCTCTTCACCAGCACTCACCTCTGCGATTGTGTTTCCTGAAGTGCTTTTGGAAAGGTCGTTGTAGATTTCTGTCATTGTCCCTTTTATCGTGTCCATCATCTGAAGAGATCAGATGAGATTATTACAACTCACAGATTGATCATAGACAGGTAACTTTCCATATCAATATAACACAAATATCATCTGTGAATCTATAAACTTTCCCCTGTTAAGTTTCCATCTATTTATTCTGTTTAGACATATAGCATCAGGCTCACTTTGCTGGTGTACTTTGCGATGTCAGCTGCCACATCTGCTGAAGCTGTGGGGATCTGGAAGTCTGCTGTCAGGTAAGACGAGGAAGTGGAGGAGGAGGAGGCGGCACCAGAGGTGACCAAGGTAACTGATGAGGTGGAGGTCTGGGGCCCATCTTTAGGCTGCACGGCTGCAAACCACAGAAGAAAAGAGGGATGAGGAATGAAAGAAAACATTTCAGCTCATATGAACTAAGACTAGATTAATGTGTACGTGTTTACAGACGTTGGGGAGTTGTGTTTAGTGGACTTGAGTTTCTATGTACCTTTTGCTGCCTGTCTGGTCTGGTAACGAGTACTGGAGGATGCCTGCAACTGCTGCTGTGACTGGAGCGGCTGTGGGCTGCGTGTGTGTGGCTGCGTCGGAGCCTGGACTGGAACAGGAACCTGTGTCTGGGTTGGCCCAGCCTTCTGCTCCTCCTGCTGCACGGGACACTTCTGGGAGGCCGTCTGGAACTTGTTGGCAGGGTTCCACACCACTGCCCTCTGCACTGCCTGAGCCGTCTCTTTTGGCAGCAGGGGGCGCTGTTTCTTCACTGCCGACTGGGCTGAGGCAGCTGTGGAGGAGGGGGTGGGGGCTGGGATGGGGGCTGGAGGGGTGGTGGTGCAGACCGTGTTAGGCTGGCCAGAGCCTGTGCTGGAGGACAGGTTGAGTGTGGGGTTGATGAGGGGCTGACTGGGGTCTTTGGGGTTGGACGAGGTGGCGGAGGCTAGAGAGGGGGTCACTGCGGTGGGAAATTTGCCTGGTCATAGAAAAAATACATAGATTAAATAAAGACAGAACCAGTATTTTCCTCCTTTCTGATGAGGCTTTATCACAGGAAGCCACTAGAGTACATAAAACAAAAGAAACAAGACATGAAATGAGCCCTCACCTTCCATCTTGGTGCCAAGGAGCTCCTTCGTGGCCTTAGCGGCTACAGCCCCTGGCTCCCTCCTGGCCCTCTTACGGTCTCTGCACCCCTGCTCATCCCCCAGGTCAATCACCAGCTCCCTCTCTGAGTCAGAGTCCTGGTCTGGGCCAGCAAGGGCCTGGGTTGCACCTGCCCTCCCCGCCTCTGGGGCCTTGGGCCTGTCTGTAGGGGGCGGAGTCTGGGGCGTCATGGGCTTCTCCTTGGAGTCTCTCTCTGGACCATTGCTGCCCTGTCTGTCTTTGAGCAGGGCTTCAGAGTTTGTTTTATCTCTGGTCCCTGTGACTGCCCCCTTGTCCTCTACCTGTGTGCTCGCCTTGGGCCTCTTCCTTGATTCCCTCTCTGCTTTGTCCTTGTCGTCATGGGCGGCGCTCTTCGGTCTGTGCTCCTCATCGCTAAGGTACTCGCTGTCGCTGGAGTCTGACTTTTCGGAATCCTCAGAGTCACTGTGTTCCACGCCCTTATATACGTCCTCAGAGATCTCATCAATGCCTGCACAGGGACAAGAAACAACATATAAATCATAGAATTAGTACATGACGAACATGAGCGTATCATTTATAGGCCTTCAAATTTGTCCCTCTAGACCAGGGACAGGCAACTCCAGTTCTATGGCACCTGCTTGTTTTTCCCCCCAGCCCCAGCTAACACATCTGACTCCAATAATCAAGATCTTCAGTTTAGAATGCAATTAGTTTAAATCAGCTGTGTTTGCTATGGATGGGGAAATTCATGAATGGTGTGTGAGAGTGTGTGAGTGTACCTAGTTGGGCCTTGCAGCTCTCGATGGTCTTGTCCAGGCTCCTGATTGGTCTCTTGGGGGTGGTGAGGAGGAGTGATGACCCCTGTTGTTGTTGTTGATGCTGTACTGTCTCACTGAGCTCCTTCAGGTCCATCTCAGCCTTCACGCGATCTATGACAAACAACACTACAGGTTTCATACACATTTTGACAGATGGAATTCCATGACTTCTCCATGACTTTTAACCAAATGTCCATGACCAACAATTTGTGGCGTCTCTACGTACAAAAGTAGAAAACTACTGTTCCCAATTATTATTTTGATGAACATGATCCGATTCATCGAGATTAAAACATAATCCCAACTAATACAATGACGAAGTGAATCGTTTGTTTCGTCAAAAAGAATAGTTTAAATTAATCATTTGTATGACACTTTGTTTGGCCTTATTCGTGTCGGTGGGAAGGTTTTTTGGGACATTCCGAAAACATTAATACATAATAATGACTAAACAGTTAACTAGAGAGATAACTAGCCAGGCTACAAGACATGTTTTAAATTGGCTACCCAATTAGTATGTTCTCTATCATATTTTATAGGCTAGGCCTACCTACTGCTGCAATCCTGGAGGGGCTGCAATGTCCGACTGTCTCTCTCCACACATGCAGGTGATGCTCGCGCACACACACTGAAGTGTCATATTCCGATCCTGTCTGATATGTTGATTTTTATGTGATTGATAAAATATTTTAAAACTGTGCCTAAATTATTTACATTAACAGAAATTACTACATTCATTTCCCTGACTTTTCTAAAACTTTTCGGATTTGATCATTTTCCAAAACCGTTTCCAGGCCTGGAAAACATCATTTAAAAATTCCATTACCTTTCCAGGATTTTCATGACCGTATGAACCCTGACACTAAAACTCAACCTCAACACACAACCCCTAACTCAGGGGTGGGCAAACATTTTGGCTCGAGGGCCACATCGGGATTCCGGGGAAAAAAATTGTGAGCGGTTTGTTTGTCAAAATCTATTTGCGGGCCAGAAAAAGGGCAGTTATTAGAAAATATATAGGTTCATAATAATTTGTAGACGTGTAGATAGTTTTTTTTCTTCTCCAAAAATAATAATTTCCCAATCATAGCCCAAAATAAAATACAAAAATGTTTACTCAAACCTCCCACTGGGCGTAACCTACCCACCCCACCCTTGCCCTAACCAAACAGACAGCACAAGACAAGGTGCTACATAAGGGGGTGGGGTTAGATGGGACTCACCCAGGTTGAGGTTGAGGATGCTGCCTGTGCCCTGGGCCCTCTCCTGTTTGAGCACCAGACCAGGGGAGAAGGGCTTGGGGCTGCCCGCCATGCTGCCTGCATGGCCCATCTTCACTGAGGCAGGGGATGCTGAGGTCATAACATATAACAGTTTAACCTCCACAAAGGGTTTGAGTCTTGAGCCTAACATGTGTTTTGAATGTGACTATACTGTGTTAGTTAGTTATATGATGTGTTAGATTCAGGAGCATGTTAATTACCGGTATAGTCCATAGACTCCTCCCCAGCGCTGTAGTGGAATGGGGGGTTCCTAGGCCCTCTCTCCATCCCATCCTGCTCCACGTCAGACCCTGTGTGTACAGAAGAGTTGGTGCTCATGGGAGAGCGAGGCATGTCCGTCAGAGAGATCCTCCGCCCCATCCCGCTTGACAGAGAGCTCTTGCCCAGGAGCATCTTGGGAGATGCGGTCATGTCGAAGTTAAAGCGCATCTTGTCAGGTTTCTCCGTCTTCACGGTCCCTGCGTCGGGGTTGGCCGGGTCCAGCAGCATCTGAAGCTGGTTGTTGGGCGTGTAGGGGGTGCGGAAGGAGGCGTAGTTGAACACCCCAAACTTCTTGCGGATGTTCTCCACGTAGACCTCCATCTCCTGCATGGCGCTGTTGAAGATGCTCTTGGTCTTCTTCACAGAGAAGGGAATCTCCTTGGAAATGAGGTAGCAGTTGTTAATGGGAACCCACGCCCTGTAGAGAATAAACACAGGTTAGGAGTACGATAAGCAGAGAGACCTATGACTCCCTTCAGAGGAGTCCAATACCATACGAACACAAACAGCAATAACTATGATAAGTCCCTTCTATCCACCACTTTCATTAAAAAGCAAGGCTCACCTGTCATGCTGTCCGAAGAAACGTGCGTCCACCTGTCCGTCCTTCTCCCGCAGTGCTTTGGCTGGCCAGAAGGGGAAGCCCTTCAACTTTGCCCACACAAGGGGGTGTGGGTGACCCTGAGAGGGGGGGCAGACCAGCGGCACGGTCAGATTAAACAGCATAAACACAGTCAGAGGAATAGGATTCACAAAGACTTTTCCTGGCTTTTCCTGCTGTAAAGAGTTATTTTTTTTTATTTTTTTTAAACACTACATTTAGGCTCATTTGTTTTCAGGACAAACCAAAACGTGACTTAAGTCACTGGACAAAAATGAACATTTACATCCATAAAATGTTCTTTGCAAAAGAAGATGAGTAAACATTTGTCTTACACATGGCTCGCAAAACCAGTTGTCCCTCTTTTGGCACGAGGACAGGTAGCACTCCGGACACACCTCAATTTCATTCACCTAAAACAAACAGCATTTTCCACATTACTGAAATACACTAGTAAAGGAGAAAACAAACACACCACTGAATGGCATTTCAGTCATCTTGTAAAAATTATACTCACTTCATGTTCACAGATCTTCACAACAACCTTTGCTGTTGCTGTTAGTTTGTGATTTCCTGGAACAAAACCAAAAGACAGAAAAACATGTTTGTAAGAGCCAAGTTTTATTTCCAACGCATGTTGCAAGCAGTACAGTAAGGAAACCATATGTTTTTGACTTACCTCCATTGTAGATTATGCAGTTGTGTAAGATCCATTTCATGTCAGCCAAGAAGGCTTCTGTGCAGCCATACATTTTCTTTTTCATATTCTACCAATATAGCAGAGAAAAATATGATTAGACTACACCAGAGCCATGTATTTAGAGAATTGGGCTCATAGAACTAGGATTTAGAATAATTGTTAATGATATTATGTACCCATTGATTCTGGAAAAATATAAAAAAAACTCCCTAGTTCTTGCCAATGACAAGCATACCTATAACATGATGCAGCCACCACCATGCTTGAAAATATGAAGAGTATTACTCAGTGATGGGTTGGATTTTCCCAAAACACAACGCTTTGCATTCAGGACACATTTTAATTTCTTTGCCACATTTCTTTGCCGTTTTACTTTAGTGCCTTATTGAAAACATGTTTTGGAATATTTTTATTCTCTACAAGCTTCTTACTTTTCACTGTCAATTAGGTTAGGATTGTTGAATAACTACAATGTTGTTAATCCATTCTCTGCTCTCCTATCAAAGCTATTAAACTCTAACTTGGCTGGGTGATATCAAATTCATTCGAATGTATGTGTTTGCATGTATGTGTTTGCACACAGGTGCACTTTGTGCTGGGGACAATAAAAGGCCACTCTAAAATGCACAGTTTTGTCAAACAACACAATGCCACAGATGTCTTTGAGGGAGCGTGCAATTGGCATGCTGACTGCAGTACGAAGAAAGTATGAACATGTATGCACTAACTAACTAAGTCGCTCTGGATAAGAGTGTCTGCTAAATTACTAAAATGTAAATGCAGGAATGTCCACCAGAGCTGTTGCCAGAGAATGGAATGTTCATTTCTCTACCACAAGCCACCTCCAACGTTGTTTTAGAGAATTTGGCAGTACATCCAACCGGCCTCACAACCGCAGACCACGTGTAACCACGCCAGCCCAGGGCCTCCACATCCGGCTTCTTCATCTGCAGGATGGTCTGAGACGAGTCATCCGGACAGCTGATAAAACTGTGGGTTTGCACAACCAAGAATATCTTCACAAACTGTCAGAAGCCTTCTCAGGGAAGATCATCTGCGTGCTTGTCATCCTCACCAGGGTCTTGACCTGACTGCAGTTCGGCGTCCTAACCGACTTCAGTGGGCAAATGCTCACCTTCGATGGCCACTGGCACGCTGAAAAAGTGTGCTCTTCACGGATGAATACCGGTTTCAACAGTACTGGGCAGATGGCAGTGGTGGCGGTGTGGTTATGGTATGGTCAGGCATTAGCTACGGACAATGAACACAATTGCATTTTATCGATGGCAATTTGAATGCACAGAGATACCGTGACAAGATCCTGAGGCCCGTTGTCGTGCCATTCATCCGCCGCCATCACCTCATGTTTCAACACAATAATACACAGCCCCATGTCGCAAGGATCTGTACACAATTCCTGGAAGCTGAAAATGTCCCAGTTCTTCCATGGTCTGCATACTCACCAGACATGTCATCCATTGAGCATGTTTGGGAAGCTCTGGATCGACATATACGACAGTGTGTTACAGTTCCCCCCAATATCCAGCGACTTCGCACAGCCATTGAAGAGTGCAACAACATTCCACAGGCCACAATCAACAAATCAACAGCCTGATCAACTCTATGCAAAGGAGATGTTTTGCACTGCATGAGGCAAATGTTGGTCACACCAGATACTGACTGGTTTTCTGATCCACACCCTTACTTTTTTTTTTTAAAGGTATCTGTGACCAACGTATGCATATCTGTCTTCCCATTCATGTGAAACCCATAGAAAAGATGTCCTTATATAAACTGTAACTCAGTCAAATCTTTGACATTGTTGCATGTTGCGCATATATTTTTGTTCAGTGCATTTAGGTTTGCCATACCCAATGGGTGGAATACTTAGACTCAAAACATATTAGCTTTTAATTTTTTATTTAATTAGTAAACATTTCTAAAAGCATAATTCCACTTTGACATTATGGGGCATTTTGTGTAGGCCAGTGACACACAATCTAAATGTAATCGATCAAAAATTCAGGCAACACAACAACATTTGGCAAAAGTCAAGGGGTGTGAATACTTTCTGAAGGCACTGTATAGTCTGTAGACCATGACTTATAGCCTCAAAAAGATCATCATTGCCTTGCTATTAGAGGGCTCCAAGTCTGGAATTGATAGAAATGTCTGCTAAATGACTCAAATGTTAATGTAATGGTACCTTCTCTAGTGTTGCGAGGTCCATTGGGTGGAATATGTACTCAGCATAGTCAGGGTGCTGCTCCAGAGCCACAGGCTTCCAGAAGGGCTCAGTCTGCCCACAGGTGTTAAACAGGTGTTAGTTCAAGTCTCGTAAACAACAGAAGCAATAGCCCCATCTCTAGCCCACAGTGGGCACCTAGAGGGCATCAGAATGACTTTCACTAACTTACCCCGGGCTGTTTCATCTTCTGGAGGGCAAACTTCAGCAGGTAGGCCAGCTGGTCTATCGTTAGCATAGTCATGGCCTTGCTCTGTGTCTCTATGCACTCTGCTACTGTGATTTTCTGAAAAAACAACAAAGTCAGGACAATGTACCAATGGCAAATAGTAGCTGGTAAAACCAAAACAGGGCTACCATACCAAAGACAGGGACTGGGTAAACACAACCACTCACAGTAGGTGTTCTGGGCTGGCTAGATAAGATAAAGATCTTGCCCACTTTATGTAAGCCCCATCTAAAACAGGCCTGGGGTCCATTCTACTTAAATTCAATAATAGAAAGTACCATGTGAAGTACCGTTAATATAGGATCTTATGTTTATTTTTTATTTGTTTTACTAGAATGCAGAGTCGAATTGGAATTGACCCCAAGCCTGCCTCCAACTCCATCGCCTGACACCCCAAAGAGCAAGCGGACATGAAGCTTGTGGTTAAGGGAGAATGTGCCTGGAACACTCCCACACCGCTTGCACACGTATATACACCTAACACCCACACGCGCGGCACACACATGAGCGAGTACCTCACACTCTGGACAGAACCAGTCGCCCTCGGGCTCTGCTGGCAGTTTGAGGCACTTGGCGTGGTACACCCTCGGGCAGAGCTCACAGCAGAGCACCTGGCCCTCGCGGTGGCACAGCCAGCAGTAGAAGTCATTCCTGCTGTCCTGCGGGACAACATCAACAGGGTCTGTGGTGAGTGATGACTGCTTCACATAGTAAAAGGGACCATGTCTTAGTTCTGACTGAAATGCAGGCAAGAGAAACAGGGGGCGGGTTTCAAAACACACGCAGAAAACAAAACACAAAAGGTGCAGTGCAACAGAACACACAGAGAATCACAAAGTGGCAAGTAAGGTAGGGTAATAAGCAACATGTAAGGCAAAATAAAGCAGGCACAAAACACAAGACTGTTTTAGTTGGTCTAGTCAATATCATTGTAGGCCTATAAGATAGTAATGCCATTGTTCTTTATCTAAACTGGAAGTTTGTGTTATTGTCATATTTTTATTTTGTCAGACCTGCAATGTGCAATTTCATTGGTGACTTTCCCTGGTGGACCAATAACCAGCCTTGTGTTGCGTATCATGCTTGACAACGCATCAACCCACATCAGCCAATCAGTGAACAAGACACAATACTAGTCAGCACATTTCTATGTGACTGTTCAGAACATATGACATGTTCATTTGTCAGGTGAACTGAATTCAAAGGTTTTGGCTTGGGGTTGAATCATGTCATACATGTAAAACAAAGCATTCACAACACAAACATATAAACATATTTGTCAGGCATATCTACTCTTATCAAAAAAGGCAGTTTAGGTATTCCACTCTATAAACAGTTATCATTATCAATCATCAGTCAGATAAATCATTTTAATATTCAATCATCAATACATGGTAGACAAACAATAATTTTCTGGATATGAACAAATGCATCCGACCACAGAACATGAAGCAGAGTATCAGTCATGCACAGGTTCACACACACACACACACACACACACACACACACACACACACACACACACACACACACACACACACACACACACACACACACGCACACACACACACTTTTACAAGCGCACACAGTCAAGCGCAGACATCCCTGGGTCGCTCGTCTTTTCAGTTCGCTGCAGCTAGCGACTGGACAGTTTTATCTCACTCTTCATTCAAAGACCCCCCCCCCCCCCAACTACCTGGTCTTTGTTGTTGCTGTGGACGGCTCCAGGTTTCTTCTTCTTCTTCAGGGGGCTGGGGGAGGTGTCTGAAGGGTAATGGCCGTTGGTGGAGTGGGTGGGGCTGGACACCTTCCTCTTCTGAGCCGCTAGCACCCGCTCTGCTGACCCAGGGTCAGACACTAGTGGCCGGAGCAGAGGAGACACCAGGTAACCATACATACAACACAGAGAGTAGCAGCTTATATGAATCTTAGAAGGACAGAGGCTAGATCCCTGGCATGAAAGGCTAGAGAAGGCAGAGACACTCCCAGTCCCAGGCCACTCTACACAATGACAGGCTCCATCTTAGTAGTCCCATGTAGCTCAGATGGGAGAGCATGGCGCTTGTAACACCAGGGTTGTGGGTTCGATTCCCACGGGGGACCAGTACGAGAAAAGTATGAACATGTATGCACTAACTGTAAGTCGCTCTGGATAAGAGTGTCTGCTAAATGACTAAAATGTAAAAAAACTACCAAGAGAGATACCTAAGACAACAACACAGCAAGGCAGCAACGCATGGTAGCAACGTAACATGACAATAACATGGTAGACGCACAAAACATGGTACAAATATTATTGGGCACAGACGCAAAGCAGCCACAACTGTCTTTGAATGAAGAGATTGAGATTGAGATAAAACTGTCCAGTTTGAGTGTTTGTTGCAGCTCGTTCCAGTCGCTAGCCTCAGCGAACTGAAAAGACGAGCGACCCAGGGATGTGTGTGCTTCGGGGACCTTTAACAGAATGTGACTGGCAGAACGAATGAGATCTGCAGTAGATATCTCAGAAAGTGTGGTCGAGTACTGTGATGGTGATCACGTGAGAAGGATGGTGACTTAGGCCATCCACAGCACGTGATGGTGCGGCTGAACCCGTGCTACAACCTCAGAGGTAGTGGTGATAAGATTGTCACAATGGTTGCTCTGTGTAGCTCCATGAGATCCACAACAAACAACAAGTATGTTTAACGGTAAGATAAACACTAGAAGAAGAATACTAGAATAAGCGGTCTTCTCGAAACACAATAACGTATGTCTTAGTACGTAAGGCCTTGTTCTTACCTTTGGAACGCATGGACACATCCATCCCCTCTACCACATCCGACTCAGTCTTTACCTCGTCC
The DNA here is from genome assembly GCA_023634145.1 of Thymallus thymallus. Classification (NCBI taxonomy): domain Eukaryota; kingdom Metazoa; phylum Chordata; class Actinopteri; order Salmoniformes; family Salmonidae; genus Thymallus; species Thymallus thymallus. The sequence goes on from CM042399.1 coordinate 21,916,369, forward strand.
TCAGCCAGACTGCACAGCACAGAATGAGGGCACACAGAAAGGAGGAGAGAGAGTCAGTCACAAACAGTGTTCACGAAACAAATCCTGTCACACAGTAAACAAGTGGAACACCACCTAAGGCAGGGTCCCAGGGGACAAAGTCACCAGAGTTTCAGCAGGTTTCCATTGTGGTTACCCCGTGCCGGCTTTATTGAGAAACATCAATACTGCCCTACTAAGCAAAAAGGCAGTAACTGCTCATCTGATCGAAAATGAGTTAGTAATTTTTGCTACATTAAATACATGCTTAATCATGTGGACAAGTATCCTCCCTCTGTTGTATTGTGTTTTGGAGAAAATGGGGGTCATGTTAGCAGTAACGGCATAAAGTTACTGTGAAACCAAGGTAAATAAAAGCAATTTTTCTTAGTTCCATGCTATGAGCAGTTACTGCCTTTTTGCTTGGTAGGGCAGAATAGGTTACTAAGGCGCAACCAATGTGGCACAGAATTTACTTGGAACTCAGAACCATGGCCTTTATGATCATTCATGATCACTAATTGTAAGTCACTCTGGATAAGAGTCTGCTAAAAAAATGGTTATTGTGTAATCATGTCTTCCTATGCATGTCTATAATCATTGGTAATCACAGTCAGATAAACTTCAGGCGTTGGGTGTTTGTGTTCCATGGGGTGCCACTGGAGAGAATCTCCATGGCAACAGGTCCTCTTTATTCAGCTGGGCACAACTTGTGCTTCAGCAGAACAAATAAGGCCATCCAACCGAGTAGGCTGTGTGCTCCTGTCCACCAGGACACAATAGAGAGACAAGGGCTTCAGTCCTGATGAGGGCCATGCATTGACAAGTTTGTTTGCATCCCACTTTGCCCACCTACCTACACTCAAGAAGCTCTTTCTGTACAATGCAAGCTCATTCAAAACAGCAATGCCTTAAACACATTTTGGGGTTTTCAATAATTAGAAAAACACTTCAACAAATGCGTAGGCTACATCACAAAAGGGTTTCAACCTTCAAAATGGACAGTGACTCACATAATATTGCCTCAGACAGTCATGGATGAGAGAGTGTAAAGAGAAGGTACTTTTGGTAAGGGCTCTCCCAGCTCTCACAATGGGCAGTTTAGCCTATTCCTATACTGAACAAAAATAAATGCAACAATTTCACTGAGTTACAGTTGATATAAGGAACTCAGTCAATTTAAATAAATTCATTAGGCCCCTAATCTATGGATTTCACATGACTGAGCAGGGTCGCAGCTATGGGTGGGGAGCCAAGCCCAGCAAATCAGAATGAGTTTTCCCCCACAAAAGGTCTTTATTACATACAGAAATACTCCTCAGTTTCATCAGCTGTCCGCAGGTAAAGAAGCTGGATGTGGAGGTCCTGGGCTGGCGTGGTTACATGTGGTCTGCGATTGTGCGGTCGGTTGGACGTACTGCCAAATTCTCTAAAACGACGTTGGAGGCAGCTTATGGTATAGAAATGTACATTACATTCAGTTCTGGTGGACATTCCTGCAGTCAGCATGCAAATTGCACGCTCCCTCAAAACTTGAGACATCTGTGGCATTCTGTTGTGTGACAAAGCTGCACATTTTAGAGAGGCCTTTTACTGTCCCCAGCACAAGGTGCACCTGTGTAATGTTCATTCAGTTTAATCAGCTTCTTGCTAGGTTATCTTGACAAAGGAAAAATGCTCACTAACAGGGATGTAAACAAATTTGAGCACAACATTTGAGAGAAATAGGTTTTTTGTGTGTATGGAACATCTCAGGGATCTTTTATTTCAGCTCATGAAACATCGGACCAACACATGTTGCGTTTATATTTTTGTTCAGTAAAGAAACCCACTGCACCAGATCACTTCAGTAAGCTCTACGGAGTCAACCTTGGTCTGACTAGCTAGCTACAGGTTTTTACCTGTTACATAGGTCTGTTAACTAGCCTAAACATGTTCTGAACAGCCCAAATAATAATCAGATTTCCACAGCAAATCATATCAATAACAAACAATATTGGGCAAAAATGTTAACTAGAGCCTCTTCCATTTACAGAAACATCCAAATCAAAGCCTGCAGCTTGTTGTGTCTTTCGTATTGCTCTCTAATTTCCTCTCAGGAAGAAAAAGGAGAAGAAACGTGGGCATCATTGATGATGAATGTGGTTCTTTGAGAGTTAAGCCCCTCCTTTGTCAGGGCCACTGAGGGCCTCGTTCCAAGGATGTAATCCTATTGATCGTCTGCTTAAAGAAAATCTTCCTCAGGATCCACCAGTGGTCACATGCTGAACCAGACCCCTAGCCCTGCCCTGGTGGCTTCTGATAAGAGAATGTCTAGGTACAGGTAGCCTAATAGGCTAATATCCAGCACTAGATCGATATATAAAAAAAAAAAAAAAAGGTTCAAGAAGTGGACAAGTGGGAATGTTCTAGATGTTCTCAGAGGAACATTGCAGACAAAGATTTGGATAAGATTAGAGTGTATCTATTCTTCAGAATCCACATCCATCATGGTCATTGATCTGAAAGACAAAAGGACAGAGTAGAAAAAGGAGAGAGGCAGATGCTCCAGAGCCAGAGCTCAGGGCAGCCATTAATGCACACAAGCATGAATACCACTGAGAGAGGCCATTAACTAAATCTACTAAGCCAATAAAGCCACCCCCATTAACACGCACTGTAAACCTTGATGTCCTGCTCATCAAACCAAGTCCATGACATTGATCATTCATAAACCTAACGTAATGCTTAACAACCCTGTCACCACGTCCACATGAGAGAAGTCTCAATCAATGATCACTAGGCTTAATCCCCATTATCAAAAAGACTGAGGCATCCATAATGCCATCTGGATAATGAGAGAAGATCACGAAGATACAAAGGGTAGAAAAATCTAAAATATCCAGCATATGAGTCTTGTTTAGACACGCTGCCCTTCACAGCCTTCCTGTTCCGGACACAGAGAACGAAAAAACTAACAAGGCCAACAAGAAAGAGCGCAAATGTTAGCCAACTCTCTGTGCTACGTGTCCTACCAGCGAGAGCACTGGGAAAGGACTGAGCACTGTAACCATGCAACCCAGCAGTGAGCCAAGGTTCACACTCGTTATTCACTCAAAAATAGGCCCACCGAGCAGCCAGTGACACAATAACCACCTGATCCTGTAGCGACTAGCAACTGGTCATCCTATGTTCTTCCAGAGGGCATTTCAGACCAGGAGCAGAATTCCAGAAACCTGGCAGAATCACAGAAGAACAGAAAAACAAAAAAATCTTCAGGATCTGTGAATATTCCAGACGAGCAAAATTCAGGATAACATTGACCAACACACCCAAGTAGGAATGCCTGATAGAAGAAGAAGAAAAACACACACATTGAATCTGTGCCTTGAGATTCCACTGGCTCCTCAGAGAAACAGGCGAGCAGAGGCAGAGCAGGGTTCTCTCGTCACAGAAAATGGAGGCCACAGCCGGCTCCCCTCCCCCCTCTCCCCCATCCCCCACGCCAACCGAGGCTCCAGTCATAGGCACTGGCACATCCACCCACACACACACACACACACACACACACACACACACAAGGACCAGGAGATCCGTGGAGATTACAGATCAACATCCAAACACCAAAACACAGTTAAGCCAAACCACCGTCACTGCCGAGTACAGTGGGAGGGAGACGAGAGAGGAGAAATTCAGCTAATTGGAAATCAGTTATCCATTGTAACCCCCATCTTCAGTTTCACCTTTACTGCGCCCACTACTATCAAAGAATAATTAGTCTTTATAATAAGAAAGAGACAGAGAGAAAGAGAGAGTCTGACTATGAAAATAAAGACATCTGGCAAACTTATGATCTATCTCTGGGGAGAATACACTGTTTCTCGGTCTCATGCAACACAGTGGTGTCTCGTACAGAGAGGGTCTGGGTTCCTGCTCTGTAATTGGTGCCATGAAAGCAGGGTTGTTTCGTTGTATGCTTTGTGTTGGTGTCCTTGAATCCACTGAGGATCAGTATTGTTCATGGAGAAACAACCTGGCGCCCTCGTCACCCTGCAACCCCTGACCTCCAGAGAGAAGACTGACTCCGAGGAACATAACAATGCACAAACAACACCATCAAGATTACATTTACCGTTCACTTAAGACAATATGAAACCACTAGTTTTAGGCACAGAAATAGGGTCCAGGCTATAAGCACTGAAAAAAAAAAAAGATTCAGTATACACGTTATTTTACCAAATAACATGTTCTTCACCAAATAACATGTTCTTCATCAGAGATAATTCACATGTAGTAGCATACCTTGTCTTATACCTCAGAATATGTAAGAAAATCCTTCAGCCTGATTTTTACACTGGGCTGGAGGAGATGAAACAAAGATGGCTGTGGAATTTTCCAGAAGGCCCCTGTTCTCTCTGTGCTGCCGCTCTCACTGCGATTGTCAATCTTTAACCTCGGCTGCTGCTGTAATTGGCTGGAGGGTCTGCAGGGCAGGACCGGATTGGTCGGCTGTGGTATGCCACACGGCTCGGTGTGCGCAGGCTTCTTTCTTATTATAAACATTTTCTGCTGCAATGCAGAGATTCCCTATGCTTTAAAACTGTAATTTCCCCTCGGTTTAAAAGGTTTTCAGTCTGTTTTTATTGTGGCTGAGGTTTTTTTTAGAAGAGGGTTTTCGAGTTACTCTTTGTGGTTGTGAGGCAGTAAATCACAAGCAGACACTTTAAAAGCCTGGTGTCCAATTTACGAGCAATGCTGCCTCAGCTAACCCCAGCAACCCCAGACCATTGCCTAAAGATAACCTGTCACCAGATTACTAACATTAGGCCTACCACTAACATAACACTAATGGAGCGCAACGCAAATGTATACACATCTCCAAGCTCACCTAATGATTATTCAAAATTATGTAAATTACTTTTTCCCCGGGGTTGTTGGATCACTTTTGGCTTTGTCCATGAGAGTGTATTTTCATAAACCACAGTAAAAGAGGACGCTAACGTAATGGTGGTTGATATGCCATTCACATACTGTAATTAGAACATGCTTTGTGTGAGCCAAACCAAGGTGGGTGAGAGGGAAGAACGTAGAAATTCTTATATAGATTTGACACCATAGTTAGGCTTTTGCTCATAATTGTAAATCCATTAATTATTCTAGTATTGTAGGCAAATGTATTCCATCAAAGTTAACGTCCGCTGTTTGAGGCGCACAGAGCAGAAGAAGCAGCTTTACGAGGATGAGTGCTACAGAGTCAACGTAGCACTGGCCTGCAAACTGGAGGCCTTTGGCCGTAAAAATTGAGACCCCATATTCCATGAGCTTCAGAACAACTAGCCTACACAGGGCTACTAATCTGTAGAGGAAGAATGAAATATAGGAATTTCCCTCAGACCCTCCATTTTGGGTTGGGAACGATGTATGAACTCTGAGGACTCGGTTTCAGTTCTGAAGAGTGTGAGGCTAGACTGGAAAGGAATTTAGCCTCATGAGGCAGGCAGTCACTGCTTGGTTCGTATTTGCGTCAATTGGTGAAGAATTCTCTTTCATATCCGTAGAAAAAATCTGCAGATATTAAATATGAAAGTATTCATTTTGTTACTGTAAACAACCAGTGTTGAGTTAGCTATCAACGTCTCCCTGGAGAACTGCCCCACCCCCCGGTCAGTCTAACAGGCACATCTGTTTCCCCCGCGTCCATTCTCTCTGGCCTGGCGTGACACACTAGATCACAACAACGAAGGCAATCTGCTTACAAAAGATACATAACACCCCCCCCCCCCCCATCCCGCCACCCCACTAGTCCTCCGCAGCCACCCATCCCCCCACCCTCTCTGTCTCTGCCATGACACACAAGGCTGGCGCAGCAGAGAGGAGATACATAAGAGATTGCCCATTTGTATCTTACTCTCTTTTGCATTATAAAAAAATACAAGGAAAACAAGGATTTGCCATGGTCCACTCTGCAGTCCACTGCATGGCAGCCTGGATGTCTGGGGAACACATGTGAGCCTGCCAGCCACACACACACACACACACACACACACACACACACACACACACACACACACACACACACACACACACAGACAGGGCACAGAGGGGAGAGTCCTAACCCAACCCCCACCTAAACTCTCTGTGGTACAGGGGCCTTGCAAGGCATCCCCGCCCCCAAAGCTCCCCTCCCCCACTCCTTTGGGAAAGCAATCTGTGATTTTCTGGTATTCACATTCAGATTTGCACAGCAACAGTCACACAACAAAGAAGGAGGAAGGAATGTTGTAATTAGAGTTGAGATAAAGAGACAGGGCTTACCTCTGTGGATGCATGGCTGCCTGACACACTGTTATGGCAACACTTATAAAACATGGAGGACACTCTCAGCCGGGGAAGGCTCCGTTCTTCAGGCAAGGCGATCAGGCCTGTCTGATGGTAGCCAGGCCCTGACTGGCCCCCTTATAACAGGCGGGATGTAAGGCTGCATCCGATAGGCCGAAGCGTTTCCTGAGTAATTATCTTTGTTCAGCGCAGGCAGGAGCAGCTCTGAGTGCGGGAGAGACATGGAGATAAAAAAGAGAGAGAGCTAGGCCCAAACCATAAAATAACACATTTAACAGCATTTCTGTGACCTAAAGAACACAGATGCAAAGGTTGCATCTGGTGCAAGTTGTGTTTTTTTCACAGATGATATAATAGAAATGACAGCATCTACAAAATGAAAAACAGACAGCAGGGATGCTCTTCTGTAGCCTCCATTTTTGTAGAGAAGGCCTTTGTCTAAACCCCTCCCTTCTTCTCAACCGTCTTCAGGGGAGAGAGGGCACATAGGCTCGTTCTTCACCAAAACGACTACAACCAAGGCCTGGAGAAATTACACACCATTTCAAATATTGACCAGGGAATATGTCCCTATAATATAAATGGAATAAAAAGAAAAACGAAATGGTAAATGCAGATTATATTAAAAAAATTAGGATGAACATAAAAGGAAACCAGTTACAAATATTCTGTAATATTTCAAAAATAAATATATAAACTAGGTTAGATATTGTTATATACCAAGGGTCAGCAACAGGCTCATTAGTGATTTTTTTGGGGGGGGTCCCCAGAGTAGTTTTTGGTTTTTAAAAAAGACTGTAAAATCACCAGGAATTCAGCAAAAAAAAATAAGGTTTTCCCAAGTAATCCAATCTATAAAATGAGACGTGATTGTGTCTCAATGTAATCAAGCCATTATTGTTATTTTCAAATACAATCTATTTTTGGCCTGAGTTGTGGTCAATTTGAAGTGTACAAATTACTTAATTATGTTCCGGCCCCCGACCATCCACAAAATTCGGGCCTCGGCTGAATCTAGTTTCGTACCCGTTATAAACACTACCCGTAATTGCACATTTTGGGGCACTGTGTTATGTTTGTTTTAGGGCTGTGGTACATTCTAATTTGTGGATGGTTATTGTTCTGGAGTATTCTATAAGGCCTAATCCATAACATATAAGATAATTTCTGGTCTTACAATTGAGGTTGGAAGCAGTACTTATTACATTAAAGTTAAGTTAGGGAAAGGGGTGGCATTTTGTAATGCCAGACAATGCAGACCAGGACAATTGACAGTGTGTGAATGTACCTGTGTTCCAAGGAACCTCTCTCTTGCATCATGTGCTTTGTGAAAATCATCAATAATTCACTGTACCTGGGTAACAGCACCTGTCTGTTATTGTTAACCATATCAGACAGGACAGTTTGTCAATTGGAGTAGGTTTTTAATAGCTAACCAGGCCACACTCCCAACCCAGAGGTTATAAACAATGGTAACTAAGGCTTGCACACATTGAATGTGGATCTAGCGTTCTTCTGTTTTCTGTCAACATTTTTCACACAATTCTACATGTTAAATCAGTGTACACTCGGTTCTCAAATTCTGTTCAGAGGTGCTAAATACTCTCGGCCAGCAAACCCTATCGGTGTGTCTGAGCCCTAACACTCTGTGCTTGTAACTTCTACTACTCTTCACTATTCCTTACCACAAGGGTGGCTATGTGAATAGTACAGCCATTAGGCTATATTAGGCCTTTTGAAAGGATATGTTGTTGTGAGCACAGGACATGTGTGCTTGGTGGAGAAGTGGGGCCTGAAGAACACAAAGTCATTGTTTTCATAACACTATCCAAACACACGCAATGCTGTCCTCTAGTGAATAAAAGGAGTGTAACGTCAGTCAGATTCAGATGCCCCTGGCCCTCACAGGTTCACAATTTCTACCGGTGACTCTTCACGCCTGCCTCTATACGAATACTTGTCTGACATATTGGTCGGCCCCAACCATGCTAATGTCATGCTAACTGTCAAGCCTAGATAGATGGACATATGCTCCTCTGAACTATTTTTGCTCTGTCTTGCCTAGAAGGACAACTGTTTGGCCAGATGGTTATTGGTTATACACTTTGTGCCTTTTTGCTGCTTGCTCTGTTAAGGATCTTGGCCGGGTTACAGTGAAATATTTGTTTGACATATTTGTATGACAAATGTTGTTGAAAGGACTAGGCCTATATTGATTGGTTTTCAATCAGCTCATACTCCTGGACCGTTGACCATTGTGTAATGTTTCTGGAACAGTTAACAGTTAGCTAGGTTTAAAAAGTTAAGTGTACAGAAAATGCCATCCATGACTGTAGCTACTCCTTACTCCGGGACATAGATACAGACATTGAGAGATCTAAATCATGGCATTGGTACAAATGATATGGCAGAGCCAAATTATGCTATAACACCTCATATCAATATGGTTTGACAACCTATACTAAAATACATATAATTGTGTTATTATTGAATGTGAAGGCTGGGGTCAGGAGGTCAGGCATGGCTGAATGAGTGGCATACCAGGGTCAAAGATTAAACCCTCATTGACAGTAGGATGAGACTAATGTGTACCTAGTTACCTAGGTTGGTTCCTTTTGGCTGTACAATTCAAAATACTTAGCAGACTTGTAAAGTGTAACTACGTAGCTATATCAAACGGGTTCACCGTCACCACTAGGTACTTCCTTTGCATAGTGGGCTTTGTGGGCTACGTAGTGGGCTACGTTAACTAGCTAACGTTAGCTAGCCTACTCAACGTAGCCAGCTAGCTAACTATCTTGCTGGCGTTGATAATAACAACCGTTTTCTGATTCACTTTGAGAAATATTCCTATTTTACACACTTTACTGTGCTAGAAATAAAGGAATAAATGGTATTTCACGTAAAACAATCAATACGTACCCGATAATGAAGATATGTATACAAGAAATTCTGACTGGACGGAATGAAAGATGGATTGGAGTTATCCCTTCTTTCCCTTAACATTGATTGGGCGGATTCGATTATGCTGAACCTCCGGGCACCGGTGCATGGACAGTGAAATGCTTGGTGCATCGTACAGAAACATTTTTGAAATAAATAAAACATCAAATGTAACCTTTATTTAACTAGGCAAGTCAATTAAGAACAAATTGTTATTTACAATGACGGCCTACACAGGCCAAAATGGACGACGCTGGGCCAATTGTGCGCCGCCCTTTCGGGACTCCCAATCACGGCCGGTTGTGATACAGTCTGTACATATACGCCCCGGAGGCAGCCCGGGTCCAAAACGAATACAATCAAGATTATTCGAAGCACCTCATTGACTTGATAGGAAACTTCCTGACACCGCCTCCACCTTGCACGTGATTTGTTCAGCCTAGTGTCAATCATGAGTTCAACGAGGCGGGGTTTTCTATCTACGTCAATAGGCGATTCATGAGTGTAGGAACCTAACTGGGAGGGGGATTTTTGACTGGCCAGTAACGAAGTGCGTGGTATTGTGTTTTCTGCATCTTTATCGTGTCTAAGCTAGTTAACACATGAACTGCAGTTTACACCGTGTACTGGCAGTAGTGGCGGGAGCAAAAGAGGACAGTTTGCATCTGAATGCAAGTGGGGGCTGCGAGTGACTAAAGTGCGGCAGGTAGGGAGAGCAGTATCGGCAGGTAGGGAGAGCAGTATCCGTCAGCCATGGGTTTCCGAAAGAAGAACAAGAGCCCGCCGGTGCTGAGCCACGAGTTCGTGATCCAGAATCACGCGGATATGGTTTCATGTGTTGCTATGATAATTCTCCTCGGCCTGATGTTCGAGGTACAGTGTTAACAATAAACTCTGGAATGTATGCTGTACAGTATATAGTTACCTTAAAGAAAACGTCTCGTCTGAACCGTGACGACGTCAGCAGCACTCAAAGAGAACTGGGCGCCAGCGTCTCATGTGTCACATCGATTGCCAAGGAAGACAGGAGGCCCACTGTGCTAAATAGTTGTTGATCAGCTAGCATGTCACACCAACTAGTTAGTTATCTAATATTACCAAATGGATAAATAGGGCTAGCCCGTTTGTTATCACATCAATGCATGTGACTGTAAACGATGGGGATTATTTACATTACCCAACTCTCATTCAAGTCTGCAAACACGGTGTTGTTAACTGAGCTTGTTAGCTAAGTTAGGCTGCTAACCAACTTGTTCTGAAAATGAAACACGATCGCTTGTTGGCGAACTAGCCAGTTCCCCACCCAATTTGTCAGTCTCATTGAGTACGTTTACATGCACACTAATAAACTGATTATGGCAGGCAGATTATGCAATAGTCATGTAAACGCCTTACTCTGTTTATATTTTTAAGGTCAACATCGAGGTAAGCATACGCCACTCAAAACACCTGGTTTTCTGACCAATCTTTCGAATGATTAAATTATGTAAACACCTTAATGGCGTTCCAGCGGTGTATTTGACCTGCGCATGTGCTAGCACGAGGGAAGTATGTTAGCAACAACTGAATGTATGCGTCTTAGAAGTAGTTTTCACATACAAACTTCATGTACGAAATCATAATTAAGTATGTTCCCCAAAAATAACATGTTTGCTGTTGTAGAACGTTTATTTTCTGCATTTATCAGTGTCATCAGGTAACCTGATTTCAGATGTGTCCATGTAAATATGATTATTAAGGAATTCGCATGTAAACGTTTTAATCGAACTATTATATTAAACTGGCTATCTACAATAATCGCAAACTTCTGATTGTGATTGACTCCTGTGCATTATCATGAAAAACCACCCTTGTTACAAAGTGCCATGGCAAGACCTTTTGATACAGCATTGCTTCTTATTTGATGTCCTTCGTTTATTGCAGGTCACAGCAAAGTTTGCCATTATGTTCATCACCGTCCAATACAATGTGACTCAAAGTCTAGGTAAGTTTTTAAAATATTTATTATGAGTATTTATTTTACCAGGTAAATTGATGCAACGACCTGGGGAATAGTAACGGGGGGGGGGGTGTGAATGAGCCAATTGGAAGCTGGGGATGATTAGGTGGCCATGATGGTATGAGGACCAGATTAGGAATTTAACCAGGACACCGGGGTTAACACCTCTACTCTTATGATAAATGCCATGGGATCTTTAGTGACCACAGAGTCAGGACACCTGTTTAACGTCCCATCCGATAGATGGCACCCTACACAATGTCCCCAATCACTGCCCTTCCAGCAGCATCTGGTCTTCCATCCAGGGACTGACCAGGACCAACCCTGCTTAGCTTCAGAGCCAGGCCAGCAGTGGGCTCCCAAGTGGCGCAGTGGTCTAAGACACTGCATCTCAGTGCCAGAGGCGTCACTACAGACAGACTGTATCACAACCGGCCGTGATTGGGAGTCCAATAGGGCGGCGCACAATTGGCCCAGCATCGTCCGAGTTTGACTGGTGTAGTCCGTCACTGTAAATAAGAATTTGTTCTTAACTGACTTGCCTAGTTAAATAAAGGTTAAATAAATAAAAAAGTGATGCAGGATGGTATGCTGCTGACATATTTCTTTATGTATTTATTTCTAAAACACAAGATAATTGGCCTTTTATTAAAATATTTACTGCATGTATCCAGTACCTTGTATTTGAAGCCATTAACCACGTTTATTTTCTCTCTGTATGTTATCAGATGAGAGGGCTGAGCAAGTGAACCTGTACCTGTACGGTCCTAAAGACATAGCCACTGTGTTCTTCTACCTGCTCATTGCTGTCATACTCCACGCCTTGATACAGGAATACATTCTCGATGTGAGTGTCTCTGCATACAGACCCGACACACTTTTTGTGTGTGTGTGTGTGTGTGTGTGTGTGTGTGTGCGCGCGCGTGTGTGACAGAGAGAAAGGAGGATCTCTGTATAGGTAGTTAATCTACAGAACACAGTCACTGTGTGTGCTTCTCTCTCTACTCTTTTCCGGCCCAAGTGTGAGTCATTACATAAGGTCTGGCCTTGTCTCTCTTATCAGTCTTATCCTCCTCACCCTTTTAGCCAGTCAAATAGTATCCGCCATGGCCACTTCCTTCTCTTACACAGCCCACAACAAATGATAACAGACACGTTTCTCCGCGTCGGTATGCATGTCTCATGTCTTATTCTCTCTGATTTCAGAAAATGAATAGGCGGTTGCACCTGTCGAAAACCAAACATAGCAAGTTCAATGAATCAGGACAGCTTGCTGCCTTCTACTTATTGTCCTTTATCTGGGGCTGCAGCATCTTAACAGCGGTAAGAATGCCAACGTAATGCTACCAGGAGCCTGAGAACATTATGTGAAGACAAGACAAGTACTCCTTCGTATTTGTTCTTTGGCTCATGCCGTCTCTCTTATCTGTTAGGAGGAATTTGCGACAAATCCTACTTTCTTATGGGAGGGCTACCCACACACCCACATGGTGTAAGTAAGGATTTATACATTAATTTTACGCCTTCAGGTCACTCATTCATTATTTCAACGTGTCAGAGGGACAGGGTCACTACTTATTTTGGGAGTTACCAAGCGTTCTAGAACACAATAATTCCCAACAAGTGTTCTGTGAAGGCTCAGCTGTTTGGAAAGGCCTTAGTAACCCAGGGTGCATTGCAGCCCCTGTATTGCACGTGGGAGTACACTGTCTGGCTGTCTCATCAAATCCATTTTAGACACCAGGTTCCCCTAAAATATTTATTATGCATGTTTTACTCAAGCTAGACACACAGCGCTAATTGTCTGTCTCTTCCCACCATCTCCTATCATGATCAAATGTTCATGTCCCATCATAGCCACTCCCTCCCTGCATAGATAGACCGGATCTCTGCCTGCCTGTAACCTGTCCTCTCTGCAGCTTTCAGGTGAAATTCTTCTACATTTGCCAAATCGCATACTGGCTCCACGCCCTTCCCGAACTGTACTTCCAGAAAGTGCGAAAGGTAAGGGTCCATGATCACACCTTGGGTTATGTCCTAAAGATGACACATATGTCATTTAAACATGGAAGGATACATCTTGTGATTTTGTAATTCCCCATTGTTGCAATACATGGTTCATATTCTTTATTCTCCTCTTACAAACCCATTTGTGACTGTAAAAGTCATGTGGCACTGAAGCTGCTGTGCCACACACCTACACTGATACAACAGTCATTAATAAAAGCTCTTTCCTGCTTTTGTGTTTCAGGAGGATATTCCCCGCCAGCTCTATTACATTTGTCTTTACGTCTTCCACATCACCGGTGCCTACATCTTAAAGTGAGTTTGCGTCTTCTCAGGGAAATTGTTAAATAAGAGGATAAAGACTATATAAATGGAGCTGCCGTTCAGCACTTTCTTATTTATGCACTTTAACTAGCCTTGAAAAATGGCTATTTTAGGTTTAGGTGTTATGATTAGGGTTAGGGAAAATAGGATTTTGAATGGGACAGAGAGTGTGTGAACAGCCTTAGATACAGTGCATTTGTAAAGTATTAAGACCCCTTGACTTTTTCCACATTTTGTTACGTTACAGCCTTATTCTAAAATGTATTAAATAAAAAATCTGCATCAATCTACAGACAACTACTCAGTACTTTGTTGAGGCACATTTAGCAGCGATTACAGCCTTGAGTCTTCTTGGGTATGACGCTACAAGCTTGGCAAACCTGTGTTTGGGGAGTTTCTCCCATTATTCTCTGCAGATGCTCTCAAGCTCTGTCAGGTTGGATGGGGAGTGTTGCTGCACAGCTATTTTCAGTTCTCCAGAGATGTTAGATCACAGTAGTAGTAATAGCCCATCAAAGTAGTATCATCATCAGAAGTACATCTACAGTTGAAGTCAGAAGTTTACATACAGGTTGAAGTTATTAAAACTCAGTCGGTTAAGACATCTACTTTGCGCATGACACAAGTAATTCTTCCAACGATTGTTTACAGACAGATTATTTCACTTACACTAAGTAGACAGTGCCTTTAAACTTCTTGGAAAATTCCAGAAAATTATGTCATGGCTTTAGAAGCTTCTGATAGGCTAATTGACATAATTTGAGTCAATTGGAGGTGTACCTGTGGATGTATTTCAAAGCCTACCTACCACCTTTGCTCGACATCATGGGAAAATTTATCAGCCAAGACCTTAGAAAAAAATGTGTAGACATCCACAAGTCTGATTCATCCTTGGGAGCAATTTCCAAACGCCTGAAGGTACCACGTTCATCTGTACAAACAATAGTACGGAAGTATAAACACCATGGGACCACGCAGCCATCATACCGCTCAGGAAGGAGACGCGTTCTGTCTCCTAGAGATGAACGTACTTTGGTGCGAAAAGTGCAAGTCAATCCCAGAACAACAGCAAAGGACCTTGTGAAGATACTGAAGGAAACGGGGATAAAAGTATCTATATCCACAGTAAAACAAGTCCTATATCGACATAACCTGAAAGGCCGCTCAGCAAGGAAGAAGCCACTACTCCAAAAGCGCCATAAAAAAGCCTGAAAAAGCGTGTTCGAGCAAGGAGGCCTACAAACCTGACTCAGTTACACCAGTTCTGTCAGGAGGAATGGGCCAAAATTTACCCAATGTATTGTGGGAAGCTTGTGGAAGGCTACCCGAAACGTTTAACAATTTAAAGGCAATACTACCAAATACTAATTGAGTGTATGTAAACTTCTGACTTACTGGGAATGTGATGAAAGAAATAGAAGCTGAAATAGATCATTTTCTCTACTATTATTCTGACATTTCACATTCTTAAAATAAAGTGGTGATCCTAACAGACCTAAGACATGGAATTTTGACTAGGATTAAATGTCAGGAGTTGTGAAAAACGGAGTTTAAATGTATTTGGCTAAGGTGTATGTAAACCTCTGACTTCAATTGTAACTGGTTTAGCTGACCTCTGAACCTCCTTGACCCAATAGTATTTTATTAATGGCCTTCTGTTACTCAGCTCCTCTCCTTCAAGACCACTGGTCTGGAAGATGGGTAAAGACCGCGTAGGGCTTTAATTTGATCCTAGTTCTCCACACATCTCTTTCTGATCACTAGGCATGACAGACAGGAGTATAGGGAAGGAAGCAGGTCGTTCAAGGCTATTTGCAAATGGCTTCAGTGTTATGATGTATCCTGTTCCCCTGATGATTTTGGGGGACGACTCCTTTTTCCCTGTGTCCTCAATTGACCTCGGGATTGACATTCTCTCTCGAACAGCCCTCGCAGTGGTGGTGGTATTACCAAAAAAAACAACCTTAATATTTCTAATAGATGGGAGGACACCTACTTGTTGAGGAAAACTCATTCCACAAATCAGGCAGAACTTATCAGCAATAAGAGTTTATTCAATCAATTGCAAGGGAGATCACTCTCAGGATAAACCGGAAAGGAACTCAAAAGTTAGTCATTATACTTTTTCTACACAGAGTTGATTGCCTTTCTTAGGGGGAAGCAAGCTTACATGAGAGATAAGGGGGACTTGGCTCCACTTCCTTAAAGCATTGTACAAACAAGAACAGATTCTAAACAGTTCTCACAGCCTACATGACTGAGAGTGGATTGATGAGTTCTATTCAATTAGAAGAAGAATTTGGCCTTGTGCTGGTCCTCTAGTGCCTGAAGCAATAAGGAGCCAGCAGCAAATCACTTCTTTGTGCGGTGTGTGAAGAGGGTACTGGACAGAAATGGAAATTACCAGTTGATACAGTACATATAGTACTATACAATTCAAGCATTTACATAGCGGTGTACTGTAACAGAACCATTTTGCCCCAACATACTAAACAACAATATTTTAAGCATTGCATGCATCAATTATAGGCCCTTTACGGCAGATATGCATAAATCGTTGCTGCTATCTCCTGGACAACTTTAAAAGATGCTTCCTGCTGCAAATGTCAATAATATAACATTTTATTGAGTAGTTCAGTATTGTTAATCCCCGGACAGAAAATGTTATCTGATGAAGGTCTGTTATCTGTATTCCCTGGTGTTTGCTGACTTCCTGTGTGTTCAGCCTCCATCGGCTGGGACTGGTGCTGCTGGTACCTCACTACCTGGTGGAGCTCCTGTTCCACGCATCACGCCTCTTCTACTTCAGTGACGAGAACAAGCAGAAGGGGTATGTATGAATTGTACGCTGGACCTTCAGCAAGTCACTTGTGTGATGCAATGGGAGCTTTTCCTTCCATATCAGACTAAACTGATTGATTTGAGTAACCGATTGTGATAGTGTCTTACATGATTCCATGGAAGATGTCACTGTTGTTGCCATGGTGACTATAACTCAGATAATGTTTTATTTTCCAGTTTCACTCTGTGGGCGCTACTTTTCGTCATTGCTCGCCTCCTTACCCTCACCCTCTCCGTACTGACTTTTGGCTTCGGACTGCCCCGTGCAGAGAACCAGGGTTTCTCACTGGAAAAGGGCAACTTCAATGTGCTCACCATTAGGCAAGTCATGTTTCTTAAGATCACTTAATTTGCCCTGTTCCCCCCTCTGATTCGGTCCTTGAGAGCAAGTTTGAACTTTTCATCTATCAAAGAAAGTAAAACGCCTGTCGTTGCTCATGGCTGGTCCTCATAATGAACGCCTGTCGTTGCTCATGGCTGTTGTTGCTCATGGATGGTCCTCATAATGTTTCCCCCTTGCCTCAGGATGACGTGCCTGGCTGCCATTTGCCTGACCCAGGCCTGGATGATGTGGAAGTTCATCAACTTCCAGTTGAAGAAGTGGAGGGAGCACAGCCAGAGCCAGGCCTCCAAGAAGAAGGCTTTCAGCCCAAAGAGTAAGCCCCATAAGAAGGACCTGGCCAGGGGTGAGTCTACCGCCGCTGCCCACTTGGAACACCCACCTCCAGTCAGTGCAATTCTGTGATGCAGATATGTTTCTGACATGTTGTTCTTGTTTCTTTGTTTTGTAAGTAGGTTCTGCCAACGGTGTGGTGAAGTCCGATGACAAGACGTCACCCCGCTTGAGAAAAGCCAAAGCCTCATAGAGTTGGAGGGAGGGATGGAGTGGAGGAGAGAACTAAGTGAGTGGGCTACTCTCAATGTGACATTGTCTTTTCATCATTAATCTATTCCCCAAAACCACTTAATCGCACAAAGAAACCTTAACTGTCTTTTGTGTTAGAACCTATGTTTTAATAGTTATGTTTGTTTTGATGACCTATATGTTTGTGTTTGGTTGTTCTTTCTGTGGATGGGATGTAAGCAGGGCAGGGTCGACTGGTTAAATGCTTGAAAGTTAGAATCCGCCCCCCGCAGGCGCCCCACCGGCCACCCCACTGCTTGTGCTGTTTTCACTTTGAACGAAAACATGGGGGTTGGCTCTAAGCCACTCTGGGCTGGCCTTTTGGGCAAAGGTGTGTCTGCTCTAAATCCCACCCACTCAAATGACGTTGATAGAGAGGGAGGAAGTGGGAAGTAACTTGTAAGTAACTGGATAGATAATTGATAGAAAAGTCATTTTTGGAGAGGAATTATCTGTAGCGATAACTAGGTTTCGGAGGAAGTCAAACATGCACTGTTTAATTTTCACTGCAAGAGTGCATGTCACGATTCACGTTCTCAACAAAACATGCAAAACAAGAAGAGTGTGAAACGTTGGACAAAAAGTTATCCTTTTACCTTATCATTGGTTTTGATTGTATAGGGACCTCACCATTAACTCCAAACGGTGTCCGTTTACTGCCTGTATTGTTACTTGCCTTTGTCATATGTAATCCGTGCTATTATGGAATTGAGGCACTGTTAGTAGTTAGTCATTAGTAGCCCCGTCTCAGATTTACAAACTCTCCATCAGCCATCTTCTGACTCAACTGGCCTTCATCCAAAACTCCATTAGTGGAGATACTGTCTTTATCCATGCAGAACTAGATCTCTTGTGCAAATTATGCATTTATGTACGTGGAGGATTTGTGCAGGAGTTCAGGTGATGTTTTTGTGTTTCAGTTCAGGATTTCGATCCCCGATAAGATTATATTAATTAATGAACGATGCCAATAATCAATGCCTCAAGTTATAGAGTTAACCTAAACATGACCCTTTAGGCTTTTGACGAGCCGTTTGAGTTTGCATCTCAGAAGCATTCAGTGGCCTTTTTTCACATCCTCTGGAAGAGTTGAGTTTTTTATTTCATTCGTATCTTGTTTTTTTATATCATGCTCTGGCAACTCTATAACCAGCATAGACAAGAGGAGGAAAGCGAAACGCTTTCAGTCTCAACCCAAACAATACAATCCTCTAAGTGTCCTTAATGTCAGTGGCGTGAGCCATGGAGTTCTCCGCGGGTTTCCTTTCTTCTTTTCTGTTTGCCTCTTCTTTTTATATCGGGGTGTATGGCACAGGAGGCTGCTGAGGGGAGGACAGCTCATAATAATGTCTGGAATGGAATGGTATCAAACACATGGAAAATATATACTTGGTGTGTTCGATACCATTCCATTTATTCTGTTCAAGCCATTACTATGAGCCCGTCCTCTCCAATTAAAGTTTCACCGGCCACCTGTGGTGTATGGTGGCTGGCAGCTGTCTCCATAGACACCCATTTATTATACTGTACATCCCATTCTCAGATAGTCTCTTGAGCCAGACTGCTTACTTCCGCAATCTTTGAATGTGCCGTTGCCCAAGGTCTGGCTATGCGAGACTAATTCTCAGATGGGACGTGTGAGTGTGTGTGCATGTGCATGCCTGTGTCTAGTTCAACCTGTGATTATGCCTACTGTGTGCGTCCGTGAGGAAGTGAAGGCTCTGCATGATTCATGCTTTAGTGTCTGCATTTTCTCTTGAGAGAAATATTTTAAAAAAAAAAGCTGTCTTCATGGAGCTTGACAGAACCAGTTTGACTCCCCTTGTGTTTCCTTTTAAATCCTTTACCTTTTCATTTCACCTTTTTGTTTTTTGTAATGAAGACAGTGAGTGGCAACTGAGTATATTTTATATAAAGTCTTACTTATTGGATGTTTGCTTATAACCCCTGACCCTTCCTCAACCCCTGTCCTGTGTGAAAGAGATTGTGACTTCTGTTTGCCAAATTTGGGCTGAAGGGGCCTTCTTGCTCCACCAGTCCAGTGATTTGGACATTGCTGTTGGACACTTATGTTATGTCCTACTGTAGACCCAATGCTGTTGTCACAAATGGGCTGAGTTACCAGTCCTAGCCTGAGCTCAGATCTGTTTGTGCTTTGCCAACTTCTCTGACTAGCATTATAGTTGGCTGAAGCATATACTGATCTGGGACTAGGCTACTTGTTTGAGTAGTAGTAGTATTGCTTCGGCAGGAAGTAGATGACTTGAGTTTAGTCTTCATGCTTCTCTATCTAAAGCGTAAGATGAAAGTGTGGAGGACTGGTGTTCTGTTTTGAGTCTGTTACATGGCAATGTCTTAGGAGGAAAGGAGGGGCGGATGACTTCTATACCAGCCTTTTACTTTAATGTATCTGATATTTAATATACAATTATCTAAATGAACTTAACACTACACTGTACTTAAAACACTTGTCAGATTTTTTTTTTAAGCTATTTTTATAGTTGAAAAAACTGTTGAAAAGTTCACTTATATTCACAACACACACAAATACAGTTGAAGTTGGAAGTTTACATACACTTAGGTTGAATCATTAAAACTAATTTTTCAACTACTCCACAGATTTCATCTTAACAAACTGTCGTTTTGGCAAGTCGGTTAAGACATCTACTTTGTGCATGACACAAGTAATTCTTCCAACAATTGTTTACAAACAGATTATTTCACTTATAATTCACTATATCACAATTCTAGTGGGTCAGAAATTTACATACACTAAGTTGACTGTGCCTTTAAACTTCTTGGAAAATTCCAGAAAATTATGTCATGGCTTTAGAAGCTTCTGATAGGCTAATTGACATAATTTGAGTCAATTGGAGGTGTACCTGTGGATGTATTTCAAGGCCTACCTTCAAACTCAGTACCTCTTTGCTCAACATCATGGGGAAATCAGCCAAGACCTCAGAAAAGAAATTGTGGGCCACAAGTCTGGTTCATCCTTGGGAGACGCCTGAAGGTGCCACGTTGATCTGTACAAACAATAGTACGCAAGTATAAACACCATGGGACCACTGGTCTGATGAAACCAAAATAGAACTGTTTGGCCATAATGACAATCGTTATGTTTGGAGGAAAAAGGGGGAGGCTTGCAAGCCGAAGAACACCATCCCAACCGTGAAACACGGGGGTGGCAGCATCATGTTGTGGCGGTGCTTTGCTGCAGGAGGGACTGGTGCACTTCACAAAATAGATGGCATCATGTGGAAGGAAAATTATGTAGCTTTATTGAAGCAACATCTCAAGACATCAGTCAGGAAGATAAAGCTTGGTCGAAAATGGGTCTTCCAAATGGTCATTGAACCCAAGCCTACTTCCAAATTTGTGGCAAAATGACTTAAGGACAACAAAGTCAAGGTATTGGAGTGGCCATCACAAAGCCCTGACTTCAATCCTATAGAAAATGTGTGGGCAGAACTGAAAAAGCGTGTGCGAGCAAGGAGGCCTAAAAACCTGACTCAGTTACACCAGTTCTGTCAGGAGGAATGGGCCAAAATTCACCCAACTTAGTGTGGGAAGCTTGTGGAAGGCTACCTGAAACGTTAGACCCAAGTTAAACAATTTAAAGGCAATGCTATGTAAACTTCTGACCCACTGGGAATGTGATGAAAGAAATAAAAGCTGAAATAGATAATTCTCTCTACTATTATTGACATTTTCACATTCTTAAAATAAAATGGTGATCCTAACTGACTTAAGACATGGAATTCTTACTAGGATTAAATGTCAGGAGTTGTGAAAAACTGAGTTTAAATGTATTTGGCTAAGGTGTATGTAAACATCCGACTTAAACTGTATAAATGAATAGTATTTTGCATTCTTATTGGTATGAGTTGTTTTTATACATCAAAAGACAAAGCTTGTTCCCCTTTAAGTCAGGGTGCACATTTCAGTGCAAGCGAACTAGTCCTATTTGATAGTCACCATCTTTTACTCTATTTCATAGACTAGGCCCTATATTGGAATAGAGTAACTAAGAAACACTCTGTCATAGGACGATGCTCTGAAAGCACTATACTGAAACTGTCTTCTGCAGTAATGACAGTAGAATACTATATAACAATCTGCTATCCATGTCACTTGGTAGAAATATTTGATCAGCAAGGATCCTGTTATGTTTCTTTGTGTTTAATTGTTCTAAGTTGTGACCTACAGGGGTATTTCATTGGGCTGGGACGATACCAGTATCACAATATTTTGAAAACACGAAGCAGAACAAACTCTTTGGTCCTTTAAAAACCTGCTGTATGTCAAATATAGTGTGCTATAGCTTGGAAAATAAATTAATGTGGCTCTGGATGACTGCATGACTTTTGTTTCTAACATTAGGGCTGTTTTCCTAAATAAGTTAAATCCGCTTTGTTTCCTTGCCACGATACCAACGATTATTGCGGTATTTGTATTGTCCCGGCCCTAGTGTTTAACTTCAGCATTTGCCCTTCATCCATTCCTTTAGTGAATGATTTTGATGTCATAGTTGGTCATGATACACTGTGCAACGGGCTGAGTAACATGAGTCTCCTCCATCTAGGTTAGGACACGTGATTTTCCTCTGTGTTTTATTCACACTGGTACCACGCCCACTATTGCAATATTCAGCGTAGTGAAGAATGACACCAATGGAACCCACTGTCTGTGCTGTCAGCATTTTGGGTGTAGCACTGATTTCTATAACCTAGCTCTTGACTGCAATGACCATTTGATCTGAGGTAAGGTGGCAATGTGTCGACACAATGCAAAGACCCATGCTAATAGTTTATTTGTTTATATCAACCTGTAAGTGGCAACAACCATTAATGCATTTGAGATGAGATGCATACAAGCGTCATAACAGCCATGTACACAGAAAACACACAGTATTTCAGATTCTTATATGCACTATCCTTGTTTTGCTGCTTGCGTCTAAATGTTGCTGTATATTTTAAATGTGTCATCTCTGAAATGCTCTGGTCTGTATGTATTTATGAGAAACCTTGTGATTTTGGTTTTTATTTGTTAGTATTTTTCATTTCATGTTTGAATAAAGCCTTTGACTATCCTGAGTGAATCTGTCACCTTCAGAGTGATTTGTTGCTTAAAGGTTGAAGAGTTTCTGTTGAAACTCAACAAAATGGGAGAGTGTAATTCCAGTATCTACAGTGATAAAGATATCAGAGGAAATGTATTGTCAGTCATACAGCAGGGGTTTATGCAAAGCATTTAACTGATGATGATGTGGCTGTGGCTGCCCTCCCACTGATTTCTTATGAAAGTAGGCCTACCATCACACTTCTGCTTAATTTCTACTTCATGAATACCAATTTCAAACTTATTTTTCTGTTTGTTAGTGAGAACTGCAGACAATAGGCTCAAGTTTCAAGTAGGAGTTCGTCAAACTCAAGGTTTTCCCAAAGTCTGTCCTGGGGGGTTTTGCCCCACCACTACACAGCTGATTCAAATAATCAAAGCTTGATGAGTTGGTCATTTAAATCAGCTTTGATGTGCTAAGGCAAAAACCAACATGTGCATCCTTTGTGTCCTCTCATCTCATCCTCTACTCGCCGCCACTTCAAAACATCAGAGGGAAGCAAGGTTGTGGTCAGGTGATTTCTATGAAAATCCAAGGGAAAGTTCTCTTGACAAGGAACTCTCTTGACAAGGAACTCTTGACAAGGAACTTGGACACTTATTGACAAGTGTCCAAGCCTCATTTTGAGGACAGGAAGGGAACAATGAATAATATACTGCTGTTTATCATAATTTGGATAAAGTAATTATGCATGCCTATCTATACTTTGTAATGTATTGTTCTATGCAGCAAAGTGCAATTTATTTGGGCAATGGTTCTCATTGTTCATGTTTTACATGTATTTTCTTGAAGAATATGTAGCTCTAATGTAACAACCTTAGTTGAGGGCAAGTAACTGATGATTTGTAAATGGTGAGCAGAGAACACTATGTGAATTACTTAAATAAGATATACAGTATAAATCAATCAAATGTATTTATAAAGCCCTTTTTACATCGGCCGATGTCACATAGTGCTATACAGAAACCCAGACTAAAACCCCAAACGGCAAGCAATGCAGATGTAGAAGCTTGGTGGCTCCCTAGAAAGTTAAATAAAATAAAAAATAAATCAAACCCAGAGAGGAACCGGGCTCTGAGGGGTGGCCAGTCTGGCTGGGCAGGGTGGAGATTATAACAATACATGGACATGAACGATCAAACGTTCATAGATGACCAGCAGGGTCAAATAATAATCACAGTGGTTGTAGAGGTTGCAACAGGTCAGTACATCAGAAGTAAATGTCACTTGGCTTTTCATAGCCGGGCATTTAGATGTTTAAGTAGCAGGTGCGTTGAAAACATCAGGTCTGGAACAAGGTGGCACGTCCGGTGAACAGGTCAGGGTTCTATAGCCGCAAGCAGAAGAGTTGAAACTGGTGCAGCAGCACGACAAAGTGGACTGGGGACAGTAAGGAGTCATCAGGCCAGGTAGTCCTGAGGCATGGTCCTAGGGCTCAGGTCCTCCGGGAGGGGAGGTAGAGTGGGAGAGAGAATTAGAGGGAGCATACTTAAATTCACACAGGACACCGGATAATAACACCAGATATAACAAACTGACCCTAGCTCCCCGGCACATAGACTATTGCAGCATAGATACTGGAGGCTGAGACAGTGGGATTCGGGAGACACTGTGGCCACGTCTGACAATACCCCCGGACAGGGCCAACCAGGCAGTCTATAACCCCACCCACTTTGCCAAAGCACAGCCCCAACACCACCAGAGGGATATCAACAGACCACCAACGTACTACCCTGAGTAAAGGTTGAGTATAGCCCACGAAGATCCCCTCCACAGTACGAGCCCGAGGGGGCGACAAACCGGACAGGAAGATCAGGTCAGTGACTCAACCCACTCAAGTGATGCACCCCTCCTAGGGAAGGCTTGGAAAGCACCAGTAAGCAAGTGACTCAGCCCCTGAAATAGGGTCAGAGGCAGAGAATCCCAATGGAGAGAAGGGAACCGGCCAGGCAGAGGCAGCAAGGGTGGTTCGTCGCTCCAGTGCCTTGCCGTTCACCTTCGCACCCCTGGGCCAAACTACACTCAATCATAGGACCTACTAAAGAGATGAGTCTTCAGTAAAGACTTAAAGGTTGAGACTGAGTCTGCATCTCTCACATGGATAGGCAGACCATTCCATACAAATTTAGCTCTATAGGAGAAAGCCCTGCCTCCGGCTGTTTGCTTTCGAAATTCTAGGGACAATAAGGAGGCCTGCGTCTTGTGTATGTGTTGGTATGTACGACAGGACCAAATCAGAGAGATAGGTAGGAGCAAGCCCATATAATGCTGTAGGTTAGCAGTAAAACCTTGAAATCAGCCCTAGCCTTAACAGGAAGCCAGTGTAGAGAGGCTAGCACGGGAGTAATATGATCACATTTTTTTTTCTAGTCAAGATTCTAGCAACCGTGTTTAGCACTAACTGAAGTTTATTTAGTGCTTTATCCGGGTAGAGTAGAGCATTACAGTAGTCTAATCTAGAAGCTTGTCTGCATCATTTTTGGACAAAAAGTTTCAGAGTTTTGCAATGTTACGAAGATAGAAAAAAACTATCCTTGAAATATTGTTGATATGTTCGTCAAAAGAGAGATCAGGGTCCAGAGTAACGCCGAGGTCCTTCACAGTTTTTTGAGGGACGACTGTACAACCATCATTATTAATTGTCAAATCCAACAGAAGATCTCTTTGTTTCTTGGGACCTAGAACTAGCATCTCTGTTTTGTCAGAGTTTAAAAGTAAAACATTTGCCGCCATCCACTTCCTTATGTAGGCCATTGTAAATAATAATTTGTTCTTAACTGACTTGCCTAGTTAAAGTTGAAATAAAATAAAAAATCTGAAACACAGGCTTCCAGGGTAGGTCATTTTGGGGCTTCACCATGTTTCATTGAAATGTACAGCTGTGTGTCATCCGCATAGCAATAGAAGTTAACATTATGTTTGACATAGTGACATAGTGAAAACAACAGTGGTTCTAAAACGGAACCTTGAGGAACACCGAAAGTTACAACTGATTTGTCAGAGGACAAACCATCCACAGAGACGAACTGATATCTTTCCGACAGATAAGATACAAACCAGGCAAGAACTTGTCTGTGTAGACCAGTTAAGGTTTCCAATCTCTCCAAAATAATATGGTGATAGATGGTGTCAAAAGCACTAAGGTCTAGGAGCACGAGGACAGATGCAGAGCCTTGGTCTGACGCCATTAAAAGGTAATTTACCACCTTCTTGAGTGCAGTCTCAGTGCTATGATGGGGTCTAAAACCAGACGGATGCATTTCGTATACATTATTTGTCTTCAGGAAGGCAGTGAGTTGCTGCGCAACAGCTTTGATATATGTATTTTTTGTTGCTCCAAATTAACTCCACACTGAGATCGATCGCTTCACTGAAGAAGATGAGATGGTTGTGTAGCAAATTACTACGATTTTGGAAGAGCGGTGCAGAACTACGGGTTGGTTCTTTTCACCACAAGGAAAATCTGGAGGGAATGCAGATAGAGGAGTACATAGGAGTCCCCAAAGGCACTCAAGGCCCTGCTGAAGAGGTGTCTGAACAGATACCATGTCTTCAACAAAGACCTCACCAACCGGGAGCAGGTGAAAGTGCTACACCAATGTTGAGAAAGGAAAAGGAGCTTATCATCAGGAAGGTGATCATAATTAAGCAAACATTGAAGTCTCCCACCTCTGACTTCGACATCTGAATGATGGCCATCAACTGCCTTGAGGTACTGGCAGAAATTAAGAAGTGGGTGGTGCCATTGTTTGTAGGGGCCGCAGTAGGAGCCGTTGCCTATAGTTGCGGGGACAATCACATGTAAAGCTGTGGGTTGTGGTGGAGTAGTAGGAGGAGCTGTAGAATTGAACTAGGCAAGTCAGTTAAGAACAAATTCTTATTTACAATGACGGCCTACCCCGGCCAAACCCAAGCAACACAGGGACAATTGTGTGCTTCCCTATGGGACTCCCAATCATGGCCGGATGTGATACAGCCTGGATTCAAACCAGGGACCGTAGTGACGCCTCTTGCACTGAGATGCAGTGCCTTAAACCACTGCGCCACTCAGGAGCCCTTTTGCAGGGTTGGTGATGGGTCCTGATGCAGACCTACCACAAATGCCACCATAGTGGCCGTGTTAGGGACTGCAGCAGTTAGCGGAGAAGGAGCTTTAGCTCTGGGGAGGATGTACAGTTGCAGCTGCAGGAATCGTTTATGTATGTACATGACTTATAGATCTCTGTTTGTAACAACTGAGTAAAGAATAAAATAAATACCAGCATTTATACGATCTGTTGTTGCACTTACAAATAAAGCTGTTGACTAAATTCGGACTAAACTTTTGATTTGGAGGGTTTGGGGCCAGGGTATGTAGGTGTCGATGCAACACACAAACACACAACAGGAGAGACACAATCAAAATTAAGCACAACTAAGGAATTATGGCCTGCGTTACAATTAATACATTTGGTTTTATTTATTCAAGTTAACTTGCTTGGGTCCTTTCTGCTTAACAATATTTCATTGTGGATCTGAAGTCTTCAGTGTGTCTGCACATGAGTGTGTGTATAATGGCAACAGGTTGGTGTGTGATGATGCACAAGTGTTTCCTCAGAACCTTGTTTTCCTCTCCTTGAATCCTCCCTAATTTCCCTCAGATATTTTGAGTCTTCCTGTCTTAAAGTGAAAAAGATGAGAATGGTACGATTCTCATGACAATGGGAAAAAACAGGATTGCAATAAAAGCATCTTCTTCTACCATTGACTGTATGTCTTCTACACCCTTTAGCCCACCAGAGGGCAATGATGAGTTTCTCACCTGAGGGACAGTGGCAGTCTGCAGGGGGATAGCTGCAGGCAGATAGACCTGCATTAATAAATCACCTCTCAGAGAGAGAGAGAGAGACACACACACAGTCAACCACATACACACAATAACAGACGCACTCACAAAAAGTCAACCACAGAAACGCAGAAGCACACACACTCTGAGTCAATCTGGGTAAAGTTAAACCCACACTACAAATCCGTACACTGCAGAGAGAGGGGGAGGGAGAGAGGGGGAGGGAGGGGTAAAGATAAAAGAGAGAGGAGGAAGAAGGAGTGGGTAGGAGAGAGAGCAGAATCACACCTCTACCCCAGTGCTAAAGCGTCTCAGTGCTTTGTTTCAGAGTGAAAGGGGATTCTCTCAGTGATCAGACAGCATGATGGATCAGTGGGAACCAGACAATCAAACTGGAGCGCTGCAGGGTCACTGCCAGGAAGACACCAGTTCCCACACACACACACCCCATCACATACACCAGGCCAGGGGGAAGTTATACAGCTCTTAGCATGGCCCCCAAACCTGGTGTGTGTGTTTGTCTGTGTCTGCATGCCTTTATGCCTGTGTACACCTCAAATACTTTTCTGCCTGAACATTACAGCCCTAAAAAGACAGGAGCAAACACTCTCGTGCTGCTTTATCTGTAATTCCTCCCCATCATCCAATGAGGATCAATCTTTTTCTGAATCGTGCGTATTATGTGTAATTTCCATATAAATTAGCTTCATTAAAAGGGGAGTACTTTCTTATTTAACCAGGCTCATTTGGAATTCTGTATTTAATAACACATGTAAGATTAGCAGGACTGGAGCATCAATGATGTCAATTCTGTCTGTGTGTGTGTGTGTGTTTGCATGCATGCGTGCCTGCGTGATTTATTAAGAAAGACCATCCTCTGTCCTCATCTGGCCAGACAGCATCTGTCTCCTATGGGTTTTATACAAGTCTTGAGGAGCTACAGGAGATGCCATTGAACAATCACAGTATCCAGAGTTGTGATGGTGACACCAAGGCTGCTGGTGGGAGAGCAGAGCAGGAAGGATAAAGAGACGAGGCCAGACAGGGAGTGTACGAGCTAAAGCAAGTGGAGAACGATGAAGGACAGAGAGTGGGAGAGGAAGAAACATCTGTTGAAGAACAAAGTATAGGAGAGATAG
Source organism: Thymallus thymallus (assembly GCA_023634145.1). Classification (NCBI taxonomy): domain Eukaryota; kingdom Metazoa; phylum Chordata; class Actinopteri; order Salmoniformes; family Salmonidae; genus Thymallus; species Thymallus thymallus. The sequence goes on from CM042399.1 coordinate 21,944,809, forward strand.
AAAGCGAGGGAAGGGGCCAGTGAGGGCAGACAGATTGAAGGAGAGGGTGAGAAAGAGGTGGTGTGAAGGGGAGGATAGATGGGAAAGGGTGTTCGATTTAGAGCGCCTCCTCCTCTGAGTGTGTGCGGTGTGTTTGCATGTATACAGTGCCTTCGGAAAGTATTCAGACCCCTTGACTCTTTCCACATTTTGTTACATTACAGCCTTATTCTAAAATGTAAAATGTTTTTTTCCCTCATCAATCTACACACAATACCCCATAATGACAAAGCCAAAACAGGTTTTTAGAAATGTTTGCTAATTTATCTATATATATATATATATATACACATAAGAACCTGACTAGTCTCCCAGTCCCTGCTGCTTAAAAACATCCCCACAGCATGATTCTGCCATCCCCATGATTCACCGTAGGGATGGTGCCAGGGTTCCTCCAGACATGACGCTTGGCATTCAGGCCAAAGAGTTCAATCTTGGTTCAATCACTCCAATCAAGTTGTAGAAACATCTCAAGGATGATCAATGGTAACAGGATGCACCTCAATTTCTGTCAGGTCCAGACTGTGGGGAAGCCGCCCGGCATCTCTATGTTTGTCTGGTGGCTATGGTCAGGGCCTGACAGAGGAGAGAGCTCTAGTAAAGTCTATGTTTGGTTTTTGTTGGTCCCCAATTAGAGGCAGCTGCCCTGCGATGTCTCTAATTGGGGATCCTATTTAAGTTCATGGTTTTCCCACCTTGGTGTGGATCTTTGTGTGTTTGTGCTATGTGCACACCAGTTCGTGGTTGTGGCTGCTCCTTTGTTGTTTTGCTTTGATTCCAATAAAGGTATGTCAATATACTACTGCTCAGCGCCTCGGGTCTTGCCTAAGAACCATGACAATTTCGAGTCTCATAGCAAAGGGTCTGAATACTTATGTAAATAAGGTATTTCTCTTTTTAATACGTTTGCAAAAATGTCTAAACCTGTTTTCGCTTTGTCATTATGGGGTATTGTGTGTAGATTGATGAGGAAAATATTTTATTTAATACATTTTAGAATAAGGTTGCAACGTAACAAAATGTGGAAAAAGTCTAGGGGTCTGAATACTTTCCGAAGGCACTGTGTGCGTGGGTGTGAGGCGACTCTGGCAGCAGGAGACACAGGCTGGTGGACTCAAACTGTGGAATTTGTAATTAGTTTCTGCCATAAATCTCTGACTTATGATACTGTCGGCAGCCAACAACTGCCCTTCCTCTCCCTCACTCTCTCTCCCTCACTCTCTCAGCCTCCCTCTTAATTATGTGATATTGCTGATTCAGGCTCCAGTGTGCAGTTGGGAGGAGAATGTGGTGAATCAGTATCAGTGTCCAGCCAGGAAGCCAATCGGAGAGAGTGAGACAATGAGGGAGGTGAGAAGGAGAGGATGACAGAAAGGTGGGATAGAATAACTGGGAGGAGGGAGTAAGAGAGGTATGGAACATGTAACCAACCAGGGTAAAGGAAAAGAGATGAGGGGGTGAAGAGACAAGCAGCATGACTGAAAGATGGTCGGAGGTGAGGGAAGAGAGTGGAAGGGAGGGAGAGATAGAGAGCATGGCAGTGGTCTTAAACTAGGACACAGACACTCTAGAGCTGCATGAGCCTGATTGCAGTAACACAATGTTAGCAAACATTCATTGTGGTCCACTGGATCCATGTAGGACAGCTGTTGTTGTGTTGATGGTGTCTAGTCTGAACGTTGGCCCACAGCTGTTTGAGGAGACTTCTCACAAACACATGTCCCTGACTATGAAGTGTCACTCAAACAAACCAGTGAGGAAGAGGAGCAGAAGTAGTGGATTCTTCCACAGCTGGGATTCTTCCACCTACTTACTCTGAAGACACAGCAAAAATCAATGTGAATTTTGGGAGGACAAAAGCACTTGATTTACGCATCTATATCAGACACTAACCACATTTCCATCCACAGTTTTTATGCTAGTAAAATCATACCAACTCAACAGTTTTTGTGACAAAACTAACGGTACAGTTGAAAAGTACATGAAAACCTATGGGGAAAAAGTACATTTTGTGTGCACTACCTTATCAGTTTTATCCGCAACAATGATTTTTATCAGCAACAAGTCTATTTGGTGTGTATGTGCGTGCGTGCATGTGTCTGTGTATGTTCGTGTGTGATCACGTTCGTGCAGCTGGGCACCAAGAAGCTGTGCATCTGGCACAGTGAATATGCACACACACACAAACAAACACACAACAGGGGGGTGGCCAGCTGCATGTGTTTGTTTAGGCCAGTCTCACTCCTGAGACGTATGTATGTGTACTGTTTGGTTTGGCTTTTCCCTATATGGGTGATTCTACAGAAGTGGTGAAAATTGAACTCCCACCCCAAAAAAACAATTTATATACATCATGATATGTTCTAATTCAATCAAAGGCCATGACAAACATATTGTTGAATTAATATATTACAAAGTCATTGTTCATACACCTATTTCTATTGAGAGGTGGTTGCCCCACACCCTAACTCCTTTTAACACTATTTCAATAGAAATAGAACTTAAGTTGTTGTCACGAGTGGGTGCATGGAGCGACCAAGACGCAGCGCAGGGATTATAGTTTGACATGTTTTAATACTATGTATATAATAGACATGAACAAACTATCCAACACAAAAACAACAAAACGATACAAACGTAAATTGGCACACTTACTGTTCCGTGAGCTTCGAAATGTACACGATACGTAGCACACTGATGTTTCACCATGACTGGAGAATTAATAACCCACAACCCGGTGTGAAACCTACAAACCCATGTAGGATCTCTAATTAGAGACAATGCGCAGCAGCTGCCTCTAATTAGGGATCCAACACAAACCACCACCAGAAAGAGAACGAAAAGACCTGTCAGACTCTGACCATGGTTACATAGAGAAGCAAATAGGCTTCTCTATGGCCAGAGCCTGACAGTTCTTCTATTATTACATTGAAAGATACTGATCTAATTACTAGTTTTGTCCCATACTTTGGTGTCACTACCGAAACACACATGTTAAAAGACTGTAGAATGAATGTGCGTTAAGCCACACCCCTACAAATATCACCAGGAGATTAGATTGCACCCCTCTCCAGCATGGCTACATGGCGTGTAGTCTGTCTGAAAACATTTAGGAGAAAATGAGTGAGCAAGTTATTAAATCTTCATGTATTTTTAAGAAGTGTCACTACCGAACAGCTAATATATCAATAAATATGTAAACGTATGGATTTGGGACTAAAATATATGTTTACGGGGATGTACATATGTCCAACTGAAAGATAGCCAGCCATATGTTAGCTATGGGAATTCTTTGCCTGTGTACGTGTCCAAAATATTTACAAATTGTCCAAATTGAAAAGGTCACAACCAAAACAATTGACACTATAGAGATCTCATCTTTGAATCTGTGCCATTATGGCGTCTGTGACAGCACGGGCAGCACCATTGAGACTTTCTCCATTTTAAAGTTGCATGCGCCATGCTCTACCAACTAAGCTACCGAGGACCACCATGTGGGTAGTGGACAAGTGCACACTTCAGGAAAAAAGAGTATTGAGATGCATAGCTATTTGGCCAAATCATAGATGTCTATAATGTGCTGTACTGTACTGTGCTCTACTTTACTGTACCCTACTGTACTGTACTGTACTATGCTCTACTATACTGTACCCTACTGTACTGTATTCTGTACTCTTCTATACTGTACCCTACTGTACTCTACTGTGCTCTACTGTACTGTACTCAAGTTTACTCTACTTGCGTTTCTTACAATTCAAGAAAGGGCCCATGAACTCTTGATCTAGTGGTCTTGGTCTTGAGATCACTCAAGACCACATAAATTCAAGCTTGAACTTTTCACGGTCTCAACTCACTGGGTCTGGATCTTGGGACCAATGTCCTGGTATAAATCTTGGTCTTGGCTCTTACCCTGGAGGAGCTGCAGCACCCCTGATAAATTGAAATACACTTGCCAAAGTTATAGAGTTACTGCTGTCTGTTCAGAAATAAATGAAATAATTCACAATAGCCTACTACAACATGAAAAATCATATAATTTAGCCACAGAGGATCAACAGCTTCTTTAAAAAAACAAGTGCCTAGCTGTGGAGTATAGCCCAATAACAAGGCATAGCCTACAGTGGAAAGCAAATGGCTCCTCCTGAAAAAAGCAGACTAATCTGTCTGCTGTAGGCTACCAAAATATTTGATCAACTACCAAATAGGCCTATTGTTTTACAAAATAAAACGAGAGAGAGAGGCGTTCACCAGCGAGTAAGCTTTGCATCATTGGGTGAGACAGTGAAACTGTAAAGCAGTTTTAGGACTATAATGTCCTCATTGTAGCCTACAATATGTGACTCCACACACCTAGAGCTAGGCTATTGATGGATTCAAGACAGGGTAGTTTTTATTGATCTCATATTCTCAGTTTGTCAGAATCAAAGTAGCCTGTCATTTTAATAATTTGTGCAGTGTTATGGTGCTTTCAAGGCAACAAGGAACACTGAAAAAAACAAGGTTGAATCATGACGTCAGTGATCTTCAGGTCGGAAATTCAGAGCTCTAGAATGAGGCCTGAGTTCCCAACTTGGAATTCCGAGCTGGATGACAGCTTGTTTCCCCCCCCCCCCCCCCCCGAGTACCCAGTTGAAGTCGGAAGTCTGAGATTTCCCACTTTCTAGTTCCCATGTTTTGAACGCGGCATTAAAGGTTATGCCGAAGTCGAAAAGGCCACATTTTTCCCGGATCCTAGGCCACTAAAAATGTGCAACTTCTGTTGTGCCTCTACTCTACTGCCCTACCAAGCAAAAGGGCAGTAACTGCTCATTCTAACTGAGAAAAAGGGCTTCAAAGTTTTTTCATTGTCCAGCCAAATTAGTTGTAGTTGTCTTACTATGAGGTAATGTTTTATTCATATTGACCCTGACCTCTGACATGACCTTTGACCCTAGATGGCTGTTACCTTCTTGCTTGGAACAACCACTGGAATATGTTTCCATGACGATTTGTTTTTACACAAACTTGTGTTCATAAATGTATTTGTATGTGGAGGTCAGTTTCATATTAGATACTTGTATCAGCAAAGAAAAATCAGTAATACTAAGGTAAACCATAGACACTGCAGCCCTAAGCTTGGTGAAACCAAGGTAAAAGGCAGTTTCCCTTGGTTTCACTAACTTACTGAAAACATGACCTCCCATTTTCTCCATAACACAACACAATGGAGGCAGGATATGTGTCCACATGACAAAGCATGTATCTAATGTATCAAAAATGTAATTTACAAATTTTTTACCAAATGTGCAGTTACTGCTCTTTTGCTTGGTATGGCAGTCCACTGCTTTATGCCGCTACGCAAATGCAATGATATGCATGCAATGCTTTACTATAAAGGGTATTTTTTTCTCATGCGTTCCAGTACCTAAGAGCTCCCTAGTCATTACCCTCTCCCTCTCACGCTCCCAATTTACAAATTAACATCTGTACAATGTCAGATATACAGATGTAATGTTTAACATTTTGAGTTTGCATCACAATGTTACATTTTATATACAGTGGGGAGAACAAGTATTTGATACACTGCCGATTTTGCAGGTTTTCCCACTTACAAAGCATGTAGAAGTCTGTAATTTTTATCATAGGTACTCTTCAACTGTGAGTGACGGAATCTAAAACAAAAATCCAGAAAATCACATTGTATGATTTTTAAGTAATTCATTTGCATTTTGTTTTTGATACATCAGAAAAGCAGAACTTAATATTTGGTACAGAAACCTTTGTTTGCAATTACAGAGATCATACGTTTCCTGTAGTTCTTGACCAGGTTTGCACACACTGCAGCAGGGATTTTGGCCCACTCCTCCATACAGACCTTCCCTCCAAAGATTTTCTATTGGGTTCAGGTCTGGAGACTGGCTAGGCCACTCCAGGACCTTGAGATGCTTCTTACGGAGCCACTCCTTAGTTGCCCTGGCTGTGTGTTTCGGGTCATTGTCTTGCTGCAAGACCCAGCCACGACCCATCTTCAATGCTCTTACTGAGGGAAGGAGGTTGTTGGCCAAGATCTCGCGATACATGGCCCCATCCATCCTCCCCTCAATACGGTGCAGTCGTCCTGTCCCCTTTGCAGAAAAGCATCCCCAAAGAATGATGTTTCCACCTCCATGCTTCACGGTTGGGATGGTGTTCTTGGGGCTGTACTCATCCTTCTTCTTCCTCCAAACACGGAGAGTGGAGTTTAGACCAAAAAGCTCTATTTTTGTCTCATCAGACCACATGACCTTCTCCCATTCCTCCTCTGGATCATCCAGATGGTCATTGGCAAACTTCAGACGGGCCTGGACATGCGCTGGCTTGAGCAGGGGAACCTTGCGTGCGCTGCAGGATTTTAATCCATGACGGCGTAGTGTGTTACTAATGGTTTTCTTTGAGACTGTTGTCCCAGCTCTCTTCAGGTCATTGACCAGGTCCTGCCGTGTAGTTCTGGGCTGATCCCTCACCTTCCTCATGATCATTGATGCCCCACGAGGTGAGATCTTGCATGGTGCCCCAGACCGAGGGAGATTGACCGTCATCTTGAACTTCTTCCATTTTCTAATAATTGCGCCAACAGTTGTTGCCTTCTCACCAAGCTGCTTTTTTTAATTAATTATGAAATTCTGAACATTTTTAATAACATTCCACCCATGACTGCAGCAAAGGGCTACTCAAAATGATTACTACTGTGCATGGTTCTTCCTTTATTGCAACTTTTTCACTATGTTTCGGTAGTGACACATTTTGTGGGGTGTAAAGGAATTCAGGTAAATATGTCAAATATGCAATACAAACAAAGTGTGTGAGTAGTATACAGTGCATTCGGAAAGTATTCGACCCCTTTCCTTTTTCCAAAATGTTGTTATGTTACAGCCTTATTCTATGGATTAAATTAATTTAAAAAAAATGTTTCACTAATCAATCTACACACAATACACCATAATTACAAAGTGAAAACAGGTTCTTAGAAATCTGTGCAAATGTATTAAAAATAAAAAACAGAAATACCTTATTTACATACTGTACGTATTCAGACCATTTGCTATGAGACTCGAAATTGAGCTCAGGTGCATCCTGTTTCCAACCTTGAGATGTTTCTACAACTTGATTGGAGTCCACCTGTAGTACATTCAATTGATTGGACATGATTTGGAAAGGCAAACACCTGTCTTTATAAGGTCCCACAGTCGACAGTGCATGTCAGAACAAAAACCAATCCATTTCTGCAGCATTGAAGGTCCCCAAGAACACAGTGGCCTCCAATTGGGGGAGAAGGGCCTTGGTCAGAGAGGTGACCAAGATCCCGATGGTCACTCTGACAGAGCTCTAGAGTTCCTCTGTGGAGATGGGAGAACCTTCCAGAAGGACAACCATCTCCGCAGCACCACCAATCAGGCCTTTATGGTAGAGTGGCCAGACGGAAGCCACTCCTCAGTAAAAGGCACATGAAAGCCCACTTAGAGTTTGCCAAAATGCACCTAAAGGCCATGAGAAACAAGATTATCTGGTCTGATGAAACCAAGATTGAACTCTTTGGCCTGAATGCAAAGTGTCACGTCTAAAGGAAACCTGGCACCATCCCTACAGGTGAAGCATATTGGTGGCAGCATCATGCTGTGGGGATGTTTTTCAGTGGCAGGGACAGAGAGATCCTTGATGAAAACCTGCTCCAGAGCACTCAGGACCTCAGACTAGGGCAAAGGTTCACCTTCCAACAACCCTAAGCACACAGCCAAGACAACACAGGAGTGGCTACGGGACAAATCGCTGCCAAAGGTGCTTCAACAAAGTACTGAGTAAAGGGTCTGAATACTTATGTAAATTTAATATTTCCGTTCTTTATTTTTAATACATTTGCCAAAAATGTCAAAAAAACTGTTTTTGCTTTGTCATTATGGGGTATTGTGTGTCGATTGATGAGGGGGGAAAAACGTAACGTAACAAAGTCTGGAAAAAGTCAAGTGGTCTGAATACTTTCCGAATGCACTGTATACAGTATGTCTACCTGACATACAATATGTTGGAAGACGTGTGCTGAAAATTTGGGAAAAATAGTATACACATTTTTTTTTTCAACCCTCAATTTGCAGCACTTCTGTAGAATGACCCATATTTTTTCAGTTAATTTGAACCCCAGAAACCCATGTAAGGAAGAACCAGCCATGAGTTGCCCAATGATGTCTCCCTCCCAGAGGAGCTAAATGCCTGCTATGCTTGCTTTGAGGTAAACAACACCAAGCCATGCATGAGGGCTTCCGCTGTTCCTGGGCAACTGTGTGATCTCGGTCTCCGTGGCTGACGTGAGACTTTTAAAAAGGTTAACACTCGTAAGGCCGTGGGACCAGACTGAATACCAGGGCGTGTCCTCAGAGCATGCACAGATAAACTGGCTAGTGTCTTCACTGACATGTTCAAACTCTCATTGTCCCAGTCTGTAATACCAACATGTTTTAAGCTGACCACCATTGTTCCTGTTCCCAAAAACTCTAAGGTAACCTGCCTTAATGACTATCTTCCTGTAGTACTCACATCATGAAGTGCTTTGAAAGGCTGGTCAAGGCACACAACACCATCATCCCAGATACGCTGGACCCACTCCAATTTGCATACCACCCCAACAGATCCATAGACGACACAATCTCAATTGCACTTCACACTGCTCTCTCACACTTGGACAAGAGGAATACCTACTTGACTACAGCTCAGCGTTTAACACCATAGTCCCCTCCAAGCTCGTCACCAAGCTAGGGACCCTGGGACTGAATAATGATGCGCCGACCCCAGGTGGTGAGGGTAGTCAACAACACCTGACCCTGAACACGGGGACCCCCCAGGGGTGTGTGCTAGTACCCTCCTGTACTCCCGGTTCACCCACGACTGTGGCCACGCACGGCTCCAACACCATCGTCAAGTTTGCTGACGACACAACGGTGGTAGGCCTGATCACCAACAGCGATGAGACAGCCTACAGGGAGGAGGTCAGAGACCTGGCAGTGTGGTGCAAGGACAACAATATCTCCCTCAACATCAGAAGGACCAAGGAGCTGATCGTGGACTACAGGAAACAGGGGCCCAGTACATCACTGGGGCTGAGCTCCCTGCCATCCAGGACCTTTATACCAGGTGGTGTCAGAGGAAGGCCTGGAAAATTGTCAAAGACTGTTGTCTCTGCTATCATCCGGCATCAGGTCTCGGACCAACAGGCTCTGAGACAGCTTCTATCTCCAAGCAATAATAATATCTAATATATGTTCACACACAACACACACACACACACACATACTGACACCACACACACGAACGCACACACACTATCACAAATGTACACAACCACTTATCATATAAGATGCTGCTACTTTTTGCTCTTACTATCTATACTGATGCCTAGTCACATTACCCCCGCCAACATGTACATATCTACCTCAACTACCACATACTCCGGCACATTGATATAGTATCGGTAGTCCTTGCATATAGCTTTATTCTTGTGTGTTTTATTTCTCATGTGTTTTTATTTTCTTATTTAAGTCTGCATCATTGGAAAGTGCTTGTAGGCAAGTATTTGTTGCATTTGGCACGTGACATATAACATTTAATTTGATGTAAAAAAAATAAATAAATAAATGTAGGATTAGATCCATTCACAATGATGAACCTTAAATCCAACTCAGCCAACTCCTATATGCTCGTCACACGCTATTGCTCACATACAATGTTCCTTCTTATTTTTTCGTCACTGAGCAAATTTCAAGTCTGCTGACAGCAAACTTTAACGTTCTGAAAGTTCTGTGCAACTTCTGGCACACGTTTACTGTGAATACTGAGGCTGTACCCGCTTTAAGTTACAGTTATAACAGTGGCCAAGTAGGCTACTGTGTTAAAATGTTATGTGAGAAAATGCACCCCATAACATTTTAACATGGCAATAGCTCTTCTATCATTCAGCCTACAGTAGCAGCTAATGTGTGGTGTTCAATATAGGCCTACATGCCGCAATAATTTTTGAAAAAACATGCAGGGCTTAACACTAACCTGTCTATCCACTTGTTCTTCAGACAAGGTGACTGAAAATGTGGTGTTTGATGCAAGAAACCATTTTACAAAATAAAGTTCATTATTATTCCCATACTGCCGCTCTATGTATCATGTACCGTGTATCTGTCTTTTGTATACTTTCGTTGTATTTTGCACCTGCCCTGTGTTTTTGTTGTAGCTGCTTGACAATGAAATTTCCCCCCCGGGGGAGCAATAAAGTACCTATCTATCTATCTATCTATCTATCTATCTATCTATCTATCTATCTATCTATCTATCTATCTATCTATCTATCTATCTATCTATCTATCTATCTATCTATCTATCTATCTATCTATCTATCTATCTATCTATCTATCTATCTATCTATCTATCTATCTATCTATACCATTATTAAAAATAAAATAAATAGAGAATCAGATAAATGATGCTACCCTCTGCCTATTGGCTACTTAGCTTATTCAAGCCTGTCTCAAAATACCACACTGCCCCTTTAAGAATGCTCTTTACACACATTTGTGCTCTTGTAGGAAGCAACCACTCCCCTATCGCTGACAAAAAACTAGCAAAGAATATGAACAAATTTGCACACTTGCCTTTATGCAGCTCTGGCTTTGATCTCAAAACAAGCGCATCTACTCACAACCACTCATGCTGTAAACACAGTCCAGTTGCATATAGGGATACTGCAGCTCTGATTGGTACGGGCTGAGTTGAGCCTGTCAATGCAATAGAATCCTTCTCCGGTGCATTCTGCCTACAAGAAAATACTTTGCATAGTTCGTTTTGCGTACTAAGTCTTGCATAGTTTGTTTTGTTTTGGTATGTTGTTTTGAAAGTGGCTAATATTTGCATATCCCACAGTAGAGGGAAACTTTGATAATGTTAACAAAAGGGGAAAACTAGAAAGTTGAATGAAGTTCAATCTCGTGCTTCTATGCGCTGGCTGATATTTCTTCTGCATGGCAGTCCCAGGGTAGCTGCGCGCAGCTTAGAGGGAACATTGCTCACATACCTTAGTTAAGTATGTTTTCACAGAGAACAACCACATAAGAGTCCCTAGAAGCTTTTTCTGAGGATGGGATGAGAGCAACATTCATCTTGTTTATCTCCTGTAACCTACAGTATATCATCATGTCCTATTGATTTTACATTGGGTGGTTGTGCTGATGGGAACTCCACAGGCTGCAATGAGAGGTGGCTGCAGGAGTGAGATGGTAGCTGAGGCTATAAAGAGATGGGCAATATTAAGCATAGAGGTGGTCAGCATTCCTTATATTATCTATTCTTCCATCCATCTTTTTGTCTATTCTGTCAGTCTCTCTCTCTCTCTTTCTTTTAAGGTGTCTGTGCTTCTTTCCACTCCACTATCTATCCCATCCCCCTCTTCGTGTATCTCTTTTCGTCTCCCTTTTTTTTCTATACTTATCTCCCCTCTCTCTCCCCTTCTCTCAATCCCTCCCTCAAAATGCTGTTTGATACACCTGAGTGCCGGCGAGCTTCTCTATTCACTCCATGCTCTCTCTCTCTTTCTCTCTCTCTGCCTCTATCTGTCCCTCTCTCACCAATCTCCCATTACTCTCTACCCTCTCCCCGTCTTTTCCCTGCACTACACCTGTGTGCAAGTGGACATTTCCGAACCCATCCCTCTCTTCTGCGCTTTCCCTCTCGTTCTCTTTCTCTCTCTCTGCCTCCCCCTCTCTCTCTCCCTCTGAGCTGCTCATTATACCTGATACTGCTCTGCTGCTCCTGAATTCTCTCTACCCTTTTGGAATGTTAAACAGACCCTTTCCGTCTCTCTCTCCCTCCCTCCCTCCCTCCCTGCCTCACTCTCACTGTCACCGCAGTACTGAAAACTTATAGGATTCTGTCTCAGTCATATCCATTAGACATCACATCGTCCATCTCTAGCCAATTAATGCTCTTTGGCTTATTCTGTGTGATACAGAACCCTCTGAAAGTTTGCCAGGCTCCCTGCCTGCTCAGTTTTTTAGGTGCCTAGGACCGTTTTCCACCACTGTTTGTGTGTATGTGTGTATGTCTGTGTGTGTGTGTGTATGTCTGTGTGTGTGTGTGTGTGTGTGTGTGTGTGTGTGTGTGTGTGTGTGTGTGTGTGTGTGTGTGTGTGTGTGTGTGTGTGTGTGTGTGTGTGTGTGTGTGTGTGTGTGTGTGTGTGTGTGTGTGTGTGTGTGTGTGTGTGTGTTTGGAGAAAGGAGGTATTTTTCAACCTCTCTCACATAATGTTCTTCATGACAGATTACTCATTTTTCACCTCTCTTCTTTTCACCCTCCTCCTCTCTCTCAGTTTCACCCTCCTCCTCCTCCTCCTCCTCCTCCTCCTCCTCCTCCTCCTCCTCCTCCTCCACTCTCTCTCCTCTTTCTTTAATGGGGGAGTATTGACAAAAGCAGTGATAGTGGTTTGGCTCTACGCATTGTGTGGTGATGGGGGAGGGGAGAGAAATGGACTCAAGCCCACCCTTAGATCTGTAGAGGACACATAAACAGACAACAAACAGTATCAACGCAAATCCAGTCAAAGACACTATTAGGCTTGATGGGTCATCAAATAACTTTGCATCAGCATTGACACATTCACATATACAGATAAAATCAAAAGAAAAAGTTAAATCTAAAGAAAAACAAACTTTAGATTCAGGATATTCTTGCAGCACTTTTTGCAGCACAACATAATCATCAACGCTGTTCCAGTCTGTTTATACTGCTTCCAAAAACTAATGTCATAATAGAAGGCCTTTCTCCAGCGGTATAAATACTGTGTCTTATTTGTAAAGTATGTTTGCGACATGTTCAGAAATGTGCTGCCTGCCAGCCTGCTGCTCCTGCTAGAGAACCCCCCCCCCCACACCAAATCCAAGCACAGTTGTAACTCAGGTCATATCCTTATTTCTTTTAACTCTGGTAAGGTTCCATGACTTGGGTGGATTTTGCCCAGGCCAGGCTAATTGCAGTTCTGCTCTCCACCTCCTCATTCCTCCCCCTCTGTCGCCTCTCTCTTTCCTTCAGCACTCACTCTCTCTTTCTCTCTCAGTGTAATTATCTGACTGGCTCTACTTAATGTTTGCTATCACACTCTCCCTCCTCATCTTTACTTACTCTGCAGATTACTCACCATCTCTACCTCTCTTTCTCTTGCCCTCTCTCTCATCTTCCTTCTTGTCCTGCCAACTGTATTTCAGCTATGTTTCTACTGCTGCTCTCACGATCACTATATTAAAACATCTGTTGTCCCTCTTTACCTGTGTCTTCCAGCCTTTCTGTCACTCAATCTCTGTCTTTTCACTCTCTCATTCTCTCTACCTGATTCTCACTTTCTTCCTCTCTCTCTCTCTCTCTCTCCCTCCACCTCTACCCCTCCCTGACACAGCTGAAACCCTACTGTCTGCTCTGCCAGTGTGTGTGTATGCGTGCCTACTTCCCTGCCTGCCTGGTATCACCATGGTGACAGGTTGGTGCTATTTTACCTCGTCTCTTCTTGGCAAGGGTACTGGTTCTGGGCCGAATGTGTCCTAGTCCCCAGGCCAATAGGCTCTGACGCCAACGGTCCACACTGACCCTGCAAGCTCCACCATATGGAGCCCACATATGGGCCTCATCTATAAGACATACAAGCCTGGAGGTCCCACTGTTCTACAGATACAGAACCAAACCATGAAGCCCTCTCCAGGTACAGAACAAATCATTAGTGCTAGCATTTTAGAGATGTCACAATAAGGCTTAGGACTATGCATTATGTATAACAAAGCAGAGCACAATCTAATTTATACGCAGTTCAATCAAACTCGCAATCCCGGTTAAAGGGGTTTGATTGACTATGGCACCCTGTTAATTCAGTTGATTAAATCTAGAATTTCATCAAAATGCAAAAAAATACAATTTGTAAAAATGTATTTCTTATAACCCTCTATATCAGGCTAATGAACACATAATGAGATAATATTTACATACGGAATAGCCTGCCTACACTAGAATACTGTAAATGTTAAGTTTACTTACACATAAATGTCCAAGCCACACCCCTTCTGTAAACCATCATTACCATGTTAGATCAAATGATAGCTGAACAGCCTATTAAGCATTACAGGCATTTGCACACAAGTCAATGTTTGCTTTTCAAGTGCTCCTCAGGTTAACTAAAAATAAACACCGTGACATTTTTCTGTTCTAATATCGTCGCTGTCAGCCGTCTACACCAGAACCCGAGATCTCCTCTTGGGGCATACATGTAGTTGTAGTCCGTATTCGGGAGGTCCGCCCTAGCCAAAATAACAGCGTTCGACGTGAATAACTACTCTACCCAGCAACCCCAACGCTCAGCAGAAGCTGGCTTTTTGCTCTTCTAGAGGGTTTCCCATTTAAACAAACACGGTGCTGAAGATGGCGGAGAGTTAATAGGGAAAAGAAGAAGCTATTGGTGCGCTCACAGAGATATATCTATTTGGTGAGTTAACTACATTTTACCTTTACGCGCTCCTTTTAATCAAGCTTGGTTTTACGCACGACGGCATTGTCCCTCGTTCGGTTGGACGGAAATGCCCCGATATCGTTTTTCACTGATGTGTAGTAGGACTCTATATACTCGTCATAACACAATAATATACGCTACCTTGCACGGGTACTGTGCATGCCCGTTTTATTTTGACAGCAAAAGTGTTTGTTGTTTGTAGAGGCGCTCCAAGACAAGGTCATGGATTTTGGTGTAGGTATAGCACGCTATATACATGGTTTGTGACATGTTAGTGGGGTTGAATGTATTTGTTATAGCTGAGGAATTTAAAATAAAGTGCCCGTTCGTTTGGACCTCTAACTTTGATGGAAGGTTTTTTTCTAAGTTATTAAGAAGACAATGTTTTAAAACGTGTGTATGTGCCTTGTACCCTTGGCGCAGACAACACATAATACATTCTAGTATTTTTCTGACTAGTAGGCTAGCTTACTTTATGACATGTTGCTTTCATTCAGCAAGTTCATGTCGCCCGGCGGTGAAGGGGTAAAGTCTAACCAGCTCAAATTTAAATACCCCTCTCACTCACTCACTCACTCACACACACTTCTATATATTCCTTCAGCGTGTGTTGCTCAATTCTTATATTTGCATTGCTGCTCGATCTTGTGAAAATGTCAGTTTATATTGAAAATGTGATAGGCTTCTACTGACGTTGTAGCAAGGCGCAAATGTTGTTATTGTATGTTTGCGTTCGATACAAGGAGAGGGGTTGAAGAAATGGGCCTTTGTGTTAGAAATGCCAGGGTCGATTTCCAGTAGTCTATCGCTGCTCCATCATTTATCCCATGAAAGAATATTGTCCTATAGCTGAATGATATAGGAACAATTCTACGTTAAATAGGTGGTGGGCGAAGCTGAAAAGAGTGAAGTTGACTGATCCCCGACGAGGGAGGAGCAGATTTTTTTTGTATATGACAGTAAAACATTGTTATGATGACTATAAAATGTGTTGGCACCTTCAATTCTTGCACATTTTATCAGCTTGATTTTTAAACCAGATGAGTTCTCAAAAAGCAACTGCTCAATAGCATAGTGGGCATGCATAATGTCGGATACATTTGAATTTAAGGCATGGAGAATGTTAAAGAGCCTGTAGGATTATAGAAAAAGCATTTGGGAAATTCATGTTTGAGTTTCAAATACTACATTTTCAGTGAATGTGAGTATATTTAGGTGGTTTAAATGATTAACTTTCCTACTAACCTCCTTAAAGTTGACTGTGCCAAATCATTATTCTACTAACTATGACTGTGTGTGATACATGTTTTCCATAATGTACGTACCATGAATATACATTAGAACAAAGTACATTGTCACAAATAATGTTTCACCATTTATTGAGTGTGGAGTCAAATAGCAAAGGTGTCTCAGGTAGTATTTGAAGTATTTAAATATAGTGTAACCAACCAATCAATATATATCAAGTGCCATGGATGGCACAATCTTACAATGTTGCAGTCCAGAAATGAGAGCTTTACCATCTATGCCAAAAGCTTGGGCCTCTGATGGAGACTGTAGAACTGTCCTCAACACATGCTTCAGTATTTCCCCTTCTCTCTAGGAGCATTTGTGGGCCCAGGCCCCATATGCATATCGAAAGGATCCCACCCTAGTCACCAATGTAGCTGACCGATGTAGAGCGAGACAAGGACCATAGTAGAATGCAATCTAAAACTTGTGTGGTCCAGAGACGAGGACTCCACCATCTATATATACAGATTATACATTCAATTCCGTCTTTGAGATGCTCAAACAAGCATGTGTATCTGTAGTTGTTCTTCAACTCTAAAATGCACTACATTGTAAGACAAAAGGCAAATGTATATGTGGTCCCAATATTTAAATAGTGACGGCAGGGTTAGTCCAAACTGCAGTAGGATGGTTCTCCTCACAGGTGAGCAAATCAACCCATGCTTGGTAAAAAGCACTTGGACACAGGAGAGCTGAATAGATGATGTGAGACAAGAGAGACAAGAATTAATAAAATAAATCATCACAAGAAAGAAATGTAGTTTGTGAGCTAGAAAATGAACATTCAGACAGTCTGAGGCAGGCTGCTCTGCACTCATCCTACTATTGACAGGGATAATGTGGCATTTGTTATTTGTCAGTATGAATGAAATTAGTGGGTCTTGCCTTGATTACTGTATTAGATTTACACTACTTGTCCTATAGATTTTTGTAGGGTGGCAGGTAGCCTAGCGGTTAGAGCGTTGGACCTGTAACCGAAAGGTCTCCCGTTCGAATACCCGAGCTGACAATGTGAAAAACCTGTCGATGTGTCCTTGAGCAAGGCACTTAACCCTAATTTGCTCCAGGTGCTGACCCTGTAGGTAGGCCGTCATTGTAAATATGAATTTGTTCTTAACTGACTTGCCTAGTTAAATAAAGGTTACATTATTTATTTTTATATTTAAGTCTTCTATTATTACTTGGAAAAAACTGATTGCTAAAACGCTCCTTGTCCCGTAATGACATGCTAGCTAGTGATAAAGTTATCTGCTCTTGCTAGCTACAGTAGCAAACATATCTACTTGTTGTAACTAGCTAACTAGCAGTCTAGTTACATTTCTAAGGTTGCTGTGTTCTAAGTTGGGAGTCATTTTACAGCTTGCCTTGATGTTAATTTGTTTAATAACAAAATAATTAGATTACAAATATATAAACAATGCGTTACCTGATAGCAGTTTGTTGGATAGAGATCTCTTGTCTACTACCTTAGATACGGATAACGGGAATGGCAGAAGTGATCAGCAGAGATAGTACCATGGATAGTACACTTTTGATTGGTTTACAGTTTAGTACTCAGCGGTGTTGCCTGTCCAGCTAGCGAACATAAACTTAAGTATTTTGAAAATATTTGCAAGAATTGACATTGCCAAGAAATGGAAATGTGTTCAGAAGAAATAAATGTACACTATGTGAAAAAAACAGCTCCTCCGACGACAGAGATCGATCATCTCGAAAACTAAATCAGATAGTTTGCTACGGCCCACCAACTAAAAATACTGACACTGAGACTCATTTTTTTTTACATTAAAATGTATGCCAAGCAAAAACCAAACCATACACCTATATGTAGAAGTCTACTTTTAACAATTGCCACAGAACATTTGACTAAAACACATTTACTTGAGGAACAGTGCAGATGCAAAGTTTGGTAACAGAATTGCAGTAAAATTATTTTTTGTGTAACCATGCTTTCCAAAAACTATTTTAAAAATCTACTCTGAATTAAGATTCAAAGATGTCTGCAGAAAGAATGGGGTGTCAGCTATGATATGACACCTTGAGTTTGAAGTGGATCAACACCCGGTAAAAGAATAAGAGCAACAGAATGACATAATGGGTCCCTGATCTGTACTATACAGAAATGCAGAATTATGGGTGTCATTCTCTTCATGGCGATGTATCCTGGATAGGTACACAAGGATAGAACATTTGAATATCCTCCTTTGTATGCTTGGGTATTATTCTACACACTGGCAATTATTCTAATGACCTCCGCCCCCAAACAAGACCAAATTTGGTTGGTCCAGATCTGATCAAATCTGCATCAATCATAGATGTCTATGTTTCAAAAGTTTGGACATCACGGTACAGCACAGTAGAGCATTGCATAGCACAGTAAAGCTTAGTAGATTCAGTACAGTTGAGGACAGTACAGTAAAGAAATGTACAGTAAAGAAAATAAGGGGATAGATGGGTACAGTACAGCAGAGTACAGTACATTTCAGTAGAGTATATTATAGTGTGCTCTACTGTAATGTACTATACTGAACTATACTCTACTTTTCTTTTCTGTACTGTACTCTACTGTGCTCTACTGTACTGTGAGCTACTGTGCTGTGCTCTACCGCAACTGTGTATTGTGACTACTTTGATTGCCCATTGTGTCATTCTGTTACAGATTTTTTGGTATCTGATTTGGTAACAGAGTGACACGTTTTAATCACTTAATAATTAATAAAGAAAATGATCAGTAAATACACTAACTAATTGATAGGTCTACCTTCTTTGTTAGTTCTATTAACTTTCATAATCCTCCCTCCTCATGATGTAGAGAAATTAGCAAATATCTTAGATGTGTGGGTTTTCGGTAACAGAATAACAACACTAGGCAATATTTTTTTCACTTACAGAAGGCAAATCATTTTTACAAAAACTAAATATAAATGTTGATATTAGTTGGCAGGGGCCTTTACCTATTGTATTTCTAATCAGGGGTTGGAACCGGTTCAGGGCAGAGAACTGGAAAATATATACACTTGGTGCCAAAAGTTTGGAATATTACTCATTCAAGGGTTTTTCTTTATTGGCATTATTTTTTACATTGTAGAACAAAACTATGACATAACACATATGGAATCATGTAGTAACCAAAAAAATGTTAAACAAATCAAAATATATTTTATATTTGAGATTCTTCAAAGTAGCCACCCTTTGCCTTGATGACAGCTTTGCACACTCGTGGCATTTTCTCAACCAGCTTTCATGAGGACCGCCACAGGAATGGAAGACCCAGAAATACCTCTGCTGCAGAGGATAAGTTCATTAGAGTTACCAGCCTCAGATTGCAGCCCAAATAAATGCTTCTCAGAGTTCAAGTAACAGACACATCTCAACATCAGCTGTTCAGAGGAGACTGTGTGAATCAGGCCTTCGTGGTCGAATTGCTGCAAAGAAACCACTACTAAAGGACACCAATAATAAGAAGAGACTTGCTTGGGCCAAGAAACACGAGCAATGGACATTAGACCGGTGGAAATTTGTCCTTTGGTTTGGTGTCCAAATTTGAGATTTTTGGTTCCACCTCAACCAAATGTAGATGGTTTGGGATGTGTCGGACCGCAGTGAAGGAAAAGCAGCCAACAAGTGCTCAGCATATGTGGGAACTCCTTCAAGACTGATGGAAAAGCATCCAGGTGAAGCAAAGGGTGGCTATTTGAAGAATCTCGAATATAAAATATATTTTGATTTTTGATTAATATTAAAAACGTCTGAACAGGTTAATAACGTTATTTTACATTACAGGATCCTTTTTTCTAATCCCACAACAAAACGCCACAAAGCGCATATAAAGCCCTCACTCTGTCACTCAGAAACGTATTCCAGTGTCTGCCTGCAAGCTGAAAATCTGTGCGTGTTTAGGCTACCTGCCCCTCCCCGCTCCAAAGCATGGGCTACTGTACTGACATTACAAGCTTGATTCAGAAGGTAGGGAGTCAGATTCTTTATTAGCTAGAGAAGAATGGATTAACTTGTTCAATGCTAGTTAAGGATACTATAGGCCTAGTTATCACATGGATTTATTAACTACAAAAAGGTAAGACGTGTTTGTAGTTCTGGTGCCACTCTGCACACACAAGCTTATTACCACATTTTGCTACGTTACAGCCTTATTCTAAAATGTATTAAACAAATATTTTTCTCCCCTCAAACTACACACAATACACTATAATGACAAAGCAAAAACTGTTTTTTATAATTTATAACCCCCCCCCTGAAATATCACATTTACAAGTATTCAGACCCTTTACTCAGTGCTTTGTTGAAGCACCTTTAGCAGCGATTACAGCATCCAGTCTTCTTGGGTATTTATTTTAATTTTTTATTTAACCTTTATTTAACTAGGCAAGTCAGTTAAGAACAAATTCTTATTTACAATGACGGCCTACCCCGGCCTCCTAACCCAGACGACGCTGGACCAATTGTGCGCCGCCCAATGGGACTCCCGATCACGGCCGGCTGTGATACAGCCCTGGATCGAACCAGGTTCTGTAGTGATGCCCCTAGCACTGTCTTAGACCACTGCGCCGCTTGGGAGACCCAAAATGTATGAAGCTACAAGGTTGGTACACCTGTATTTGGGGGAGTTTCTCCCATTCTCTGCAGATTCCTCCAGATGTGACGCTTGACATTCAGGCTAAAGAGTTCAATCTTGGTTTCATCAGACCAGAGAATCTTGTTTCTTATGGTCTGAGAGTGCCTTTTACTGAGGAGTTTCTGGCAACTCTACCATAAAGGCCTGATTGGTGAAGTGCTGCAGAGATGGCTGGGTTTCTGGAAGGTTCTCCCATCACCACAGAGGAACTCTAGAGCTCTATAAGAGTGACCATCTGGTTCTTGGTCACCTCCCTGTCTAAGGCCCTTCTCCCCTGATTGCGCAGTTTGGCCGGGCGGCCAGCTCTTGGAAGAGTCTTGGTGGTTCCAAACTTCTTCTGTTGAAGAATGATGCAGGCCTCTGTGTTTTGTGGGACCTTCACTGCTGCAGAAATGTTTTGGTACCCTTCTCCAGATCTGTGTCTAGACACAATCCTGTCTCGGAGCTCTAAGGACAATTTCTTTGACCTCATGGCTTGGTGTTTGCTCTGACATGCACTGTCAACTGTGAGACCTTATATAGACAGGTGTGTGCCTTTCCAAATCATGTCCAATCAATTGAATGTACCACAGGTGGACCCCAATCAAGTTGTAGAAACATCTCAAGGATGATCAATGGAAAAAGGATGCACCTGAACTCAATTTCGAGTCTCATAGCAAAGGGTCTGAATACTTATGTAAATACGTTTTTTATTTTTAATACATTTGCACAAATCTTCTCCTTGTCATTATGGGGTATTGTGTGTAGATTACTTAGGATTTGTTTGTATTTAATACCTTTTAGGATAAGGCTGTTCTGTAACAAAATGTGGAAAAGTCAAGGTGTCTGAATACTTTCCGGAGGCACTGTAATTCATATAATGCATGTCATAACAAGATGCCCAGCTCTTCAAGCCTCCTCTTCAACCCTCTCTCGCTCTCGCCTCACCTGCAAAATTTCAGTTGCATCTTGTGCCTTAGGCTACACTCTGTCCATCACGCATGTAAACAACTACCTTGCCTGCTCTATCCGCACTCATTGGTGAAGTAATTTAATGAGCTAAATGTAATTTTTATTTTATTTCACAGGTTAAAAAAGGAAGAGAAAGGAACCATATAAACCATTACTTTTTTGGGTCTGGTTCGGAACCTTATTTTGTTGGTCGGAAAAATGGAACAAAACAAAATAAATAGGGGTTCTGTTCAGAACTAAATTATTGTAAAATATTTATGGTTCCTTCCAACTCCTGTTTCTAATACCTTTTTTTTAAGCCCCCTTTTCTATCTGTGTGACCAGAAATCAAAGCCTTTGCTTATTCAAAATTTTTAGAATGGAAAATGGTTGAAAAACATATCTATGCCTCAATTTCCCAAAAATATAGACTCTTAGCTTTTCATTTGATATGCTCCTATAAACTTCACATGTTGGTGCTCATGGGTCCTTTTACATGGAAATGACCATAGGCCATAACCCTGTAAATTGATACGTTTAGGCGGCGTGCACTGTGCAGAAATGTTATTATAGTTACATGGGAACAGTACAGGGGATCGGTCCGACCACCAATAGGGGACGGACGTGCGGTGTGCAAGTCAGACATCGCTTTCCCATAGTACAGTAGGCTATATGTGCAGATACTAATAATATTTCCCATATCTGTGCCCAACGCAGTTCATTTGATTGCCAATCTCACGTATGTCAAAGTGTCATTTTAGATGTTAACTGCTTTAGATGTTCCTGCTTTGTGTGGACCAGAAGATGTTTAACTAGACTAGACCAGAAGTCCCCACAAGAATAGTAACCAAACAAAAATTTGACCAACTGGGGATGTTTTGTCAGTCCCCACAAGGTCAAATGCTATTTCTAAGGGGGTAAAGGTTAGAATTAGTGTTAGGGTTAGGAGCTAGGATGTGTCCCCACAAAGTTAGTTATACAAGACTGTGTGTGTGTGTGTGTGTGTGTGTCTGTGTGTGTGAAATTGAGTTAATGAACTACTCTAAAGGACCTGTCTTCTATGCCCCCTCCACCCCTCCCTCTTTATATATAACCATCCTGTTAGTTATAGTTATGTTACATGAAGCATTCTTAAAACAAATTATATACAGTGGGGAGAACAAGTATTTGATACACTGCCGATTTTGCAGGTTTTCCCACTTACAAAGCATGTAGAAGTCTGTAATTTTTATCATAGGTACTCTTCAACTGTGAGTGACAGAATCTAAAACAAAAATCTAGAAAATCACATTGTATGATTTTTAAGTAATTAATTAGCATTTTATTGCATGACATAAGTATTTGATACATCAGAAAATCAGAACTTAATATTTGGTACAGAAACCTTTGTTTGCAATTACAGAGATCATACGTTTCCTGTAGTTCTTGACAAGGTTTGCACACACTGCAGCAGGGATTTTGACCCACTCCTCCATACAGACCTTCTCCAGATCCAGGTTTCGGGGCTGTCGCTGGGCAATACGGACTTTCAGCTCCCTCCAAAGATTTTCTATTGGCTTCAGGTCTGGAGACTGGCTAGGCCACTCCAGGACCTTGAGATGCTTCTTACGGAGCCACTCCTTAGTTGCCCTGGCTGTGTGTTTCGGGTCATTGTCATGCTGGAAGACCCAGCCACAACCCATCTTCAATGCTCTTACTGAGGGAAGGAGGTTGTTGGCCAAGATCTCGCGATACATGGCCCCATCCATCCTCCCCTCAATACAGTGCAGTTGTCCTGTCCCCTTTGCAGAAAAGCATCCCCAAAGAATGATGTTTCCACCTCCATGCTTCACGGTTGGGATGGTGTTCTTGGGGTGGTACTCATTCTTCTTCTTCCTCCAAACACGGCGAGTGGAGTTTAGACCAAAATGCTCTATTTTTGTCTCATCAGACCACATGACCTTCTCCCATTCCTCCTCTGGATCATCCAGATGGTCATTGGCAAACTTCAGACGGGCCTGGACATGCGCTGGCTTGAGCAGGGGGACCTTGCGTGCGCTGCAGGATTTTAATCCATGACGGCGTAGTGTGTTACTAACGGTTTTCTTTGAGACTGTGGTCCCAGCTCTCTTCAGGTCATTGACCAGGTCCTGCCATGTAGTTCTGGGCTGATCCCTCACCTTCCTCATGATCATTGATGCCCCACGAGGTGAGATCTTGCATGGTGCCCCAGAGGGAGATTGACCGTCATCTTGAACTTCTTCCATTTTTTAATAATTGCGCCAACAGTTGTTGCCTTCTCACCAAGCTGCTTGCCTATTGTCCTGTAGCCCATCCCAGCCTTGTGCAGGTCTACAATTTTATCCCTGATGTCCTTACACAGCTCTCTGGTCTTGGCCATTGTGGAGAGGTTGGAGTCTGTTTGATTGAGTGTGTGGACAGGTGTCTTTTATACAGGTAACGAGTTCAAACAGGTGCAGTAATGAGTGGAGAACAGGAGGGCTTCTTAAAGAAAAACTAACAGGTCTGTGAGAGACGGAATTCTTACTGGTTGGTAGGTGATCAAATACTTATGTCATGCAATAAAATGCAAATTAATTATTTAAAAATCATACAATGTGATTTTCTGGATTTTTGTTTTAGATTCCGTCTCTCACAGTTGAAATGTACCTATAATATAAATTACAGACCTCTACTTGCTTTGTAAATAGGAAAACCTGCAAAATCGGCAGTGTATCAAATACTTGTTCTCCCCACTGTATATCTTATTGTGTGCCGCTGCTTGTTAATGTAGTGTCTCCATGTGTCTAGGAGAGGAAGTGTTTATTTATTTAAATTTTATTTAACTAGGCAAGTCAGTTAAGAACAAATTCTTATTTAGAATGACGGCCTACCCCGTCCAAACCCTGACGACGCTGGGCCAATTGTGTGCCACCCTGTGGGACTCCCAGTCATGGCCGGATTGTGATACAGCCTGGAATCAAACCAGGGTCTGTAGTGACGCTTCTAGCACTGAGATGCAGTGCCTTAGACCGCTGCGCCACTCAGGAACCCAAATGTGAGAGGTGTGTTGCAGCGCCTGGGCCATGAGATTTAGTTAATTATAAAAGCCACAGTTTAAATGTAGCTCTGTCTGGCTTTGTTCCCGGATGACCTGGTTGTGTGTTGTGTGGCTGTGTGTTGCCCTAATAGAGGGTCGAGTATAGGGGTGTGTAGAGGGGTGTGGTGGCCTGGCAAACAGCATTTTGTTCCCCAGCGCCCTCCTGGCAGATTTACAGTCTTGTCTTTCTGTGGCCAAACTGTCAATTAACACACGCTCACACCCTCGCAGACACACACTCACACTTACCCCACCTCTCCCCTCCACGGGGGCTTTCAGAGGGCTCCTAAATCGAGGGAGAACAGGACTGGACATGGACAGGCTGCTAGGCCTATAGGCCCCCACGGTGGGTCAAGGAGGGTCGGCGGATGGGGGAGGAATGAATCGATGGTAGGGCTGTGATGATTATGACATTTTGGGTAATGATGAATTAATTGGCAAATTGCTATGGGGGGGGGGGGGGGGGTTGTGCT
Source organism: Thymallus thymallus (assembly GCA_023634145.1). Lineage (NCBI taxonomy): Eukaryota > Metazoa > Chordata > Actinopteri > Salmoniformes > Salmonidae > Thymallus > Thymallus thymallus. Next base: position 21,969,792 of record CM042399.1, read on the forward strand.
TGTAATGCTACAACATGCCTAATGAATACAACACAGCTGTAGTGACACCATTGTCTCGAAAACAAATGGTTTTGACTGCTGGTAACTTTTGGAAATCAAGCTTCTTCTCCCAACAGTGTCATTCTGCTTGTAAAATGATTAGGATACCAACTTAAGCCACTTCATATAAAAATAAGAAACTTCTATTGGGTAAACTATATCTACTTGAAAATTAAAGTTAAATTCTCAAAAATAAATGCATTAAAAGTTTGAAGATGATTATGACAATTATATTATATATCGTCAGTTACACGATTATATGCTAATTGTGCCAGCCCTGATGGATGGATGGATGAGGAGTGATGCAAGGTGTTTGCTGAACAGAATAAGGGGGGTCGAGGGGTGTGGGTGGAGGGGTGAAGGCAGGGAGTAGGCACTAGGCAGTGCTAAGAGGGGAGTCATGACCTCACAAACTAGTCTGGGATGATGGGGAGTACGTGTGTTTGTATCTGGAGAGCCTCAGGGAAGAGGCTCAGGACAGGTTGAGCAACCTGCTGGAATTTTGGGTCATCCTGTCACTTGGACCTCTAGCCTCCAATACAGCTTAGTCTGGGCTGCACAGCACAGCACACACGTGAGTGATATGTGACAGTTGCAGCTGACTCTATAGTCGCCGTGCAGCAAGTTGACTTGTCTTTGGGAGGTCTATACTGTATCTTTAGTAGTGGCCTTGGCAGACCATATTTGTCTGTCTACTAGCACAGAGAAGGAAAGACTACTTGTTGCTTCACTCACTGCCAAGTCATTCACTTCCTAAGTAGTGTTGTCATGATACCAGAATTTTTACTTCGATACCAGGTTTAGTATCATGATACTCTATACCATCAAGATACTTTACCAAAACGATACCCAAACGACACCACTGCAAAAAAAAGAAGGCATATTAGCCAAAGTCACAGAATGGCACTTGATCCAGACAGATCAACTCAGCTACTGCTCTGTTCAAACATTGGCCATCTTTTCAGTTCAGTATCATTACATTAGTATTTTTTTCAACATTTTTCAAAGAGCCATGTATGCATTCATTAATAAATTATACAATCATACAATCTAACTACGTTATGCAAATAATTTATTTGAATGGTAAATCTATATTGATAAACTGGGTAAATCAAGTTTTAACCTAGACCTATCCACAATACAGGTAAATGCATATTCAATAGGAGAGTGTGCATGCATTTGGGACTTATTTTATTGTACTGATCAACAACATTTGTATAGAAGTAGCTTATTTTATAAAAATCAAGCTAGCAGATACCCATAGAAAAATGTCTAGCATGCTAGCAGATACCCATAGACTTACAGTTATTGCGCTAACGCTAGTTAGCATTGGCTCCCGAAACTACCTCTAAATTCCTTCATACTGGACACAGAATTTGCTTAAATTCATCAAAAAAGTTAGTGTACACTTTTTTTGTAGGATACACATAAGGCAATTCTAGGTCTTGTGGCATATTTTGGTTAAACTATCCCCAATTCAATGGAATTGCAACCCTCTGCATGCACAGTGCATTCTTCCATCACATGTACAGCTGATTATCAAGATCTTGCACACTAATGAGATGCTATTGAGCCCACACTACTACACTGTCTGGGCCAAGGACTACATGCTTTCTGGTAAGCTTACAAAATAGTTGTTTTTTTTTGTACTGATTATTTTCTAATCTTTACAGGAAAATGCCACGGGCACTATCTGATGTGTGGAGACATTTCACTGCAGCTAATGTAGAAGGAAAATCTGTTTACATTTGCAAATACTGTGCCAAATCATATGTGAAGAATGCAACAAAGATACAGAATCATCTGGCAAAGTGCACAAAGTTCGCTCAGCGCTCACAACAAGCAACCTCTGACAAGTACCTCAACTTCTATTCGAGGTGAAAATGATGAATCAGACACCTTATCGATAGCAACATCTCATGGTCCTCTTGGAATCAGAAGTTTTTTTGACTCAATGGAGGAACGTAGTCAGAGAAATGCTGATGAATGTCTTGCTCGAGCTGTGTATGTAACTGTTCACCTCTGATGCTCACAGGCAATGTGTATTGGAAGAGATTTCTGAATGTTCTTCGCCCAGCATACACCCCTCCAACCAGACATGCTTTATCTACTCATTTGCTGGATGCAGAGTTCAACAGAGTTCAAGTGAAGGTCAAGGAAATCATAGAGAAAGCAGACTATATTGCAATCATCTCTGATGGGTGGTCGAATGTTCGTGGTCAAGGAATAATTAACTACATCATCTCCACCCCTCAACCAGTATTCTACATCTCTACATTGCAGATGAGCTGAAGGCAGTCATCAAAGACCTTGGACCACAGAAGGTATTTGCACTGGTGACAGACAATGCTGCAAACATGAAAGCTGCTTGTTCCTAACCTCACATCACACCCATTGGCTGTGCTGCCCATGCATTGAATCTGCTCCTCAAGGACATCAAGGCACTGAAAACAATGGATATACTCTACAAGAGAGCCAAAGAAATGGTTAGGTTATAGCAGCAATCAACCTCAACTAGCAAAGTGAGAAGAATAAGAGCACCACATTGAAGCTGCCCAGCAACACTTGGGGTGTTGTTGTCATCATGTTTGACAGTCTCCTGGAGGGAAAGGAGTCTCTCCAAGAAATGGCAATATCACAGTCTGCCGATATTACAGCCCCATTAAGAGGATCCTCCTGGATGATGTATTTTGGGAGAGAGTGGTAAGCAGACTGAAACTCCTGAAACCTGTAGCAGTAGCCATTGCACGCATTGAGGGAGACAATGCCATCCTGTCTGATGTTCAGACTCTGCTTGCAGATGTAAGAGAATAAATCTGTACCGCCCTGCCCACTTCACTGTTGCTCCAAGCAGAGGAAACTGCAGTTCTGAAATACATCAAAAAGCGTAAAGACTTCTGCCTGAATCCCACACACACCGCTGCGTACCTGTTGGACCACAAGTATCCTGGCAAAAGCATCCTGTCTGGTGCAGAGATCAACAAGGCCTATGGTGTCATCACTACCGTGTCTCGCCACCTTGGCCTGGATGAGGGCAAGGTTCTTGGCAGTCTGGCAAAGTACACTTCTAAGCAAGGGCTTTGGGATGGAGATGCAATATGGCAGTCGTACCAACATATCTCATCAGCCACCTGGTGGAAGGGACTTTGTGGATTTGAGGCTCTTTCCCCTGTTGCCTCCATCATCCTCCAAATCCCACCAACATCAGCTGCCTCAGAGCGCAACTGGTCCTTGTTTGGGAACACACACAGCAAAGCTTTTTGAGCCTGACAACGAGCCATCCTCAACAAGGTTGGAAAGTGACAGTGAAGAAGAGGCCTCAGAGTCTGATGTTCAAGAGGTGGACATTGAGGAGGTCCAGGGAGACGACATGGAAGCCTGAGTGGAAGACAACCAAAGCTTTAGTTTCTAGACTATCATTTTACAGATGTATGTTGAAAAGTTTTTGGGAGATGCGATGGATCATTCAGCATTCCCTTTCTTTTGTTGTTCAGTGAAATCATCCCTTGTGAAGAGTCAACTAATTTAATTAAAGTTCAATTTGTAACTAAATTGTTTTGTTTTTTCTATTGGAAGGATTTCATCATTTGCAATTGTGTCTACTTATGATAAGGTAAAAAGTTTATGTTTGATATGGTAAATATATCCAATGCAAAAAACATCTACATTTAGTTGGTATTAATATTAATTTGCATATATTTCCGTTAATTCCCATATATTCACGTTAATTCCCACGGAAAGTTTCTACCTCTGAATATTCCCCAAAATGTGCAACCCTATCCGTGTGTGATTTTGGGAGTGGTGCGTGTGTTTTCACGTGCAGGTATGTGGGTGTTTGTGCGTGTGTGTGTTTTGTGAGCTTATGTTTATGTGTGTGTGTGTGTGTGTGTGATGCTAGTGAGCTTTGCTGAAATGGTTTCCAGATGGAGCTGGTGGAAACCAACTCTGTGACATCCTCCACCACCACACTGTTCCTGCTCCCTCCAGCTCAACTCCTCTGTTAGCTCTGTGTTGTCTGTCCACCGACCAACAACGCTACGCTTTCACAACACTAAATAATGATGGATATTAATGGCCAAAGGCTGTAGGACCACTTTGATTGACAATAAATTATAAAATTACTCAATAATATTAATGAATATATGTGTGACCTAATTACCTTCCCCCTACATTTCCCTCGTTTTGTTTCCTACCCCTTGAACATTTTAATTGAGGTAAAGAAGTGGCAACCAATCCATAGATGCAGGGACCAATGCATTACCTTCTAATCTAACTGAATGGTGTACAATCAGTCAATGATTTGGACAGTGTTGCTCTTTTTTTTTGTTTTAGAGTACAGGTCCACATATGTGAGAGAGGGAGGGAGAAATATAAGTAGAAAGAAGGGGGGGGTGTAGTTTTTAATAACATGGTGACTCCCGCTAAAATTCAGGGAGTGCTGTTACATCCAGCTGTTACTGGTTGCGCAAGGCTTCGTTGCCATGGCAACACAGCCCTGTGTGCCGGCTCAAGGTCATTTATCCAGTTCTGAACCGATCAGCGTGCTACACACACTCATACACAAGATGCACACAGATAGAGCGAGAGAGGAGGGGAGGAGAGAGAAGAGAACAACTTCAAAGTAACCAAGCACTTCACTGGGGTTAGGGTTGGTGAACAACCCTACCTCCCTCCATCCCTCCTTCCTTCCATCCACAGCCCCCCTCTTTCCTTAATAAAGAAACAACCAAAAGAGAACCCCTGGCCTTGGGGGTTGTAGGTTCTTCTGCCAGCTGATAAAATATTTAGCTGGTCAGAAGAAGAGAGGGAGGGATGGAGAGAGAGTCATAATTGGAAGAGAGAAAGGGGGAGAGAGAACAGAAGAGAGAGAAGGGTGAGTGAGTGGCCAGAGTGGTGGAGGGTTTGGGTTTGTGTTGTGTTCTCTCTAGAGCATGTTGCATTTCTCTGAGGCTACTACCTGGACCTGTCCACATCAGACTATTTTATTAATTAGGGGATAGGGTGACACAGTCTCTCTCTCAAGCACATGGATTTGTTAGCCTCCCTGAAGTTAAAGGGAAAATTCACCCAAAACCACTAATTCCTCTAATTTAGTGTTAAACAACACAAATATGTGAGAACAATATTTTTTGTGAACAAATGTTTCATTTTGTCGTTATAATAAGGTTGGTCCAGATTTTCATATTGTCATACCGAGATTTGCGGTATTACCGGCATTGCACACAAGGGGACGCTAAAAACACAATAAAAGCCTATTGGGCCTCTGTTAACAGAATGCTAACTAAATTAGGAAAAACTAATTGCGAAATCAAGTAGACACTGTTAGCTTTGCTGAAGGAAAAATAACTAAGGTAAGCTTCATAATTTTAAATACTGTGACCGGTGAAATGAGGAACGCAAATATCTTTATCTCCTAAGGTATTGCACAAGTTGACTGCCAGTAATAACTTAAAGTTGCTACAAATATTCCCATTTATTGAAAAACGTCAAATAAATATTTTTGATGGTATTGACAAAACATCCCTTGGCTTTTTCCAAATACGCCGGTATCAGTGGCAATGAACATTGCCTTATTTCTATTACAGCATGTTGGATGACTGTACTTCCTATTCCATTCCCCCAGTTCAATGTAACATCGATAGGTTTAGGCTACTACATGATACTCAAATTGTCCCTATACCCATCATGAGGTTGCTACAACCTAGCCTATGAATGAAAGAGAGAAATTTGAGATGACAGACAGTGACACATTCAATAACGCCTTGCATATTCTTGCTTGCATATAGCTTATCTAGGGTGTAATCATTTGTTTAACAGTTGCAAATGAGAGTTTCTATTGGACAAATTCAGGTATTTTTATCCCTGTTTTGTTTGCTTTCGTTTAAGAAACGTTTTTCAACAGAATCGACGGAATGAGTACACCCTTGATCACGCATAAACACAGTTTCATAGCTGCCACGTTGTATTAATTCTCGCCTCTATGCGATCTCCACCTCTAACCTTTTCCCTTCATTTGTGGACTTCAATGAACAACACATCAGCTGTATGTAACCAGGCAAAAAAATCTTTGTAATGTTACAGTAAGCAGTTACACCGGCGGGTCCCGATGGCAACAAATTAATAAAACCAAAAGCTTACCTTGACTTGGAAGAGTTAGTGTTGTGTTGGATAGTCTTAGCCAGCTAGCTAACACAGCATCCCTCTGTTTGAGCAGGGTGTTTGAGTAACTAAACTAGCCAGCTACATTTGCTAGCAAAGTAAGTGAAACTGTAAGTGGAAAAAAATGACCCGTCTTGCTTCTCCTTCAGTTTTGAAGAAATTAATTTGTTGAAAACTATTATCTTTCCCTCTCTTTGAATCAACTACTCACCACATGTTATGCGCTGCACTGCTTTCAGACCTAGATTCCTTCTCTGATTCTTTGATTAGGTAGACAACATGTCAGTTCATCCTGTAAGAGCTCGGAAGTTACTGTGTAAGTCTATGGAACGGGGTGAGAACCAAGAGCCTCCTATGTTTTGTATTAAAGTTAATGTACCAAGAGGAGGACTGATACTAGCTGTCCTCCGGCTACACCATGGTGCTACCCTACAGAGTGCTGTTGAGGCTACTCTAGATCTTCATTGAAAAACAGTGTGTTTTAATAAATTATTTGGTGACGTGAATATATTTTGGTGACGTGAAAAAAAACATTTCAATGTTTTACTAAAAAAATGAAAAAAATGAAATTCACTGAGGAGGATCCACTGCCGGGTATATGGTATACCACTAAAACCAATGCAATGCTCTCTCTATGGGCTGGCTGGCTAGCTAGCAAATGTAGCTAAACACAATAATACCAAAGTCAATAACAGCATGTGGAGTAGCTAGTTAACTGTAAAATTGCCTAACCAAACTGCGCTATCGATTTAGGAGTCTACAATCTCACCATGTTCAACCTGTAGATCAATGTGCCTCTTAGAGTGGAGTCTGACATTCGCAACGGCACCATGCAATGCACCCTGGACTGAAGAGGCAGACAAATAGGAGAAATGTGGTGGACCCTCGGTTTAAATTAAGAATTTCTTGAGGTAGGAATATCGCAAAGGTATGATCAATGGCTCATACGAGAGAAGACAACCTCCCACCAGTATTGAAATCTGACATGAATGATTGACGTTTTCGCTGTTCCTATTCACTTCCAGTGTAGTGAGAGCGGCTTTATTGCAATGCAACATCATACCGGCCGAGTTTCTGTCTGCTTGAACAGCAATACACATGAAAACATTAAATTACCTCAGGAATCGATAGAACATCGCTCAGAGATGCACAAAAACAATATAACTGAATATTTCCTTTAACTCAATGTTTCCAAACACACACTTAAAGTATTCCCACACATGTAAACACAGACATGTCATATGACATCTAGTGATACAGTCAGAGACACTGGAAATGTGATGTGTACTACACACACAAACACACAGGAAGGTGAACAATGCAAATATGTGCCAGTGCAAGGATGGTTGCTTTTTTTTTTTTATCCACACAGTCAGGTGAGTGTGTGTTACTGTGTGTTTCTCCATTCAGCTCCACTTAGTGGTGAGTCTTTGAGCGTCAGTGATATGTGGGGCGTGTTTCTATTGGTACACACACACACACACATTTTTGTAGGGATTGGAGCGGAGGTAAATGTTACCAGCTGCAGCACAGCTAGCAAGTGGCTTCAACTCTGCCTGAACCCGACTGTTAGGTGACCACGTCCTCCTCGCTTTAATGCACTCCCCTTCACTAACTGAATGACTGCAACTGAATTGGCTTCTGGTTGGGGTCCCTGTTTTTGACCTTGTCAGAGATCTGTTAACGTGCCCTTGAGCAGGGAGTTGACCCTGGTTGCTTATGTGAGTTGCTCTGGATGGGTATCTGTTAGATGACTGAATGTAATGTTAATGTTGAGCGGCTTCACTGCAAGTAGACTGTATGTTTTAATATTCAATAATAAAAAATAAAACATTCATTGTAGTCACAAAACCACAGTTGGGTCACCTGCTACTGTCTTCTCTTCCACTGGCATACTGTTATGTTCAGCTCATAACTGTTTTCTTTCTCTTTCTGTTGTCTGGTGTTCAAAGCAAGAGTTTGAAAAACGTCTGGACAACTTCTCCCTCTCTTTCTCCCTGTCTCTCTTCTCTCTCTCTCTCCAGTTAATGTCACCTCTCCCGGCTCTTACTGACACCTACCCATGAGCCCCCTCTCTTTACATTTACCGTAACCAGCCCTCTCATCCACTGACACAGGCTAACACCGGACATCCATGGACGTTGAAAAGTAGTTGAAATTTGGTCAGTCCAAATATTAGCCAGTCATAGATGGCTGTTTCACAAGTTTGGACAGAACAGTAGTACAGTACAGAACAGTGTACATATAGTTCAGTATAGTAAAGTAAAGTATAGGAGTATAAGACCTATAAGAGTATAGGTCAGTACACAACTGTAGAGTTTTGTACAGTAAAGCACACTAGAGTACAGTATACTGAACTGTGCTGTACTGTTCTAAACTTTACTTTGCAGTGCTGTGGTGTACTGTGATGTCCAAACTTGTGAGACAGACGCTTATGATTGGTACAGATTTAGTCCAGTCCTGACCAACCAAATTTGGTCTTGTTTGGGGACGGACGTCATTAGAATAATTGCCAGTGTGTAGAATAATACCCAAGCATACAAAGGAGGATATTCAAATTTTCTATCTTTGTGTACCTATCCAGGATACATCGCCATGAAGAGAATGACACTCATAATTCTGCATTTCTGTATAGTACAGATCAGGGACCCATGATGTCATTCTGTTGCTCTTCTGTTGATCCACTTCAAACTCAAGGTGTCATATCATAGCTGACACCCCATTCTTTCTGCAGACATCTTTGAATCTTAATTAGGAGTAGATATATTTTCTCTCATGAAAAACTGAGTGAGATTATACCGTCATTCTGTTACCAAAATCTGCACTGTTCTTCGAGTAAATGTGTTTTTGTTAAAAATTGTTAAAAGTTAACCTTGTGCATAGAGTTGTATGGTTTGTTTAACTCTGTAATTAGTTTTGATTAATTTATTTAAACATTAAATAATGACATTAAAATCATTTTAGAGCTTCCCTCAGCCATGACCTGTATATTTTCTGACTGACATTGGGTTGATGTCATGTGAATAAATGTAATGTGACTAAATGATGGTAGTGACCGCCCATTACTGCTTAGCACTCATTAACCATAATTTATTCACATGACTTACTTTACTTTAACAAAATATTTCAGTTATGTATATTACTTTGTTTTATTTGATAACTTTATCTTTCATTCCTTAAAGTCATCATCTCATCTCTGCTCAGGCAGTAGCGGACAACCATCTAACATTATCTCTGTGCGCCCTATTGAACGAGTCATCCTGTTAAGCTAGGCTAGTAGTAGCTAGCTGGCTGACGAAATCATAAAAAATATGTTTTAATTTAACCTTTATTTAACTAGGCAAGTCAGTTAAGAACAAATTCTTATTTATAATGACGGCCTACACCGGCCAAACTCGGACGACGCTGGGCCATTTGTGCGCCACCCTATGGGACTCCCAATCACGGCCGATTGTGATACAGCCTGGATATTTTACTAGGTCTTCAAAGTAGATAAGGCATGCTTTCAAGACTGCTTATAACCAACTACTTAAACTATCAATCGGGTAGAGCTACCTCACAAACTGTCTCTAACCCTCTCGTCGTTGTGTTGTCATTCCTCTTTTATGCGGTCTTATATGGTCTGTGTGTGTATCTGCCCCTGTCTGTGGCCGGAAAGTACAGGTGCAATGGACTATGGTCTTTGTAGTTAATTACTATGTTTCTGCGCTGAACTAGGTTGAATCTCTATACTTTGACTGCTAAACAACAATCTCTAGTACATCAGAGACTGCTGCGTATAGACATAGATTAGGAATCACCGGCCACTTAAGGAATGTAACACTAGTCACTTTAATAATGTTTCTGTATCTTGCACTACTCATCTCATATGTCTAAACTGTACGCTATACTATCCTTCGGTACCTAGTCACCTAATCATGTTTACATACTGCATCACCAATTTCGTAATGTATATACTTACTATGCCACTGGATCTTAGTCCAATGCCGCCCTGACATTTATGTATATATTCTCAATCCTTTCTTACTTTGATTTATGTGTGTTTGGGTATATGTTGTGAAACTGTTAGATATTACTTGTTAGATATTACTGCACTGTCGGAGCTAGAAGCACAAGCATTTCGCTACACCCGTAATAACATCTGCTAATATTTGCCTAATTAGTTGTTTAATAACCTACATTTTTTAATAACAGTTTTTTAAAGTAAAAAATCAGTCTCAGTGCCATTCTGTTACAGTGAATTCAAGACACCTTGGGAGTCTGTGTGTCTCCGTGTTGGTGTGTGTTCCTGTGTAGCCTGCCTCTCAGCCAGCTAACACTATGCTGACCAAGTAAACCAACCTGCCTCTCAAGCAGCTAACACTATGCTAACCAAGTAAACCAACCTGCCTCTCAAGCAGCTAACACTATGCTAACCAAGTAAACCAACCTGCCTCTCAAGCAGCTAACACTATGCTAACCAAGTAAACCAACCTGCCTCTCAACTGTCAGGCTGGGGGACCCAGGTGAAATGGGCTGTGGAGAACGCTGACTTGCCTTCCACAAGAGCATGCAGCTACATGAGAGGGGGAGAGAGGGAAATAACCACGTCACTTCTACTGCTACTACTGACACATACACACACACACACACACAATCACACATACAATCACACACACACATACTCTTACAAGCACACACAAACACACACACACACACACACACACTTATGTTAGCAGGAAAATAAACCCTATTTCACTCACACTTCTGTGATAGGTCTCCAGAAAGCCCTTATGGAGAGTATGTGCTAGCCCAGCACGATCTCACTCCCTCTCTCTCACACTAGGCTAAAAATAACTCCATCTCTTCACTGGTCTGAGAGAGATAGAGAAAAGGGGAGTGAGACGGGGGATAAAGAGACAAGGATGGTGAAACAAAGGGAGAAGAGAGAGGGATGAAGAGGAGTGGGAGAGGATGGAGAGAGGGGGAGGACAGAGGAGCGAGAGAGGACAGAGGGAAAAGGAGAGAGCAGAGGGATCGAGAGCGCATGAGAGCTGGGGGCAGAGAGGGAGTAGAAGGCAAAAAAAGAGAGTGAGATGAGAGATCAGAAAGGGAGAAGGAACAGAGAGAGTACAGAGGGGAGGGAAGGGGACCAGAGGTCCACAGAAAAGAACAGAACTAATCTATAATTCACCTGACCTTTAGTTCTGGTCACTGGTGTACAGCCTGAAACCTGGGCCTTCCAGCCAATGGATAGCTCTGCTTGGCCACAGAGATCTACTGCTCAGTGTACTGTCCTCTTTGGACTGCTAATGCTCTGACTGTAGAAATAGGTTGCATAAAACGATCATCTTGGGAGTCTGTGTGTCTCCGTGTTGGTGTGTGTTCCTGTGTAGCCTGCCTGACTGTGGACCTGATGTCCAGGAATTAATATTATTCTCAGTGCTCTCCTGCCTTATGCTAAACAAGTAAACCAACCTGCCTGTGACAGAGATGAAAATATCCATTAGAAATTTAGAAAGAGGGGAGATCTAAATATGCAACTACAAGCATTAGTTGCTAATATGACTAGGATTGTGCCTTTCGCTACTGGACAATGAAATAAAGTTGATTTGAAAACCAATAGAACATGAGAGAAAAAGGCTACTGGTTTTAATGGTATATGGAAGTCTTTATAAAATAATTGCCTGCAACTTACTTATAAGCTACTTACTTATATAGTAAAACATTCAGGTTTCAAACAATAAAGTACAGTGGGGAGAACAAGTATTTGATACACTGCCGATTTTGCAGGTTTTCCCACTTACAAAGCATGTAGAAGTCTGTAATTTTTATCATAGGTACTCTTCAACTGTGAGTGACGGAATCTAAAAATCCAGAAAATCACATTGTATGATTTTTAAGTAATTAATTAGCATTTTATTGCATGACATAAGTAGTTGATACATCAGAAAAGCAGAACTTAATATTTGGTACAGAAACCTTTGTTTGCAATTACAGAGATCATACGTTTCCTGTAGTTCTTGACCAGGTTTGCACACACTGCAGCAGAGATTTTGGCCCACTCCTCCATCCAGATCCTTCATGTTTCGGGGCTGTCGCTGGTCAATACAGACTTTCAGCTCCCTCCAAAGATTTTTTATTGGGTTCAGGTCTGGAGACTGGCTAGGCCACACCAGGACCTTGAGATGCTTCTTACCGAGCCACTCCTTAGTTGCCCTGGCTGTGTGTTTCAAGTCGTTGTCATGCTGGAAGACCCAGCCACGACCCATCTTCAATGCTCTTACTGAGGGAAGGAGGTTGTTGGCCAAGATCTCGCGATACATGGCCCCATCCATCCTCCCCTCAATACGGTGCAGTCGTCCTGTCCCCTTTACAGAAAAACATCCCCAAAGAATGATGTTTCCACCTCCATGCTTCACGGTTGGGATGGTGTACTTGGGGTTGTACTCATCCTTCTTCTTCCTCCAAACACGGCGAGTGGAGTTTAGACCAAAAAGCTATATTTTTGTCTCATCAGACCACATGACCTTCTCCCATTCCTCCTCTGGATCATCCAGATGGTCATTGGCAAACTTCAGACGGGCCTGGTCATGCGCTGGCTTGAGCAGGGGGACCTTGCGTGCGCTGCAGGATTTTAATCCATGACGGCGTAGTGTGTTACTAATGGTTTTCTTTGAGACTGTGGTCCCAGCTCTCTTCAGGTCATTGACCAGGTCCTGCCGTGTAGTTCTGGGCTGATCCCTCACCTTCCTCATGATCATTGATGCCCCACGAGGTGAGATCTTGCATGGTGCCCCAGACCGAAGGAGATTGACCGTCATCTTGAACTTCTTCCATTTTCTAATAATTGCGCCAACAGTTGTTGCCTTCTCACCAAGCTGCTTGCCTATTGTCCTGTAGCCCATCCCAGCCTTGTGCAGGTCTACAATTTTATCCCTGATGTCCTTACACAGCTCTCTGGTCTTGGCCATTGTGGAGAGGTTGGAGTCTGTTTGAGTGTGTGGACAGGTGTCTTTTATACAGGTAACGAGTTCAAACAGGTGCAGTTAATACAGGTAATGAGTGGAGAACAGGAGGGCTTCTTAAAGAAAAACTAACAGGTCTGTGAGAGACGGAATTCTTACTGGTTGGTAGGTCATCAAATATTTATGTCATGCAATAAAATGCAAATTAATTATTTAAAAATCATACAATGTGACTTTCTGGATTTTTGTTTTAGATTCCGTCTCTCACAGTTGAAGTGTACCTATGATAAAAATTACAGACCTCTACATGCTTTGTAAGTAGGAAAACCTGCAAAATCTGCAGTGTATCAAATACTTGTTCTCCCCACTGTATATGTTTTCAAAATGCATACTGCCTCCAGTTCATTGCAAAGTGCTGTGTGACGCGCTGAAACCTGCCTAGTTGCCTATGCACTTGAATGGGGAATGGGAAGCACGCTTCAATTACTAGTTGAGAAATAAAAATAGTAGCTCTTTTTATTTTATTTTTTTTATTTTTTACACACAATTGCCTTAAGAATTGTTGCGCAATGATTGGACATATTAAAGCACGTTTCACTCCAGCATCAATAAACAGGTGTTTGAGCTGTATCAGCAGCTCTTGTGCTACATCAACTGGTATTTCAATCAATGAATATGCTAAAATACATTATTTCTCAGTGGGATGTTTTTCCCTCCCTGACAATTGGCTGGCGCCAATTTTATTTAGCGTTTTTTCATTTTTTGGGGGTTCGGTTCGGGGCTATCACTGGCTAGGGGAAACTCTGGTACAGAGGTTTATTGAATAGGAATTTGGGCAATTCTATGGTAACAGAATGATGCTGAGATGATTACAAAGTTAAACAAACCATACAACTCTATGCACAATAACTACTTTTAAAGGTCAACTTTGGGCAAAAATTAAAAAATAACAGCTTAAAGCTGTATATCTGATCAATGCACCATCATACCAGTTCATTTAATGCTTAAAAAAAAAGAAAATGGACAAATAAGATATTTGGCTACAGATGTGCCATTTCTTACCAATCTCTCCAGGTTCCGTCCAAAACCTAATATTGTGAAATGACATCAACACATACTGAAAGAGTTACTGGCTAGCTACAATGGCTAGCTTAGCTAACGTCACACACCCTTTCTGTTAAATCTTTTTAAAAGAGGCGGAGTTAGACCATTTTTCGTGCCCAAGTCAACTTTTTAGCAATTTCCACAGCTCATTTTACAAAAACACGTTTACTAGAAGAACAGTGCAGATGCAAAGTTTGGTAACAGAATGACTGTTTGTGCTGTCATTCTGTTACCAAACTTTGCATCTGCACTGTTCTTCAAGTAAATGTGTTTTTGTAAAACTTTCAGTGAAAATTGTTGAAAGTCGTCCTTGTGCTTAGAGTTGTATGGTTTGTTTAACTTTGCATTCATTGTTTTTTGTCTGGCATACATTTTAAAGTCATCAATCTGAGTCTCAGCATTCTGTTATTGTGTGTTTGGTACTTTATGTCTCCATACCTTTTGATACACTGGTCTGTATGTGTCGTCCTTGACAAGGATTTCACCTTGTTTCCTTACCCCTAATTTTTGGCTGGTCTGATTTTGGCCTTTGTCCTGTCATGGTTACGCTGCATAGGGATATCACAGCCCACAGCCCCTCAGACCTCACATCAAACACTACTTGTTGGTGTAAAAGTTTCTGTGTATGTGTGTGTGTGTTCAGGGTTTCTTGTCACTGACAGAGCCAAGGCGCTGGCCACAGGGTGAGGGACACCATGGTGCTAATTTTTCACAGTGACTCTTGGCTTTAATCTGCTTTGCTTGGAGCAGAGTGGGAGTAGGGAATGGAGGGGGAGGGAGGAAGGCTCAGAGGGAGGGAGGGATGGGGGAGGGAAAGGAAGGAAAGTAGAGAAGCAACCATTGGTTTTAGGGCTATAGGAGTAGGGAAGGGGCTTGTAGTCTGAAGTCAGAAGGGACAGGAAGAATCGGTGATGCAGTTGACATTGTTCAAATTAAAGTGTTTTTCAAACAGGCCATTTAGCATGTAACCCTAGCCGAGAGGTAATTTGAGCCTCTCTTTCTCCCTCAGGGTAGCAAGGTGCCAAACACCCCTTTATTTTGGCAGCTAGAGGTGGGGCTGCTCAGGCATGTCTTTCAATGAAGCTTTCAGATTTTGAAGTGCTGTGTATGTGTATGTGTGTATGTGTGTGTGTGTGTGTGTGTGTGTGTGTGTGTGTGTGTGTGTGTGTGTGTGTGTGTGTGTGTGTGTGTGTGTGTGTGTGTGTGTGTGTGTGTGTGTATTTGCCTGCTTGAATGTTTGGGGATTATTACGTGTTCATATTCAAGATCGAAGACCTGTTCAAAAGGACAACTTTTTTTGGGGTATGTTTTTTTGTTTATCGTTCTGGGTATGTTTTTTTTGTTTATCGTTCTGGGTATGTTTTTTTGTTATCGTTCTGGGTATGTTTTTTTGTTATCGTTCTTGGTATGTTTTTTTGTTATCGTTCTGGGTATGTTTTTTTGTTATCGTTCTGGGTGTGTTTGTGGGGTTCAGTGTGTCATCCTTTTCTATGTGCATGTGTAAGTGTTTCTCATTACTTTTTGTCCGGGACTTTGGGTTAGTGTGGGTTTGTAGGGCAAGTAGTGATGTCAATACACACACACACCTTTGCACACTTTCATTTGTATCTGCACGGACTGACAACACCTTCACTCCACCTCCTTCCTTCCTTCCTTCTCTCCTGAACTCGACATTGGCACAAAAACAACCCACAGACACTCTGCTTGACCCCAGCACAGGGCAAAGGCTATCCTGTAATGGGAGAAAAATAAAGAGAAAGAGGCACGGGGAGTGAAAAAGGGGGATGCGCTCCGGAACTTTGGGTGACTACTATGTATTTTTTCAACCTCCCGCTGGGTTGGATGTGTCGATGTGTAGTTCATACATGCATAATCTATGAGCAGAATTACTGTCTTACCTCAATTAGCCACGAAATCCTTCATTTGAAAGTAACTGTTTTCTGTAAGCTGTGTGGTGCCATTTTCCCTACATTTTACTCCACGTGGGCCAGCCCCCTAGCAATTTGAGTTCAACCAATAAGCTTCAGCCCCTCGCCGTATGTGACAGCTAGCAAGAGGCACATCATGCACACACAGTAGAGCAAGAGAGACAGAGAGCAATTACATAGCACACATATGAAATAAAATGTTATTCGTAAACAACAGGTGTAGACCAAAAGACGTCCACATGCTTCAACTCGGCTAGCCGATCCGAACAAGTGTGCTCGCAAGCGTCAATAGTACCATTGGTTAAACTTCTGCTTGCCTCTAGAAATGTTTTTGTGTGCCCGAACAGACAAAAAAAACGCACCGAAGTCCAAAACTAACATAAACCTCATCATAATATATGCACAAATTCATCCGAAATGTTTCAGCTGGAAAGCATGCGGACGGCTTAAAAGTAAAATGCTTACTTCCCAACAATGCAGAGAGGAAAAATAGATAAATAATATAGAAATATAAAAATAACACAAGGAATAAGTACACAATGAGTAATGATAACATTGCTATATACACAGGGTACCAGGACCGAGTTGATGTGCAGGGGTATGAGCTAATTGAGATAGATACAGTGCATTCGGAAAGTATTCAGACCCTTCCCTTTTTCCACATTTTGTTATGTTACAGCCATATTATAAAATTGATTAAATTATATTTTGTCCTCATTAATCTACACACAATACCCCCCCCCAGAAATACCTTATTTACATAAGTATTCAGACCTTTTGCTATGGAACTTGAAATGAGCTCAGGTGCATCCTGTTTCCATTGATCATCCTTCAGATGTTTCTACAACTTGATTGGAGTCCACCTGTGGTAAATTCAATTGATTGGACATGATTTGGAAAGTCACACACCTGTCTATATAAGGTCCCACAGTTGACAGTGCATGTCAGAGCAAAAACCAAGCCATGAGGTTGAAGGAATATTCCGTAGAGCTCCAAGACAACAATTTCCCCAGAACAGTTTTTGCTTTGTCATTAGGGGGTTAGTGTATTATTTTAGAATAAGGCTGTAACATAACAAAATGTGGAAAACGTTGAGGGGTCTGAACACTTTCCGAATGCACTGTATGTACATATAGGTAGGGATAAAGTGACTAGGCAACAGGATAGATAATAAACAGTAACATCAGCGTATGTGAGGAGTCTAAAGAGTTGAAAAAACACCAATGCATCAGTACCACTTGCCGTGCGGTAGCAGAGCAAACAGTCTATGACTTGGGTGGCTGGAGTCTTTAACAATTTTTAGGGCCTTCCTCTGACACCGCCTGCTATAGAGGTCCTGGGTGACAGGGAGCTCGGATGTACTGGGCCGTATGCACTATCCTCTGTAGTTCCTATTGGTCAGATGCCATGCAGTAACCATACCAAGCGGTGATGCAGCCAGTCAAGATGCTGTCAATGATGCAGCTGTAGAACTTGTTAAGGATCTGAGGGAACTTCAGCCTCCTGAGGGGGAAGAGGCATTGTCGTGCCCTCTTCGCGACTGTGTTGGTGTGTGTGATCCATGATAATTCCTTAATGATGTGGACACCGAGGAACTGGAAGCTCGCAAATTGCTCCACTACAGCCCTGTCGATATGGATGGGGGCGTGCTCGGCCTTCCTTTTCCTGTAGTCCATGATCAGCTCCTTTTTTCTTGCTGACGTTGAGGGAGATGTTGTTGTCCTGGCACCACACTGCCAGGTGTTTGACCTTCTCCCTGTAGGCTGTCTCATCGTTGGTGATCAGGCCTACCACTGTCACGTTGTCTCCCTACATAATTATGAGTGATGAGAGGGTGTTTCAGACAAAATTAAGCACAATAGCTGTATAATTGTTTTCTAATCCAACAATTTATGGAGTCATATTTTGTAAAAATGATTGGGGCTTTGTGTTTATCCGGTTGTAGGATCACGCTATCACATCAGTAGATATGGTTGCCAGGACATTGCAGGATACCTAGGTTGCCTTATTTTCCCTGGCTTTGTAAAGACTGACAGGAGCCGTACTTCCTTGTTCCTACCCTCGAAGGCAGGCTTTTCCAAACGGGGGGGCGGTACTAGTTTACAGGTTCACAGGAGCTGTGTTACCGTGCACTGTCTATCTGAGATTGCTACTATAAAAGCTACAATGGCTGCTTGTGATTATTCCTCTTTCCAAGAAAAGCTGGACATCATTTTTTTTAAATGTTCTTTTACATAGGAACATACAGCCCTAATTATTTGAGCAGGAATACTAAAGAGGAGTTGAGAAAAAGAATTGCGAGACCAGCAAGCAGTGGCGGCAGCCTAGACCAGCTGGACCAGGAGGGTAAATGACAAACAAGTAAGTTGTTTTGCTGTCGGTAGTTAGCTAGCGATATACACTGTGTACAAAACATTAAGAACACATTATGCTCTTTTTAGATTGACCAGGTGAAAGCTATGATCCCTTATTGATGTCACTTGTTAAATCCACTTCAATCAGACTAGATGAACGCTGCTGGGTTTTTCACACTTAACAGTTTCCCGTGTGTATCAAGAATGGTCCACCACCCAAAGGACATCTTGACACAACTGTGGGAAGCATGGGGGGGGGGGTTCTTAATGTTTTGTACACTCAGTGTAAGCTCTCTTTTTACACAAGGTAGTGTTGTTCAGTACAGTACAAATTGGTGATCGATTTGGCCATAACGGGACTTGCTAGTACCACTACAAACCAAGCTAGCCAAGTTTCTAACATTATCTCTATCTAGACAACTAGCCTATCTAGCCTCAGTGCCTCTCATTAGGAGCAGATCTAGAGAAATGTTTTGATGATGAGGGCGAAGAACAAAGGAATTACTTTGGCTTGATGACTTACATTAGTCTTTAAGTAACTACACCTGTGTGTTGTAGCTAGCTACCGAACATGTGTCTCTGAGATTTCTCATATTCTACACCATGCTGCTACAGTAGAAATACAGACAGTTGCCCAAGAATCTGTAATAGCATTTTCGTCTTTCTCTCACAGACAATACCGCTTGGATACAAAGAAGTTAATGTCTCTCAAGAGTAGATGTGAAAGGTCCCATAACAACAATCTCCCCTTGTATCAAAGTGACTCCAAACACCTCACTGCACCACCCAAGCACACCATATGCAAGTATTCCCTTTAGTATTTATTTTAAGCGGTAGTAGTATATTTTTATTCTACTGTATATATGTCAGTCATTGCCATAACTGTTACTGCAAATTGCTGTTTAAACTCACCTCGGTCTCCAGAGCAAGTAAACTGTATTGAATACAAGCCATGTCTATTTATTTGCTATATTGGCAGAATAATCTACTGTTTTATTAAAACATGTTTACTTGCCAACAAATTAAAGTTTAAATGATAAACCAACTCCCTGCATCATTTGTTTTAGCAGTAAGACTGAAGCTAGTTTATCCAAATACATTTAATTACATTTCAACAAGTATTGATCAGTAAGTTGAAGTCAACACTTTATTGGTTTCTGATGCAGCTGAAATCCTTTATTGTCAGTACACAAGCTTATCTAAAACACCATTGTGTGTATATATACAGTATGTACAGTAGTTAGCAATATCAGTACCACAATGCAGTTGTGAGCATACTAGGCATTCTATATTTAAGTGATAATGCCCAAGAAGCCGGGGTTTGGAGGATATATTGGCACGAGTGAATTCGAGGGCCGGCAAACCGTGCCAATATATCCTCCAAACACCAGCTTTGAGTGCATTATCACTTTTATACAACGGGTTACCAACATATTCAAATAATGATTGACATATTTTCATTAAAAACTTTATTTTGATGAATTTATTCATACTATTTCATCCTTCCACAAGATATAGTCCCGACACAAATCTAGGGTTGCTACCCAAGCCGGCTGGTCTTCGTTCTATCAGTTCAGTTGCCAGAGACGCGACCCAGTCGTTCAGTCTTTTTGTTCTGTATCTATGGACACGACCCAGTCGTTCATTCTAAATGTTCCATTGCCATACTGACTGGCAACGTTCTTATCCCTTGCTTGCTAGCTAGCCAACTACAGCTAACTTACAGTCACGTAAAAAAGTGCAGCCAGAATAACAACAGTATCTGCATTTGCATTTATTTAAGCTGTTTTCTAGTGACATTTATTTGGATACATCCATAACAATGAGCTAATGAAGCACGATTTCGCCTGGCTTAGAGCATGTGCTCACTCGTCAGGACACTGTTGTTCAGAGGAGCTAGCCAACAACACAGCTAACAAAATCAATTCAAACTGAAGCTGGAAAGACTGCAAACTAGCTTTTTGTTATTGCCTTTTTTCAATTGACATTTCTTTGTATATATCCATAGAAATTATGCCAGCTGATTCATGATTTCAACTGGCTGAGAAACGCTGCCTGCTTGTCTGTCTCATCCGACTCCCGACACGTTCATTACTATGGGACAGCTGGAGATCGAATTTGAATATTGTAACAATGTTTCAAATGTTGGAGAGACAGACAGCAAGGTTTATACAAATCTCTGCTGTTGAAAAGTAAATGTTGTTCTAAAAGAAATGTGAGATAATGTCTAGATGCTTTTTATAGTGGAGATCAAGTTCATAAATTGCCTGGCTGGGCTGATGAGACAGTGGATTGCACAGTCAGATGGAACAGAGTAAATAGCATTTTATTGTCATAGATTTAGCCATTGGTAACTTGTGGAATAGATACTGGTTGGAATGCGTTTTTAACCAATCAGCATTCAGGATTAGACCCACCCGTTGTATAATATGCTACAACATCAGTCTAACTGAATATGGATGTTGTGTTGGTTACATGTTCCAGGCAGGTTCCAGCTGGTGAGCCTCTTCTTGTGTTGGGTAATGGCAGCTGGTTTAGCAGGCTTTGGAGCTGTGGTGATGTTGGCAGGGATGTTGGGTTTGTATTTTATTAGGATCCCCATTAGCTGTTGCAAAAGCAGCAGCTACTCTTCTTGGGGTCCACACAAAACATAAAACATTACATAATACAGAATATTAATAGACAAGAACATCTCAAGGACAGAACTACATACATTTTAAAACTGCACACATAGCCTACAGTGATTTTTTCCATACGCACAAAAACGTATGTAATTTCTCTCAAATTCTGTGCACAATTTTGTTTACATCCCTTTTAGTGCGCTTTCACACATGGCTTTTCTTACGATCCTAACAATTTACGATACGTGCGTTCAACATTTTGGCAGCTATCTCGCTCCATAGTTCTGCCCCAGCCTTTACCCACTCTTCCCAGTCTGTCTGTATGCTCTGCTCTGCTCCCTCTATTTGCCAAGATGCCCCTCCCCTTCCCTAACTGAGGCTATGATCTAACTGCAGCCAGCCTCCCCTCCACTCTTGCTCTCCCCCCTCCCCCCTCTCTCTCACTCCTTCTCTCTCTGTCTCACTCTCTCTCACTCACACGCACACCGTTTCACTGCTCTGCATAGTATTTTTGATCAACAACCACAAGTGGAACATGAAGACTGGGGGCTGTGTCAAAACCAAGGCATGCATTGTGTTCTGGCAGAAGAGGAGGGGAGGGGAGGGAGGGAGGGAGGGAGGGAGGGAGGGATAAGGGTTGTTGATCTTGTGCTTCTGACCCCCTCTCTCTACCCTCTCTCTTTCTCTAACCTCCTCTATCTCTGCCCTTCTTTCTCTCTTTCTCTCTCTTTCTGAACACAACACTGATCTAGAGAGTGTGATAATGAAATAAGGATAAAGGTGCTACACACTCAATTCAATCCAATTTAATTATTTGAGGGGCTTTATTGGCATGGGAAACATATGTTAACATTGCCAAAGCAACACTCTCTGTCTTAGATCCACAACACTGTGATCAGGGACATTCAAATAAACAAAATAAAACAACAAATCTGTAGAGAAGAGGTGAAAAAAAAGAGAGAGAAATCCCTAGAAACGCAGAGGTGAGCCTCAGATCTTTACAGTCAAATTCTTGGAATGGATCAAAGTTCACCAGCAGCCTTCGCCGTGTTCTGATTGGCTGCGGAAAGGTGAAATTAAAACCACTGTAAACTTTTGACCGCGCATGAACTGGAGAGGAACGCCCAACACTGAAGCGGGAGCGCGCTTCTCTCTCGGTCCCTTCCTTTCTCTTGTTCTCTCATTCACCGTCTATGTCTGTTTCACTCTTTCTGGCTTTGCTCTTTTCCAGTCCCCCCCATCATTCTGTCTACCTCTCTCTCTCTCTCTCTCTCTCTGGCTTCTCTCTTTCTCTCTCTGTCCCTCTCTCCTCCATGAATTGGTGGCGCTGCATGCAGCCCTACAAACAAGAGGGAGGGAGGGAGGGAGCGAGAGGCACAGAGAGAAGGAAAGAGCTGGGGGAGGGGTAGAGAGGGAGGAGACAGCAGGAGAAGGGGGTTGGGGAGGGAGAGAGAGGTAGAGAGAGGGACAACAGGAGAAAGGACAGAGCAAGGCAGAGAAGAGGAATGCAGCCTTTTTGACTAGGTGCCATAATGACACAAACTGGTTCCTATTAAAAGAGAAATAATCTAAAGGGACGAGGAGAAGACAATGAGTGTATATATAGGAGTGGAACTGAGGGTCTGAGCTTTTTTACTGCTAATGTTTTCTCTCAGTACACCTCAAACGTTTTGAGGGGGTCTCGAGTCGGCCGATTTAACAAGATTTCATAACTAGAAGAGCAGCCCTCTCCCTCCCTCTCTCTCACTGGCTGCTTTGATTCCATGTGTAAGGCACGCAGGCAGCGGGCTTTAACTGACTGCGGCTCGTCGCACAGGGAGGATGGCACGTTGACAGGTTTTACAGGTGATTGAAGTAATCCATTTTGGTTTGGATGAAGCAGTGGTATGAGCTGAGGATTGTTGTGATATTCACTATTCAGCATGGTGCAGGTGGGAGAAGGGGATGAGCGAAACTGTAGGGAGACCAGGTAGATGAAGAGGCGAGATGGATGGGATTTGAAAGGGTTTTGGTTTAATCCCAAAGGAGGAAAGGGTTACAGGTGAGAAGGTAGTATATATAAAGGAAACAAGAGGAAAGGGAGCAGAGGGGAAATTGTAAGAGAAAGCGCGAGACAAATGGAGAAAAGAATACTGGTGGGGAGAGGGGATGATGGATGCAGAAACGAGAGAGAGATTGAGAGGCTGAAATCCGCTTGCCCCTCGGCTTTCCATTTGCACATTCACTTGCGCCTCCTCCATATGCACAAGTGTCCCAAAGCTTGTATTAAACAATTATTATTTAAAAGTGTTACATTATTTGCATCATTCAAGTCACAAGTCTGTCCCAAAGTTGATGGGTTTATTGATCCCCTCGCCATTCTCTGGAAGTCACCCTCAGTTTCGTCAGCAACACGTGACAACGGAGTGCCCTCCGATTAAGTTGGTAGCGGCAAGGGGGCGGTTTGGGATTCACACACAGACACAGAGATATCTTCTCTTCCTGTTCCCTCAGCACAATGGCACCATATGGCCATAACGTATAACGCTCTCACACTGGTCTCTCTCTCTTGCCAGACTGTTTTCCTCTCCTCAACCTCTCTACAGCTCCCCCTCTCCCAACCAATTAGATAAGGAGCGAACACACACACACACACATCCCATTAGGTAAGCAGCACCCCCACCACCGACACGCGTGCACACACACGTGTCCCCCATGAGATAAGGTTCACCCCCACAAACATATATTGCTCATGCACACAAGCACACACACACACACACACACAGCCTGTTAGATAAGGGCCCCATCCCCCCCTCTAATGGGAAAGGAGATTAATACCGACAGAAAAAATGATTTCTCAAGATGTCGCTCTCCCCTTGCTTAGCTCAGCCCAGTTTAAATATTTAAAGCCAAGATTATATTTTTCTTTCCATTGTGCAGTCATGGAATTGTTTATTTTCTCTGATGCTAATGTGTTTCTGCTGAGAAGGTAGAGCCAAATGCATGCAGGTAGGGTAGATGTGGGCTGTTTAAATACAGGTTGGTGTGTTATTTTTTCTTGATGTATGTTGTGTGTGTGTGTGTATTGATGTATAGGCTATTGATTTTCCAAAAGTGTGTGTGTGCCTGTGTGTACACGCTTCCGTGTGGTTTTGCGGTTGCTATGCAGTTTGTGTGGCTCTCCAGCAGCGTGTGCTTTTGTCTGTGGTAATGATGGATGGCAGGCAGGAAGCTAATGTGATTTGGATGCTCCACCAGGAGAAAAGGGTTTGTTGTGTGCGTGCGCCTGACTGTGTGTGTCTGTACGCGTCTGTGCGTTTGTGTGTGTGTGCGTGTCAGGCTGTTGAAGGCTTTCTGCCCTACCTCTGTAGATAGCTGAATCTGCAATGTACACCCTCCTGTACCTCCCTCTCTTCCTCCCTCTCTCTCTGTCTTACTTTACTGTGCTTTGTATTTTTTTTAACGTTGGCAAAAAAATAAAGGATGTGTATGTTTTAGTAAAGGTGAATCTGCTCCTTTACTAATAAATACAAAGTGAGATGCATGCAAGCAAAGCAACTACACAACACTAAACAATACATTAATTGCACTATAACGGTGACAAACTGTTAGGGCCTACATAAAGCTGTACCAACAGCAGTCCCAACACCTTACCACTGCTACACCTGGCTGTCAGCGGAGCCTTGTCTGGCAGCGAAACAGTTCATTCAGCCTCATTTACTGCCTTTTAAAAAAACATAGCTAATATGGCTGACTTGCTTAAACAAATGTGGTTTCTACTGACAATTGAGATGTACAAACTATGGCCTAAGGGAACGACAAGCAGATAAGAGGCAATCGGTAATTTCGATTAAGACATTAATGAGCCCCCATGAGTGAAAGAACACTGAGCCAATCACGGCGCTACAACATTACCAACACCTACGCTCTGTATTTTCCGCTGGCTGCCCCACCACCACAGAAAGCACTGAGCTAGGCTCAAACACCTGCATTTTGGAGCTGCCTTACTCAAGAAAGCAAAAACCATGTTTGTAAGTGGCTTTATTAAGTCAATGATTGTTTTTATTTTTTTTTATATTGTTTGCAAACCTTTTATTTTTTTTACAGCTAAAAACCTGCCCTGAATGACGGGTCGCCACTGTGTGTTACTAACAATGTGACTGTTGTGTTGCAGGTCCTGTGTGGCCCTTGCAATGCCAGAGTTGTGGGTTCGAAACCCACGGGGGACCAGTATGAAAATCTATGCACTCACTACTTTAAGAGCATCTGCTAAAATGTAAAAATGCAGTATAGTTACATAAGCTACAGTTGAAGTTGGAAGTTTACATACACCTTAGCCAAATACATTTAAACTCAGTTTTTCACAATTCCTGACATTTAATCCTAATAAAAATTAGCTGTCTTCGGTCAGTTAGGATCGCCACTTTATTTTAAGAATGTGAAATGTCAGAATAATATTAATATTAATATTAATATTTCTTTCATCACATTCCCAGTGGGTCAGAAGTTTACATACACTCAATTAGTATTTGGTAGCATTGCCTTTAAATTGTTTAACTTGGGTCAAACATTTTGGGTAGTCTTCCACAAGCTTCCCACAATAAGTTAGGTGAATTTTGGCCCATTCCTCCTGACAGAACTGGTGTAACCGAGTCAGGTTTGTAGGCCTCCTTGCTCGCACACGCTTTTTCAGTTCTGCCCACAAATTTTCTATAGGATTGAGGTCAGGGCTTGCCACTCCAATACCTTGACTTTGTTGTCCTTAAGCCATTTTGCCACAACTTTGGAAATATGCTTGGGGTCATTGTCCATTTGGAAGACCCATTTGCGACCAAGCTTTAACATCCTGACTGATGTCTTGAGATGTTGCTTCAATATATCCACATAATTTTCCTTCCTCATGATGCCTTCTATTTTGTGAAGTGCACCAGTCCCTCCTGCAGCAAAACACCCCCACAACATGATGCTGCCACCCCCGTGCTTCACAGTTAGGATGGTGTTCTTCGGCTTGCAAGCCTCCCCCTTTTTCCTCCAAACATAACAATAGTCATTACAGTTCTTATCAGACCAGAGGACATTTCTCCAAAAAGTACGATCTTTGTCCCCATGTGCAGTTGCAAACCGTAGTCTGGCTTTTTATGGCAGTTTTGGAGCAATGGCTTCTTCCTTGCTTAGCGGCCTTTCAGGTTATGTCGATATAGGACTCGCTTTATTGTGGATGTTTCCTCCAGCATCTTCACAAGGTCCTTTGCTGTTGTTCTGGGATTGATTTGGACTTTTCGCACCAAAATACGTTAATCTCTAAGCAGTATGACGGCTGCGGGGTCCCATGGTGTTTATACTTGCATACTATTGTTTGTACAGATGAACGTGGTACCTTCAGGTGTTTGGAAATTGCTCCCAAGGATGAACCAGACTTTTGAAAGTCTACAAGTCTACAGGTCTTGGCTGATTTCTTTAGATTTTCCCATGATGTCGAGCAAAGAAGCACTGAGTTTGAAGGTAGGCCTTGAAAAACAACCACAGGTACACCTCCAATTGACTCAAATTATGTCAATTAGCCTATCAGAAGCTTCTAAAGCCATGACATCATTTTCTGGAAGTTTCCAAGCTGTTTAAAGGCACAGTCAACTTAGTGTATGGAAACCTCTAACCCACTGGAATTGTGATATAGTGAAATAATCTGTCTGTAAACAATTGTTGGAAGAATTACTTGTGTCATGCACAAAGTAGATGTCCTAACCGACTTGCCAAAACTATAGTTTGTTAACAAGAAATCTGTGGAGTGGTTAAAAAGTGAGTTTTAATGACTTCAACCTAAGTGTATGTAAACGTCTGACTTCAACTGTATATATGGTGGTCCCAGTGTCTCTCTCTGTCTGAACGGATGGCTCATAGTTCTGTATGCTACACACAACGTTCGTCAGATATGGTTTAAAATAGAGCTGGTTCACCCAACCTGAACCCTTTTTTTCTCTTTCTGTTCCTCTCGCTCTCTCTCTCTCTCTCTCTTTCTCTCTCTTACTGTTCCACCACTTTGTCTCTCTCTCTCTCTTTCTTTTTCTGAACTTTACTGTGAGTTCCAACTTTTTGGGGGACCTTAGCCAACATTTAACTGACTGTGGTTATAATCAGGACATATCATGATATCTCACTGACAGATCAGGAGCATTATTATTGTATTTGGATAGTAACACTATCCGTTTTCTTCATCTCACATTTCAATTCTCTAATATAAGGAAAGTAAACCACATATTTATGACGAATGCGTGTGTTAGGCTGCCAGGTTAGGACAAAGGGACAGCAGGAGCAGATTATTAGTCTGTCGAAAGGCAGACTGCCCGTCTGATTAGCTCCACATTCACCATGGATCCTCATGTCAGATCACATTCAATGGTAGCATATCAACCTTTCAGTGTTTGTCCTGTTGTCAAAGTTAATCACTTGATGATGCTAGGCTGTAGGAGGCAGGGTAGGATGCTCTGTTAATCCTTTTAGAAAGATGTAGTGTAGCTCACTGCTCTTTAAATAACCCACATTCTCAGAAACTTTGGATTGTGGCAAATCCTAAGTGGTTTCATCAGTGACACAACTATGCTTAGCTAGTGGAATAACAATGTTACACAACGCTGTCTGATGCTCTCTTTCACATCTCACTCAGGTGGAAAAGGAATGTAGGGGAATGGTCTCATTTTGGAGAGCGGATTTCAGATTTCTTAAAGTTTTTGTGACTTTGGTTTGGTTTAGCTGTTAAGTAGAAGATAGGAGAGAAATACAATACACGGAGGGAGGGAGGGAGGGAGGAAGGGAGGGAGAGTTCCTATCTCTCTGATGCTTTCTGACGTGTCTCTTCTGTTGCCATGGCAGCAGAGTGACCATTAGGGCAGGGTTAGGGGGGTGGGTGTGGCTTATTGATTGACCTATTACAGTAATGAAGTCTGAGTAGCCTTCTGTGTACGCGCGCGCACACACACACCACCCAGTGGAGCATATTCAGCCGCCCGCCTGCATATGCTTAATTATATTATAAATAGGCCTACCAGAATGTTTGGACACTGGGTAATTGTCCCAGGGAAGGATATCATTATCCTTTTTTTGTCCATTTGAGAATCGTTAAGTTACTCCCTAAATTACAGCGTTCAATCACTCTCTTTCTGTCTCCCACTCCCACTCCCCCTTCTACCCCCTCTCTTCCTTCCCTCCGTGTGCAGGCAAAATGAAATCCATGTGTATCATATCTTTACAATGCTTTACTGTAGGCCTGCTACACAATACACTTAGACATTGTGTACGGAAGGATTATGTATACATGATTCATGAAGTTCAACTTGTTTTTTTGATAACCCTTTCTTTTGCTTTATGATATGATAAAGACATGTCTCTCTCTTACCTCAGGCCTCACCTAGGCGATAAAGGTGATGTGTGTTATATCACACAAACACACAAGCTCCACACGTGTCTCGTCACACTCTCGGTTGTTGTTCTTCAGGGTTCAGCTGAAGGTGACAGCTGAGGACGTGTGTTTTCGCCCTCCTTATCTTATCTCTACTCTGCTCTGCTTGTGGCTCCTGAGCAACTTTACAGCCAGACAGTCCCCCCCCCCCAGTCTGTAACAGTGCAGGCGTTGGCACTAGCAGCACTGTGCACATTCAAATGCTCAGCACATGGCTAGCCTCAGGTTTGACTCAGTGCAGTTCTATTGTTGCACTACGCTAAACATTGGATTAGTTTGGACCGCAGTCAGTGGCTTCAGCAACTCTTGTGCCAGTTGAACTTCAGTTGTCCATTATAGGGAAGCCAAGGTGGCTGGTTAACTAGCCAATCGGATTGAAGATTAGCTCAATGACTTACTTATCCTGTTGTGTATAGACCTTTTGCTTTGGAGTGTAGGATGACAACAGTTATATCTGACTACAAAACAACTCTAGTTCTGCAGAAGAGTTTCTACCACCAAACAGTTTTGCTACTTGGGACTGATAGATAAACTTGGAGTCTTCTCTGTATATACAGTGGGGTCCAAAATTATTGGATCCCTTGATAAAGATGAGGAAAAAAAGATAATACAATAAATAATGCAAATACTGATCTATATTGTATCGTCAAAAAATGAAACTATTATATTATTTTATATTGATACAATTGCTGAGAGAAAGAGATTTTGTTTAAGTAATACAAAAAAAAAATTTTTTAGATCCCTTGTTTTCAATACCCCATCACCCTCTGCTTGCAAGGATAATGACACAGGCTTTTTTGAAAAAGTTTTTTGAGGGATTTACATTGGGAGGGATTTTAGACCACTCCTCCATACAGAATCTTTCCACATCCTTGATATCCTTAGTCTGTGCTTATGGACTGCCCTCTTCAATTCAAACCACATGTTTTCAATGGGGTTCAAGTCCGGAGACTGAGATGGCAATTGCAAAATGTTGATTTTGTGGTCAATTAACCATTTCTTTGTAGATTTTGATATGTGTTTGGGGTTATTGTCTTGCTTGAAGATTCACTTGCAGCCAAGTTTTAGACAACCAGGTTTTTGGAAAAAATGTCCTGTTAGTTGGTAAAGTTCATGATGCTGTTGCCGTTTAGTAAACTCCAGGCAGTGCTATGGTCAGATAACATGAAAATAGAGCTTAATAATTTTGGACCCCACTTTATATAAATAACTTGACTGCTGAGTTAGGTTAGGGCTGTTGGAATTGCAGTAGGTTAGTTAAAAACATTTTTTTATTTAACCTTTATTTAACTAGGCAAGTTAGTTAAGAACAAATTCTTATTTACAATGACGGCCTACCTACAGAGTCAACCATAGTAGTACGGCGCACCTGGAGCAAATTAGGGTTAAGTGCCTTGCTCAAGGACACATCGACGGGTTTTCAGCTTGTCAGCTCGGGATTCTATCCAGCAACCTTTTGGTTACTGCCCAACACTCTAACCGTTACCTGCCACCCCCGGGTTATGCTGTTGAAGTTGCAGTAGGTAGCCCTGTCGCCAAGGTTATGGGTTTGATTCCCATGGGGTACCAGTATGAAAATGTATGCACTCACTACTATAAGTCTCTCTGGATAAGAGTGTCTGCTAAAATGTAAAAGGTAGGTACTGTAGGTTCTTTATAGGGTTAGGGCTATTGGAGTTGCAGTAGGTACTATAGGTTCTTGGTTCTTGATGACTCATGCAAAGGCCTTTTTACATTTTTTTTAATGTAAAGTGCATTCAGCAAATATTCAGACCTCTTCCCTTTTTCTACATTTTATTACGTTACACTTATTCTAAAATTGATTTAATAAATTTTTTTCCTCATCAATTTATACACAGTACCCCATAATGACAAAGTGAAAACATGCAAATGTATTAAAAATTAATAACAGAAATACCTTTATTTACATTAGTATTCAGACCCGTTGCTATGAGACTCGAAATTGAGCTCTGGTGCATCCTGTTTCCATTGATCATCCTGGAGCTGTTTCTACAACTTGATTGGAGTCCACCTTTTGTAAATAACAATGATTGGACATGATTTGGAAAGGCACACAACTGTCTACATAAGGTCCCACAGTTGACAATGTATGTCATAGCAAAAACCAAGCCATGAGGTCGAAGGAATTGTCCGTAGAGCTCCGAGACAAGATTGTGTCGAAGCACAGATCTGAAGGGTACCAAAAAATGTATGCAGCATTGAAGGTCCCGAAGAACACAGTGGCCTCCATAATTCTTAAATGGAAGAAGTTTGTAACCACCAAGACTCTTCTTGAGGTGGCCGCTTGGCCAAACGGAGCAATCGTGGGAGAAGGGCCTTTGTTAGGGAGGTTGACCAAGAACACGATGGTCACTCTGACAGAGCTCCAGAGATGGGAGAACCTTCCAGAAGGACAACCATCTCTGCAGCACTCCACCAGACGAAAGCCACTCCTCAGTAAAAGGCACATGATAGCCTGCTTGGAGTTTACCTAAAGGTACCTAAAGGACTTTCAGACCATGAAAACAAAATTCTCTGGTCTGATGAAACAAAGATTGAACTCTTTGACCTGAATGCCAAGCGTCACGTCTGGAGGAAACCTGGCACCATCCCTACAGCATCATGCTGTGGGGATGTTTTTCAGCAGCAGGGACTGGGAGACTAGTCAAAGTACAGAGAGATCCTTGATGAAAACCTGCTCCAGAGTGCTCAGGACCTTAGACTGGGGCCAAGGTTCACCTTCCAGCAGGACAACGACCCTAAGCACACTGCCAAGACAACACAGGAGTGGCTTGGGGACAAGTCTCTGAATGTCCTTGAGTGTCCCAGCCAGACCCTGGAATTGAACCTGATCAAACTACTCTGGAAAGACCTTAAAATAGCTGTGCAGCGACGCTCCCCATCCAACCTGACAGAGCTTGAGAGGATCTGCAGAGAAGAATGGGAGAAACTCCCCAAACTATAGGTGTGCCAAGCTTGTAGCGTCATACCCAAGAAGACTCGAGGCTGTAATCAATGCCAAAGGTGCTTCAACAAAGTACTAAGTAAAGGGTCTGAATACTTATGTAAATGTGATATTTTAGTTTTTTATTTGTAATAAATTAGCAAAAATGTATTAAACCGGTTTCTGCTTTGTCATTATGGGTTATTGTGTGTAGATTGATGACTAAAAAACAACTGAATACTTTCTGAATGCAGTGAAAATGGATGGTTGATGTCAGCCACAGTAGACACCCTGGGTTGCTGCCTGCTAGCAGAGAGGAGTTATTTTAACCAGGTCCTAGATCAGATCTTATGGTATAGCAATGATGGTCAGAGAAGATGACTACCCTTTTATCTCCCCTGCTCTTTCTCTGAGGAGTGGCTCTTCTGGTAATAGTTTTTGTTCTGAACACAGAGTTAGAGTTAGAGTCAGAACCAAATCTTTGCTCTCTGCAGTGTTCATTTGTTTACACTGAATAGGCTACTCAAGGAAAGCATCCAATGAAGGCACTAACTGTCTTGCCAAATGTTGCTACTCCCTTTCTAATTGGCCGGGATTAGGGACACAGCTCCATGGAGTAGGTCGCCCGCATCTCGTGTGGTGAATTGAGAGTCATTGGTCCGTTTTGTACAAGCTCCTTTTTTTTATGAACGGGGGAGAGCATTGATTTTAAGAATGCTTTTGTGGAGCTGAGCTGGTCTGTGGATCAATTTTTTTTATTAGCCTCTGTGGTGTGATTTGTTTAAGGGGAGGCGAGGTGCCAAGATGTGGCTTGGTTCCTATTCTTCTAGTGTGTAAGTGCCGGTCACCCAGAGTTCTCTCACACACACACACACACACACACACACACACACACACACACACACACACACACACACACACACACACACACACACACACACACACACACACACACACACATAATGTAGCTGTATGTGGGCCTTACTGGGCTGTTTGTGTGTGCTGGCTGATGCAGACACTGTCTCCCTTATTCTGGGCCAGAACACAGAGAGAACACAGAAACTGACAAAAAGACAGAGTTCCACTATAAAAGACAGAAATGAGATGGAGAGAAGGGGATGGACAGTGGAACAGGGAAAAATACTCAGTGAAAGAGGTAGAAGGCAAATTAGAGAAATAAACAACGTTGAGTTAGCAGAGAGATAGAATGGGTGAGTTTGTTACTGTATGTGCTAGAGTATCATTGCCTCTCTTCCTGTGTAGTTTGCTCGCTACACATATGTGCTCTGCCCTAAAGCTGCAGTTGTATTTACTTCATTGGCTATTATGGAACAAATGGGTTTTGAATGAGGGTGTGTCTGCTGCCTGCCTGCAGTTATGCGACATCATGCCACGCGCTGTAGCTCTCTGACACCAGAAAGACTCCCTGGTGTAATCAGACTGACAGGCCGATGGACAGACGAGCACATAGACTTCCATTGTTTGAGACTGATCTCCCCATTCTACCACTGGCTCCTTTCCGGGGACAGACAGACAGACAGACAGGAAGACATACTATGCTTTCCTGTTGCATGTGTAGCCTGCCTACCACTTATTGTCTGACTTTCTAATTGACTCTCCAGATTTCCCCTTTGTCCCAGTCTGAGATCCAAGTCATCTCGTTCTCATACTTCCCTCCTCTTTCACATTCTCTCCATTATAGTTCCAAATGCCCTGTATGTGCATGAAGCCGCCGCAGCAGCATTTAACCAGAGAAATCACTAACTTATTCACATTATCTCACCTTGCTCTCGTTAAACAAACACCATTAAAGTCCAAAGTGATTTGAAGACAGATAAATTATTCTTCCCCTCAATAATTACAGTCTTTATTTCCAGTGGGTCTGTCTGTCATCCACATCTGGCCTCAACAACACAGGCCAAGACTCAGCTAAATAAGACATTTCCCCTCAGGGATCAATAAAGTATCTATCTATCTATCTATCTATCTATCTATCTATCTATCTATCTATCTATCTATCTATCTATCTATCTATCTATCTATCTATCTATCTATCTATCTATCTATCTATCTATCTATCTATCTATCTATCTATCTATCTATCTATCTATCTATCTATCTATCTATCTATCTATCTATCTATCTATCTATCTATCTTGATCTTCTGGATGATAGCGGAGTAAACAGGCTCGGGTGGTTGATATTTTTGGTCTTCCTGTGACATCGGGTGCTGTAGGTGTCTTGGAGGGCAGGCAGTGTGCCCCAGGTGATGTGTTGGGCAGACTGTACCACCCTCTCTGTATTTTACTGTACTTTACTTTGCCTCGATCTTGACTAGTCTCCCAGTCCATGCCGCTGAAAAACATCCCCACAGCATGATGCTGCCACCACCTTGCTTCACCGTAGGGATGGTGCCAGGTTTCCTCCACACGTGACGCATGACATTCAGGCTAAAGAGTTCAATCTTGGTTTCATCAGACCAGAGAATCTTGTTTCTCATGGCCTGAGAGTCTTTAGGTGCTTTTTGGCAAACTCCAAGCGTGCTGTCATATGCCTTTTACTGAGGAGTGGCATCCGTCTGGCCACTCTACCATATAGGCCTGATTGCTGCAGAGATAGTTGTCCTTCTGGAAGGTTCTCCCATCTCCACAGAGGAATTCTAGAGCTCTGTCAGAGTGACCATCAGGTTCTTGGTCACCTCCCTGACCAAGGCCCTTCTCCCTGCTCAGTTTGGCCGGGCGGAAGAGTCTTGGTGGTTCCAAACTTCTTTCATTTCAGAATGATTGAGGTCACTATGTTCTTGTGGACTTTCAATGCTGCAGAAATTTTGTAGTACCCTTCCCCAGATCTGTTCTCGACGCAATCCTGTCTCGGAGCTCTACGGACAATTCCTTCGACCTCATGGCTTGGTTTTTGCTCTGACATGCACTGTCAACTGTGAGACCTTATAGAGATAGGTGTGTGACTTTCCAAATCATGTCCAATCAATTGAATTTACCACAGGTGGACTCCAATCAAGTTGTAGAAACATCTCAAGAATGATCATTGGAAACAGGATGCACCCGCGCTCAATTTCGAGTCTCAAAGCAACGGGTCTGAATACTTATGTAAATAAGGTATTTCTGTTTTTATATACAGCGGGTGAAATAAGTATTGAACATGTCACCATTTTTCTCAGTAAATAAATTTCCAAAGGTGCTATTGACATGAAATGTTCACCAGATGTTGGTAACAACCCAAGTAATCCATATATACAAAGAAACCAAAACAAATAAGTTCAGAAATTAAGTTATGTGTAATAATGTGAAATGACACAGGGAAAAAGTATTGAACACATGAAGAAAGGGAGGTTCAAAAAGGCATGGAAAGCCAAGACAACAGCTGAAAACTATCAGTAATTAAAAAGCAATCCAGCCCCCTGCTGTATTTAAAAAATGTGCAAAAAATCCTAAAAACCTGTTTTCGCTTCGTCATTATTGGGTTTTGTGTGTAGATTGCTGAAAAACAATTATATTGTAATCAATTTTAGAATAAGGCTGTAACGTAACAAAATTTGGAAAAAGTCAAGGGTTCTGAATAACTTCCGAAGGCACTGTACACACGGACACGTGCACACACTCATACAGTCTGTTTTATAGTTAAATCAAAGGCTCTTTTTTCCGGAAGGTGTAATTGAGAAGTAGAGCAAGCTAAACAGAGAGTGGAGAAGACGAGATGAGGGCAGGAGAGCGGGACTGGAAAAGGCCTCGGCAAGAGCGTGCCTCGGTGCCTGTGAGCTGAACATTCTCATTCTCAGTGCTCTCATATTCAAGGCCTAACGTTTATACAAGCACCACATGCAGTTAACTGGCATTATTAGCGCTGTCCTTTACGGCTTTGCTACGTCGAGCACAATGATGCATTAATGGTCCCACTGAAGACCTATCTGTCCTGTTTCTGTCCCCACCGCTTAAACACTCACTGGAAGTTCGCCTTTGTCACGGACATGCTATAAATCCACTCTGTTTAAGCAATCGCTCTTTCTCTCGCTCTTTCTCTCTCTTTCTCCCCTCTCAATTAGTAGGAAACACATCGGCTGAAGGAGGACCTTTGTTGGTTTGTGAGGGCCCATACATCACCCAAACTAGCAAAACCCTGACAGCCCCCATCTGGTCCTCATCACGGGGAGCAGCCAACGGTCAGGCTGGATGATGCATGGCACACAGGCACGCGCTCACTAACACACACACACATACAATCACACAGGCACGCGCTCACTAACACACACACACATACAATCACACAGGCACGCGCTCACTAACACACACACACATACAATCACACAGGCACGCGCTCACTAACACACACACACATACAATCACACAGGCACGCGCTCACTAACACACACACACACACACACTCTAGGGTTGGGTGATGTTACGATTGCGTCATCAATCGACGATGTTTGACAGCCATCGTCAATAGTGACGACATCATGATGTCACAAACGATGGTTTAGCATATTTGAACTTGACTGCACAAAAAAGAGCAGCGCAGTGAGCACACACCAGGGCGACATGCCAAATGGCCTATTCCCTAATTGCCTTAGTGTACATTTTCAATACATTTGTGGTAGTTAGACTATTAACCTACTGCAAGAGGACAATGTAGATTGTAAAAAGAGCTGAGAGCACCAAAGCAGCGCAAATTGTCCGATAAGGCCTAACATGTTTTTCCCCCCCATGGGCCTTTTGCAGCGGACACTCTGTCTTACTGTTTTAAAATCTTAATTTCCCCTTCTTCTCCCTAATCCCCTTTTGATTTGAATGTGACTTGTTGGCCTAGGCATTGCCTACTCTTTCATGATCAACCATCGAATGAATCTATAGGTCTAACAGAGTTCCATCTCAGAAAGTTGTTTGCGAAAAGCTTGAATAAAATATAGCGTAGTAAAAATGAGAGAGAGAATAAAACAATTGCAAGATGGACTAATCGAATATGAAGTATAAACAAATGTTTCAGCTTTACTTGACCAAACTGTAGGCAAAATAAATTGTGCCGTCAAAATCCCTTCTTGCAACCCAAACAGACAATAGTATAGGATTACATATAGGCTACTGTCAATAAAAGTTGCAGTAAATGTTACTTACTTATAAACTAATATTTATAATATTGTCTAAGTGTTTATTAATGTCATTGAATTGCACAACGGGCAATCGAGAAAAGCTTCCAAACCAAACAAATGTATATTCGAAATTATGGTAATTAATGATGATGCAGGTGTTCCAAAATGGGGTCAGCCCTAGTTTCATGTGTGTTTTGACCTGTCCCAAAATTAATAAAGTTGTTTCACAGTTGGTTTTGATATTTTAACCTGTGTGGTCACGTCTGGTGTGGATGGACAAAATTAACATGCGCGCGGTGGCACCTGTGGACATGCGCGTGGCCGGTCTAGTCAACAGGTCATAGTCTCGCTCTAATACTTCTGGACTTCCTGTCCAACTCATATCATATCCTTTTTCGGAATAAGGATGTTCTGTGGTATTGTTGTGTGCACATTCTCTAACTGAAAGCATACAGTGAAATGTCCCTGTTCTCAGACCCAGGCTGCCTCCCTCATGTCTTCTGCTCCTCATGTTAATGATGTTTCCTGGGCCGTCATTAACAACTTGATTAATACCAAGCCCTGTTATTCACCAATATGAACATAATGAATATGTCCAGCAGAAGTGCTTATTATCTCTCTCTGTGTCTGTGCGTGTGTGTGCGTGCATGCGTTCTATAGACTCCAGGTAGAAGACCAGTAGACCAGTCCAGGACCATTATCCCCAGGAGAGAAATTATCTCGTCCACTCCAGGCTCCGTCACAAGGTGGGTCACATGTCATCACACTGCTGTTGGTATTGTTAGCTGTTTTGGTGGACAATAATTTGTTGTTGACAGAGTTAAAATGGAGTAGGATTTATTTTTTACTTTTTGCTCATCTGTTCTGGAACACAATATTCTTTCTGACCACCCTGGCCAGACCATA
The DNA here is from genome assembly GCA_023634145.1 of Thymallus thymallus. Classification (NCBI taxonomy): domain Eukaryota; kingdom Metazoa; phylum Chordata; class Actinopteri; order Salmoniformes; family Salmonidae; genus Thymallus; species Thymallus thymallus. The sequence goes on from CM042399.1 coordinate 22,007,330, forward strand.
GAAATTAAGCAACTACAATGAACATGGTCATTTAGAGTGAAGGTCCATTGCTTTGGGGGCCATTTTGGATTTGTCATATATTGAATTTCAATGGTACAAGATAAAGCAGGGGGGTAAGAGAAAGTAAAAAGTAGGCAAGAGAAAGGCGGAGAGAGAAAGGTGGAGAGCGAAAAAGGTGGAGAGCGAGCAAGAAAGATGTTGCTGGGGAAACAGCAGGAGAAATCAAATGATCCCCTGCTCTGCCTGCCATAGAGACAGAAACAAAGCATGTATCTGAGTCTGCAGGTGACAGCAACACACACACAGGAGGCGGGGGAAGGATGATTATGGAGAAGACAGGGATAGTAGTGGTGTAGGAAGAGGTGGGGCTGAGTGAGATTATGCCTATAGTATAGAGGTGGTATAGAGAGAGGGGGGAGGAGATGAGTAGATCAGGGGAGGAGAGGGAGGAGAGAAGGATGTTATTTAGAGGAGAGGAGAGAAGGATGGTATTTAGAGGAGAGGAGGAGAGGGAGGCGGGAAGGATGTTATTTAGAGGAAAGGAGAGAAAGATGTTATTTGGAGGAGAGGAGGGGGATTGGGAGGAAGGAAGGATGTTTATGGAAAGGAGAGGGTAGAGGAGTGGGGGATCTGCAGGTGAGTCTGGGATTCTGCCGCATCGTGTCACACTGACTTAGATCAGCAGGAAGACTACTCTACCCATGATGCCTCAGTCAGTCCTGTATATCAACCATTCTCTAGTATCGATCCAATGCATTATGGATTATGTATTTTTCCTAACTTTGTCCCAGCATGGGCTAATTACAGTGGAGGTCTCCAACCTGACTAGGAAGGGAAAGGGAAAGGGGGATACTAGTCAGTTGTACAACTAAATGCATTCAACTGAAATGTGCCTTCCGCATTTAACCCAACCCCTCTGAATCTGCCTTAATCGAGCCAGTCATTGTCAGCAGTGAGCTAAACGTCAGCATTGGCTGTAGACTGCAGGTCTGTCTGTTGTGTTCCTACTGGGAGTGTACATGATCTGGCCGGGCCACGCTGCTCTTCTGTTTTGTCAACATCGATTATGAAAACGGGGCTGGCTGTCTCTGTCTGTATCACCTAGCTTCACAACTCTCTGCCCCCACTCACCACAAACCACCACCCCGCCCCCTGCCCGCCCACATGCCTTCTCGCCCCCTCACGCACCCTAAAAACGGCGAGAAGAGAGACACTTATCTGAAACAAGGAAGCCTCAGTCTGTCTCGTCTCTTTGTCTCTCCCAGCGTTAGGCTAGTTGTTAAAGGGACAGGGAACTAGTGGCCATTATTAACCCCCCTTGTTGCCATGCTCAGCTGCCTCTGCGTTAACTGGCTCTCATTTTCACTCAGAACTATATATTGGTAAGACTCAATTGAAAAAGGTAATGTACTGGAGACCCACTTTTTGCAGTAGTGTAGGTAGGTACAGTTGAAGTCGGAAGTGTACATACACCTTAGCCAAATACATTTAAACCCAATACATTTTTCACAATTCCTGACATTTAATCCTAGTAAAAATTCCCTGTCTTAGGTCAGTTAGGATCACCACTTTATATTAAGAATATGAAATGTCAGAATAATAGTAGAGATAATTATTTATTTCAGCTTTTATTTCTTTCATCACATTCCCAGTGGGTCAGAAGTTTACATACACTCAATTAGTATTTGGTAGCATTGCCTTTAAATTGTTTAACTTGGGTCAAACGTTTCGGGTAGCCTTCCACAAGCTTCCCACAATAAGTCCCACAATGCATTTTGGCCGATTCCTCCTGACAGAACTGGTGTAACTGAGTCAGGTTTTTAGGCCTCCTTGCTCGCACACGCTTTTTCAGTTCTGCCCACAAAGTTTCTATAGGATTGAGGTCAGGGCTTTGTGATGTCTGCTCCAATACCTTGACTTTGTTGTCCTTAAGCCATTTTGCCACAACTTGCATGCTTGGGGTCATTGTCCATTTGGAAGACCCATTTGTGGCCAAGCTTTAACTTCCAGACTGATGTCTTGAGATATTGCTTCAATATATCCACATAATTTTCCTTCCTCATGATGCCATCTATTTTGTGAAGTGCAGCAAAGCACCCCCACAACATGATGCTGCCACCCCCGTGCTTCACGGTTGTTATGGTGTTCTTTGGCTTGCAAGCCTCCCCCCTTTTCCTCCAACATAACAATGTTCATTATGGCCAAACCGTTCTATTTTTGTTTCATCAGACCAGAGGACATTTCTCCAAAAAGTAGTTGCATTTGCAGTTGCAAACTGTAGTCTGGCTTTTTTATGGTGGTTTTGGAGCAGTGGCTTCTTCCTTGCTGAGTGGCCTTTCAGGTTATGTCGATATAGGACTCGCTTTACTGTGGATATAGATACTGTTGTACCTGTTTCCTCCAGCATCTTCACAAGGTCCTTTGCTGTTGTTCTGGGATTGATTTGCACTTTTCGCACCAAAGTACGTTCATCTCTAGGAGACAGAACGCATCTCCTTCCTGAGCGGTATGACAGCTGCGTGGTCCCATGGTGTTTATACTTGCATACTATTGTTTGTACAGATGGACGTGGTACCTTCAGGCGTTTGGAAATTGCTCTTTTTGCACCAAAGTATGTTAATCTCTAGGAGACAATACATCCACAGGTACACCTCCAATTGACTCAAATTATGTCAATTAGCCTATCAGAAGCTTCTAAAGCCAATACATAATTTTCTGGAATTTTCCAAGCTGTTTAAAGGCACAGTCAACTTAGTGTATGTAAACTTCTAACCCACTGGAATTGTGATATAGTGAATTACAAGTGAAATAATCTGTCTGTAAACAATTGTTGGAAGAATTACTTGTGTCATGCACAAAGTAGATGTCCTAACCGACTTGCCAAAACTATAGTTTGTTAACATGAAATCTGTGGAGTGGTTGAAAAATTAGTTTTAATGACTTTAACCTAAGTGTTTGTTAACTTCCGACTTCAACTGTAGGTAGGTCATTGATGGTGTGCTTCTCCTGGTGAAAATGCGTTCAAAATGGGTGGTATCAGTGGAGATTTCCTGACTCCTTAAAAGAAAAGGATTGTGATTTTTAGTACAGATATACCTCATTACAGTATCAAGTCACAGAGATCAGTCGGACACTGTTGAGACATAAATGTAGACGCGCCAAGAGAAATCTCCATATAGTTTAGTTTCTATTATGCCTTTTCTGCCACAGTGTGTTTTGTCTGTCTGTCTGCCTGCTTGTCTGCCTGCCTGCCTGCCTCCGCCCAGTCAGCCATTCTAGACACTTGTTTGTTTGTTGCACTGGGTTATTCTTTATATAACCCATGTTATCGTGGGAGGCTAGTTTGTGGCTATTTTGTTTTGAATCAGAACTGAGATTTTCTAATGTTACGAATCTGATTGAGTGGAAAGTCAGAGAATGTCCCTCAGTACAAAGTCCTCATTGCAATGTGTCATACCTTGGGTTGTGTAAACAGTAATACGTTGGCTACCATAGACATACCTATGCACACCTAGGCACACAACACACACTACTCTCTCTCTCTCCCGCCCCCTCCCCCATCCCTTCCTTCTCTGCCTGCATAGCGTCATGCCTGTAAACAGCTGCCTAATGGCTCTCAAACACACAAAACATCATCAGTCATGAGAGAGCTGCTTGTTTGGTCCCCATCCTCTACCTTAAATCATTCATGTAAATGTTCTAAAAATACACACATAGCCGTGCTATTACAATGTTGTCTGTCTGTCTGTCTGTCTGTCTGTCTGTCTGTCTGTCTGTCTGTCTGTCTGTCTGTCTGTCTGTCTGTCTGTCTGTCTGCCTGCCTGCCTGCCTGCCTGCCTGCCTGCCTGCCTGCCTGCCTGCCTGCCTGCCTGCCTGCCTGCCTGCCTGCCTGCCTGCCTGCCTGCCTGCCTGCCTGCCTGCCTGCCTGCCTGCCTGCAGTTGCTGTACATCAATGTATTCCATGCCATATTTTCTCATTTTTTGGCTTGCAGGATGTGAAGTTGGATTTCGTCATTTATACTCTGCTGAAGAGGTGAGTTCATGGGCAAGCTCTGATATTTTCAATTTCCGCCAGTGCCATGTAGGTACTGTGGGACCATTAGGCGGCTGGCTGGTTATTTGGTTGATTGGTTGATTGGTATGCTGGAGAGCAGTTCAGGGAGGTGGTTCAACCTCAGGGATTTCTGGAGCTCTCTTAGCCTTGGTGAGTCACAACCAATGTTCCCTCTAAGCTGCGTGCAGCTCCCTGGACTGCCATGCAGAAGAAATATCAGCAGCCCAGAGAAGCACGAGATTGAACTTCACTCAACTTTCTAGTTTTCCCCATTAGTTAACACTATCAACGTTTCCCTCTACTGTGGGAATTGTGATTGAATCAACGCAATATTAGCCAATTTCAATACAACATACCGGAACAAAACGAACTATGCAAGAGATTTTGTTGTAGGCAGAGCTCATCTGAGAGTAGGATTATATTGCATTGACAGGCACGACTCAGGTTTGTACTTGTCATAACCAATCAGAGCTGCAGTAGACCTACAGTATATGCAAATAGACCATGGCCATATATGGATGTGTGCCATTCACTTTGAACTGGACTGTTTTACAGCATGAGCGGTCACGATTATTATGCGCTTGTTTTGAGATCAAATCAAGAGCTGCATGTACTGTAACCACGTGTGCACATTTGTTTGTATTCTTTGTTAGTTAGTGAGTTATTAGCCCAGTTATAGCTCATTTGTAGTCAGCCATGTTGCTTCCTACAAGAGCATTTCTAGCCATCTTTGAAAAGAGAGTCTGTGTCTTAAAGGGGCAGTTTTGTATTTTGAGACAGGCTTGAATAATAATGCATTTTATTTTGTAATGTGGTTTCTTGCATCAAACATCACAATAAAATGTCCAGTCACCTCCTTGTCTGAAGAACAAGTGGATAAACAGGTTCATGTCAAGCCCTGCATGTTTTTTCAAAAGTCTCATGGAATGTAGGCCTACATTGAACACCACACATTGGCTGCTACTGTAGGCTGAATGATAGAACAGCAATTTCCATGTTAAAATGTTCTTCATAGTTTTTAATGGTAGGCCACTCTGGTAGGCCTACATTATGATCAAATAGCCACAGTAGCCTACTTGGCCACCAAAACAGTAAATTAACCTCAGTGTTCACAGTAAACCCACCGGATGTTGCACAGAAGGTTAAAGTTTGCACTCAGCAGACCTGAAATTTGCTCAGTGCCAAAAAATATTAGAGGGAACATTGGTCACAACCTTTAGCAAATGGAAGTGAGCAGAATGTTAATTGAGAAAGAAAACTCGGAGAGAAAGAGGTGGACCACAACTCCATCAACGTTTACTTACACTCATTGTAGATCTCTCTGGAGTCGTGACATCGTCCACGTCCCACCCTCTACCCCCTCCTGTACCGTACCCAGTACCCACCACAGCCCCCCTGCCTTCCAGTGTCCTACCAGCCCCCCTGCCTTCCAGTGTCCTACCAGCCCCCCTGCCTTCCAGTGTCCTACCAGCCCCCCTGCCTTCCAGTGTCCTACCAGCCCCCCTGCCTTCCAGTGTCCTACCAGCCCCCCTGCCTTCCAGTGTCCTACCAGCCCCCCTGCCTTCCAGTGTCCTACCAGGCCCCCCTGCCTTCCAGTGTCCTACCAGGCCCCTCTGCCTGTGGTGTGTAATTGACTTTTCACCCTGCGTTGCGCTGGAGAAGCAGGAGTGCAGGCTGCTCGCACCACACTGGAGGTGACCCATTTCCCTGGGGTATTCAGCGGCTCTACTAATCAGCCATTCTCTGGGGCTCCCTTATTCACTCTGCAATTAGAGCGCTGGAGCCATCTCTCTATCTCTATCTCTTTCTCTTTCTCTCTCTCTCTCTCTCTCTCTCTCTCTCTCTCTCTCTCTCTCTCTCTCTCTCTCTCTCTCTCTCTCTCTCTCTCTCTCTCTCTCCCTTTCCACCCTTCAATGGCAGGTGTCATCAGACAGTGGAAGGGTAGTCTAGTAGTTTCATGCAAAGATGAGCTACAGTACAGACAGACAAGCAGGCTCTTAGGAAAGATTGACAGAGATGGCTAGATTTGAAAGAAATGCATTTGGGAGGGAGAGTAAGAGAGGGAGTGAGGGAGGGTCTTTGAAAAAAACTGCTTGTGTATCCCTACAAAAAACTGCTTGTGTCTCCACACCAGGATGTCCGTTAAAATGTGGCAAAGGACATTTGATCGTCAGCATTTTAACTTGCCGGACATTTGAGAAATGTACAGGACCCATATGCATTGGGTGCGTAACCCAATTAGGACGTCCACTCATGGTGCTCAGAATGACAGAAATCACATTTAGATTATGGTAATTCATATTAACAGAACATGCAAGTCGAAGATTGCAATTATGTGCCGTCCTTCTTACCGAATTCTGATGCACATGTTAGAATAACTGTCCACGTTTACTTTTCCTCAGCCAACAAGACGTGTAACGAACAGCAAAATCATTAGTTTATGTCAATCTACTATCCCCCATAGTAGAAACGTTGACCTATTCTATTGGTCAGCTTGTTCGAGACTCTGTTCGAGGGCAGTTGTGGAACGATAGATCCCTGAGGTATTTCATAAAACCAAAATGTTAAAAACCAATGAGTCTGATGCAACAGATCATAACGTTTAGCTTAAAATGTTACTAAACTATTATTTCTTTAAGCGCAGCAATGCGCACAGGGCAGTAGGCTACGAGCGAATGTTCGTTCCATAATGCAATAGCAGTTGTCAAAAGCGCACCGCACATGCAAGCAGTTTCATGTGACAGAGATGAAAATATCAGTTTGAAATTTTGAAAGAGGGGAGCTCTAATATGCAACAACTGGCATGGGTTGCTAATATGACTTGGATTGTGCCTTTGGCTACCGGACAACGAAATAAATTTCCTCCATGGATATGGTCTGATTTTGGCTAGGCTACTTTGGAGTAAGGTAAGACATGCCTCATAATATGTAGTAAAACTTTAAAGTATCAAACAATTAAGTCAATGTTTTACAAATGCTTACTGCCTCCAGCTCATTGAAAAGTGGTGTGTGACGCGCTGATGAAGCCTGCCTTCCATTGCCTATACATTTGCTGTTTGAGATGCTGTTGTAGCAGCAGCTCTTGTGCTGTATGACATATTTGTCGCTCAAAGGCTCTGTATGCTGTACGTGCATGATAAATAAGATACATAACGAATATACTGTACACGCGGCAATTTAATTCCACTAAATTATGCAAATGAACCTGCAGACTGATAAGCATGAAAAGTCAAATGTATTTCCATAAATGAAAAAGCATTTCGCAATGGGATTAATTAAAAATATCTGTAAAATAAATGGATAGAATGAGAGAATGGCAACAAGGCTTCCTTTCCCTGGTGGCCTTCTTTTCTATTCAGTAGAGGCTTCATGCATGTCGGTCAGAGGGTAACCATGTAATCAATGGAATAAAAATGGTGCACTTGCTGTGAAGGTTAAGAAGGGCACTGGAGTGTGGTTCTCCTCCCGATCTCGAAGCTCATGGGCCTGTCTACATGCATCCTTTTCTTCTTTGTAGGCCGTCATTGTAAATAAGAATTTGTTCTTAACTGACTTGCCTAGTTAAATAAAGGTTAAATTTTATTAAAAAATAAAACAAATCTTTCTCTCTCCTGCCTCTCTCTTCCACTCCTTCTCTCACACTCTTCCCACTCTCCCTCTTGCTCCCTTCCCCTTCACCACTCTTTTCCCTCTCCTTCTCTGCTTCCCTCTCTCCTCTGTCTCCCACCGCTCTCCCTCAAAGCTTCCCTTTCTCCTCAGTCTCCCACCGCTCTCCCTCTCTGCTTCCCTCTCTCTGTCTCCAACGTGCTTCCTCTCTGCTTCCCTCTCTCTGTCTCCCACACGCTCCCTCTCTGCTTCCCTCTCTCCTCTGTCTCCCACGCTCTCCCTCTCTACTTCCCTCTCTCCTCTGTCTCCCACGCTCTCCCTCTCCGCTTCCCTCTCTCCTCGCTCTCACCTCTCTTATCTCCCCATCTATGTCCTCTCCCTTTCTCTCACCTCATTCTCTTCCTCCTTTTGCATTCTCTCCCCCTCCCCTTGCCCCCTCTCACCTTTCCCCAGCATCACTGGTAAAGAAATGGACTAATCAGCATAGACTTCATGCTGCCGACTTCTCACCCCCCCACACCTTTGTCAGCCCACTTCCTGTATACGGAGTGTGATACATTGTGGGAGACAGACGGCTGTCTTAACTGGGTTAGTCGTGCAGAGCGTGGCTTACTGTCAGAAACACTGCTAATCTTGCTATGTGTGTATATACATGTGTGTGTGCCCAGTCCTACACACACTCTACCCTTAAAGAGAAGGAAGCAGACAATGCAAAATGCAATATCGATTTTTCATATTGTGCCAAGAGTGTCTTATTTGCATAATATAAGCTTAAGAGTACCCTGGTTGTGTATGTATATTTAACATAAAGCTTCTCCTACATGTCTGTCTCTGGGTTTAAACAATAGCCATACGGTTAGTTATGTTTATATATGGAGGTTTCCTACACCCGTTTGTCTTCCCCACCCAGCCACATGAACATATTATTGTCCATCCCTCCCATCATCTCACCTGATGTCTAAGTGTTTGTGTTTCCTGTCCCTGTCAGGTACTGATATGTGTACACGATGAGTGGACTGGGGGACAACTCCATGGAGCCTCTGAGCTCAGAAAACAGAAAACGCAAGCTCTCCACCTGTGACACACCCGGTCTGGGGTGAGTAGGGGGCTGGTGACAAAACATACAAATATATTTTACCAAGTGAGACAATACACCTTTGTATTCATACATTTTGAATTACAACAGGATGTAGCCTTTTTACTCTATTCTACTGTAGGTCAACCCTGGCTACTGACTCTGGAGATCACTAGTAGCTGTAGCCATTCACCTTAAATGTATCTAGTCTACACAGGCAGCCCCATTTTGATCTTTTTTCCCCTAATTGGTCTTTTGATCAGATCTTTTCACATCAGATCTTTTTCAGGGTTGATCTGATTGGTCAAAAGACCAATTAGTAAAAAATATCAGAATTGGGCTGCCTGTGTAAACACAGCCAGTTTAAACCAGTTTCAAACCAGTTTCACAATATTTTACCATTTGATTATTTGGGATATTGGGTAAAGCTCAACATTGACCTGTTGGAAACTGATTTCAATTTGAATAGTCTGAAAATGCATCCTTAAGGTCATGGAAGGTTGAATGTGCATGTCCAAGCATGGATGAGTCAATGCTCAGTGTACCTGAACTAGAGAATGAAAGGTTGCTATTATAGTGATCAAGCCACATCCCTAGAATGCTATACTGTTATTGACATTTGGCACATTAAAGACGCTGGGCAGATTCGCTAACCTTAAACATGGAAATAGACAAACTACCAGGGTCATAGTCAGTTGGGCATGGAATGCAAAAAGTTTTAAAGCGTATTGCAATGGAAAACGAATACAAGCACTTCTTATTGTACAATTTCAGGTAGTCCCTCCCTGTTTCAGTCCATTTTCTTCCATTTGGTGCCTAATGAATAGAACCCTAGTGAAACAACGGTTAATAATGATGGCGAACACCGGTAATACCCCCTGTAGGTGTGAGCGGAGGCGGCGTGAGCAGGAGACTAAATACATTGAGGAGCTGGCTGAACTGATCTCTGCCAACCTTGGTGACATTGACAGCTTCAACGTCAAGCCAGACAAGTGTGCCATCCTCAAGGAGACGGTGCGCCAGATCAGACAGATCAAAGAGCAGGGTGAGTAGAGACTGTAGCGGTGGCTAACCCATTAGTAATATCTGTCACTTTATCACTGACTACACAGTACCACTGATAGACATGGCTGTCTCGGAACCAGTACTGTGGCTCTGTCAGAAATTACACCATATTCCCTATTTGGGGCACTGCTTTTGGTCAGCCTGTGGACAGGACTAATAGTAAAAACCCATTACCATTACTTTCATCAAATCCACCCTTAAATCTGTGGCTCCCAATGTTGCTAGTGCACCTAAAACATTTGGAGTGTTATTGGCCTTGATGATAGCCTAGCAAATGTGAACATAGCACTGGAGTAGCACTGGAGGGGCACTGGAGGGGCACTGGAGGGGCACTGGAGTGGCACTGGAGGGACACTGGAGGGGCACTGGAGGGGCACTGGAGTGGCACTGGAGGGGCACTGGAGGGACACTGGAGGGGCACTGGAGGGGCACTGGAGTGGCACTGGAGGGGCACTGGAGGGACACTGGAGGGGCACTGGAAAGCCAGATGGGTTAAGAGGGAGGCACTTAGAGCTGATAGTATGGAGCAGGTCTGTGAGAGGGCTGGAGCCATGGCTGTGTGTCTTTCCCCCAGAGCAGCTAGTCCAGGGAGAGGAGGGGAGGGAGGAGAGGGTGAGCTGATAAGTCTGTGCACAGAGCCACAGACTTATCCATCACTCCACACCATTTCACAGCCTGGGCTGTTGGGTGGGAACTTTGGCAGGGCTTTGTGTGGATGTCACTGCCTTTGTGTGCGTGTGTGTGTGTGCGTGCGTGCGAGAGCAGCAATGGTCGTGCAAGTGGCATTACAGGTAATCAAAGTGGACTGCTTAGCCTCCATTATTGTCAGGTTGTTGAAGTTGTTGTAGATTAGGTGTTCCATAGTGAATCCTTTACAGTAAGTTTACAGTACTTTTGAGCATGTTTCATTCCCTCTTTGGATGGGCACCACAAGTGTTCACAATGGCTTGCAGGCACAGGAGGTTGGTGGTACCTCAATTGGGGAGGACTGGCTCATAGTAATGGCTGGAACAAAATAAATGAAATGGTATCGAACACATCAAACTCATGGTTTCCATGAGCAACAGAGACTAAGGGAGTGGGAGGTGACAGTCAGTCTGAACAGAGACAGAGACTGAGGCAGGGGGAGGTGACAGTCAGTCTGAACAGAGACAGAGACTGAGGCGGGGGGGAGGTGACAGTTAGTTTCTGCCACCTCGACAGGAAGGGGAAGTACAGCTGGCACGGATTCTCCGGAGACAAGTTGTCATAGTTACCGGAAGTTAATAATAAAGTGGCATCGGATTTCACTCTTTACAACTCTGTCTGGCTCTCTTTCTTTCTCTCAAATTTGTTCTCACCCTTTTTCTTTCTTTCTTTCTCTCTCTCTATCTCCCTCGCTCCCACACTCTCTCTTTAACTTTCTCTCTTTCTCTTTATCTCTCTGTCTCTCACTTTCTCTTTATCTCTTTCTTTTTTATCTCTGTGTCTCTCCCAGTCCCTCCCCCCTGTGTCTCTCCTTCTTCACTAGTTCACTCTCAACCTCCTTCTCTTTCTAGCTTGCCATTTTTTGTACTTCATCTGTATTTCAGTCCAATAAAGTGCAGCATCCTCAGGTTGCTCCTAGCATCGTAAGATATTGAGGGAACCACTGGAACGTATCCTCCTCCCTCTGTTTGCTACCTCTCCTCCACCCCCTTCTTTCTCTCTCCCTATGCCCCCACCCATCTTCTCTGTTTACCCCCTTCTCTCCCTCTGTCTCTCTACCTTTCCCTTTACCTCTTCACCACCTCCCTTTCCTTCTGCACCCCCCCTTCCCTCTTCTCTATCTCTATCCCTCCCCCCCTCTCTCCCCCTCTCTCTCTCTCCCCCTCTCTCTCTCTCTCTCTCTCTCTCCCTTTAGAGCCGGGCTGGCTGTTTTTCTTTGTTTACTGTATCTGTCCCCCCTGGGACCTAATCAGATGGAATGATTCCTGTAGCCCAGCTCCAGATAGCTTCTGCATTAATACTGCTGCTGCCAAGTGCCGGCCTGGGTCTCTGCCAGCCAGCCAGTCCCTCTTAAATCTCACACTAAATATAAAGCATGGAGGCAACAAGGCAGGCTATTACCTAGTCCACACCATACACTAGACTGCTCTGGTCTACATCCAGCCCTGGCCTGTCTCAGCCCCATTGCTCCTCAGACAGAGAAGCCTGCATATGAATGTTGCTCCCCTTACCTGGTGCTTTGTGTGGAGGGAAGGTTGGGAAACACTGACCCCTAATGGTTGTTGGAGCTCTAGATAGATAGATAGATAGATAGATAGATAGATAGATAGATAGATAGATAGATAGATAGATAGATAGATAGATAGATAGATAGATAGATAGATAGATAGATAGATAGATAGATAGATAGATAGATAGATAGATAGATAGATAGATAGATAGATAGATAGATAGATAGATAGATAGATAGATAGATAGATAGATAGATAGATAGATACTTTATTGATCCCCCGGGGGGGAAATTTCATTGTCAAGCAGCTACAGCAAAACACAGGGCAGGTGCAAAATGCCACAACGAAAGTACACAAAAGACAGATACACGGTACATGATACATAGAGCGGCAGTATGAAAAAGTATAGAAATACAAGATATCTGGAGTGCAAAAAAAAACTATAAAAAGATATTGCATAGTATGGGTGGTTGGCTGAATATGTACACTATACATTGGTGGATGTTGGATGGTTAGCTATACTATACAGAGAAATACTTCAGTAGCTAAGTGGATGGTGATGTAGAGTTACACAGATCAGTGTTTAAAGAGTTTACTTTACACCTTTCACAGCTCATCTCTTCATACTTGAAATGTTTTATGCACAGGAGATTGTACAGGAGATGTGTGTTACTGTGTACTTGATTGTAGAATGAGGCATATCTGACTGTACTGTCTCCTCCGTTCAGGCAAAGCGTCCTCCAATGATGACGATGTACAGAAGTCGGACGTGTCCTCCACGGGACAGGGGGTCATAGACAAAGACCACCTCGGGCCGCTCTTGCTGCAGGTGAGGTCCTCTTTGATTGGCTGGCTGTGCTGACTCTGGCCTCTTATTGGCCTTTGTACTGACAATTCATGTGTTTTCCCTCTGTCCTCAGGCCCTGGATGGGTTTCTGTTTGTGGTGAACCGGGAGGGCAGCATAGTGTTTGTGTCTGACAACGTGACCCAGTACCTGCAGTACAAACAGGAGGAGCTCATCAACACTTCCGTCTACAACATCCTCCATGAGGACGACAGGGAGGAGTTCCACAAGAACCTGCCCAAGACCAATGGTACCACACACCGCCCAAGACCCACCTGCTCACACACAGAGCTAGCGCTAAGCAGACAGAGCGTGGCAGAGCTGTCAGTCACACTCAGTGGTCCAGACAGTGTAAAACAGGCCTGTGCTCTATTCAGATCTCATGGCAGCCATCTGGAAAATACTCACTACTGAATAATGCCGCGCTGCACTTCCCCAGCTTTCATTCTCTGTGTGTGTGTGTGTGTGTCTATTTATTTATATTAATTATGGATACGTGTGCTCAGCTGAACCTGCTCCCTGATTTACTCCCCAGTTTCTACTTAACTTAGTGTTGAATAATGTGGTTGGTAGGACTCTAGTTTCTACTAAACCTAGTGTTGAATAATGTGGTAGTTAGGACTCTAGTTTCTACTTAACTTAGTGTTGAATAATGTGGTTGGTAGGACTCTAGTTTCTACTTAACTTAGTGTTGAATAATGTGGTTGGTAGGACTCTAGTTTCTACTTAACTTAGTGTTGAATAATGTGGTTGGTAGGACTCTAGTTTCTACTTAACTTAGTGTTGAATAATGTGGTTGGTAGGACTCTAGTTTCTACTTAACTTAGTGTTGAATAATGTGGTTGGTAGGACTCTAGTTTCTACTTAACTTAGTGTTGAATAATGTGGTTGGTAGGACTCTAGTTTCTACTTAACTTAGTGTTGAATAATGTGGTTGGTAGGACTCTAGTTTCTTTCTTTTGCTTTCCCTTTCTCTATATTTCTTTTTTATTCTCTCTCCTCCCCGTGCGTCTCCGCCAATCATTATCTCTGACTCCATGAATTAAATACGCTCTCTCTGCACATTCCTATGGGATGACCACTGACCACGCCAACTGGGGCTTCTCTCACACACACACACACACACACACACACACACACACACACACACACACACACACACACACACACACACACACACATACACATACACATACACATACACATACACACACACATACACATACACACACACACAGTGCATTCGGAAAGTATCAGACCCCTTGAATTTCTTCTTTTTTTTTACATTCTAAAATTAATTTAAAAAAAAAATTTACCTCATCAATCTACACACAATAACCCATAATGACAAAGAAAAAACAGTTTTTTATAAAAACTGAAATATCACATTTACATAAGTATTCAGACCCTTTACTCAGTACTTGGTGGTTCTAAACTTCTTCCATTTAAGAATAATTGAGGCCACTGTGTTCTAGGGGACCTTCAATGTTTTTGTTTCTCGTGTGTGTGTGTTTTCTCCCTGAATCGACCCCTCTGTCCAGCCTAAATGCTGGTTAATTGTGTCTGAGGGGAAATGTCGGGCCTCACGGCCAGGCAGTGTTGTTGTCTCTGTCAGGCTGGAGAAAGGATCCTAACGGTCTAAGACCTTGTTAAATCATCTCTCAGTATCAGTTAGAAACCTCCATGCCCTAAGGCCTCCTCTCTGTACAGACAAATGTTCCCTCCCTCACTTCACCTGCCCTGTCAGAAACAGACAGACTGGAGGCCTTGGTCCCTGATAAGGCTTCAGACAGACTGGAGGCCTTGGTCCCTGAAAAGGCTTCAGACAGACCTTGGCGGAGACTGGGGCCCTGTTCCAAACCCTCCTCCCTCACGTCCTAGTCATTGATCTCACATGACTGAATAGGAGAGAGAGGCCATGTAATGGAACCTGTGCTATTTTAACACCTTTTTCAGGAGAGAATGCAGGATGGATGCTAAAAGTATTTTCACAGGGCCTGCAGTAGGATCTCTCTATGTGAAGTTTAGTTGTGCACCCCTCCCCCACTCCATCCCCTTTCTTGTGAAGGTGACCCTTTGGGTGGCTGTGCTCTGATGAGGAGTCAGGGCCCAAATCAGGATAGATGATTGGGTGTCCCTGCCTACCTGGCTGCTCTGCTCCCCCCTGCCCTCGGCAGCTGCACAGGGCTGGAGGGATATTGGTTATCAACACTTCAGCTACATTAATCCCATGGTCCATTTAGCCAGGAATCAGAACGAGATGGGATACTTCTGCTTTTAGATTTAAGAAGGAAAGTAGTAATACTCTAGCAAGCAGGGCTGGTTCATCTGTCGAGTGTGTGGTGTGTGTGTCCCAATATTTGAACAATTTAGAAGATTACACAATGCATCTTTCTTGAATGAATCTCATATCATGTTTGTCTCTGGTTGTGCCGGGTGTCTTGACACTGACTAAATATGTTTGCGTGTGTACTGGCACACACAGGCTTTGTCAGTATAGTGTGCATACAGTAGGTCTGGGGCTCTATATCTGTGTTTGTACATACATATTTTAGTTTCTTTGCACCCCATCCATCCCATGTATGGAACAATCTACAGAGTTCCCTACAACTGGATGTACTGAGGCAGTTCAGCATGTTGATTGGGGACCTCTTTTATGACGAATGTGATTGTTTTTGTGAGTCATTTTGTATATTTTGTATACAGTTCCTTCAGAAAGTATTCACACCCCTTGACTTTTTCAAAATGTTGTGTTACAGCCTTAATATACATGGATTATATTGAAAAAACATTTGTGGTCACTGACCTACACACAATACCCCATAATGTCAAAGTGGAATTATGTTTTTCAACATTTGTACAAATTAGTAAAACATTTAAAGCTGAAATGTCTTGAGTCAATAAGTATTCAACCCCTTATGGCAAGCCTAAATAAGTTCAGGA
This sequence comes from Thymallus thymallus, assembly GCA_023634145.1. Taxonomy (NCBI): domain Eukaryota; kingdom Metazoa; phylum Chordata; class Actinopteri; order Salmoniformes; family Salmonidae; genus Thymallus; species Thymallus thymallus. Next base: position 22,023,116 of record CM042399.1, read on the forward strand.
GTAAATATTTGCTTAACAAATCACATAATAAGTTGCATAGACTCACTCTGTGTCCAATACTGGTGTTTAACATGATTTTTGAATGACTCTCATCTCTGTACCCCACACATACAATTATCTGTAAGGTCCCTCAGTCGAGCAGTGAATTTCAAACACAGATTCAACCAAGACCAGAGAGGCTTTCCTCAAAAAGAAGGGCACCTATTGGTTGATGAAAAGAAACATTCCTTTGAGCATGGTGAAGTTATTAATTACACTTTGGATGTCACTACAAAGATACAGGCGTCCTTCCTAACTCAGTTGCCGGAGAGGAAGGAAACCTTCAGGGATTTCACCATGAGGCTAATGGTGACTAATGGTAATTAAAACAGTTACAGAGTTTAATGGTTGTGATAGGATCAACAACATTGTAGTTATTCCACAATAGTAACCTAATTGACAGTGTGAAAAGAAGGAAGCGTTTACAGAATACAAATATTCCAAAACATGCATCCTGTTTGCTACAAGGCAATAATACTGAGAAAAATGTGGCAAAGTGTTATGTTTGGGGCAAATCCAATGCAACACATTACTAAGTACTACTGTCCATATTTTCAAGCATAGTGGTGGCTGCATAATGGTATGGGTATGCTTGTAATTGTTAAGGACTGGGAAGTTTTTCAGGATAAAAAATTTATGTAATGGCGTTAAGCACAGGCAAAATCCTAGAGGAAAACCTGGTTCCGCCTGTTTTACACCAGACACTGGGAGATTAATTAACCTTTCAGCAGGACAATAACCTAAAACACAAGGCCAAATGTACACTGCAATTGTTTACCAAGAAGACAGTGAATGTTCCTGAGTGGCCTAGTTAATTTTTTATTAAATCTACTTGATAATCTACGGCAAGGAATGATTGTCTAACAGAGCTTGAAGAATAATGGGCAAATGTTGCACAATCCAGGTGTGGAAAGCTCTTAGAGACTCACAGCTATAATCGCTGCCAAATGTGCTTCTACAAAGTATTTGCAAAAATCCCTAAAAACATGTTTTCACTTTGTCATTATGGGGTATTGTGTGTAGATGGGTGAGAATTATTCTTTTTTAAATTAATTTTGAATTCAGGCTGTAACACAACAAAATGTGGAATAAGTCAAGTGGTGTGAATACTTTCTGAAGGCACTGTGTATGTATTCTATTGTATTTTGTAAATTTATGCAGGGCTCCCTTGCAAATAAAACATTTGTATATACTACATGTATATTGATGTGTGTGTCTCGTCCTCCACAGTTAATGGGGTGTCCTGGGGGGGGGAGGCGCCCCGTCAGAAGAGCCACACCTTCACTTGTCGCATGCTGGTCAAGTTTGGCCACACCCACGGACCTGTGGAGGAGGGACCAGGAGGGCCACGCTACGAGACCATGCAATGCTTCGCCTTGACCCAGCCAAAGGCCATGATCGAAGAGGGGGAAGGTACAGACACGCGCACACAGACACACTCCGACACATTGCGACACAAAACGACACACACACGACAGACACACACAATCTCACACACACACACACACATGACACAAACATGAGCCCAAACTTGTATGTGTAGCTAAACTAACTCTTCCCTTTCTTCCTCAGACCTGCAGTCGTGTATGATCTGTGTGGCCCGTCGTGTGACTGCTGTGGAGAGAACAGAGAGCTTCAACACCCGGCACGAGCTAACAGGTGAGACTGACCGCAACACAATGTTTTTTACTTATCCCTCAAACCTGGTTGCAGAGTTTGATTTAATAGGGCCTTATGTGTACAAAAAGTGTAAATCCTTAAATAGGTATATATATTTACAAAAATGTGTAAAGTATTCTTAAATAGGTATATACATTTACAAAAATGTGTACAATATTCTTAAATAGGTATATACATTTACAAAAAAGTGTACAATATTCTTAAATAGGTGTATATACAATCCATGTTCCACAATCTCCAGCTCCTCTTCTTCCGTTCAGGTAAACTAATCCAGATAGACCAGAACTCGCTGCGTGCATCAATGCGTCCTGGCTGGGAGGACCTGCTGAGGCGCTGTATCCAGATGTTCCTACAGCACAGTGACGGACAGCCCTGGTCCCACAAACGCCACTATCACGAGGGTACGACACACACACACACACACACACACACACACACACACACACACACACACACACACACACACACACACACACACACACACACACACACACACACACAGACAGACAGACAGACAGACAGACAGACAGAGACACACACACACACACACCTGTACCAATACACACGCAGTCGCACACACATACGATACCTGTCCCAAAACACACATACCTGTCCAAAAACATGCATGAATGGCATCATTAAGAGACACTTTTGTCAACCCTATACCTCATCTTTGATATATATTTCACTTCCAGATCTTGATATGAACCCATTGTATTTGCCCCCTTGTGCTTGGCCCTACAGCCTTCCTACAGGGTCACGCTGAGACCCCCCTGTACCGTTTCTCTCTCTCGGATGGCACCCCTGTCACGGCCCAGACCAAGAGCAAACTGTACCGCCACCCCATGAGCAACGAGGCCCAGGGCTTCATATCCACCCACCTGCTACAGAGGTACACACACACACACACACACACCTTCTGAGGTAAAAAAACAAGTTACACACATTCTTGCTAACTTTGCAAGACACAGAGTAAACACACACACACACACACACACACACACACACACACACACACACAGCTGAGGTAACTGATGCCTGCTGATATCCACAACATCCTCTCTATGCTTGGCAGATACAGTTGAAGTCGGAAGTTTACAAACACTTAGGTTGAAGTAATTAAAACTCATTTTTCAACCACTCCACATATTTCATGTTAACAAACTATAGGTTTGGCAAGTCGGACATCTACTTTGTGCATAACACAAGTAATTCTTCCAACAATTGTTTACAGACAGATTATTTCACTTATAATTCACTATATCACAATTCCAGTGGGTCAGAAGTTTACAAACACTAAGTTGACTGTGCCTTTAAACAGCTTGGAAAATTCCAGGAAATTATGTCATGGCTTTAGAAGCTTCTGATAGGCTAATTTACATCATTTGAGTCAATTGGAGGTGTACCTGTGGATGTATTTCAAGGCCTACCTTTGCCTCTTTGCTCGACATCATGGGAAAATCAAACGAAATCAGCCAAGACCTCAGAAAAAAAATTGTAGACCTCCACAAGTCTGGTTCAATTTCCAAATTCCTGAAGGTACCACGTTCATCTGTACAAACAATAGTACGCAAGCACAAACACCATGGGACCACACAGCCGTCATACCGCTCAGGAAGGAGACGCGTTCTGTCTCCTAGAGATGAACGTACTTTGGCACGGCAGCCAATCTAGCCTCAAAACTCGATTAGTCTCCCGGTCGAGGGTCCAGCCCTACATCTCCCGTGCCTGCTCCTCACCTCAGACCACCGGTTCACCGCCACAGTCAGGTACAGCCGGTGCCTGCTCCTCCCCCCAGACCACCGGTTCACCTCCCTAATCAGGTACAGCCGATGCCTGCTCCTCGCACCAGCCCAGTGGTGCGTTCCCCCAGCCCGGTACGGCCCGTGCCTGCTCCACGCACTCGACCTCTAATGAAGGGTCGAGGCCTGGAGACTCCAGTAACGGCTCAAAGCCTGGAGCCTCCCACGACGGTTCAAAGCCCGGAGCCTCCAGTGACGGCTCGACGCTCGGAGCCTCCAGCAACGGCTCACAGTCTGGGGTCGCCAGCTACGGTCTATAGCCCGCAGTCTCCAGCGACGGTCGACAGCCCGGAGCCTCCAGCTATGGCCCACAGCCCGGAGCCTCCAACAACGGCCCACAGCCTGGAACCTCCAGAGGCCAGCACAGCTCTGTTGCTGGAACCCTTCTCTGCATCGGTTCCCAGGCCGGGCACGACGTTCAGCCTCGCTTTGGAGCAGGAGCTCCATAGTGTGTCGGTGCCCAGTCTGGGGCCGACAGCCAGCCAAACCACAGGGCTGGAAACCATCTCTGCGTCGGTGCCCAGGGTGGGCACGACGTTCAGCCCCGCTTTGGAGCAGGAGCTCCTTAGCGTGCCGGTGCCCAGTCTGGGGCCGGAAACCACCTCTGCGTCGGTGCCCAGTCTGGGGCCGGCAGCCAGCCCAACCACGGGGCTGGAATCCTCCTCTGCGTCAGTGCCCAGGTTGGGCACGACGTTCAGTCTTGCCCCAGGGATGGGGATGGAGAAGGGTTCGGAAGTCTGCTCCGCTCCAGTGTCGAAGCAGTCCGCTCCACCGGTGTCCAGTCCAGATCCGGTCAGCTGCTCCACTCCAGTGCCGGAGCAGTCCGCTCCACCAGTACCCAGTCCGGGTCCGGTCGCCTACTCCGCCCCCATACCGGAGCAGTCCGCTCCACCGGGGTCCGGGCCGGGACCAGACGTCAGCCCCTCTCCAGGGTCGAGGGCTCCCACACCAGGGTCCAGACAGGACTTGGTGCATCGCGGGAGTACTCAGGGGGGAATCATCGCGCCGGGGTCCGGACCGGACCGGGCGTGCAACGGAGAGGTAGGAGGGGAGCTACCCTCACAGCCTGCGTCACGCCCGAAGCCGGAACCGGAGCCCCAACCAGCAACCACCTCAGTACCCCGCAATTTCCCCCCTGGTTTTGTGTATTTTTTGGGGGGAGGGGGGATTAAGTGCGATCGGGAGCCCGCACCTTAGGGGGGGTACTGTGAGGGCTTGGTTGTGGTAAGGCCTCTTACTCCCACCAGGGGGAGTGGAAGGCACACAATCAAGTGCTCACACCCTAACTGGGGAAATTAATGATCCCCAATCAGAGACAGCTGTCTAGAGTTGTCTCTGATTGGGGATAGTATTTAGGACCCACACACATCCGCCTGTGTGTGGATCATTGTTTGTGTTTGTGTTCATGTGTGTTCAACACAACGCCACGGTATTTGTACGTTTATTGTTTTGTTTGTGTTTTATTTATATATTAAAACATGTTTGCAACGTCCTCTCGCTCTGCTCCTCGTTCCCTCTACACTGTGACAGAAAAAGTAAGGTTTACAAGGTTGAGTCTTGAATTGAAGAGCACCTCGTTCTCATTGTGAATAGATCATCTTTTAAATATTTTTTTTGTTCATTAAATTACTTTCTTCAGTGTGTATTTACTTCAGTTCCATCTTCTGACTATTCAAGAGACTCTTCTGCTAGACTGGATCTGAGTGTTTACAAGAATAGAGCGCCAAGGATGTCATGACAACCTCACTTCTCCTAGACTGGATCTGAGTGTTTACAAGAATAGAGCGCCAAGGATGTCATGACAACCTCACTTCTCTCACCTGTTCTTTTCTCCTCCTTCTCTCCTCCTCGTCCTCTCTTCCAGGGAGCAGCATGGCTATCGCTCTGCCCAGGGTGGGGGCATGATGCCAGGGCCTATGAGGCAGCAGGGCATGGGGGGGCCCAACCCCAATGCCCAGATGAACATCCCCCCTGCTGGAGGCATGGGGGGTATGAACCGGGGCTACGGGCCCATGAACGAACAGAGCCACATTGGACAGATGGGAGGGGGTTCAATGTACGGAGGGAATGGAGGTGGTGGCGGCGGCAGGGGAGGCATGGGCAACAGAATGATGCAGATGAATCAGATGAATCAATTGAATCAGATGGGCCAGATTAACCAAATGAATCAGATGGGTCATCAGATGAACCACCCAGGTCCAGGGAGCCACCCTAGCATGCAGCAACATCAGCATCCCCAGCAGCAACATCAGCCTCCCCAGCAGCCCCCCTTCCAGAGCGGTGGGGGGTATGGACTGGGGGGTATGAACAGCCCCTTGGGGAGCCCCCGGATGATTGGCCCCCAGCAGGGGCTCCTGATGTCCCCCCGAAACCGAGGCAGCCCCAAGATGGGTGCCAGTCAGTACTCACCTGGAGGTACGTCAAGCAAGGTGTACACTATACCTTTGCATAGTTTTGCTGTGCTTCATAAAACACAACATGATCAATCTTTTTTTGTATTTTGTTGGTTGTAGTACAGTTTCTAACAGTGTGTTTTGTTTCTGTCCCAGGCATGCACTCCCCCATGGGCCCTCATGGAGGAGGAGGAGGAGGTGGAGGTGGAGGTAGCACGTCTTTCTCCAGCAGCTCCCTCAACGCCCTGCAGGCCATCAGTGAGGGGGTCGGTAGCTCCCTCCCCTCCACCCTCACCTCCCCCTCCTCGGCCAACAAACCAGACAGCTCCCCCAGCGTCCACTCCTCCCAGCCCAGTCAGCCGGCCAAATCAGGCCCGGACGGCTCCAAAAGCCCAACAGGAGGCCTGGGTCCTGCGCACGGCGTGCACCACCACCCCCTCCACCAACACCATCACCACCACCCGCACCCCCAGTCTGAGAGCTCCGGAGACAGGTTGGACAGCCAGGCCACGGCAGGCAGCAAGGAGCCCAGAGAGGGGAACAGCGAGGCTGGGGTGGCCAGCTCAGAACTCACCCGGAGAGTCCCAGACAGTAAGGGCCATAAGAAGCTGCTGCAGCTGCTGACCTCCCCCACTGAGGAGCTGGGGTTAGGGGGAACTGGCCCCTCGATACCTCCCCCACCAGGCAGCAGCAACACTCCAGCAGGGTCCGACACTAAGGACCCCACAGGAGGCATGACCAGCCCTTCCTCTACTGGAGTCTCCTCCTCTTCCTCAGCCTCCACCAATCAGGGCCAGGCGTCGGGCGCGGCTCTGGCCAATGCTCTGGCCTCTGCCCACTACACGGCGTCACTGCAGGAGAAGCACAAGATCCTCCACAAGCTGCTGCAGAACAGCAACACGCCCGACGAGGTGGCCAAGATCACGGCCGAGGCCACTGGGAAGGTGACCGTTGGAGGCCAGGAAGTCCCAGGGGAGGTGGGGGCTGGAGGAGCAGGAGGAGTGACAGAGCCCAAGCAGGAGCAGCACAGCCCCAAGAAGGAGAAGACCCATGCGCTCCTCCACTACCTCCTCAACAAGGATGACACTAAAGAGCCAGTGGATGTGAAGCCAAAGCCTGAGGAGCTGGATGGAAAGGGGCCCCCAGGAGCCACTGCTGGCCCCCCACCCAGAGGCCCTGGCACTGGACCCGGCCCCACGGCTGAACACCCAGAGAGCAAGATTAAGTCAGAGCCACCTGATGAGGTAACCACACAGTGTGGTGGTCAGATCATTACATCACTGGTCGATTATTACAGTTACATGAGGATACCTACTGATAAATACGTTGCCCATTGGCCTTCACTGTGAACATTTTCATTACTATGAAGTGCTTAACCTCTGTAGGTTGTGTGATACTGTCTTGTTGCTGATACATGTGTATCTATCTCTTCGCAGTTGGACAACCTGGAGTCCATCCTGGGAGGTTTGAGGGGTTCTGGCTCCGAGTTCTACCCCGAGCAGGGAGGAGGGAACAAGGCCCAGGGGTGCCTCGACGAGAACATGCAAGGTAGGACCTGTCACATTGAGCGTGTTGATGAAAAATGTTGAAAAAATCCTCAGAGAATCTGGACACCAGGCTAACATTTACCTGTTCTATCTGTGTCCCTCTGTGTGTGTGTTCAGGGAGTCCGGGGATGGCCCCTGGCCCACGGGGGCCCTTCCAGAGGGCCATGTCAGCAGACTCCAAGCCGCCCGGGGGTCCTGGAGTGGCAGGGAGGCGCCCCATGCTCATCAAACAGGAGAACATGATGGGCAGCCCAGACGGATACCCAGGGAACATGGGTGTGTGTCCGCGAGGCATTGGAACAAGTAACTTATTTAGTTATTTCACGCTCTGGCATTTGTCTTGCTCTTTGCCCTACTATCTAGGTCTGGGTTTCAGTCTGTGTCATTGCTGCTTTGAAAAAAGAGCTCATCTATGTGTGTTTTGTGTCCCCCAGGGCCAATGAACAGGGGGATGGGGGTTCCCCAGCGCTCTCCCATGGGGGGTTCAGGCGATTGGGGGATGCCCCGCTCCTGCGCCAGCCCCGTGGGCTCAGCCGGTCACCCCTCCATGAGCCGTCCTGGCATGGACTACAACTCCAAAGGCATGATGGGAGGGCACATGATGGGCAGGTCCAACAGTGTTCCTGGCACCAGATCCATGCTGCAGCAACAACTAATGGACATGGGTACGGGTCTGTGTGTGTGGGTGTGGGTGTACGTATCTATATGTGTATGTAATCTGTAGTAATTGATTCTGAGAGATAGAATATCTAGTTAAAATTTGTGTTGTGTTGTGTTTATGCAGGAGGTTCGGGTGATATGGGGATGGGGATGAGTCCGTTCAGTCAGCAGGGTCAGCCCAACCAGTCACCGTCCTGGTCTGACAGTGTGATGGGTATGGAGGGAAACCACAGCAGGTAAACTAACCCTCTTGCACTCCATTAAAATACACTGACCCCTGCTCTTATACCTAAATAATATTTATAGATTATTTATACCAGGACAATTGGCAGCCAATTAAGGGTTCTCTGTGCGTTCGTTTCAGGCGTCAGTTTGGGAACGCCCTGGATGAGCTCCTGGCTCCGCCCACCACCAGCGAGGGCCAGAGTGATGAGCGGGCGCTGCTGGACCAGCTGGACTCTCTGCTCAACAACACAGACGGCATCGCACTGGAGGAGATTGACCGGGCCCTGGGCATCCCCGACTTGGTCAGCCAGGGCCAGGGACCAGAGCAGCATGGTGAGCCCTTCCCCGGCCAGGATCCCTCCATAGTGCTGGAGCAGAAGCCTCTGTACGGCCAGGGCTACCCCGGACCCCCCTCAATGGCCATGCAGTCAGCCTACGGGGGGAGCCCTATGCAGGGCCAGCCCCAACAGGGGAGCTTCGGCCCCATGCTCTCCCAGATGGGCCAAGGGGGCAGCTTCCCAGGGATGGGAGGCATGGGGGGCATGGGTCACCCCCGTGCTAACATGATGAGACCCAGGATGATGAGCGCCACCAAACCCATGAGGCTCCAGCTGGCGCAGAGACTACAGGGCCAACAGGTAGGAGACACACACACAGACTGATAAATTCACACAGGACTTTATGCTGGTGCAGAATTCCCCAGGGAAGCTGTTTAGGCCCCTTACTTTACTAATGACATGCCAACCACTTTGAGTAAAGCCAGTGTGTCTATGTATGCGGATGACTCCACACTATACACGTCAGCTACTACAGCAACTGAAATGACTGCAACACTTAACAAAGAGCTGCAGATAGTTTCAGAGTGGGTAGCAAGGAATAAGTTAGTACTAAATATTTCCTAAACTAAAAGCATTGTATTTGGGACAAATCATTCACTAAACACTAAACCTCAACTACATCTCGTAATGAATAATGTGGAAATTGAGCAAGTTGAGGTTACTAAACTACTTGGAGTAACCCTGGATTGTAAACTGTCATGGTCAAAAAATATTGATACAACAGTAGCTAAGATGGGGAGAAGTCTGTCCATAATAAAGCGCTGCTCTGCCTTCTTAACAACACTATCAACATTGATTGGGTGTCCCATAGGGCAGCGCACAATTGGCCCAGCGTCGTCCAGGTTTGGCCGGGGTAGGCTGTCATTGTAAATAAGAATTTGTTCTTAACTGACTTGCCTAGTTAAATAAAAATACAATTAAAAAAATGTAATAGTGTGGTCAGGTGCCACAAAGAGGGACTTGGGAAAATTGCAGTTGGCTCAGAACAGGGCATTACGGCTGGCCCTTAAAAGTACAGAGCTAACATTAATGACACTCATGTCAATCTCTCCTGGCTCAAAGTGGAAGAGAGATTGACTTCATCACTACTTGTTTTTGTAAGAGGTGTTGACAAGCTGAATGTACCGAGCTGTGTTTTTAAAATGTTAGCACACAGCTCGGACACTCATGCATACCCCACAAGACATGCCACCAGAGGTCTCTTCACAGTCCCAGAATCTAGAACAGACTATGGGAGGCACACAGTACTACATAGAGCCATGACTACATGGAACTCTATTCCACATCAGGATACTGATGCAAGCAGTAGAATCAGATTTTTTTTAAAAGGTAAAAATACACCTTATGGAACAACAGGGACTGTGAAGAGACACAGACAAAGGTACAGACACATGCATACGCACACATTGTGATATTGTTGTATGCTGGTATTAAACATTTTGTATATGTAGTGGTGTAATAATCTTATATGATGTACTGTTTTATATTTAATTGTAAATGTAATGTAAGTGCTTTAATGTGTTTGGCAGCAGCTAATGGGGATCCCTAATAAATACAAAATACAAATGATAACAGCTTCTTCTTTCCTCTCTCACTCAGTTTATGAGTCAGACTCGGCAGGGGATGGCCATGAAGATGGAGAACCCTGGAGCAGGCAACCCTGGCATGAGGCCGGTTATGCAGCCTGGCATGGGGCAGGTAGGCACTCCACTTTCCTCCACACACACAAACACACACACACACACACACAACCTAGCATATGGGAGCCACTTGGCCTAAACTTTCCTTGTTTCCTCCAGAACTCTAAATACACACACACTCACTATACCCCTTCCCTGTCCGCAGCCGGGCTTCCTGAATGCTCAGATGATGGCCCAGCGTAGCAGGGAGATGGTGACCATGCAGATGAGGAGACAGAGGATGATGATGCTAATGCAGCAGCAACAGCAGCAGGCGGCAGCAGCAGCGGGGGGGTTCAGCCCCCCTCCCAACGTCACCGCCCCCGCCGGCATGGACACCCCTATGGGAGGCCCCAACCTGGGCCCCCAGCAGTTTGGCTATGGGGGAAACTACGGTGAGTTTGGGTTGGTTTGACCTGAAGGACCACAGAGCGTTTCTGCTCCCTAGTGGTGAGTTTTGTACTTGCAGTGGGACATAGAATAAGTGTGGGCGTGTGGTGTGTGTGTCACAGGAGGTTGGTGGCACCTTAACTGGGGAGGATGGGCTCGTGGTAATGGTTTCCATGTATTTGATGCCATTCCATTTGCTCCATTCCAGCCATTATTATGAGCCGACCTCCCCTAAGCAACCTCCACTGGTGTGCATGTGCATGTGTCCGTGTGCGTTTATACAAAGGGTGGGTCTAATCCTGAATGCTGATTGGTTAAAACCACATTCCAGCCGGTGTCTATTCCACAAGTTACCACCGGCTAAATCTATGACGTTAAAATGCCTATTTACTCTGTTCCATCTGACTGTGCAATCCACTGTCTCATCAGCACAGCCAGGAAATTTATAAATTTGATCTCCACTATAAAAAGCATCTAAACATTATGTTGTCCCATGTTCGTGCTACGTGTGTTTCCTTATATTATATTACATATTTGTTATTTTGTATAGATGGATGTCAAGTATAGTTTATTCATTAATAAACAATGTCGAACTATCGATACGCTGCGCCTTGGTCTCTCTACACACCCGAACGCACTGGAGGCACCTGGCTGGGCACACGCACTGGAGGTCGGGTGCGGGGAGTCGGCACGGGACGTACCGGACTGGAGAGGCGCACTGGAGGCCTGGTAGGTGGAGCCGGCACTGGAGGAACCTGGCTGGGCACACGCACTGGAGGTCGAGTGCGGGGAGTCGACACGGGACGTACCGGACTGGAGACGCGCACTTGAAGCCTGGTGCGTGGAGTCGGCACTGGTGGCACCGAACTAATAACACGCACCTCAGGGCTAGTGCGGGAAGCAGGCACAGGACGTACCTGACTGGAGACGCGCACTGGAAGCCTGGTGCGTGGAGTCGGCACTGATGGCACCGGACTGATGACACGCACCTCAGGGCGAGTGCGGGGAGCAGGCACTGGACGTACCTGACTGGAGACGCGCACTGGAAGCCTGGTGCGTGGAGTCGGCACTGATGGCACCGGACTGATGACACGCACCTCAGGGCTAGTGCGGGGAGCAGGCACAGGACGTACCTGACTGGAGACGCGCACTGGAAGCCTGGTGCGTGGAGTCGGCACTGATGGCACCGGACTGATGACACGCACCTCAGGGCGAGTGCGGAGAGCAGGCACAGGACGTATCGGACTGGAGAGGCGCACTGGAGTGTAGCAGACGGCCGGACCCAGACTGGGCACCGGTGGAGCGAACTGCTCTGGCACTGGAGTGTAGCAGACGGCCGGACCCGGACTGGGCACCGTTGGAGCGAACTGTTCTGGCACTGGAGTAGAGCAGACGGCCGGACCCCGACTGGGCACCGGTAAAGCGGACTGCTCTTTCACGGGAGTGGAGTAGGCGACTGGACACAGATTATTCCATTCCGACATTTCCCGTTCCACCTCTTCCGCTATCTCCCACATCTCCTCCAAAACGTCTCCAAAATGTCTCTCCAGATACTCCTCCTCTTCAACACTTTGCGCCCCCCATTTATATTTAGGGCACAGTGTATCCCACATGGAGAGTGGTACTGGCGCGTCCTCTTCCTTGCCAGACCATCCCCATAGCCCCCCCCCCCCGAAATTTTCCTGGGGTTGACTACGGGCTCCTTTACCTCAATAACGCCGTTTTCCTCTCTTCTCCTTTGCTCCGGTATAACGCTGCTTGGTCGGGTGGTGGTTCATTCTGTCACGTTCGGGTGTGTAGAGAGACCAAGGCGCAGCGTATCGATAGTTCGACATCGTTTATTAATGAATAAACTATACTTGACATCGATCTATACAAAATAACAAATATGTAATATAATATAAGGAAACACACGTAGCACGAACACGGGACAACATACGACATAACAATGAACCACGCCAAGGGAGTGGAACATAGACATATAAGTAAGATCCCTAATTAGAGGTAATGCCTAGCAGCTGCCTCTAATTAGGGATCCCACACACAACACCACACAGATGTAGAAATACTAGATCTGCCAGACTCTGACCATAGAACTATAGGGAAGCAAAGCTTCTCTATGGCCAGAGCCTGACATGGATGCACAATTGTTAAACTAGGTCCTAACACCCCAACAGTTCCAGGTCTATGTTGCCAACGGCACGGCACCCCGGTGAGGCATTAAATAGGCTAATAGCCGCCGGCAGGAAGGACCTCCTGTAGAGCTCTCTGGCACACCGTGGTGGGATCAGTCTGTGACTGAAGGTGGTCCTCTGCGTCATAACCATGGCATGCAGAGGGTGGGTGACGTTGTCCATGATGGCCAGCAGTTTGGCCAGGATCCGTATCTCCGCCACCTCCTCTAGAGTGTCAAGGCTCATCCCCAGGACAGAGCTAGCCTTCCTGATCAGCTTATTTACCCGAGAAGCATCACCGGCTTTTATGTTGGCTCCACAGCACACCACTACAAAAAAGATGGCACTGGCCACCACAGACTGGTAGAAGGTATGCAGTAGTTTACTGCACACGTTGAAGGACCTGAGCCTCCTCAGAAAGTATAGTCGGCTCTGGTCCTTTTTTACAGGGCCCCGGTGTTACCAGCCCATTCCAGCCTATTGTCCATATGGAATCCCAGGAACTTGTATGACCCAATCATTTCCACATCCATCCCCTGTATAGGGACTGCAGTCAGTTGTGCCTTGGTTTTCCTGAAGTCCACCACCATCTCCTTTGTTCTGCTGATGTTGAGCTGAAGGTGGTTCCGCTCACACCACAACACAAAGTCACTGATTGTGCTCCTGTACTCCTATATGTCTCTAGAAAACAGATGCAGCTACTGTTGTTCTGGCTGCACTGTTTTGTGTGACTGTAAGTTAGACGTAGTTGACTAGCTAGCAAGCAAGAGATAAGAACGTTGTCAGCCAGTATGGCAATGTAACATTTAGAATGAACAACTGGGTCGTGTCCATAGATACAGAACAAAAAGACTGAACGACTGGGTCGCGTCTCTGGCAACCAAACCGATAGACAAATAGTCGGCTTGGGTAGCAACCCTAGATTTGTGTCGGGACTATATCTTGTGGAAGGATGAAATAGTATGAATAAATTCATAGAAAAAGATTTTAATGAAAATATGTAAATTATTATTGGAATATGTTGGTAACCTGTTGAATAAAAGTGATAATGCACTCAAAGCCGGTGTTTGGAGGATATATTGGCACGGTGCTCAACAACACTATCATTATCACTTACAGTTGAAGTCAGAAGTTTACATACACCTTAACCAAATACATTTAAACTCAGTTTTTCACAATTCCTGACATTTAATCCTAGTAAAACTTCCCTATTTTAGGTCAGTTAGGATCACCACTTTATTTTAAGAATGTTAAGTGTCAGAATAATAGTAGAGAGAATGATTGATTTATTTCAGCTTTTATTTCTTTCATCACATTGCCAGTGGGTCAGAAGTTTACATACACTCAATTAGTATTTGGTAGCATTGCCTTTAAATTCTTTAACTTGGGTCAAATGTTTCGGGTAGCCTTCCACAAGCTTCCCACAATAAATTGCGGGAATTTTGGCCCATTCCTCCTGACAGAACTGGTCAGAACTGAGTCAGGTTTGTAGGCCTCCTTGCTCACACACACTTTTTCAGTTCTGCCCACACATTTTCTATAGGATTGAGGTCAGGGCTTTGCGATGGCCACTCCAATACCTTCACTTTGTTGTCCTTAAGCCATTTTGCCACAACTTTGGAAGTATGCTTGGGGTCATTGTCCATTTGGAAGACCCATTTGCGACCAAGCTTTAACTTCCTGATTGATGTCTTGAGATGTTGCTTCAATATATCCACATAATTTTCCTTCCTCATGATGCCATCTATTTTGTGAAGTGCACCAGTCCCTCCTGCAGCAAAGCACCCCCACAACATGATGCTGCCACCCCAGTGCTTCACGGTTGGGATTGTGTTCTTCGGCTTGCAAGCCTCCCCCTTTTTCCTCCAAACATAACGATGGTCATTATGGCCAAACAGTTCTATTTTTGTTTCATCAGACCAGAGGACATTTCTCCAAAAAGTACGATCTTTGTCCCCATGTGCAGTTGCAAACCGTAGTCTGGCTTTTTATGGTGGTTTTGGAGCAGTGGCTTCTTCCTTGCTGAGCTGCCTTTCAGGTTATGTCGATATAGGACTCGTTTTACTGTGGATATAGATACTTTTGTACCTGTTTCCTCCAGCATCTTCACAAGGTCCTTTGCTGTTGTTCTGGGATTGATTTGCACTTTTCGCACCAAAGTACGTTAATCTCTAGGAGACGGAACGCGTCTTCTTCCTGAGCAGTATGACGGCTGCGTGGTCCCATGGTGTTTATACTTGCGTACTATTGTTTGTACAGATGAACGTGGTACCTTCAGGCATTTGGAAATTGCTCCCAAGGATGAACCAGACTTGTGGAGGTCTACAATTGTTTTTCTGAGGTCTTGGCTGATTTCTTTTGATTTTCCCATGATGTCGAGCAAAGAGGCACTGAGTTTGAAGGTAGGCCTTGAAATACATCCACAGGTACACCTCCAATTGACTCAATTGATGCTTCTAAAGCCATGACATCATTTTCTGGAATTTTCCAAGCTGTTTAAAGGCACAGTCAACTTAGTGTATGTAAACTTCTGACCCACTGGAATTGTGATATAGTGATTTACTGTATAAGTGATATAATCTGTCTGTAAACAATTGTTGGAAGAATTACTTGTGTCATGCACCAAGTAGATGTCCTAACCGACTTGCCAAAACTATAGTTTGTTAACATGAAATCTGTGGAGTGGTTGACAAATGAGTTTTAATTACTTCAACCTAAGTGTATGTAAACTTCTGACTTCAACTGTAAGTGTGTGTGTGTGTGTGTTTGTGCGTGCGTGCGTGGTTAAATTCCATTGCTCATGTAACATGTTTCTTCAGGTGTGGCCCAGCAGGGTGACCCGTCGTTCGGCCCTGCAGGCAGCAGCCCCCCCAACGCCATGATGTCAGGTCGCCTGGGTCCTCAGAATCCCATGATGCAACAGCATCCCCAGGGTGGACCCATGTACCAGAGTGCCGAAATGAAGGGCTGGTCGCAGGGAGGCATGGCCCGCAACAGGTGAGTGTGTAACAAGGAAGGAGAGAGAAATAACCTACAACAGCCAGTGACAACATTCGTAACTAACTAACTAACCCACCTCCTTCCCTCCCTGTCTCTCCAGCTCGTATCCCCAGCAGCAGTTTACCCAACAGGGCAACCCGGGGCAGCAGCAGTTTGCCCAACAGGGCAACCCAGGACAGTACGGGGGCATGATGATGAACGGGGGAATGCCTTCCAACGGAGGAGGGGGCCATATGGGCCAGATGGGGGGGCAGATGGGGATGAACCCCATGGTGATGGGACGGATGCCGATGGGGCCTGATCAGGTACACAGCTGTTGTAGATGGGGTGTGTGTGCATACCAGCTCTGTCTCACGTCAGAATTAGACGTTCATCCATGTTTTTCAAACGTCAAATTTCTAAGTTGTTCCAAAAGTCAAATGTCTAAGTGTTTAAGGTTAAGTTTAGGCGTTAACTCTGCATTTTTAAGGTTAGGCATTCATTCTGAATGGTTAAGGTAAGGGTTAAGGTTTGGGATAGGTTTAAAACAAAAATATAGCTGGATTCGAACTTGCAACCTTTGGAATCAGAGGCATATGCTTATGCCAGTCCATCATGCCTGTCCACAACGCCCTGGCAAAAATGAAACCTACTTGAAGGTAACAGCGCTCATTGTTGCCCCTAGTGGCCGGTTTCCATGTCTCTTGACGTCCTCAGACATGGATGGACGTCGAATACTGACTTGTATCACGGGTGACCTGGCTAGCACGTACAGTAAGCATGACTGTTATTAATATTTGTGTACGCACGCACATGCACACACAATGTCTGCACAACTAACTCCATTACCTCTCTTCCTTACAGAAATATTGCTGAACCTGAGACAGAGGCGTGTGATGGAACAGAAACAGACTCACTGTGATCCTTTCAGAGAGATGTGTGTTTATCTGTGTGTGTCTGTGTAGCACTCAACTCCCACCAGATGGGCGCGCTGCTCCTCTGGACTCGAGGCCAGTGTTGGCACTTTCACAGGTGGAGGAAAACAGACAGAGGACACACTATTCTACTCTCACTTACTGTACATGACACACACCAACACACACACCCCAAAATATCCATGTATCTAAAGACACAATAACACACACACATACACAAACTGACGGATAAAAATTAGAAGACATCCTCTCTCTTGTGGGATGTGACTAACCGTGTTCACCCCTGGCCGTGGGAATTCTTGCTCTGCTTCGGAATGCTATGGGAGAAGACAGTGTTTCCTAGTTCTGGTCCTGGAGGACCACTGTGTATGCAGACCATGCATCCCATCCAGTCTCTGAATCCACACTTAATGAATTACATATATAGTCCATTGCTGGAGAAGGTGGTAGTTGATTGTAATCACTGATACATGGTCAGCTATTTTCACATCCCCCTAATGGTTAAGATTAGGGAACCCTGATCCTAGATCTGTGGTTAGGGGCAACTTCTACCTCTAAAAGCTATATTTCTATACTATATTACTATATGAGCAGGCATGCAGTCAATTTCATGTAGTTAACTCAGAAGTAAGTAATTAAGAGTCCGCAAACATACACAGTGGTCCTGCAGGAGACTGGGTTAAGGTACGACAGAAATAAATACTAGTTGGCTGTGATTGCACTTTACGGAAAGGCTGTCGTCAAAAGGATTGTGACAATTGTTCTTGGTCATAGAGGCCTTTACCCAAGAATTAATGCATAATAGCAAATCTTGTTAAGTTTTTATTTCGTTTTTGTGTTTGTCAGAGGATGGGGACTATTTTGATTGGAAATGGATTACTGTAACGATCATTATTCTAAATGGTTAACCAATCGAAAGGTAGTAAGCACAGATTTTATAGAACACTTTCTTCTGCAGTGTGTTGATTATGGGGAAGATAATGGATGAAAAAGGTTCCGATTATTAAAGTAGATCCTTAAAATGTACTGACCTATTTGAGTGCACAGTTACCCTCATATTTATACAACTATTCATTAATGTAAATGAGCATTTTAAAAACGAATGTCAATATATTATTTTTAAGGAGTAATTTGTAAGATTTACGTCTTGGTTACCTCATGGAACACTTAATAGCAATTTGTTGCCAGTTATTGAATGAGTTGATTCCTAAAGTAATCCACACACTGTGAAAGAAAGGCTTTCCCCTGATTTTAGTGTATGTTTATGCAGATTTCTAGCAATAATCCTTCCTCTTGGTTCTCCTGTGAGGGCAAAGTCAAGCACCATTTACTCAAAGCAATGGTACTGCAGTATTATGATGTGACTCATCTCGTTTGGAATTTTTGCTTTGGTCTGTGAATACAAATTGTAAATACGCTTCAAATGTATTATATACACTACCGTTCAAAAGTTTGGGGTCACTTATAAATGTCCTTGTTTTTGAAAGAAAAGCAAATTTTTTGTCCATTAAATAACATCAAATTGATCAGAAATACAGTGTTGCAAAGAAAAAGCCATATCTTCCTCTGTCCAGTGTCTGTGTTCTTTTGCCCATCTTAATCTTTTCTTTTTATTGGCCAGTCTGAGATATGGCTTTTTCTTCGCAATTCTGCCTAGAAGGCCAGCATCCTGGAGTCGCCTCTTCACTGTTGACGTTGAGACTGATGTTTTGCGGGTACTATTTAATGAAGCTGCCAGTTGTGGACGTGTGAGGCATCTGTTTCTCAAACTAGACACTAATGTACTTGTCCTCTTGTTCAGTTGTGCACCGGGGCCTCCCACTCCTCTTTCTATTCTGGTTAGAGACAGTTTGCGCTGTTCTGTGAAGGGAGTAGTACGCAGCGTTGTATGAGATCTGCAGTTTCTTGGCAATTTCTCGCATGGAATAGCCTTCATTCCTCAGAACAATAATAAACTGACGAGTCTGAGAAGAAAGTTCTTTGTTTCTGGCCATTTTGAGCCTGTAATCAAACCCACAAACGCTATGCTCCAGATACTCAACTAGTCTAAAGAAGGTTTTATTGCTTCTTTAATCAGCACAACAGTTTTCAGCTGTGCTAACATAATTGCAAAAGGTTTTTCTAATGATCAATTAGCCTTTTAAAATGATAAACTTGGATTAGCTAACACAACATGCCATTAGAACACAGGAGTGATGGTTGCTGATAATGGGCCTCTGTACGCCTATGTAGATATTCCATAAAAAAACAGTCGTTTCCAGCTACAATAGTCATTTACAATATTAACAATGTCTACACTGTATTTCTGATCAATTTGATGTTATTTTAATGGGAAAAAAGTTAGGACATTTCTAAGTGATCCCAAACCTTTGAACGGTAGCGTGTGTGTGTGTGTATATATATATATATATATATATATATATATGCTTTTGTAGGTCACATACTGTTTTTGCAGAGATTGTAAGGCTTGATATTTAAAGTATAATTTTATTATTCTGTTGTAGGTCAAAACAACTTTTATTTTCAATACTTCAACCATGGGCGAAAAGGAAGGGGGTCTTTCTTTGATCAATACTGAAATACTTTGGTTCAGTTTCTCTCAGAAAGCTACAACTGCCACTTTTGTTCTTTCAGAAAGCACTTTTTTTTTTATTTGTGATCTATAAATCATACATTTCTCTTTTTCAAAGACATTTGCGTAGATTTAGAGGTGCTTGTGTGATCCTGTCATTTTCTATCAATAGGTGTTTAATTCAAAAGAGCAAACAAACACACACGATGCCTAAAAGAGGTGACATGTGATTGTGTTTGACTTAGGAGGGTCCACGTTTCTTACCAGTGTGTGGATTTATATTTTTAGATAGGGCCCTATGAGTACAATGGCTCTAGTTCCATTCCTTATAATTCCATACTCTGTTATTGGCTAGGCTACTTAACATCAACTATGTTCTCACAGATAGTCTATTATAGACCACCCAAAGCCATTGCAATATCAATACTGCTTTTCTGGTTTTCTTCCCTTCCATTGGGCACAGATGCTGGGTTGTGGTGGTCAGTTTTACTGTATGTAGGTTTTTGAGTTGGTTCTATTTGTGGCTACACTAGATGGTGATTTGGATTCTCTGTCTGTTTCTTTAAGGTTATTTGGGGACATTTTACATGATTTTATGTTGAACCTTGATTTTGCCTTTATTTTGTAACATTTTCTGTGAAGCTTTGTGAGAAATCTTTTTAAGATGTGCTCAATCCAAAGATTTTAGTTTTGTCATTCTGCAGTACTTAGAAACCAGTCCTAGATGGTGCATTTCTCTGCTGCAGACCCTACATCGAATATGTTTTAATTTTTGTATTCCTATTCATACACAACAGAAATAACATGGGTCTGGTTCTGCTGAAGTGATTTTAATCTTGTTTGTGATTTTTGTTTTATCTCTTAAAATCTATGGCCAGTTCTAAATTGTGGTGATGGAAACAGTTATTTCATGAGATTGACCACTCAGAGAAGAAGCTCTTTAGTGGCACTAACCTGAGATTGAAGACTATCGTGTGGTGATACAAAACTATCCCATTGACTCTGAACGATTTATAATGGCTTCAATGCTGAAGATGACGGATCGCTATCTATCTTTTAAAACAATGGAGAATGTCTTTAAGCTGTTTTATGGGAACTTTTACGTCTTGGAATAGCCTAGAGAGAATTTTTATTTTCAGTCTTGATGAAGTATATTGATAAAGATTGACCTACCCAATATTCAAAAGAACTATGTTCTGTGCTTTTGCTTAAATCGAGAGGGATACTTTTTTTCTTTTCTTTTTTTTTGATTTAAATGAAATGATAGGGGACGAAAATATAAAATGCTTGGGAAAATACACGGTCATAATTTCAGGATGTAAATTACTGCATTTTTTCTTACTTGTTTCTTGATGTTAATATTGATGTAAATACAAATTTATATTTAAACATTACATTGTGTGTGTCGTGTTTTTCATAGTGAGTTCCAAGTTAGCTTGGCCAGAGAGAAGGGGATGAGATCTGGACTAGATACCTCCCCTCCCGGAGGACCTGAGCCTACCCGGAGGACCATGCTTCAGGACCACCTGCCCTGTTCACTCCTAGCTGTTCCCAGTCCACCTGGTCGTGCTGTTGCACTGGTTTCAACTCTTCTGCGGTTATGGAACCCTGACCTGTTCATTGGACGTGCCACCTTGTCCCAGACCTGCTGTTTTCATCTTGCTCTCTCTCTACCGCACCTGCGCTCTATCGCACCGTACCTGCGCTCTCTACCACATCTAAATACCTGGCTATGAAAAGCCAAGTGACATTCACTCCTGACGTATTTACCTGTTGCAACCTCTACAACTACTATTATTATTATTTGACCCTGCTGGTCATCTATGAACATTTGAACATCTTGGAGAAAGAACTGGCCTTAATGGCCATGAATTGTTATAATCTCCAGCCAGAAGAGGACTGGCCACCCCTCAGAGCCTGGTTCCTCTCTAGGTTTCTTCCTAGGTTCCTGTCTTTCTAGGGAGTTTTTCCTAGCCACCGTGCTTCTACATCTGCATTGCTTGCTGTTTGGGGTTTTAGGCTGGGTTTCTGTATAGCACTTTGTGACATCGGCTGATGTAAAAAGGGCTTTATAAATCAAATTTGATTGAAAATTTGATTGATAGATAATGAAGAATAGGGACACTTATCATCTGGGTACAAATGATATCTGGAGACTGGGGGTCTGAGTGAACTAGGGGCCAGAGGTGAGAAGGTGAGAGAGGAGGCGAGGGGGTCTCTGATTGGGGTGGTGGTGGTTGTATTGGGTTTTGAGAGGAAGGTGGTGGGTACAGTAGGCTGAAGAGGTGGCAACACTGAGGTGATTTGGAGTGTGAGAGCTGCTTGCTACTGAATCCGTAATGTTGACCAATCACTGACGAAGAGGCATAGACTTCCACTCCGAACTTTGGCTTGCCAGCCGAAAAAATCTTCACCAAAGTCCAAACCTAAGAAAAGAAACGTCACAAAAAGCCGTCATTATACAGTGCATTCAGAAAGTATTCAGACCCCTTCCGATTTTCCACATTTTCCACAGTTACAGCCTTTTTCTAAAATGGATTAAATAATTTATTTGCCTCATCAATCTACACACAATGCCCCATAATGACAAAGCGAAAACAGGTTTAGACATTTTGGCAAATGTATTAAAAATAAAAAACAGAAGTATTCAGACCCTTTGCTATGAGACTCGAAATTGAGCTCCGGTGCATTCTGTTTCCATTGATCATCCTTGAGATGTTTGTACAACTTGATTAGAGTACAATTTGATTGGAGTCCACCTGTGGTATATTAAGTTGATTGGACATGATTTGGAAAGACACACACCTGTCTATATAAGGTAAAAGGCATATGATAGCCCACTTGGTGGGAAACAGGAAGTAAGGGTAGACATATGTATGCAATCCAACCAAAAGTGGGGAAAAAGAGGTACACAGGTGGAAGTAGAAGGGAGGAAAACATTTTATCAAGACTTAGAATAGGACATACAGGACTTAATAAAACATTGAAATTAATGTCTAAGCATCCGACAGGACTCTGTGAATGGTGTGGAGAAAATGAAACAGTAGAACATGTTATCATGTATTGTGAAAGATATAAAGAGGATAGAGAGAAATTATTTGAAGAGATTCGGAGGAAAGAGGAGACTGATATAACTTTGATAAACATATTAAAACAAGAACAGGAAAATGATAAAAGAGAAGCTTTATTTAAATATTTGGAGAATACAGGTTTAATTAATAGGATTTGAAAGGGTGGTTGTATTTTTTTTTGTGTATATATAGATATATTTGTATTATTTTTTTTTTGTTAATTTAAATTTGAATTAATTGTTTTGAGCCAGAGGAGCTGAACACGCAGCGCTGGCTGTAGCACATAATGTTTTAATATAGTGGGTAAGGATGAGGAATGGGTAGATGTTAGAGTCTCTGGATCAAGTTCACAGTAGGTGGCGGTAATGCACGAAATCGATGCGATTCGCCAAACAAAAAGGAAGAAGAAGAAGAATAGCCCACTTGGAGTTTGCCAAAAGGCACCCAAAGGACTCTCCAACCATGAGAAACCAAGATTCTCTGGTCTGATGAAACCAAGACTGAACTCTTTGGCCTGAATGCCAAGCATTACATTTGGAGGAAACCTGGCAGCATCATCCTGTGGGGATGTTTTTCAGCGGCAGGGGCTGGGAGACTAGTCAGGATGAAGGGACGGAACAAAATACAGAGAGATCCTTGATGAAAATCTGCTCCAGAGCACTACCTCAGACTGGGGTGAAGGTTCACTTTCCAACAGGACAACGACCCTAAGCACATAGCCAAGACAACGCAGGAGTGGCTTCTCTGAATATCCTTGAGAGGCCCAGCCAGAGCCCGATCCAACATCTCTGGAGAGACCTGAAAATAGCTGCGCAGCGACGCTCCCCATCCAACCTGACAGAGCTTGAGGATCTGCAGAGATTAATAGGAGAAATTCCTCAAATACAGGATGACGCTGGGCCAATTGTGTGCCGCCTCATGGGTCTCCCAGTCGCGGTCAGCTGCGATACAGGCCGGAATCGAACCTGGATCTGTAGTGACGCCTCTAACACTGCAATGCAGTGCCTCAGACCGCTGTGCCACTCGGGAGGTCAGTTTTTTTATTTTTAATCCATTTGCAAAAAATTCTAAAGCTGTTTTTGCTTTGTCATAATGGGGTATTGTGTGTAGATTGATGAATGTTTTTTTTTTTTTTTTATATATATTTTTGAATAAGGCTGTAACTTAACAAAATGTGGAAAAAGTCAAGGGGTTTGAATACTTTCCGAATGCACTGTACAGTATATGCATGAACTCTACCGAACTGTTTCGGTTTGGAAGCATGCGGACACCTTTACAGTGGTCATCTCCAAGCTATTCAAACATAAGATACATATGAGAGTCAGAATGCAAACCAAAATCCTATCGCTTTTTTAATGAAACATGATGAACCAACTAAACTAAATGTAAGCCCCTCCCCTCTGCCTGGCTTTGCCCCTTTGTTTAGTAGACCTACTGATGTTAAGAAGGTTTGATTAATGATTTGGCCTCCACATGCCCTTTGCACATAGAGAGCTAGAGAGAGAGACGAATACACGGTCACCTCAACATTACAAACTTTCATCTTCAGTTTTTCCTGTGACTGGTTGTCTTTAACCACCTCAATTTCCTCTCACCCCTATGCCCTGTTGACCCTTTCATGTGCGCTGTCTCGAGACAAGACTTTTGCGCTCGTTGTGGCCCTTAAAAATGGAAAGTGAATGTGATGTTTTATGGTCAGAAACTATGAATAAACCAGTCTCAGATATAGGACAGACACTTCAAAACAAACTTCCTTTCCATGTATGAATCTATTATTCAATGCATGTCTTTGTGTTAAAAGCAGTAAGGCCAAATTCAATGTTTAAATTCAATGTTAATGTTTTTATTTATTTTAGTACCTAAAGGGGTCCTAAAATTCGAAATCAAATAGCTAAATGATCCTTGGTATGACCATCTTAAAACAATTACATATGTTAGCTTATTTCCCTATAACACTATGAAGTTCATTCTTACATGTTCTATTTTTGAGCAGCTTTTGAAAGCAAAAGTTGAATTTAAAACATTGTTGGCATTGTTGAATTCGATTGTAATAGCAAGCTAAAATGATGGTTTGGTTAGCTAAGCTAGCGGTCTGTTTGCTTAAGATAGATAGATTATTTATATATATATACAGTA
This sequence comes from Thymallus thymallus, assembly GCA_023634145.1. Lineage (NCBI taxonomy): Eukaryota > Metazoa > Chordata > Actinopteri > Salmoniformes > Salmonidae > Thymallus > Thymallus thymallus. Next base: position 22,047,736 of record CM042399.1, read on the forward strand.
TATATATATATATAGTATATCTAACCTTTTTTTAACTAGGCAAGTCAGTTAAGAACAAATTCATATTTACAATGGCGGCCTACCTACAGTGGGGAGAACAAGTATTTGATACACTGCCGATTTTGCAAGTTTTCCTACTTACAAAGCATGTAGAGGTCTGTAATTTTTATCATAAGTACACTCCAACTGTGAGAGACGGAATCTAAAACAAAAATCCAGAAAATCACATTGTATGATTTTTAAATAATTAATTTGCATTTTATTGCATGACATAAGTATTTGATCACCTACCAACCAGTAAGAATTCCGGCTCTTACAGACCTGTTAGTTTTTCTTTAAGAAGCCCTCCTGTTCTCCACTCATTACCTGTATTAACTGCAGCTGCTTGAACTCGTTACCTGTATAAAAGACACCTCTCCACACACTCAATCAAACAGACTCCAACCTCTCCACAATGGCCAAGGCCAGAGAGCTGTGTAAGGACATCAGTGATAAAATTGTAGACCTACACAAGGCTGGGAGGGGCTACAGGACAATAGGCAAGCAGCTTGGTGAGAAGGCAACAACTGTTGGCACAATTATTAGAAAATGGAAGAAGTTCAAGATGACGGTCAATCTCCCTCGGTCTGGGGCACCATGCAAGATCTCACCTCGTGGGGCATCAATGATTATGAGGAAGGTGAGGGATCATCCCAGAATTACACGGCAGGACCTGGTCAATGACCTGAAGAGAGCTGGGACCACAGTCTCAAAGAAAACCATTAGTAACACACTACGCCGTCATGGATTAAAATCCTGCAGCGCACGCAAGGTCCCCCTGCTCAAGCCAGCGCATGTCCAGGCCCGTCTGAAGTTTGCCAATGACCATCTGGATGATCTAGAGGAGGACTGGGAGAAGGTCATGTGGTCTGATGAGACAAAAATATAGCTTTTTGGTCTAAACTCCACTCGCCGTGTTTGGAGGAAAAAGAAGGATGAGTACAACCCCAATAACACCATCCCAACCGTGAAGCATGGAGGTGGAAACATCATTCTTTAGGGATGCTTTTCTGCAAAGGGGACAGGACGACTGCACCGTATTGAGGGGAGGATGGATGGGGCCATGTATCGCGAGATCTTGGCCAACATCCTCCTTCCCTCAGTAAGAGCATAGGAGATGGGTCATGGCTGGGTCTTCCAGCATGACAACGACCCGAAACACACAGCCAGGGCAACTAAGGAGTGGCTCCGTAAGAAGCATCTCAAGGTCCTGGAGTGGCCTAGCCAGTCTCCAGACCCGAACCCAATAGAAAATCTTTGGAGGGAGCTGAAAATCCGTATTGCCCAGCGACAGCCCCGAAACCCGAAGGATCTGTATGGAGGAGTGGGCCAAAATCCCTGCTGCAGTGTGTGCAAACCTGGTCAAGAACTACAGGAAACGTACGATCTCTGTAATTGCAAACAAAGGTTTCTGTACCAAATATTAAGTTCTGCTTTTCTGATGTATCAAATACTTATGTCATGCAATAAAATGCAAATTAATTACTTAAAGATCATACAATGTGATTTTCTGGATTTTTGTTTTAGATTCCGTCACTCACAGTTGAAGAGTACCTATGATAAAAATTACAGACTTCTACATGCTTTGTAAGTGGGAAAACCTGCAAAATCGGCAGTGTATCAAATACTTGTTCTCCCCACTGTATAGGAACAGCCATAGTAGTACAGCGCCCCTGGAGAAAATGAGGGTTAAGTGCCTTGCTCAAGGACACATCGACAGGCTTTTTCACCTTGTCTGCTCGGGGATTCGATCAAGCAACCTTTCGTTTAGTGGCTCAACACTCTGACCATTAGGCTACCTTCCAAATTTCCTATTCGGCTACCTTTCCACTCTGCCCCCATGGCAAAATTAGTAGAAATGCACAAAATGAGTTATACAATTGCAACATTTTCTTGACAACTCATGGCAAAATGTGTGCAATTTCCCGACATTAACTTTAAAACTTAAAACGTGTATGTGGGTTAACATATCCGCAATTTTTTGTGGCCTCCACCCCCTTCAAAGTTGCCCATCCCTGGTCTAAACCTTGTGCAATATGTAAATGTTCCCACCCACAGCCGTGGATACACATTGGACCTAATTATCACTGGCGATGTCCGTGCCTCTGACTTGGATGTCATTGAGCTAGGCGTCTCTGAAATCAAGGCTGTGACACTGTCTCTGACTGCTCCAACTCCTCTCCACCGCCCAAAGAACACCATTAAATTCTGCACCCTGAGGAAACTTAACCCATCCATCTTTCACCTTTGAGTCTGACTGCAGTGAGCTGGCCCTCGATGACATTGTGAATCTGTATAACAGCACTCTGAGTAATACCCTGAACATCCTTGCCCCTAAAAAAAATATGTGAAGTAACATTCCAATGCTCTTCTCCTTGGTTCACTGATGAACTAAGCAGAATAAAGACTCATGGTCTTAAGCTTGAGCGACATTTGAGGAAGGATGGCCTCACTGTCCAACTACTGGCCAAATTTTCCCCATACCCATCCATCATGAGGTTGCTACAACTTAGCCTATGAATGAAAGTTTACATCGTAGGTGCACAGGTCCAGAAAAATATTTTAGTAATCGAGGTGACAGACAGTGACACATTCAATACCGCCTTGCACACTCTTGCCTGCTTCTAGCTGATTTAGGGTGTAATCATTAGTCCAACAGTTGCAAACAAGAGTTTCTATTGGAAACATTCAGGTATATGTATCCTCTTTTTGTTACGTTTGCTCCATTAAAGAAACGCTTTTCAACAGAATCGGCGGAATGAATACGTACCTGATCACACACAAAGACAATTCCAATACAACACCTAATTTCCTATTCCGAGTTCCCAGTTATATTGAACGCAGCACCTTCCACGTCATGCATCATTTTCTAGACAACGCATAGCCCCTCGTTGATTAAACCCTTACATAAAAGTTATTAGTCTTCAAAAGACAAAGACAGGTGTGGGCATAGGTCAGGGTGGCACATGGGGGGCGTGGTCTGTAGGAAACGTCACACACAACGTTTACAGGGGTGTCGCTAAACCTAAGTTATATATTGGCCAAAATGTGAGTGGGCGTGTTTGAAACTCGCCTAGTAAATACCCCCTACCCCCCCCCCCCCCTTTTTTAGCAAAACACCTGTCAAAAAGATACTTAAATCCAGCCTGTACAACGACCCTGTACAACGATCGCGCTGCTTGGATTTAACTCAACGCATGGAATAAATACGTAATTTTTCGATACAGACTGGACGAATCAAGCCTGACTGCGCGCTTTTAGAAAAACAAATGCGCATTTAAAGCTTCCATCTCTCGAGCGCAAATTTCGTTGTTTAGAACTTTGATATACCACCTAAGACTGTTTATATTGTGTTGTCCCCCATACAACCCAATAGTGGACCAACGCTTTTTCGTCAATTTGTTAACAGAGGTCCGGAGACAATGCATCCCACTATTCAGAAAGAGACTACTTTCACAAAGATATTTGTCGGCGGTTTACCTTATCATACCAACGATGCATCCCTTCGAAAATACTTCGAGATGTTCGGGGATATTGACGAGGCCGTTGTGATAACGGACAGACAAACTGGGAAATCCAGAGGATACGGCTTTGTAAGTGTAGTCTACTTCAGCTAACAAGACGCTGTGCAATACCACCAAATTCGTCATAACCTTTCCTTTGACAGGACAGAGCGCTTGTCTGGTTGACTGTCTGTTGTTGTTTTCTGCTCATGCCATGTTATTTGGTATTGTAGGCTACGGTGAGGTGAGGGTAAGGTACTGAAATGTGTGATACGTGCGCAACAGAGCGCGTGGCAAGTGTCAGTTATTTTGTTACCCGTTGTGTCAACTCGGTGATATAGGCGAATGTAGAATAACTCATATTGCTTAGTCTCGTAATATAAAACATTTTATTGAGATGCCACTTTATATTACAAAAGCCTTATAACAAACTTATTGCATTGTAACCAATGATGAAAGTGTACAAATAGTAGACATACAAACAGATTTCATTATCTACCACAGGATACTTTCACAACCTGTTCCACTACCCACCCTGAATACAGCCACTGTAATTATTACCCAACCACCTTGAATTGAGGCCATAAAGAAAGTGAGGCAACAGTTTCGTTTTTTTGACCAGGCTGGGCTCACTGCACATTTCCTACACTCTACTGTAACCATTGCGTTTCCTTTACATTTTATTTTCTAACCTTTTGTGTCCTGAATGGACCTGTACATGTAAAGTCACATGTTTTAGCATGAGTAGATTATTCCTTAAAAAGCGTAACATCAATTATCTCCAGAGTCCTGAACAACAACCATCCCCTCCCCTTCCAAACACACATTCTCTGTCTCTCTCTCTCTCTCTCTCTCACTCACACTCACACTCACACTCACACTCACACACACACACACAAAATGAGTAACAACAGCAAATATATGTGCATAATGAATAAGAGCTGAAAGAATGTGAGCTGGCCAAGTGGGAGGGTTTTATTTGCCCTGAAATATTTTGCACTCATAGGCACGGAACTGTATTACTCAGTTCAAAACAGAACGGCTGAGGAGAGTCCTAATGCAGCAAATGCATCAGTTACTAGGCCTGAAGGATCTCTCTCCCCCTTTTCCTCTCTCTCTACCCTTCCTCTCTCTTTCTTTCCCTTTTTCTCTCTGTTTCCCATCCTCATTCTCTCCCCCTCTCTCTCCCTCTGTTTTCCCTCCTCCCTTTCTCTTCTCTCTCCCTCCCTCTGGGGGAGGTTGTGTGTCAGCAGAATGCAGTCCCCCAGGTCACAGAGATATGACATGTCAGTTGGTGCTCTGACATAAGGCTGCAGTTCTATTTTGACTTCCACACACACACCATCCCCCTCTGCCAAGCTGTGTGTGGTTATGAGAGAGGGGGGAATGGAGAGGGTCAGTGAGAGAGACAGATAAGAAGACAGAAGAGTGCGATGAGGGAAGTTAAAGCAATCATATTTTCCCTGCCTGCCTGTTCATGCACATGTTGATGAGTTTAGTCACCCATCCAGCTTGTGTTCTGTCTCTGGCCCAAACTGTAGTCTGCCCATTTCACCCCTGACTTCCCATTGCAGTCTAATTCCTCCAGCAGCCTCTTTGAAACACATCAATCAACCCATCCACAGCACAGCCACTGTTAGCATAGAACCCCATAGTCTGGTGCCTTGAAATAAAAGCAAAATAATAATGCAGTGACATCAATGACCTGTACTGTTTGGCGACTTGAAGTTGTTACTAATGTCTGTCTGTCTGTCTGTCTGTCTGTCTAATTTTGGGCGACTTTTCGACTCACCCAAGTACTCTATGGCTGCTGACTTCCTTAACTTGCCGGACTGTCTAAACCATGGATGGGCAATTGGCCGCTCGCACCCTTTTTTGAAGGTACTTGGATCAATCCCCCCCCTTCCCCAAAAAGTCAGGTTATGCATCAGCAGTTTTCCTCGTGTTATGTCAGTCACTGATAGTCGGTCAATTAGCCCATGTCAGCTAAAATGTTTTAGATTGCTAAGTTAGTATAGCGGCCAGCTATCTAAATTTGTTATCATGGTCAAATTACAGGCTGATTTTGTTAGACTCACTCAGATATATTCAAAACTGCAAACATTTCTCTCCACCCTATGGCAAAATATGTAGAATTGCAGGAAATTGGCTGTAAAATAACTAATTTTCCACTCTGCCCCATGGCAAAATGAGTAGAAATGCACAAAATTATAGTTATACAATTGCAACATTTTCTTGACAACTCATGGCAAAATGTGTACAATTTCCCGACATTAACTTTAAAACTTAAAACCTGTATGTCGGTAAGCATATCCGCGATTTTTTGTGGCCTCCACCCCCTTCAAAGTTGCCCATCCCTGGTCTAAACCTTGTGCAATATGTAAATGTTTCCACCCACAACCGTGGATACACATTGGACCTAATTATCACTGGCGATGTCCGTGCCTCTGACTTGGATGTCATTGAGCTAGGCGTCTCTGAAATCAAGGCTGTGACACTGTCTCTGACTACTTCAACTCCTCTCGACCGCCCAAAGAACACCATTAAATTCTGCACCCTGAGGAAACTTAACCCATCCATCTTTCACCTTTGAGTCTGACTGCAGTGAGCTGGCCCTCGATGACATTGTGAATCTGTATAACAGCACTCTGAGTAATACCCTGAACATCCTTGCCCCTAAAAAAATATGTGAAGTAACATTCCAACGCTCTTCTCCTTGGTTCACTGATGAACTAAGCAGAATAAAAACTCATGGCCTTAAGCTTGAGCGACATTTGAGGAAGGATGGCCTCACTGTCCAACTACTGGCCAAATTTTCCCCATACCCATCCATCATGAGGTTGCTACAACTTAGCCTATGAATGAAAGTTTACAACGTAGGTGCACAGGTCCAGAGAAATATTTTAGTAATCGAGGTGACAGACAGTGACACATTCAATACCGCCTTGCACACTCTTTCCTGCTTCTAGCTGATTTAGGGTGTAATCATTAGTCCAACAGTTGCAAACAAGAGTTTCTATTGGAAACATTCAGGTATATTTATCCTCTTTTTGTTACGTTTGCTCCATTAAAGAAACGTCTTTCAACAGAATCGGCGGAATGAATACATCCCTGATCACACAGAAACACAATTCACTTTCATAGCAGCCACATACAAACAGCATGATAATTTTTCTCGTTGTATAACTCCTTCTCTCATCTCTGCGCTCTCCTCCTCTCACCTTTTCCCTTCACTTATGTACTTCAGTGCAAAACACATCTGTCTGTCTGTGACCAGGTAAAAAAAAACTTTCCAAGCCAAATCTTCATATCATAACCGCTAACCCCTACACACAGCCTACATTGCTGTCACCATATTAGCTAATGTCATAGTCAACATAGCTACTATAACTAACGTGTTAGTAAACCCGCTACAATCATGCAGTACAGTGTACAGTCAGCAAGCAGTTTAGCAGTTACACCGATGGGCCCCGGTGGCAATACATTTATAAAACCAAAAGCTTACCTTGACATGGAAGAGTTCCAGTGTTGGATAGCCATAGCCAGCTAGCTAACATAGCATCCCTCTCTGTTTGAGCCGGGTGTTTGAGTAGGCTAAACTAGCTAGCTGCATTAGCTAGCTAAGTGAAAGTGAAATATAGCTAGCTCTCTCTCTCTCTTGCTTCTCCTTCATTTAATTTTTTTTCAACAATACATATTTTATGCACTGCAGTTCTAGCTATAGCTGTAGCTTATGCTTTCAGTACTAGATTAATTCTCTGATGCTTTGATTGGGTGGACAACATGTCAGTTTATGCTGCAAGAGCTCCGGGTAGGTTGGAGGACAGCCTCCAGAAGTTGTCATAAACTCATAATTACTGTGTAAGTCTATGGAAGGAGGTGAGAACAACTGCAGTGTTTTAATCAATTATCCTGAGCCCCTGACATAGACTTCCCCTCCCCTTAGCTACTTTAAATAAGCCACATCCTCCGCTGTACAGTCAATCATCTCTAAAATGTAGGCCACCACTTGCTCCCTTGACCCTATCCCTACTCAAAACCTGCTCATCTAGCCTGCATATGTTTGTCACCACCCTGATCAACAAGTCCCTGCTGACCGGAGAGGTACCATTGATCTTCAAAACAGCTGCAGTCACCGCCTTACTGAATAAACCCAACCATGACCATTTAAGTTTACAGACGACATGACGGTGGTAGGCCTGATCACCGACAACCAAGAGACAGCCTACAGGGAGGAGGTCAGAGACCTCGCAGTGTGGTGCCAGGACAACAACCTCTCCCTCAACGTCAGCAAGACAAAGGAGCTGATTGTGGACTACAGAAAACGGAGGGATGAGCACACCTCCATCCACATTGACAGGGCTGTAGTGGAGCAGGTCAAGAGCTTCAAGTTCCTTGGTGTCCACATCACTAAGGAATTATCATGGTCCACACACACCAACACAGTCATAAAGAGGGCACGACAATGCCTCTTCCCCCTCAGGAGGCTGAAAAGATTCAGCATGGGCCCTCGGATCCTCAAAGTCTACAGCAGCACCATGAGAGCATCTCAACTGGCTGCATCAACCTCTTGGCATCCGAACACAAGGCACTACAAAGGGTAGTGCGTACGGCCCAGTACATCACTGGGACAGAGCTCACTGTCATCCGTGACATTTATACCAAGCAATGTTAGAGGAAGACCCTAAAAATTGTCAAAGACTTCATCCACCCAAGTCAACAAATGTGTGTACAATATTGGAGAGAAATAAGCTTTTTGTGCGTATGGAACATTTCTGGGATCTTTTATTTCAGCTCATGAAACATGGGACCAACACTTTAGATGTTGTATTTACATTTTTGTTCAGCCCACTATTGCTATTTTACCTGCCTTGATTCTAAATGTATGTTGTCTTTATTGTATATAATTCTGTTCTTTCTTTCTCAATAGAGCTTTGAGAAGTCTGTAATGAAAAGCGCTATGCAAATTAAATGTATTATTATTAATACTGTAATATATACTGTAATAGATGTGGGCACAGGTTTGTGTGTGTGTGAGTGCGTTTGTGTGCGAGAAAGACACTGAATTTGTGTGTGTTTCGATGTACCATGTTAGCATCCCATTGTAAGTAAAATAATCATAGAATTTAAAGATAACCCCCTACCCCTCCCTGCACACTCAGACACCCACCATTTCCTCTGATAGGTTAGGATGCCGGTGCCCTTCACATGGGCCCGAACTTGAGAGACATACTCCCACAAAGCAGCAGACGTACCTGAAATACTCTGTTTCATACTTTACCGTCACACATTATGTTATAAACACACAGGATCTTTCTATCTATATGGATCCAGGACTATAGCTCAAACAGTACAGGGAATACAGGAATTGATTGGTGAGATACAAGTTAAGGGATAAGTATTTTATAAAATTGACATTGGTCACTTCCTGAATCGTAAACCTGTGTGTTCCTTCCTCTTCCTGTCAGGTGACTATGATGGACAGGGGTGCGGCAGAGCGGGCATGTAAGGACCCCAACCCCATAGTTGACGGTAGGAAGGCTAATGTAAATCTGGCCTACCTGGGAGCCAAGCCACGCAGCCCACAGACGGGTGAGTCATGCACACATACGCACACACACACACACACACACACACACACACACACACACACACACACACACACACACACACAGAGACCACCCCACGCATACGCATACACAGACACACTACACCAACAGGTGAGCAGATGACAAGCGCACACACTCTCAGCTGACTACTATTATAGATACATTCCTCTACATTATACGGTACACACACCACACACTTGATGGCACACACAGCTTCTCCCTGAGGGTGCCATGTGGTCAGGCACATACTGTACAGTGTTAACCACCAGCCTACATCCGCTCTGCTCCCCTTCAGACTACACACACACTAAACCACCACAACTTTTCCTCACTCCTGTCAATCTGTGGAGTCTATGTGAAATAGGGCTCAAAAGTAATGCACCACTGTGAGGAGAATAGGGTGACATTTTAGATGTAGCATATTACTGATTACTCGGCTTCACAGCTGATGCCTGCAGGACTGTTCGGTTATATGGTATTTCATTCTGTTTATCTGCTAGGCCCCAGGTCCTGTGTGTAGCACATCACATTTCTCTATCTGACCCTCTTTGTCCATATATCGCCATTACCCGTCGTTGTCTTAGCCCTCTTAATTAACTGTGTTTGTTTTTATGCCCCTTATTAACTGTGTTTGTTTTTATGCCCCTTATTAACTGTGTTTGTTTTTATGCCCCTTATTAACTGTGTTTGTTTTTATGCCCCTTTCTTATTTCAATATGCCTTGTCTGTTGCTGTTTAGGTTAGCTATTATTGTTTTATTTCACTGTAGAGCCCCCAGTCCTGCTCAACATGCCTCTGATAGCTCCTTTGTCCCTCTCCCCACACATGCGGAGACCTCACCTGGCTTAACTGGTGTCTCCAGAGATGCAACCTCTCTCTTCATTACCCAACGCCTAGGTTTACCTCCACTGAACTCACATCCTACTATACCCTTGTCTATACATTATGCCCTCAATCTATTCCACCACGCCCAGAAATCTGCTCCTTTTATTCTATGTACCCAACGTACTAGACGTCCAGTTCTTAAAGCCCTTAGCCGAACACTGATTCTACTCCTCCTCTGTTCCTCTGGTGATGTAGAGGTAAACCCAGGTCCTGGGGTTAGCACATTCCGCCAACCCTGATGTCCTAGCTGTGTCTGAATCCTGGCTCAGGAAGGCCACCAAAAATTCTGAAATTTCCATCCCCAACTACAATATTTCCTGTCAAGATAGAACTGCCAAAGGAGGTGGAGTTGCAATCTATTGCAGAGATAACCTGCAGAGTTCTGTCATACTGTCCAGGTCTGTGTTGAATTGATTGCCGCCCATCTATCTTCAGACTTTGTACTGTTAGGTGATTTAAACTGGGATATGCATAATGCTCCGGGTGTTCTTCAATCTAAGATAGATCCCCTCAATCTCACACAAATTATCAAGGAACCCACCAGGTACAACCCTAAATCCGTAAACATGGGTACTATCATAGATATCATTCTAACCAACTTGCCCTCCAAATACACCTCCTCTGTTTTCAACCAGGATCTCAGCGATCACTGCCTCATTGCCGTCGTTCGTAATGGGTCCGCGGTCAAACGACCACCCCTTATCACTGTCAAACGCTCCCTAAAACACTTCTGCGAGCAGGCCTTTCTAATCGATCTGGCCCGGGTATCCTGGAAGGATATTGACCTCATCCCGTCAGTAGATGATGCCTGGTAGTTCTTTAAAAGTGCTTTCCTCACCATCCTAAATAAGCATGCCCTTTTCAAAAAACTTAGAACTAAGAATAGATATAGCCCTTGGTTCACCCCAAACTTGACTGCCCTTGACCAACACAAAAACATCCTGTGGCGCACTGCATTAGCATCGAATAGCCCCCGCGATATGCAACTTTTCAGGGAAACCAGGAACAAATATACAAAGTCAGTTAGAAAAGCAAAGGCCAGCTTTTTCAGAAATTTGCATCCTGTAGTACTAATTCCAAAAAGTTCTGGGACACTGTAAAGTCTATGGAGAATAAGAGCATCTCCTCCCAGTTGCCCACTGCATTGAGGCTAGGAAACACTGTCACCACCGATAAATTCACAATAATCGAAAACAAGCATTTTGCTACGGCTGGCCATGCTTTCCAACTGGCTACCTCTACCCCGGCCAACAGCTCTGTACCCCCCCCGCAGCAACCTGCCCAAACCCCCCCCCCCCCCCCCCGCTTCTCCTTCACCCAAATCCAGACAGCTGATGTTCTGAAAGAGCTGCTAAATCTGGACCCCTACAAATCTGCTGGGCTAGACAATCTGGACCCTTTGTTCAACCTCTCTTTTGTATCGTCTGAGATCCCTAGAGATTTGAAAGCTGCCGCGGTCATCCCCCTCTTCAAATGGGGAGACACTCTAGACCCAAACTGTTACAGACCTATATCCATCCTGCCCTGCCTTTCTAAAGTCTTCGAAAGCCAAGTTAATAAACAAGATCACTGACTTCTTCGAATCCCACCGGACCTTCTCTGCTATGCATTCTGGTTTCCGAGCTGGTCATGGGTGCACTTCAGCTACGCTCAAGGTACTTAACGATATCATAACCGCCATCGATAGAAGACAGTACTGTGCAGCCGTCTTCATCGACCTGGCCAAAGCTTTCGACTCTGTCAATCACCGCATTCTTATTGGCAGACTCAACACCCTTGGTTTCTCAAGTGACTGCCTCGCCTGGTTCTCCAACTACTTCTCAGACAGAGTTCAGTGCGTAAAATCTGAGGGCCTGCTGTCCGGTCCCCTGGCAGTCTCTATGGGGGTGACACAGGGTTCATTTCTTGGGCCAACCCTATTCTCTATATACATCAACGATGTCGCTCTCGCTGCTGGTGACTCTCTGATCCATCGCAGACGACACCATTTTGTATACATCTGGCCCCTCTTTGGACACTGTGTTAACTAACCTTCAAACCACCTTCAATGCCATACAACACTCCTTCCGTGGCCTCCAACTGCTCTTAAATGCTAGTAAGACTAAATGCATGCTCTTCAATAGAACGTTGCCCGCCCACCGGACTATCATCACTACCCTCGACGGGTCTGACTTAGAATATGTGGACAACTACAAATACCTAGGCGTCCGGTTAGACTGTAAACTCAACTTCCAGACTCACATTAACCATCTCCAATCCAAAATTAAATCCAGAATTGGCTTCCTATTTTGCAACAAAGCCTCCTTCACTCATGCTGCCAAACATGCCCTTGTAAAACGTACCATCCTACCGATCCTTGACTTCGGCGATGTCATTTACAAAATAGCCTCCAACACTCTACTCAGCAAATTGGATGTAGTCTATCACAGTGCCATCCGTTTTGTTACCAAAGCCCCATATACTACCCACCACTGCGACCTGTATTCTCTCGTTGGCTGGCCCTCACTACATATTCGTCGCCAAACCCACTGGCTCCAGGTCATCTATAAGTCTTTATTAGGTAAATCCCTGCCTTATCTCAGCTCGCTGGTCACCATAGCAACACCTACCCGCTCCAGCAGGTATATCTCACTGGCCACCCCCAAAGCCAACACCTCCTTTGGCCGCCATTCCTTCCAGTTCTCTGCTGCCAATGACTGGAACGAATTGCAAAAATCCTTGAAGCTAGAGGTTCCTATCTCCCTCACTAACTTTAAGCATCAGCTGTCAAAGCTGCTTATCGATCACTGCACTTGTATATAGCCCTTCTCTTCTGTAAATAGCCCATCCTACTACCTCATCCCCATATTTATTTTTTAACTTCCACTCAATTTTGCACTCCAGTATCTCTATTTGCACATCATCATTTGCACATTCCATCATTCCAGTGATAATGCTAATCTGTAATTTATTTCTATGGCCTATTTATTGTCTTCCTAACCTTACTGCATTTTGCACTACATTTGCACTCTGTATATAGATTTTCTATTGTGTTATTGACTGTACGTTTGTTTATTTCCCATGTGTAACTCTGTGTTGTTTTTTGTCGCACTGCCTTGCTTTGTCTTGGCCAGGTCGCAGTTGCAAATGAGAACTTGTTCTCAACTGACCTACAGTGAGGGAAAAAAGTATTTGATCCCCTGCTGATTTTGTTTGTTTGCCCACTGACAAAGAAATGATCATTCCATAATTTTAATGGTAGGTTTATTTGAACAGTGAGAGACAGAATAACAACAAACAACTCCAGAAAGTTTTGCATTGTAATGAGTGAAATAAGTATTTGACCCCTCTCAATCAGAAGGAGTTCTGGCTCCCAGGTGTCTTTTATACAGGTAACGAGCTGAGATTAGGAGCACTCCCTTTAAGAGTGTGCTCCTAATATCAGCTTGTTACCTGTATAAAAGACACCTGTCCACAGAAGCAATCAATCAATCAGATTCCAAACTCTCCACCATGGCCAAGACCAAAGAGCTGTCCAAGGATGTCAGGGACAAGATTGTATACCTACACAAGGCTGGAATGGGCTACAAGACCATCGCCAAGCAGCTTGGTGAGAAGGTGACAACAGTTGGTGCGATTATTTGCAAATGGAAGAAACACAAAAGCACTGTCAATCTCCCTCAGTCCGGGGCTCCATGCAAGATCTCACCTCGTAGAGTTGCTATAATCATGAGAACGGTGAGGAATCAGCCCAGAACTACACGGGAGGATCTTGTCAATGATCTCAGGGCAGCTGGGACCATTGTCACCAGGAAAACAATTGGTAACACACTACGCTGTGAAGGACTGAAATCCTGCAGCGCCCGCAAGGTCCCCCTGCTTAAGAAATGTACATGTACAGGCCCGTCTGAAGTTTGCCAATGAACATCTGAATGATTCAGAGGAGGACTGGGTGAAAGTGTTGTGGTCTGATGAGACCAAAATCGAGCTCTTTGGCATCAACTCAACTCGCCGTGTTTGGAGGAGGAGGAATGCTGCCTATGACCCCAAGAACACCATCCCCACCGTCAAACATGAAGGTGGAAACATTATGCTTTGGGGGTGTTTTTCTGCTAAGGGGACGGGACAACCTCACCGCATCAAAGGGACGATGGATCTGGCCATGTACCGTCAAATCTTGGGTGAGAACCTCCTTCCCTCAGCCAGAGCATTGAAAATGGGTCGTGGATGGGTATTCCAGCATGACAATGACCCAAAACACACGGCCAAGACAACAAAGGAGTGGCTCAAGAAGAAGCACATTAAGGTCCTGGAGTGGCCTAGCCAGTCCCAGACCTTAATCCCATAGAACCTCTGTGGAGGGAGCTGAAGGTTCGAGTTGCCAAACGTCAGCCTCGAAACCTTAATGACTTGGAGAAGATCAAAGAGGAGTGGGACAAAATCAATCTCGAGATGTGTGCAAACGTGGTGGCCAACTACAAGAAACGTCTGACCTCTGTGATTGCCAACAAGGGTTTTGCCACCAAGTACTAAGTCATATTTTGTTGAGGGGTAAAATACTTATTTCACTCATTAAAATGCAAATCAATTTATAACATTTTTACATGTGTTCTTCTGGATTTTTTTGTTGATATTCTGTCTCTCACTGTTCAAATAAACCTACCATTAATATTATAGACTGATCATTTCTTTGTCAGAGCGCAAATGAACAAAATCAGCAGGGGATCAAATACTTTTTTCCCTCACTGTACCTGGTTAAATAAAGGTGAAATAAAAAATAAAATAAAAATATGTGTGAACGACGGACAGTAGCGACAACGGTAGTATACAACGGTAGTATACTGTATGTGGATGTGGAAAGACGGAGAAAATAGGGAGAGGCTGTTTATTAGAGAGGGGGAAGGGACATGGAGGGGGAAGGGACAGGGACGGAGGGAGGGAGGGAAATAACAACAGATCTGTCTCTTCCTTGTTCTGTGTGACTCCCCTCACCCAGGGAGTCATGATAAACACAACAGGAGATAATGACCAATGGGTTTATGTGTGTCTGTGTGCGTGTGTGTGTGTGAGAGAAAGAGAGAGAGAGAAAATGTGTCAGTGCTAGCCATTTAGTCGACTGGTCGATTGTTTAGTCGATAGGCTGTAGGTCAACCAAGATTTCTTTAGTCAAGCAGTAGCAAAAAATTATAATAGTTTCATGGTGTACAAGACACCTGTCTGATTCGCGCTTGTATGAGTGGACTGAACCATTGTGGAGGCCATGGGAATGGCACAGTCCATCACTAAGACACCTGCTACTAAAATTGTATATGGTTATATTATGTAAGAACAATGGTGCAACACTAATAAAAATTATGTTATTTTATAACAAATGCACTTTCTCCCACGTTGGATAGCGGTCACTGTCCGCTGTTCTAGACCATCAGTGCGCTGATGAATTGGAGCCTTTTCCTAGACCATGTTGCTATGTGCATAATAACAAAGTTAACCAGCATATTGGTGTTCAGAACAATGTGGAGGAGGCAGCAGCGGAGTTAGGGGATGAGAAAACAGCACTTCCCTTAATTGTCTAAGAAAAGTGAGGAGAGAAAACGCCATCTTAATTAGGTCTATAATCAATAGCCTAACTGCTAAATGTGCCTGGTTTTATACAGTCGTGGCCAAAAGTTTTGAGAATGACACAAGTATTGGTCTCCACAAAGTTTGCTGCTTCAGTGTTCTTAGATCTTTATGTCAGTAGTTACTATGGTACACTGAAGTATAATTACAAGTATTCCATAAGTGTCAAAGGCTTGGTCATCACCAAACTGTTCTTGGTTGGTTGGGAGAAGTTTCGCTCGGAGGATGTGTTGGTACCATTCTTTATTCATGGCTGTGTTCTTAGGCAAAATTGTGAGTGAGACCACTCCCTTGGCTGAGAAGCAACCCTGGTTGGCATGACACAGGACTGATGGTAGCGCTCACCTTGTCTTCTCCCGACAAGGTGTTTTCCGGATGGCCCAAACAATCTGAAGGGTATTCATCAGAGAAAATGACTCTACCCCAGTCCTCAGGAGTCCAATCCCTGTACCTTTTGCAGAATATCAGTCTGTCCCTAATGTTTTTCCTGGAGAGAAGTGGCTTCTTTGCTGCCCTTCTTGACACCAGGCCATCCTCCAAAAGTCTTCGCCTCACTGTGCGTGCAGATGCACTCACACCTGCCTGCTGCCATTCCTGAGCAAGCTCTGCACTGGTGGTGCCCCGATCCCGCAGCTGAATCAACTTTAAGAGACGGTCCTGGTGCTTGCTAGACTTTCTTCTTCACAACAATTGAACCTCTCTCCTTGAAGTTCTTGATGATCCGATAAATGGTTGATTTAGGTGCAATCTTACCAGCAACAATATCCTTGCCCGTGAAGCCCTTTTTGTGCAAAGCAATGATGACGGCATGTGTTTCCTTGCTGGTAACCATGGTTGACAGAGGAAGAACAATAATTTCAAGTACCACCCTCCTTTTAAAGCTTCCAGTCTGTTATTTTGATTCAATCAGCATGACAGAGTGATCTCCAGTCCTCGTCAACACTCTCATCTGTGTTAACGAGACAATCACTGACATGATGCCAGCTGGTCCTTTTGTGGCAGGGCTGAAATGCAGTGGGACTTTGCAATTAATTGCAATTCATCTGATCACTCTTCATGACATTCTTGAGTATATGCAAATTGCCATCATCAACACTGAGGCAGCAAACTTTGTGGAGACCAATACTTGTGCCATTCTCAAAACCTTTGGCCACAACTGTACTGTTGAAGTTGGAAGTTTACATACACCTTTTTCAGTTCTGCACACAAATTCCCTATAGGATTGAGGTCAGGGCTTTGTGATGGCCACTCCAATACCTTGACTTTGTTGTCCTTAAGCCATTTTGCCACAACTTTGGAAGTATGCTTGGGGTCATTGTCCATTTGAAAGACCCATTTGCAACCAAGCTTTAACTTCCTGACTGAAGTCTTGAGATGTTGCTTCAATATATCCACATGATTTTCTTTCCTCATGACGCTATCTAAGTGCACCAGTCCCTCCTGCAGCAAAGCACCCCCACAACATGATGCTGCCACCCCCGTGCTTCACGTTGGGATGGTGTTCTTCGGCTTGCAAGCCTCCCCCTTTTTCCTCCAAACATAACGATGGTCATTATGGCCAAACAGTTCTATTTTTGTTTCATCAGACCAGAGGACATTTCTCCAAAAAGTACAACCTTTGTCCTCATGTGCAGTTGCAAACCGTAGGCTTTTTATGGCGGTTTTGGAGCAGTGGCTTCTTCCTTGCTGAGCGGCCTTTCAGGTTATGTCGGTATAGGACTTGTTTTACTGTGGATATAGATACTTTTGTACCTGTTTCCTCCAGCATCTTCACAAGGTCCTTTGCTGTTGTTCTGGGATTGATTTGCACTTTTCCCAACAAAGTACATTCATCTTTAGGAGACAGAACGCATTTCCTTCCTGAGCGGTATGACGGCTGCGCAGTCCCATGGTGTTTATACTTGCATACTATTGTTTGTACAGATGGATGTGGTACCTTCAGGCGTTTGGAAATTGCTCCCAAGGATGAACCAGACTTGTGGAGGTTTACAATTTTTTGCTGATTTCTTTTGATTTTCCCATGATGTCGAGCAAAGAGGCAATGGGTTTGAAGGTACGCCTTGAAATACATCCACAGGTACACCTCCAATTGACTCAAATTATGTCAATTAGCCTATCAGAAGCTTCTAATGCCATGACATATTTTTCTGGAATTTTCCAAGCTGTTTAAAGGCTCAGTCAACTTAGTGTATGTAAACTTCTGACCCACTGAAATTGTGATATAGTGAATTATAAGTGAAATTATCTGTCTGTAAACAATTGTTGGAAGAATTACTTGTGTCATGCACAAAGTAGATGTCCTAACCAAAACTTTAGGACTTATTTATTTATTCAGTTCTGTATATACATATTCATGTACAGTTGTTATATCATATCACGTGCAATATTGTAATTAATTCTTGGACTTAACTTACGTAGTCATTCACTCAGGAATGCATATTAGTATCCTGTCAGTTGTATCTTTTTTTATTGTTTTTAGTGTATCGAATGTGCAATACGTGCATTTATCTGTAATTAAATCCTGCACACTAAGGACCGTATTTTAAGGGAATTACTATTATTACTCTAAATTATATCATACACACATTTAGCTACTTAAGTATCTCTTCCTGTCATTTACATTTACAGTTAATGTAACCATGCAAATATTCACTTACCTGTAAATTTAACGGTATATTTACCTGTACAGTTAATTTAACCATGCAAAATATTCACTTACCTTAATTTAACCAGACTGTATATTAAGTAAACTATTATTACCCTCACTTATATCATAAGCACTCTTAGCTATTTAAGTATTTCTCTGCCATTGACCTGTATAGTATAGTTAGCCATGCAAATACTCCTTATGTATCTATATCAACTTGCAATATTTTATCTTTTTCTTTCACCTAACAATGTACATATTCAGTCATCCACCCATACTATGCAATGTCTTTTTATACTTTTTCATACTGCCGCTCTGTGTATCTGTCTTTTCTGTATTTTCGTTCTGGCATTTTGCACCTGCCCTGTGTTTTTTCGTAGCTGCTTGATGAAGAAATTTCCCCTTCGGGATCAATAAAGTGCCTATCTATCTATCTATCTATCTATCTATCTATCTATCTATCTGTCTGTCTATCTGTCTGTCTGTCTGTCTGTCTGTCTGTCTGTCTGTCTGTCTGTCTGTCTGTCTGTCTGTCTGTCTGTCTGTCTGTCTGTCTGTCTGTCTGTCTGTCTGTCTGTCTGTCTGTCTGTCTGTCTGTCTGTCTGTCTGTCTGTCTGTCTGTCTGTCTGTCTGTCTGTCTGTCTGTCTGTCTGTCTGTCTGTCTGTCTGTCTGTCTAATGAGTTTTAATGACTTCAACCTAAGTGTATGTAAACTACCGACTTCAACTGTAAATCATCCATATATACAGTACCAGTCAAAAGTTTGGACACACCTACTCATTCCAGGGTTTTTCTTTATTTTTACTATTTTCTACATTGTATAATAACCCTCCTTTTTCTTGATCTTGTTCTTATTGTTATTATTACCATTGTTATTATTATGATCATCATTATAATAATAACTAATGTCATTATCATTAGTAGGCTATGTATGGCAGCCTTGTATAACCACCACCAAGCTGTAGGCCAAAGAACACATCCTGTTTAGTCTTAATACTATAACTTACTTAGGCCTATATTTCAATACTTATATGGGCTACTCTATCAATAAATAATTTATTTGTAGATTTGAAATCTAATCAAGCGTTTAGTTTTAAAATAAAATAAAGCGACCCTTTAATATTTAGCGCAAACAGTTAATAAACCGTTCCATTTCGGAAATTGCATAAACAAATGAATGCAACTGTTTTTAGTCTTTGCTGTAATTAAAGGCTTTACAAAAAAAAACATTACAATAGACACTCTGGTACGCTTATAATGTATTTAGTGTTGTTTACGTTGTTCCAAATGGTCAGAAAAAGTATATAGTAATCTAACAGCACCTGTTTAGAACACATAATATGCACGCAGAGCTTGCTCCTTACCTTCTTTTTCTTGATCTCTAGTATTTTCCACAACTAGTCAAATTTATTCCACACGTCCAACTTCCCCTTTACCTCCTTAGCAACCAGTAAACATTCCCCCGTTTTGAGTTTATTTGTCACATCCTCTGCATCTATTTTGCTGTCACACGTATTCAGTCTGTTAAAACCAATTTAATTATGTGATTAGTATATGTTATAGGTCAGGCCCTATTGATCATGTGCATGAAATGCATACATGTGTACGTAAAGAGAGCAAGGGTTGAGGGAATATGGAATGTTTATCCTAAGAAAATGAGGAATTTCGGTAACAGAACTTTTCAGTCAGAAATGTCTGTAATTGTGTTGCAGCATCAGCAACATGGACAGCGCGATAAACACTGTTGAAGTTCTGTAGTGGTTGCTGCAGCATAGAGGGGAGAGAGACAACGGGTGCTAGTCACTCACTGTCATTTTTTTAACACAGAGCAGCAAGTCTGAGCACAATCAAATCAATTGTGGTCGGACTCCCTCTAGTCATTTGCTTGTCTTAATTATTTCATTGAACAGTGTGTTTAAAGCATCAGACAAGCTCATTGCATAAAGTTGATTTGATTAAAACACATAGGATGTGTCTATATATGGAAAAATACAAGTTTTTACATTTTGACCAATCGATTGGTCGAAAGAACAGACTCTCGGTCGACCAAGATTTTTTGTCGGGGACAGCCTTAGTCGCACGTGTTTGTGTGTGAGAGAAAGAATGTGTCAGCGCTTGTGTTTTTTCCCTTCTGTGCCCCTGTAGATTCTCTGTATCACTTGTTTAAACAATGCCAGAGTCTGTTCAGATTACCGAGAGAGGGAGTGAGGGAAAGAGGGAGGGACAGAGAGATGAAAAGTATGAGTGGTAGGAACTCTTCCTCCAGGAACACTATGCAGTCTCTGTCTGTTTGTCCTGCCAGTAGCTCAGATTATGTCCCTAGCTGTTGACTTCAGTATCTGATGGTCTCTAACCCTGCCGTGTTTTATCTGTTCTCTCTCAGGTTTCTCCATCAGAGTGCAGCAGGTCCACCCGGCCTTGATCCAGATGCAGTATGGGTAAGGAGCAACCACTGGACACTTTCGAGTGGATACATTTAGCCAAGTCGTCACCGCCTTTTGCATTAGGATTATAAAAGTTGTCTGACTTGTGATCAAATGTCATGCAGTTTTTTATTAACTTGCTGCAGTTGCTTCTCATGACCCTTCCCTCAGCCAGCTGTGCTACCATCAGTTACAAGAGAACAGAATACCCAGATTCCTGCCTGCTTCACTTAACTGGCTGGCCTGCTGCTTTTTCCTAACATGGCTACATTTGTACATGGGAATATTCTTAGCCTGCTTATGCTTTCGCACCCTCCCCCCCTGTATCATTCCTTCATCTCGCTCTCTCTCTCTCTCTCTCTCTCTCTCTCTCTCTCTCTCTCTCTCATTAAGTTAGTAAGAAGTCCCATTCTTACTTTGGTTGACCTACACAGGGCGACGAGCTGCTAGTCAAACCATTACAACTCCTCCCCACACACACACTTCTCCCAGGGAATGAGTGTGTTGTGAAAACAGGCTGAGTAGAGACGGATGTGTGTGTGTGTTGTTTGTGCTTGTGTCTATGTGAGGAAGAGCACTGTTGACGCATACACCCTGTTATTGCAGTGATCTACTTCACAACTGAAGCCTGTTTAACCCAGAAACAAAACATTTCTCTGGCATCTGAATGGTCAGAAGTGAGATGTCCATGTCTTCTGATGAGTGCTATACTATATTAGGCTAAATGACCATTTCCTATTCTGTGAGGCCGGTCTGGTTGGGATGTGTGTTCTGTAGACTAGAGCAGTAGCAGAGATTGTGATAGGCCCTTCAAACCACCACGCCTCACAGGGCTATTAATATTGAAGGATATATTGAGTGATAAGGGAATTGAGGCTCACCCAGATTAGCCTCTGAATGAATGATGGCGGACTGATTGAATGTCTCCTTCAGAGAACCAATGGACAATTAAAGCACAAGTTCTCCATCTCCTCTACTGGGTTTGATCATGATAATATCACTGTCTGTCTGCCACCACAATGAAAATGACTTGCTCTTTCTTGATCTTCTGTGGAAGTCACTAGGTATAGAGTGTTCACTTGTGACAGTTGGTTGAGCAGTTGGTACCGCCAGGGTTGTGGGTTCGATTCCCACAGGGGACCAGTATGAAAATGTATGCACTCACTAAAATGCCTCAAAAAAATTTAATAAATGAAGATTGATCTATATTCATGAAGCAGTGTTAGAGTGACTCAACCTGAGCCTTTGCTGAAGTGGCAGTGTTAGTGTGACTCAACCTGAGCCTTTGCTGAAGTGGCAGTGTTAGTGTGTGTCACGTTCGGGTGTGTAGAGAGACCAAGGCGCAGCGTAACGATAGTTCGACATGTTTATTTAAACTAAATGACGAACCATACAAAATAACAAATGATAATAATAAAGATGACACACGTAGCACGACACGAGACAATATACAACAATGAACCACGCCAACGGAGTGGAACACAGACATATAAGTAAGATCCCTAATTAGAGGTAATGCCTAGCAGCTGCCTCTAATTAGGGATCCCACACACAACACCACACAGACGTAGAAATAATAGATCTGCCAGACTCTGACCATAGAAATATAGAGAAGCAAAGCTTCTCTATGGCCAGAGCCTGACAGTACCCCCCCCCAAAGGCGCGGACTCCCGGCTGCAAGAAAAATAAACACAAAAACATGAGGGAAGGGTCAGGGAGGGAAAAACATCAAACATAACCCATTGCCGGTGGCGGTTCCGGCCCCGGCGAAGTGGATGTCTTCCTCCTCATTTCTACTTGGCCCGGACTGGGCACTGGTGTGGTAGGCGACTCAGGCCATTTAAAGGGGCAACCCACCGGTCCTGGAAATGACCATGGTGGGGCAAAAGGCTCAGGCCATGGAGCGGGGCAAATAACCGGGCCAGGACTGAGCACCGGTGTGGCAGGCGACTCCGGCCATATAAAGGGGCAACCCACCGGTCCTGGTAACAACAATGGTGGGGAAAAAATCTCAGGCCATGGAGCGGGGCAAATAACCTGGCCAGGACTGAGCACCGGTGTGGCAGGCGACTCCGGCCATATAAAGGGGCAACCCACCGGTCCTTTAAATAACAATGGTGGGGAAAAAAGTTCAGGCCATGGAGCGGGGCAAATAACCGGGCCAGGACTGAGCACCGGTGTGGCAGGCGACTCCGGCCATATAATTATCACGGGAGGCTCCGGGCTGTCGAGCGTCACGGGAGGCTCCGGGCTGTCGAGCGTCACGGGAGGCTCCGGGCTGTCGAGCGTCACGGGAGGCTCCGGGCTGTCGACCATCACGGGAGGCTCCGGGCTGTCGACCATCACGGGAGGCTCCGGGTTGTCGACCATCACGGGAGGCTCCGGGCTGTCGACCATCACAGGAGTCTCCGGGCTGTCGACTATCACGGGAGTCTCCGGGCTGATGAGGCGCACCGACGGTCTGGTGCGTGTAGCCGGCACTGGAGGTACCTGGCTGGGCACACGCACTGGAGGTCGAGTGCGGGGAGTCGGCACGGGACGTACCAGACTGGAGAGGCGCACTGGAGGCTTGGTGCGTGGAGCCGGTACTGGAGGAACCTGGCTGGGCACACGCACTGGAGGTCGAGTGCGGGGAGTCGGCACGGGACGTACCGGACTGGAGAAGCGCACTGGAGGCCTGGTGCGTGGAGCCGGCACTGGAGGAACCTGGCTGGGCACACACACTGGAGGTCGAGTGCGGGGAGTCGGCACGGGACGTACCAGACTGGAGAGGCGCACTGGAGGCCTGGTGCGTGGAGCCGGTACTGGAGGAACCTGGCTGGGCACACGCACTGGAGGTCGAGTGCGGGGAGTCGGCACGGGACGTACCGGACTAGAGACGCGCACTGGAAGCCTGATGCGTGGAGTCGGCACATGTGGCACAGGACTAATAACACGCACCTCAGGGCTAGTGCGGGGAACAGGCACAGGACGTACCTGACTGGAGACGCGCACTGGTAGCCTGGTGCGTGGAGTCGGCTCATGTGGCACAGGACTAATAACACGCACCTCAGGGCTAGTGCGGGGAACAGGCACAGGACGTACCTGACTGGAGACGCGCACTGGAAGCCTGGTGCGTGGAGTCGGCACATGTGGCACAGGACTAATAACACGCACCTCAGGGCTAGTGCGAGGAGCAGGCACATGACGTACCGTACTGGAGAGGCGCACTGGAGGCCTGGTGCATGGAGTCGGCACTGATGGCACCGGACTGGTGACACGCACCTCAGGGCGAGTGCGAGGAGCAGGCACATTACGTACCGGACTGGAGAGGCGCACTGGAGTGTAGCAGACGGCCGGACCCAGACTGGGCACCGGTGGAGCGGACTGCTCTGGCACTGGAGTAGAGCAGACGGCCGGACCCCGACTGGGCACCGGTAAAGCGGACTGCTCTTTCATGGGAGTGGAGTAGGCGACTGGACACGGATTATTCCACTCCGACATTTCCCGTTCAACCTCCTCTGCTATCTCCCACGTTTCCTCCAGAACATCTCCAAAATGGCTCTCCAAATAATCCTCCTCTTCTACACTTTGTGCCCCCCATTTATATTTAGGGCACAGTGTATCCCAGATGGAGAGTGGTACTGGCTTGTCCTCCTCAAACCCAGACCACCCCCATAGCCCCCCCCCGAAATTTTCCTGGGGTTGACTACGGGCTCCATTACCTCCGTTTCCACGATTACGCCGTTTTCCCCTCTTCTCCTTTTCTCCAGAATATCGCTGCTTGGTCGGGTGGTGGTTCATTCTGTCACGTTCGGGTGTGTAGAGAGACCAAGGCGCAGCGTAACGATAGTTCGACATGTTTATTTAAACTAAATGACGAATCATACAAAATAACAAATGATAATAATAAAGATGACACACGTAGCACGACACGAGACAATATACAACAATGAACCACGCCAACGGAGTGGAACACAGACATATAAGTAAGATCCCTAATTAGAGGTAATGCCTAGCAGCTGCCTCTAATTAGGGATCCCACACACAACACCACACAGACGTAGAAATAATAGATCTGCCAGACTCTGACCATAGAAATATAGAGAAGCAAAGCTTCTCTATGGCCAGAGCCTGACAGTGTGACTCAACCTGAGCCTTTGCTGAAGTAGCAGTGTTAGAGTGACTCAACCTGAGCCTTTGCTGAAGTGGCAGTGTTAGTGTGACTCAACCTGAGCCTCTCTGGTAAACATCCTATCATCCTCCCACACTCTTTCACCACATTGTGTGGTATTATTTTACAAAGATCTTGATGCACGTATTATGTGTGCTTAATGGAACTCTTTACATACTTTAAACAGGGGCATCTTAGTTGGCTAATCTCTCTTTCTCTCTCTCTCTCTCTCGCTCTCCCTCACCTTCCAACACATGACCTTTTGTGTCACCAGAACTATTAAAAGCTGCAGCATCCTAAGGCATGATAAATATGATGGGTGAACCTTCACCTCTTCTTGCTATCTGTCCATCCTTCGCTCTTTCTCTCTCCCTCTATCTCTCTCTCCCACTCACAGCCTTGGCTAGTTGAAATGGACAGTAGTAGAGAGAAAGCAACTAGTGAGGGAGTGGAAAGGAGAGAGGAGGAGGAGAGCTCAGTGAGGTTCTTCTGCTCTCATGGGTCTGTTAGTGAGTGTACTGTACACCCACGCTGCCTGCTGCACCAATGAATCCTGTCTTGCTGCCCTCCCTCTCTCCTGCATCTGTATGTGTGTGTGTGTGGATATGTGTATACGTTTCTGTGTGTACTGTACATGTATGTGTATATTTGTGTACATTTTTGTGCATTGTCTACTGAGAGAGAGAGAGAGAGAGAGAGAGAGAGAGAGAGAGAGAGAGATTTAGTCTGCCACTGAGGACGTGAGGCGAGGGGAGCTTGGAGGCGAGGGGAGGTGTAGCTCCCTCTCATACGATGCCACTGTTACATTGGATCCATCAGCCTTATGCACAGGACAGACAGACAGACAGACAGACAGACAGACAGACAGACAGACAGACAGACAGACAGACAGACAGACAGACAGACAGACAGACAGACAGACAGACAGACAGACAGACAGACAGACAGACAGACAGACAGACAGACAGACAGACAGACAGACAGACAGACAGACAGACAGACAGACAGACAGACAGACAGACAGACAGAGGAGACCAGTGTGTGGGGCAGTTGTTCTTTGGTCCTTTGTCAGTAGTGTGTGCGTGCAACCCGTTTAAACTCTGTTTGTTTCTCCCTCTGTGTTTTGGGGTAAGCAGCTCTGAGCCTTGGTTACCACTGCTAACTGCTGATCTGGAGACAGTTTCAGCCAAGCTGATCCAGAGACAGTTATTATTCCAAATGTTGGATATAGACCACCTCTATTGTTCTGTCACTTCTTGCTCAACAGCTCTGATCTATTTTTGTAGCTTTCAGTGGAACTGAAGCAGAGTAGGTTTATAAGTGGGCAGCCTAAGGCAAGGTGAATTGTGGGTGGACAGTAATTAAAGGGTATGTATCCTTTAATTACAATGGTTCAGAAACCTACTGATGCTGTAGTGTGTACTATCGTGTACTATTTATTTATTTTGATTTTTTTACCTGTATTTTACCAGGTAAGTTGACTGAGAACACATTCTCATTTACAGCAACAACCTAGGGAATAGTTACAAGGGAGAGGAGGGGGGATGAATGAGCCAATTGGAAGCTGGGGATGATTAAGTGGCCTTGATGGTATGAGGACCAGATTGGGAATTTAGCCAGGACACCGGAGTTAACACCCCTACTCTTGTGATAAGTGCCATGGGATCATTAGTGACCACAGAGAGTCAGGACACCCGTTTAACATCCCATCTGAAAGACGGCACCCTACACAGGGCAATTTCCCCAATCACTGCCCAGGGACCAACCAGGACCAACACTGCTTAGCTTCAGAGGCAAGCCAGTAGTGGGATACTGTGGGGATACCAGGGATGCAAACTAGACATCTTTCGGCGAAATTCTCCGTTTTTAATCCAAAATAGGTGACCTACATGATTCGTGTAGATCTGATGAGAAACGTTTGCGGAGGTGGGGGGGCTTTGGATCACTACTGTCTGTAAGCGAACGAGTTTGGAGCAATACTGGCTGTATCCAAGGCTCGGGTTGATTCAGGAATCAAGTGTAGCTGGAGCTGGGCCTGGCTTAAGATGGATTCCACTAGAGATGAAAGGAACACCACACACTTTCCCTCTTTCTCACTTTTTCAATACAGTGAATAAAAAGGCGTGTGCCAGGTGTAGTCTCTGCCTGAAAGAGATAAATTATGCCAACAAAGGGTATCAGCCCTGCCACAAAAGGACCAGCTGCCATCATGTCAGTGATTGTCTCGTTAACACAGGTGAGAGTGTTGACGAGGACAAGGCTGGAGATCACTCTGTCATGCTGATTGAGTCCGAATAACAGACTGTAATTAAACCCTGCGCACCAAGGACTGTATTTTAAGGGAATTACTATTATTACCCCAAATTATATCATACACACATTTACCTGTCATTTACCTGTACAGTTTGTGTAACCATGCAAGTATTCACTTATCTGTAAATATACAGTGGGGAGAACAAGTATTTGATACACTGCCGATTTTGCAGGTTTTCCCACTTACAAAGCATGTAGAAGTCTGTAATTTGTATCATAAAATTAAAAAAAAAAACATTTATCAAAAATCCAGAAAATCACATTGTATGATTTTTAAGTAATTAATTTGCATTTTATTGCATGACATAAGTATTTGATACATCAGAAAAGCAGAACTTAATATTTGGTACAGAAACCTTTGTTTGCAATTACAGAGATCATACGTTTCCTGTAGTTCTTGACCAGGTTTGCACACACTGCAGCAGGGATTTTGGCCCACTCCTCCATACAGGCCTTCTCCAGATCCTTCAGGTTTCGGGGCTGTCGCTGGGCAATACTCCACCTGTTTGAACTCGTTACCTGTATAAAAGACACCTGTCCACACACTCAATCAAACAGACTCCAACCTCTCCACAATGGCCAAGACCAGAGAGCTGTGTAAGGACATCAGGGATAAAATTGTAGACCTGCACAAGGCTGGGATGGGCTACAGGACAATAGGCAAGCAGCTTGGTGAGAAGGCAACAACTGTTGGCGCAATTATTAGAAAATGGAAGAAGTTCAAGATGACGGTCAATCTCCTTAGGTCTGGGGCACCATGCAAGATCTCACCTCGTGGGGCATCAACGATCATGAGGAAGGTGAGGGATCAGCCCAGAACTACACGGCAGGACCTGGTCAATGACCTGAAGAGAGCTGGGACCACAGTCTCAAAGAAAACCATTAGTAACACACTATGCCGTCATGGATTAAAATCCTGCAGCGCACGCAAGGTCCCCCTGCTCAAGCCAGCGCATGTCCAGGCCCGTCTGAAGTTTGCCAATGACCATCTGGATGATCCAGAGGAGGAATGGGAGAAGGTCATGTGGTCTGAAAGTCCATATTGCCCAGCGACAGCCCCGAAACCAGAAGGATCTGGATGGAGGAGTGGGCCAAAATCCCTGCTGCAGTGTGTGCAAACCTGGTCAAGAACTACAGGAAACATATGATCTCTGTAATTGCAAACAAAGGTTTCTGTACCAAATATTAAGTTCTGCTTTTCTGATGTATCAAATACTTATGTCATGCAATAAAATGCAAATTAATTACTTAAAAATCATACAATGTGATTTTCTGGAATTTTGTTTTAGATTCCGTCACTCACAGTTGTCGAGTACCTATGATAAAAATTACAGACTTCTACATGCTTTGTAAGTGGGAAAACCTGCAAAATCGGCAGCGTATCAAATACTTGTTCTCCCCACTGTGTCTGTCTGTCTGTCTGTCTGTCTGTCTGTCTGTCTGTCTGTCTGTCTGTCTGTCTGTCTGTCTGTCTGTCTGTCTGTCTGTCTGTCTGTCTGTCTGTCTGTCTGTCTGTCTGTCTGTCTGTCTGTCTGTCTGTCTGTCTGTCTGTCTGTCTGTCTGTCTGTCTGTCTGTCTGTCTGTCTATCTATCTATCTATCTATCTATCTATCTATCTATCTATCTATCTATCTATCTATCTAGGAAGCTTTAAAAGGAGGGTGGTACTTGAAATCATTGTTCTTCCTCTGTCAACCATGGTTACCTGCAAGGAAACACGTGCCGTCATCATTGCTTTGCACAAAAAGGGCTTCACAGGCAAGGATATTGCTGCTAGTAAGACTGCACCTAAATCAACCATTTATCGGATCATCAAGAACTTCAAGGAGAGAGGTTCAATTGTTGTGAAGAAGGTGTCAGGGCGCCCAAGAAAGTCCAGCAAGCGCCAGGACCGTCTCCTAAAAACATCAGGGACAGACTGATATTCTGCAAAAGGTACAGGGATTGGACTGCTGAGGACTGGGGTAGAGTCATTTTCTCTGATGAATCCCCTTTCCGATTGTTTGGGCCATCCGGAAAACAGCTTGTCCGGAGAAGACAAGGTGAGCGTTACCATCAGTCCTGTGTCATGCCAACAGTAAAGCTTCCTCAGACCATTCATGTGTGGGGTTGCTTCTCAGCCAAGGGAGAGGACTCACTCACAATTTTGCCTAAGAACACAGCCATGAATAAAGAATGGTACCAACACATCCTCAGAGAGAAACTTCTCCCGAACCATCCAAGAACAGTTTGGTGACGACCAATGCCTTTTCCAGCATGATGGAGCACATGTGGCCTTAAGCCCATGTGAAATGTGGGTAAACAACAGACCTGTATATCCCCTGTAATTACAGGGGTGTGGTATATAATCCACAGATACTGTAAATAAACTGTCTGTTTTGTGAATGCACTTTGTGTATGTGCCTCTTTCTCCACGATGGCTGAGCCTTATGTGCCCTCAGGCGTGTGTGTGTGTGTGTGTGTGTGTGTGTGTGTGTGTGTGTGTGTGTGTGTGTGTGTCACTAATGTATAACTGTATACTAAACATTAATGTATTACTATCTTTCTGTCCGTCTGTCTCTTCAGATTGGCCCAGCAGTATATGTACCCCCAGGCCTTCTTCCAGCCTAGTCTGGCGCTCCAGTCCCACCTCAGCCCCTCTCAGGCCTCCCTCACTTCCCCCTATCTGGACTACAGCTCAGCCTATGCCCCCTACACCTCCAGCACCTCCACTGGCCTGGAGCACTACCCCTACACCCCCTCCCCCTCACCCTCCGCTAGCTACCTCAGCTACTGCTACTCCCCCGCCACACCAGGTCCCACCATTTCCGCCCCCCTTACCCCACCCACCCCCATCCACCCCTCCCTCAACCCCTTTGCCCGTCTCTCTGTCCCCCCTGCTGCCTACCTCCAATACCCCCTCCACCAGCCTGACCACATGCAGTGAGGGTGAGGGCGGGCCTAGGAGAGGGAGGTGCAGTAATGTGGAGTGAGGGTGATCGAAGGGGGGCACTGATGACAACATGTATGGAGACTTGGAACAGAAGGATTATTGCGCTATGACCTGTGACATCATCAGTACGAGACTCCCGACAACCGATGAGAGAGTGGGGTCAGAATCCAAAGGGCTTTGTGAAAACAAAACAAAGCACACTGGGACGTCTTCCTGTTTTTCTATTAGGGTTATTATCCATTATTGTTGTCGTAGTTGTTACTATGCTACTATTGCTGTTGTCGACAACATTTATATGAATGTTTTTAGCTAATGATGGAAGTAAGAGCTCTCCCTGTGTCCAATGCCAAACACGATGGAGTCAGTAGAACATGAGAAAACTGAAAGGGGGGAATTAATTATTCTGGAACCAACCTAGATCCTTACACTCCACAGAACACCCACCTCGTACACCAAGCCAAGGCTAGCCCTTCAATGCAGTGGATGGGGCTTGAAGGTTGGGTGAAGATGGGTTGGGTAGCCATTATATTTAACTAGATGCTCTGCCTCACTCTTCTAGAAGTACTGAACGTTTCACTAGCGAGGTGAGAGAGAGGCAGCATCCTCTTCTGGACATTCTTCAGGAATACCTTTCTCTATGTGGCCTTATAACCGCTCTCTACATGGCCTTATAACCGCTCTCTACATTCTTTCTATTCTTTATATTTCAGTCTGTCTGTCAGATTGTTTGTCCGGCCGTCTGTCCATCGTCTCTGTTTACATTTTCCATGTAAATTATTGCAGATTGAGAATCACACTTTCACTGAATATGCAATTATTATTCTAATGGAGTTTGCGATAAATATGTATAAGGTAGGCAACACTGTAACATATGCTTTTTATATCATTGTTTACTTCTAACATAATCATGTCAAGGCCGATTTTTGTAAAGAAGGTATTTCCACATTCACGTCAATCGTCATTAGAGACCTGCAGCAGCTGGGGTGAGCAGAGGCAGAAACTACAGGCTAATGAAGGCTGAATGGAGGATGTGCTATTTGTTATTGGAATAGTAATGTAATGTTATAACGATATAAAAGTTCAGGTGAAGTGAGTTGATCTCTGCTAGAACCTTCATGTCCATACTTGACTGACTGATGCTATGGGCTAGACTCGTACAGTGTGTGTGTATATGTAAAATGTATGTACGCATGACTAAGTCGCTTTGGATAAAAGCATCAGCTAAATGGCATATTCATATATGTGTGTGATACAGTAGTAGTCTGTGTGTGAGTGCGTGTCTGTGTATCAGTCGTGTTTGTTTTTGTTTGCCTCAGTGTCAGGCCCCGGCCCCCATTGTAAGCCATTGTGAGAGTCAGTGTTGTGCCGTTGTCTCTGGGCCAACTGCAGTTTAGGGTACAGAGCTGCTCCAGGAGTCTTTATGTGCAGTACCACCTTATTTACATGTACAATGAAGCCATACAACCACAAGAGAAATATGTATAATGCAAATAATTTGTTATTACACAAAGTGACATGACAGTTGAAGTCGGAAGTTTGCATTCACCTTAGCCAAATACATTTAAACTCAGTTTTTCACATTTCCTGACATTTAATCCTAGTAAAAATTCCCTGTCTTAGGTCAGTTAGGATCACCACTTTATTTTAAGAATGTGAAATGTCATAATAATAGTAGAGAGAATGATTTATTTCAGCTTGTATTTCTTTCATCACATTCCCAGTGGGTCAGAAGTTTACACACACTCAATTAGTATTTGGTAGCATTGCCTTTAAATTGTTTAACTTGGGTCAAACGTTTTGGGTAGCCTTCCACTATAAGTTGGGTGAATGTTGGCCCATTCCTCCTGACAGAACTGGTGTAACTGAGTCAGGCTTGTAGGCCTCCTTGCTCGCACACGCTTTTTCAGTTCTGCCCACAAATGTTCTATAGGATTGAGTGATGGCCACTCCAAAACCTTGACTTTGTTGTCCTTAAGCCATTTTGCCACAACTTTGGAAGTATGCTTGGGGTCATTGTCCATTTGGAAGACCCATTTGCGACCAAGCTTTAACTTCCTGACTGAAGTCTTGAGATGTTGCTTCAATATATCCACATTATTTTCCTTCCTCATGACACCATCTATTTTGTGAAGTGCACCAGTCCCTCCAGCAGCAAAGCACCCCAACAACATGAGGCTGCCACCCCCGTGCTTCATGGTTGGGATGGTGTTCTTCGGCTTGCAAGCTTCACCCTTTTTCCTCCAAATATAACGATGGTCATTATGGCCAAACAGTTCTATTTTTGTTTCATCAGACCTTGGACATTTCTCCAAAAAGTATGATCTTTGTCCCCATGTGCAGTTGCAAATCGTATTCTGGCTTTTTTATGGCGGTTTTGGAGCAGTGCCTTCTTCCTTGCTGAGCGGCCTTTCAGGTTATGTCGATATAGGACTCGTTTTACTGTGGATATAGATACTTTTGTACCTGTTTCCTCCAGCATCTTCACAAGGTCCTTTGCTGTTGTTCTGGGATTGATTTGCACTTTTTGCACCAAAGTACGTTCATCTCTAGGAGACAGAATGCGTCTCCTTCCTGAGCGGTATGACGGCTGCGTGGTCCCACAGTGTTTATACTTGCGTACTATTGTTTGTACAGATGAACGTGGTACCTTCAGGCGTTTGGAAATTTCTCCCAAGGGATGAACCAGACATGTGGAGGTCTACAATTCTTGGCTGATTTCTTTTGATTTTCCAATGATCAAAGAGGCATTGAGTATGAAGGTAGGCCTTGAAATAAATCCGCAGGTACACCTCCAATTGACTCAAATGATGTAAATTAGCCTATCAGACGCTTCTAAAGCCATGACATCATTTTCTAGAATTTTCCAAGCTGTTTAAAGGCGCAGTCAACTTAGTGTATGGAAACTTCTGACCCACTGGAATTGTGATATAGTGAATTATAAGTGAAATAATCTGTTAACAATTGTTGGAAGAATTACTTATGTCATGCACTAAGTAGATGTCCTAACCGACTTGCCAAAACTATAGTTTGTTAACATGAAATCTGTGGAGTGGTTGAAAACTTAGTTTTAATGACTTCAACCTAAGTATATGTAAACTTCTGACTTCAACTGTAAGTGTTGGTCTGCATGTTCTGGTACATTCAGATGATGATGTGCACAGTATGTGCACGTGTGTGTGGACACAGGAGATGTTTAAGTGACATACCATTACCATCTGTGCAGGACTGTGTGTGATTGTGGAAGTATCTGTTTTTAAGAAGTAATTTCCAGAAAATATTATTCAGTAAAGAGAGATACACACTTGGATTACACACACTTACAGTAGATGTAATTTCTACAAACTGATTTTATTCTTCCCTTTATTCAACCAAATAAACAGTAATTCAGTAATATCTAACTTTGGGCAAATGCTGCTGTCGATGGATGTGGGCAAACACCCATAGCCTTGACCCTCCCTACTCCAGCACACAGACACCGGAGGCTGGTGAGATCTGGAACAGAGTAAACTGGAGCAGTCTAATGCGCATACTTAGTCATCATCACACACACAATTTGCTCAACTTGCCATTGGCCCCATGGCTATTGGCTCAACTAACCTTAGGGCCTCATAATGAAGCTTATAAAGACCCCAAATTATGTATAGAACAATCTTTAAATTATTTACTTTGGTTTAGATACAAGCATCATAAAACCTCTTAACACAATAAATGAATTTGACTAGGTGAAAATCCATCTTTTGGATCTAATACTTGCTGACCACTTTTTCCATGTGGTTTCTTCCTTCACAGACTCCATGAAATGATGACCTCTTCCTAAATATTTTGTGTCTGGTTTCCTAGAAACAAGGGTGGCTTAACGTACCCCACTCTCTATTTTTCTTATCACTCAAAAGTGTCCCTCCCTCCTTCCCTACGCCCCACACCTGAACCATGGTACATTTGTTTATTGTTCTGGTGAACCCTGCCCATGAGTTGTTTAGCCACAGACCATTAAGTCTACTATAGTTCTGCTATGTGTGACACATAGAGATAGAATTTGGTTTTTAACCTTTATTTAACTAGGCAAGTCAGTTAACACATTCTTATTTACAAGGACAGCCTATGCCAGACGACGCTGGGACAATTGTGCGCCTCCCTATGTGACTCCCAATCACAGCCAGTTGTGATACAGCCTGGAATTAAACCAGGGTCTGTAGTGACACCTAGCACTGCGAGGCAGTGGCTTAGACCGCTGCGCCACTCGGGAGCCTGAGTGGACTCATCTTTATATCTATGCTATTATAGCTCCATTGAGACTACAACCCGTAGGAATCCCCACCTAGTTGACTACTTTGACTACTTTAAAATGGAGGAAGCATGGTGGAAGCTGCCGATGCTAAAACTGCCTTTTGCCACGAGGCCTCTCATTCATGGTGTGACACAACTCAGCAAGCCAGAAACGTGTGGAGCATCACCTTGTGGTCATTCCCATTTACTGCAAGCCAATGCAACATAAATAAAGCAGGGCACTGATTGCCATGCTTGTAAAATGGAGTAAACGAAACATGACACATATTTTGTATCAAGTTTTTGTGTTTATTTTCATTTAAATATGGTTTAAACAGCTTTGTGCTCCCATTAAGGACCAAATCATAAAAGCTTACACAGCCATTTTGCAGTGAACAGAATCAGCCCAGTCTGGGATACAACATTTCCCTTGGATTGTGTTTTTTTTCCTGAACACAAAAGCAGATGGTTTGTGTAAAAATGTATATCATAGCAAATACCACAGTGAGGGGAGGAAAAATGATAATGTCTTAAAAATTGATAACGCTATGAAACATAATCATGATACAAACAGGATAGTAATGAAAATAAAACAAAATAAATCTGCGAACTCGATCACACACACATACACTCACTGGCAAACACACTCATACACATACAGGCACACATACGCACGCACTCACTCACTCTCACGCATTCTCACACACTTACTGTAGAAGCACCCACACTCACGCACACACACAGATAAAATTAAGTGATTTGAAAAATGAAACCCTGGTAAAATCGAATGGTATCTTACATCCATGTCTTGTGTCTGAAGTGCAGAAAACAAAATGTAACTGTAAAATTTTGAGATAAAATCTGATAAATAATGAAAAAGCATGCCCATGTCCATTGGTCTAACTCAACCCTATACAACTAAAAACCTGGAGTGCTGCCCCTCTATCCTCACCCCAATCCCTTTTACAACCCAACCCCCAACCCTCTATCATATACCCTTACCTCTTACCCCACCCATGCTTACATACCAACCCATACATCCCCCTCCCTTAGTTTCCCTGCTAGACACAGGGTTCACATGCTTCTGTGCTGACAGGTCAGTGCCTGCTCCTTCAGTCTGTGTGGGTGTGTGAGGGGAATACTTGGTGTGGCTGAGGAGGAGGAGGAGGAGATAGTGAGACTGTTGGAGCAGGCACTGGTCACCAATATCAAACACAATGTCCAGTTCAGGATACAGAGTGAGGTTGGAGAGAGAGGAGTCTCGTTGCATGTTGAGGTTGAAGGTTGTGAATCTGTCTGTGTCTGGGTGTGTTTACAGTTTGTGCATCAATATATGTCTGAATCTGCATGTGCCTGTGTGTTAGTTAGTGACTCAATGAGAGTGACTGTATATGTGTTTATGGGATGGGATGGGTGCAGCGTGGGGGTTGGCGGACACAGGGCCTGTCCCTCATCCCCAGACAGGGGCAGGTTTATAGGGCTTGCGTCTTGAGCTCGATGGGCTCTCCACGGGTGTCCTGCGGGGTCTCCGTCTCGGGGGGTCGGCTGCCCTTCAGTGTGGCCAGGCGCTCAGACAGATCGCGCATACGGGGGAACAGCATGAAATCGTACAGAAGAGCTCCCATAGCACCTCCTATCATGGGACCCACCCAGTATACCTGAAACAGCACACAAAGGTTGTCATGAAGATATGGCACAAGCAACTTGTAATGCCGCTGATAGAGGTTGGTATTAGCTACACTATGAATTACTATAAGATCATAGAATCCGCCATTGTGATTCGATTATTTTATATTTGTACCAAATATTTCAGATTCTACGTTATGGTGTATGACTGTGTGTTTCTTACCCAGTGGTTTACAAAGTTCCTGAAGAGCACAGCTGGGGCAAAAGATCTAGCAGGGTTCATTCCAGCACCGGTGTAGTACATCTAAAGCAGCAGAGTAGGACAATAAGGCGTTCAGAGTATAGTCTGGCATATGGTGTGTTTCTGTTCTACACAAAGTCTTTTTTTTTGTGTGTGTTCCACTATGAGGGTATAAGTGTTTTGGGCATTGCGTGTGTTTTCTCCTACCAGTGTGTGTAAGTGTTCGGTGTGTGTGTTGTGTTGCTCACCCCCATGAGGTGTCCGATGGTGACAGCGAAGCCGATTGACAGGGCAGCAGAGCCCATTCGTCCGTTCCTCCTCTCATCTGTCACGGCAAAGATACATATCACCAGCTGCATGGTCAGGAACACCTCCACTGTGGTGCCCATGCCCAGGCTGACACCAGGCTGCAGCTGTAGACGGCCAGAGGAGAAAAATATGCATCAGACTTGAGGTCCTTTGTGAACAACTTACTTTGTAAAATAAGTGTGTCCTCTTTCTAGTAAAGTGTATATTATTTGTACAATTAGTTGTGGCTTTGCAATTCGGTTTTAAAGGACTGTAACAGTACATGACAGCAATGAATCAATCAAAGATGCAACACATATCAACTCAAACTGTAAAACATTCAGGGGCCTTACCGCTATGGCCTCAGTGAGGCCTCAGCTCTACACAACGCTGATGGCTTGGATTGTGGTCATTGTACCGCCACAACTGTAGTTACCATGATTCCCTAATCCCTGTTCATCTCTACCCATTCTAAATCTCCATTAGCATTAAGAAGCCTACCAATTATTATTTTTCTGCTTTGAGCTGATATGGGTCAATATTGTCCCCTTAGTTCCTATATAGAGCACTTATTTTGTAATGCACCATAGAGGCAATATAAGGAATAGGCCCAGTGCCATCTGAGATGTTCACTTGCTGGGTGGGTGGTGCCTTACCGTGTTGAGAGCCATGTTGCCCCTCATGTTGTTGGGGGTGACCCCATAGAGCACAGCGGCCCCAGCTACAGCCCCCAGGACCTGGGCAGCCCAGTAGAAAAAGGCGCGGAACAGGGACATCTGGGAACCCACCAGGTAGGCGAAGGTGACGGCCGGGTTAATGTGGCCGCCACTGATGTGACCAATGGACTGGATCATGGTGGCAGCCGCCAAGCCGAAGCACAGCGCCACATGCAGAACGTGGTTAGGCCCGGTTGTCCAGCGCAGCGCAGCGCCCATGCCGAAAAACACAAAGAACATGGTCCCGAAGAACTCGGCGAAGACCGCCCGCCAAAACGTCATGGACCGGAACTCCCACATGCTGCCTGTTCACTGGAGACTCCTCGTAAAAGAAAATGTTCTTGGAGAAAAAAAAGTTGTTTTAAAAAAAAAAAATGTTTTATACCAAAATGATTTCCCTTTGGAGGGCTGCCAATCAGTTGGAAGACAAACAGTTTAAAAAGTTGACAGAGGAATCCACCCGACAGATCTAGCTCTAAGCTACTGACGATCTGGAGCTGGTGCGAAGGCAGTCAAACATCAACTCAGCTGTGCTCGTTGCCTCCACTGGCCGCCTGTCGTAGCGACATAGGTGTGTGTGTGTGTGTGTGGGAGTGTGTGTGTCTCAGAATAGTTGTCAAGAGGAGATGTGCATTGATACTAGAGGGGTGGTTCTAGAGTAGAGACAGGGATAGACGGAGTGTCCTGTGGACGTTTTAGCCTCTCTGATGGAGGGGAGAGGGCCCACCGTGGGCTTTATAACCCCCCCCCCCAGGGGCCCCAAGTGACTTCATAACACCATGGGCGGACACACAGGATGGCCCAAATCAAACAAACTTAACCCCTTTGTTGCCCCCCACAACAGAAGAGAGGGGAAGAGAGGGAGCGTAAGGGAGGAAGAGAAAAGGGTGAGAGTGACACGAGAGGGAGGAGGGATTCAAGAAAGAGCAAGTGACGGGTGAGTATAAGAACTAGGGATGGATATCAATCCCACAGAAGAGATGAGAGGAGTTTGTGTAGTCTCATAGCGCCATATGAACTGTATGTTATCTGTTGACACATCATAACCATGGGAACAAGTGCTGATGGCGGAGAACACACACACACACACACACACACACACACACACAGTGATCCAAGGGGGGCCCTAGACAGAAGAGCCTTAACCCAACAGTGTGCAGAATTGACTCGTATATAGAAATTCCTGACCTTGTGAAACCATTGTCTTAGCATCAAGCATGTGTGCCACATGTGAACAGTGGAACCGCTTTGTTTTTAGAAACATGTTTGAAGTTATCATTCACAACTGATAAGATGTGTTTTGTGCAAACATAAATGATTGACATTATGAGCTCTAGATTACTCCCTCTGGGCAGAGGTACTGCACTCACACACAGCGGTGCATTTACTCACTGACCTCAAATCCCAACAGCGTTATTGCAGAGGTATTAAGCATACGTAAGTGGTTATAAGCACTACTTAAGGGCTATGACTAAACATTGACGCTGGGAGCATGACATAGGGACCTTATATGTCTGCATGACATACAAGCATAGGGCACTTCTTTAAGGCAATGAACTTGACATTGACACCCAAAGCATCTCTCTCTCTCTCTCTCTCTCTCTCTCTCTCTCTCTCAGGAGGTGCTGGGCTGCTCAGTGGAGAATTGATTAGGCAGAGGTTTGTATTGTGTATGAGGGTGTGTGCGCGGGCCAGGCAGGAGGGGTGAGAGGCTAGTGGCCCGCTAGCATACAAAGCCCTGAACAATCCATGCATGGGGCTGAGGAAAGGGGGAGCTGACCAGTCCAGAGCCGTCACTGGGCAGTGGACCATGAATGGAGAACGCTGAGCTCACCATTTTAACTCCCTTTAAAACACAGAAAAAACACACACAATGCAAAATTCTGGCGGCACGAGGCAGTTATTTTCCATTGTTTGTTAGGGTGTGTGTGTGTATAGATGAAAGAGCAGATCCACATGTGTTTTTGAAGGTGACAGTACATACGTATGAGTGTGCATGAGACGGTGTGTGCGCACTTGCATGTGAGTGAGTGTATTTGTGTGTGTTAACGTGCGCACAACTGTGTGTGTGTGCACAAATTGTAATGATGTTTCAATAATGATAGCGAAGTGTTTATTCTACAACATTCATAGCTTTAAACAGTCAACATGAAAAAAAAAATGATTTGCAACAAAACATGCATAGCAATTTTCACTAATAAAACAGAGTAAAATGATTAAGTAAAATGTTTCAAAAATGTATTCGAGGTAAATTAATACTCAAATAAGAAGGTGCAAATTAAATGTATCATTCCCCCAAATTCCTGTTTTCCCCCTACATTTACATGAATGCAGTTCTCTACTTGCTCATTGCAAACCCAGTATTGTTTTAATAATAATAATAATTTGGTGTGTGCTTATATTTGTTCTATTTCACATACGTACAAGTGTGTATTAATACACATGTGTATATTTTATTTTATAACTTGAAAGACAACAAACATGAAACACAGGATACTGTAAATGCAAGTGGGAGCCCAAAACAAAGGAACTCGCACCCAACAATCAACCACATGACAGGGGGAAAATGAAGAACCTAAATAGGGTCCCTAATTAGAGGTAACGCAATGCAGCTGCCTCTAATTGGGAACCAACACAAAACCTCCACAGACTATTCTAGAGACCCCCCTGTCAGGCCCTGACCATAAACCATCGAATAAGCCCTAAGGCTTCCCTCTGGTCAGAGCCTGACAGGTAGGCCTCTTTAGTATTTCAAAGCATTCAAAGACAGGGTGAGTAATGCTAAAATAAATAAATAAATAAAGGATTTTGTGTTACAAAAGTACATTTCTTTGAGTGGTTGTTGGGTTATATATCATATTTCTGCGTAAATTAGTATTACATCACTAATAACACTGAATACTGATACAATTGTGTTATAAATATATACTGAACAAAATCAGTTATGCACCAATACATAAGCACCAAATACTGATCATTTTCATAGAATTAATATATATAATGTATATTTATCTATAAGTATATTTAACTCTATATATCTATATCTATATCTATAATGAACAAAAATATAAACCCTAACAAAAAGTGTATTTCCCTCAAATTCTGTGCACACATTTGTTTACATCCCTGTTAGTGATAATTTCTCCTTTGCCAAGATAATCCATCCACCTGACAGGTGTGGCATAGCAAGAAGTTGATTAAACAGCATGGTCATTACACAGGTGCACCTTGTGCTGGGGACAATAAAAGGCCAATCTAAAGTGTGCCGTTTTGTCACACAACACAATGCCACAGGGTGCTGAGGAGTATTTCTGTCATTAATAAAACCCTTTTGTGGGAAAAAACAAACACATTCTGATGGCTGGGCCTGGCTCCCCAATGGGTAGGCCTAGGCCCCAACAGGCCAACCCATGGCTACACCCCTGCCCAGTCATGTGAAATCCATAGATCAGGGCCTAATGACTAATGACACAAGCCCCATGATTAAACCAAACTACACTACCTGAAACTACACAAAACTAAACTATTAAAATAAACTATGCTAAACTACACTAAATTACACTACACTAAACTATTAAACTAAACTATTACAACTATTGCACTTTGGTGCATTTTCACAAGTATGTGATACATTTTCACAACCTTGGTACAAAACAAAATCATAGTCACTTTTTCACCAAACTTAATCAGTGTTTCATCTAGAATTCATGTTTCACATTGCAATACATGTTCATATAAAGTAATTGCTTTTCACAAAGCAAAACTCACATTACTTTTGATATGATTGTCTGTTAAAATAAATGTTACTATTATGTAATCCGACTGCTCTGAAGGCCTGGTTACACACACTAACAGGTGTGTGTTTTTCCCTTAATCATATCACAGTCAACTCTTACCAGTTGAATGTGGACCCAAATATAATACTTTTGTTTGAAAATGTTCCTGAAATATTGCATTAAATATGAACATTTTGTAATATCTCATTAAGTATGCTCACATTTGCAAATCACATGAATACATTTTTCTGGACACTTGATAAAGTTAGCATAAATATTTTTTTAAGACACTTCAGGACCGGACTTACACATAGCAGCCGAATGTGGATAAATACTTTTTTCATCTTTCTATCTGTAAAATTCTAAAGAAAGGCATGTCAAATGCATTTTTGAAGCATTTTTCAGAAGAAATGTAATCTAGAGTAATAATTTGATAACATATTAACAATTCCCTATGTATACATCTGGAGAATACATCTAAGGATAACAACACAACATTTGGTGAATGCAGATACTTCTGAGGCTGAGGAAAATGAGTTGGTGTGTGGGAAGAGTCTGACTTTCGGAAAATGGCAGTTAAAGACAAGGACAGTGAATTTAGACCATCAAACTTCAAACACCTATATAGACCCAATCACCATCTCTTCAAAGTAAGTTACTATATACTGTGGGGAAAACAAGTATTTGATACACTGCCGATTTTGCAGGTTTTCCCACTAACAAAGCATGTAGAAGTCTGTAATTTTATCATAGGTACTCTTCAACTGTGAGTGACGGAATCTAAAACAAAAATCCAGAAAATCACATTGTATGATTTTTAAGTAATTAATTTGCATTTTATTGCATGACATAAGTATTTGATACATCAGAAAAGCAGAACTTAATATTTGGTACAGAAACCTTTGTTTACAATTACAGAGATCATACGTTTCCTGTAGTTCTTGACCAGGTTTGCACACACTGCAGCAGGGATTTTGGCCCACTCCTCCATACAGATCCTTCAGGTTTCGGGGCTGTTGCTGGGCAATACGGACTTTCAGCTCCCTCCAAAGATTTTCTATTGGGTTCAGGTCTGGAGACTGGCTAGGCCACTCCAGGACCTTGAGATGCTTCTTACAGAGCCACTCCTTAGTTGCCCTGGCTGTGTGTTTCGGGTCGTTGTCATGCTGGAAGACCCAGCCACGACCCATCTTCAATGCTCTTACTGAGGGAAGGAGGTTGTTGGCCAAGATCTCACGATACATGGCCCCATCCATCCTCCCCTCAATACGGTGCAGTCATCCTGTCCCCTTTGCAGAAAAGCATCCCCAAAGAATGATGTTTCCACCTCCATGCTTCACGGTTGGGATGGTGTTCTTGGGGTTGTACTCATCCTTCTTCTTCCTCCAAACATGGCGAGTGGAGTTTAGACCAAAAAGCTATATTTTTGTCTCATCAGACCACATGACCCATTCTCCCATTCCTCCTCTGGATCATTCAGATGGTCATTGGCAAACTTCAGACGGGCCTGGACATGCGCTGGCTTGAGCAGGGGGACCTTGCGTGCGCTGCAGGATTTTAATCCATGACGGCGTAGTGTGTGTTACTAATGGTTTTCTTTGAGACTGTGGTCCCAGCTCTCTTCAGGTCATTGACCAGGTGGGCTGATCCCTCACCTTCCTCATGATCATTGATGCCCCACGAGGTGAGATCTTGCATGGTGCCCCAGACCGAGGGAGACTGACTGTCATCTTGAACTTCTTCCATTTTCTAATAATTGCGCCATCAGTTGTTGCCTTCTCACCAAGCTGCTTGCCTATTGTCCTCTAGCCCATCCCAGCCTTGTGCAGGTCTACAATTTTATCCCTGATGTCCTTACACAGCTCTCTGGTCTTGGCCATTGTGGAGAGGTTGGAGTCTGTTTGATTGAGTGTGTGGACAGGTGTCTTTTATACAGTTAACGAGTTCAAACAGGTGCAGTTAATACAGGTAATGAGTGGAGAACAGGAGGGCTTCTTAAAGAAAAACTAACAGGTCTGTGAGAGCCGGAATTCTTACTGGTTGGTAGGTGATCAAATACTTATGTCATGCAATGAAATGCAAATTAATTATTTATAAATCATACAATGTGACTTTCTGGATTTTTGACCTCTACATGCTTTGTAAGTAGGAAAACCTGCAAAATCGGCAGTGTATCAAATACTTGTTCTCCCCACTGTATAACATAGTACAGTTTGTAACATTCTCTATGAAATGGGCTTTTAAATTATGTGTAATTCAATGTACATTGTGAGCTTTGAAATTATAGATGTCCATTTAAAAGTGGTTCCAATTCATGACATTTTGATGACAATAGTATGATAAACTATACCTCCAAAAACAAACTTTTTGACATATAAAAATATATATTAATATTAATGGACCAAAATACTAAGGTAAACCTATAGTGTACAACCCTTCTTCAGGCCATGGATGAGGCTTGCAATGACATCAATCCAGACCTACAGTACCAGTCAAAACTTTGGAAACACATACTCATTCCAGGATCTTTCTTTATTTTCACTATTTTCTACATTGTATAATAATAGTGAAGACATCAAAACTATTAAATAACACATATGAAATCATGTAGTAACCAAAAAAGTGTTAAACAAATCAAAATAGATTTTATATTAGCCACCCTTTGCCTTGGTGACAGCTTTGCACACTCTTGGCATTCTCTCAACCAGCTTCACCTGTAATGCTTTTCCAACAGTGTGATATTGCGAGGGGTGAAAGTGAGTGATGAGGCGAAAGATGAAAAAGAGATGAATAGTTTTGACGATTTAACAATTAACATTTAATATAACAGCAACACACATAGACAATAACCCGCGAGGGTTGAAACAAAACACACAGGGTTAAATAGTGACC
The DNA here is from genome assembly GCA_023634145.1 of Thymallus thymallus. Lineage (NCBI taxonomy): Eukaryota > Metazoa > Chordata > Actinopteri > Salmoniformes > Salmonidae > Thymallus > Thymallus thymallus. Next base: position 22,091,643 of record CM042399.1, read on the forward strand.
CTGATGACCAATATGGAACAGGTGTGGGTCATCAGGGTGTTGCTACCATCTTCCCCCGACCACCGGTTTAGAACGCCGGCGAGGATGATCGTTGCAGAGGAGGAGGGCCCGTCGTCCTGCGCGGGGCATTCGTTACAAACAGTCTTGAAGGAGTTCCCACATATGCTGAGCACTTGTTGGCTGCTTTTCCAAAGCAACCCCACACCATCACACCTCCTCCTCCATGCTTCACGGTAGGGGAACCACACACAAGGAGATCATCCGTTCACCTACTCTGCGTCTCACAAAGACAACGGTTGTAACCAAAAATCTCAAATTTGAACTCATCAGACCAAAGGACAGATTTCTACTGGTCTCATGTCCATTGCTTGTGTTTCATGGCCCAAGTAAGTCTCTTCTTCTTATTGGTGTTCTTTAGTAGTGGTTTCTTCACAGAAATTTGACCATGAAGGCCTGATTCACGCAGTCTCCTCTAAACAGATGATGTTAAGATGTGTCTGTTACTTGAACTCAGTGAAGCATTTATTTGGGCTGCAATCTGAGGTGCAGTTAACTCTAATGAACTTATCTTCTGCAGCAGGAGCAGGGGGAGAGTTTAGGTACAGGTCCCCCCCTCCCCCACTCTCTCACACACACACACACACACACACACTGACCCTGCTGACGAAGCAGTCTGCTGTGTTTTTTAGGGGCAGCGCAACGTAGAGAGCCCCAGCCCTCAGTGAGGCCCCCAAACACTGGGCCCTTAGCAGGTCCAGCTTTCGCATCCTTGAGATGTTTATACAACGTGATTGGATTCCACCTGTGGTAAATTCAATTGATTGGACATGATTTTGAAAGGCACACACCTGTCTATATAAGGTCCCACAGGTTACAATGTATGTCAGAGCAAAACCAAGTCATGAGGTCGAAGGAATTGTTTGTAGAGCTCCGAGACAGGATTGTGTCGAGGCACAGAAGGGTACCAAAAAATGTCTGCAGCATTGAAGGTCCCGAAGAACACAGTGGCCTCCGTCATTCTTAAAGGGAAGTCGTTTGGAACCACCAAGACACTTCCTAGAGCTGGCCGCCTGGCCAAACTGAGCAATCGTGAAGAAGGGCCTTGGTCAGAGAGGTGACCAAGAACCCGATGGTCACTCTGACAGAGCTCCAGAGTTCCTCTGTGGAGATGGAAGAACCTTCCAGAAGGACAACCATCTTTGCATCACTCCACCATTCAGGCCTTTATGGTAGAGTGGCCAGACGGAAGCCACTCCTCAATAAAAGGCACATGACAGCCCGCTAAGAGTTTGCCAAAAGGCAACTAAAGACTCTCAGACCATGAGAAACAAGATTCTCTGGTCTGATGAAACCAACCAACTCTTTAGCCTGAATGCCAAGCTTCACGTCTGGAGGAAACCTGGCACCAACCCTACGCTGAAGCATGGTGGTGGCAGCATCATGCTGTGGAGATGTTTTTCAGCGGCAGGGGCTGGGAGACTAGTCAGGATCGAGGCAAAGATGAACGGAGCAAAGTACAGAGAGATCCTTGATGAAAACTTGCTCCAGAGCGAAGGTTCACCTTCCAACAGGACAACGACTCTAAGCACACAGACAAGACAACGCAGGAGTGGCTTCGGGACAAGTCTGAATGTCTTTGAGTGGCCCAGCCAGAGCCCGGACTTGAACCCGATCGAACATATCTGGAGAGACCTAAAAATAACTCTGCAGCAACGCTCCCCATCCAACCTGACAGAGCTTGAGAGGATCTGCAGAGAAGAATGGGAGAAACTCCCCAAATACAGGTGTGCCAAACTTGTAGCCTCATACCCAAGAAGACTCAAGGCTGTAATCGCTGCCAAAGGTGTTTAACAAGGTACTGAGTAAAGGGTCTTAATACGTATGTAAATGTATTATGTCTGTTTTTTGGGTTTTATAAATTTGCTAAAATTTCTAATAAACAGTTTTTGCTTTGTCATTATGGGGCATTGTGTGTAGAGTGATGACAATTACTTTATTAAAGCTCTATAAAGCCTTTATCCATTTTTTTTTACACGTCACGCAGTGTCATGTTGAACAGGTAGAGTGCGTAGTTATCTGTTTTGTCGATCTGTGGGATCCTTCTCTCTGTCTTTCTGTTCGTGTGATCCGTCTGTGCGACTGGGGTCTGACAGTCTGAGGATCTTTCCCTGAAGGAGCGTGGCCCGCCACTCTATCCCCCTCCTCACCCCTCTCTCTCACCCATCCTTCCACTGACCTCCTTCCTCTCAGTTCTGCCTCCTTCCCCTTCCTAGCTGTGTGTTACAAATTAGGTTGAGTGATTGCCCAAGTGGTTTGGCACTCCCCCTCCTCCAGTATGAGGGCTTTTCCTCCTGGTATGAGCTCAGCTGGAGTGTCCTGAGAACCTAGCACACGTCATAGCTCCTCAGACTCGTTTTCATATCAATGACCCTGAGAAGAGGCCCGTTACTGAGTGGAGATGGAGAGAGACAGAGCAGCAATAACATAAACAGGCCATATCATTACCAAACACAAATACAGCATCCACATTATAGGATGAATTGATCAGCTACTGGGTGCAGTTTGATTGGATCCAACCACAAGGTCAATCTATCACACATATTGTAATAAAGACATTTTGGAATGATTGGGTGGCAGGTAGCCTAGTGGTTAAGAGTAATGGGCCAGTAACCGAAAGGTCGCTGGTTCAAATCCCTGAGCCAACTAGGTGAAAAATCTGTCAATGTGCCCTTGAGCAAGGCATTTAACCCTAGTCGCTCTGGATAACAGCGTATTACTAAAATGTAAAAATGTTGATAGTTGTAACAATGTTATGTTGGCATTGAGAAAAACAGTCAGAGTTATAAAGATATATATACTGTATATATATAGAGAGAGAGTGACTGCAGTGATAGAGGGATGAGAGCAGGGGTATCTGACTGAAGGAAAGTGAAAGGTTGATCATGATGTCATGGTCCTTCCACACGGAAAAGAGACCACATTCATCTCCCACTCACCATGGTATCTACTTCTCTCCTCCCACCTGTTCCCTGTCTTTCATCAATCTACCGCTCGAATCGCCATGGAGACAGTCTCTTTCGTGATGCAGTTGCCATGGCGCCTATTGTAGCTCAGAGGATGTTTCATGATATGAAACGAACATCACCCTTGTGAAGATCCTGAGTGGTGGGGGGTGATAGAGGGGTGTTTGGTGGACAAGAGGTGACCGGAGGAGAGCAATGGCCAAAAGAAGCCCCCTAAGTCTCAGGGGCCCACTCTGTAGCAGACTCGGTCCAGAATGAACTGGTTGTGGGGAGCATTAGCGTGCCCCATTATGGGGTGGATTACCCCCCCAACACAGGCGCTGTTATACCCCCTTTTGTGGAGCTAAGCCCCCCTGTGTGGGGCAGCATGGGTGGTGGGAGCAGTGGAACCCACTGGCATGGAGTTTTCAGCCCCCTCCACCCAGAGTGCTGACACAACCACACACACAACCACTCACACACAAAACCCCTAACTGGTTGCCACTACTAAAACCCCTCCCAAAGTGCCAGCTAAGGGATATGAAAGAGAGGGAGAGATACCATCTATCATATCCCAGAATAGAGAGCTCATGGATAGTGTCAGAAGAAAGTGTCTGAGGGTCATGCTGTTATCTCCCTCTGCTATAGCATCAACCTCTAAATGATCAGCACATAGGTGAAAGTTATCCATACCCCAGACCTCTACCCATTTCAAAGAGGGGCAAGTCCAACTAGCCCTGACAGGAGGGCCTTCCCTGCAGCATGTGCTCCAGACAGGGCTCACCGGTGTGCTGTGGTGTACAGTGCATTAGTAAAGTATTCAGACCTCTTGACTTTTTCCACATTTTGTTACAATACACCCTTATTCTAAAATTGATTAAATAAAACAATCTGGAGAAGGGTACCAAAAAATGTCTGCAGCATTGGAGGTCCTCAAGAACACAGTGACCTCCATCATTCGTCATACCTAACTCATGGCAGTAATCGCTGCCAAAGGTGCTTCAACAAAATCTGAATATTGATTCTGTTTTTTTATTTCTAATTAACTTGCAAAAATTTCTTGACCTGTTTTTGCTTTGTCATTATGGGGTATTGTGTGTAGATTTATGAGGGGGAACATTGTATTTAATACATTTTTGAATAAGGCTGTGACCAAACAAAATGCGGAAAAAGTCGAGGGGTCTGAATACTTTCCGAATGCACTGTATATAGGGTTTAGTCTGAATGGGTGTACAGCTCCACTCTTACACCATTCAGACTGAGGCTACTGTACTAGCTTGTTGGTTCTCATAATACTTATTGGATGTCCTACTTCTGTGATTTAATAAAAAGGAGAGCGAAATGAGGGACAGTTCCAGAGTGTAGTCTCTACTAGGTGTTTTTTTAATTCAACTAACAGTACATTCTACAGATGCACACGTGTTACATCACCAAGATACAACAGGGTCTTGTAATACCTCTTAAAAATGATATTGGTCCTAAAAATATAGAAAGGAACAAATGTAAAGTCACAAAAACTGTACATTATGAAAAATTCACTTAACACCACATTTGGTTTAATTAATGTTTAGTTTTTTTTTTTTTAGTTTTTTTTTTATATAGAAAAAATAATGTCCCTTTTGTGTAGAAAGGAACACAAAAATGCATTTCCTATCAACCGGTTTGTGTTCAGTGTAAGACACTACGCTTTAAATAAAACCCGGATTGTGGAATATCGTCCGGCTGCCTTCATAACTTTCCCATAACACACCAACCATGCCACGCTATAGAGTACCACAGTATGAGTCATAATACCCATAAAACCTAGCGGTCAAACGGAAATAGTTCAATTTTTTCCATAGGGGATTTTAGAAGCACTTCAAATAAGGGCTGTGATTAGTGTAGGCTTACCCTGGCGTGACGTTTTGATAACCATGTAAATCTCTCTCAGACAAAGTGACTTATCAATATATTTGCCTGTATTTACCCAATTTTTTTTTATTCTAATTAGGCTATCATAAAGAACTACAAATGCCATGATGATCTGGATGAGACTGCCAAATCAAGGCAATGGTAAGAATCTCTGGATTAACTGTCTAATGTTTGCTAAATGTAGTAATGAATAAATTGCCTACATTGCTTTAAAAATGGACAATTCTATTAACGGTCTTGTACAAGTTTTAAAAATGGACACAATACCTGTTAGTAAAGGCATCAGCTAGAGATGACGTACACGAGCTTGCAGGGATTTGTAGTTTTGCATGATGTCTAGTTTGATGTGAAACAGCATTTTCGATTCTGAGGGTAAAAAGAGCCAAATATATTGATAAAAGTCATGTTGTCCGAGAGAGATTTACCTGGTTATCAAAACATCATGCCAGGGTAAGCCTAGTGTTTTTGCCTATGGGAAAATGAATGGTGGAAAAACGATTGGAACCATTTCCCTGTTTTATGGGTATTATGACACCACTGTGGGGCTCTATGGAGCGCAGTGGCCACTTTAGAGAGAAATAAACTGATTCATAAATGGAACATGAGCTTAGCAAAATGTGCACATACTTTTATAAAAGCCTTTTATCAGTAGGCGTCTAGAACACACAAGCTATGCCTATTCCTGCTCTTAACTGTCAAGCTTCAGAAACCTACAAGCAGAAACCTCAATGCATATTTACTGCTATTCTGCAGTATTCATAAAAATAAGAGTTCTAGCTTCACCCCAACTTGAAACGGTTACGTAAAGTAATCAAGCTTTAATTATTAATTTTGTATTTTTTTTTGGGGGGGGGGTTCTTGTTTTATAAGCACAGGTCTGTTTCTACGCTCATTTCAAATTTATGAGACTGAACATTTTCAGTGTTTACCAATTTCCTTTTAAAAAGGTCCTTTAAACTTAGAATGCAGATTTTTTTTTATCATTAAGATTGAGTGACTATTCTCCGTAAAATCAAAACAATTCTTCCCATGAATGGGTGTTGCTAAAAAAACATAACATTTTGTTTGAGAACAGTCAACAAATAATACTTCAGCAGCCTGCTAGCTTTCTGCACAATTTGACCAATATGGTAAAGAGCTGCGAAGCTGCAACACAACGCGAACAGTGTTTAAAACAGAGGTTTAAAATGGCGGTAGCGTCATTTCAGTCCTATTGACACCATCTATGGACACACTACACCTGACAATTCCCATTACTGTGACTACCGGTCTTTGTTATTATGGAGCAGTAAAAAAATTAAATAAAACAAAACATGACTGATAAACAAAACAAAGCCTCCAGTTTCTGAAACCAGTGACCTTCACACAGCAGCAGGAGTGTGGGTGAAGGTGTGTGTGTGTGTGTGAGTTAGGTCAGGGGTTACGTTACACAATGTAAGAGTCTAATAATATGACAGTGTTCAGAAGAAGAAAAGAAAATTGCTCCTTTCCATTTTGTTTTACTGGCCTTTTTCATAAATCATCTAGACATCTCAACTATGTAGTCTGTACACATTCACTACAAGCTATTGCTATTAAATAATCCCAGCTATTGTAATCTTCATATATATATATATAGAATATATAATAAAAATATATATTGAGAAAAATTGCTTCAGGCATTAGACCACACTACATTTCCATTGAACAGTTAAGAGGGTCCAATCCCAAAGTGTTTAAGTGAGTTCAGAGAGGACCTTAGGGTTTTGATCTATGTGGTGGAAACGAGGTCAGAGCACGTCCGGTCTGCAGCGACCCATTGGTCTGGCAGACCTCCTGACCGCAACAGAGGGCAGAGTTTGAGAACCCAATCCACTCAGGGCCTCAGACCTTCCTCCCGCCCCCATAGGAAGGGATGGTCCAATACTGTGGCCTTATGAGACAAGGGGTGTAGCTTAGGAGAGAACATGACGACAGGAGAATTCCAAACAGGAGGCCAGGTACAGAAGTGAGGGTGCAAAGGGAGGGAGTGCTCTTTTCAAACATCCCCCTCTCTGTAATTGAGAGAATTTCAAGCTAACAGGGTCAAGGTTTTTAAAAATTAAAGCAGAGAAAGGGGAAAAACAAGAACAGACAAATATCCAAATCTATACATAGATCTATACATGTATGTATACAGCGAGCCGGAGGATACTCCGGCCCAGACAGTCTTAGTAGTAACAGGGAGAGTAAGCATCAGCCAATGGGGTTAAGGCGCTGTCCTTGGTTGACCCTGCCCCCAGCACAAGTGTCCTGGGCTCCTATTGGTCCTTGCTCTCATAGAACTCGGCCCAGCGGTTCTCGAAGAAGCGCTTCATGGAGTGTCCGGCCATGCCTACCTCGGACGTGTCCTCGTTGAACTGCTCGCAGTTGTTGAACACTAGATGGGCGTCCGCTGCAAACTCCTCACAGCTGCAGTATCTGCGGAGCAGAAGAGAAAGACGGGTCAAATATAAGCTTACAGATTTTCAGTAACATTGTTGAAAATGAAAGGAACCAGCCTAATTATAGAAGTTTGGGTCATGTTGTAGACACACACAGTTTTACTATCCTTGTGGGGACCCAGTGTTAGTACTCGAGACCACATATTGTCTCGGTCTTGGGCAGAGAGGACTAGTAATTTCTTCCCAATAAATATCTATTATCATCTTCCATTCAGTCAGCGCATAAAACCGCTTCGCCAGGCCAAATATATACACGACTTTCTTGAAACATGAATATCTTAACAGCCTTATCGAGATATATATATATATATATATACACACATACATACATACATACATACATACACACACACACACACGCACGCACAGTGGCAAATCTATAAGTCTTCAGTGTGTGACAGGTTTGTGATTCTGAAAGGACAGCAAACATAATACCAGTGCACTCATGTAGGAGTGCACTTTTTGTAAAACACAAAAGGGCCAGTGGTGTAGTGGAGGGTATACGCAGGAATAAACCGTACACCCACTTTTTTCAGTTGGCATTGCATATACTCACTTAATCCCTACTGATGCTTATCAAAGTAGTGTAGTGGAGGTATAAGACTAATCAATTATGTAGTACAATAGAGATATCATGCCCAAAGTAGCCTACACAATCACAAAGCATGTGAAATATATTCACATGCGCGTCGCACACATCGTAGTTTCAGTGGCTCAGCTGGTTTTGGCATGGTGCAGCGCTTAGCTGGTTTTGGCATGGTGCAACTCTCAGCTGGTTTTGGCATGGTGCAGCTCTCAGCTGGTTTTGGCATGGTGCAGCTCTAAGCTGGTTTTGGCATGGTGCAGCTCTAAGCTGGTTTTGGCATGGTGCAGCTCTCAGCTGGTTTTGGCATGGTGCAGCTCACAGAAGAATGACATCGGTAGCAGTCAGTGTAGGAAAGACATAATTATAATCTACCAGTAAATGCCAACTTAGGCAACAATGGGTATGCAAACCAGGTATTGAAAAAGTTTAGTCTGAAGTGTTGGTTAGTAGGCTATTTGTGACGCGCAACACAAATAAAAATAAAGTGATTGAGAGTAAAAATCTGAGTGGGCCGTTTGGGAACTTTTTGGCAAGATAAGATTATACCTACTTCTACACCACGGCATAAGGCCGATGGGAAGACAGCAGTCACACACAGCATGATGTTAAGGGATAAGCAGTCCATAAACTCAGACATAAGCCAGTAGGTCACAATCATAATACAAAAACACAACCATTAAGCATTTCCCAATTGAAATGCACAACTACTACCTCCACTGCAAAAAACATTTCAAGTTTAGCACACAAAGTAACCAGTGGCCTAAAGTTAAAAGTGGAACAGACAGTGTTTTTTATTTATTTATTTAACCTTTATTTAACCAGGTAGGTCAGTTGAGAACAAGTTCTCATTTGCAACTGCGACCTGGAAACTACTTTAACTACTTTGCAGATATGGAACAAACAGACAATCATAATATCAGTCAAATTCCCAGTTTATGCTACAAAACCAACTTTATAAGAAGTTTGAAAAATAGGTTCCATGACATAAACTAAGGCATTGTTGGCAGAATAGATGGATGCAGTTCAATGCATGATTAATATATAAATTGCTATCAGATTATAAATCACAGCTGGCCTGGTACATTTTTTGCTGCCTCCAAATGTAACTAAGGCTAGGAATGTCAATACGTAACGTGGCTAATAATCTAGCATCTCTATTTATGTAGCAAGCTAAAAACACAGAGCCTAACGTTAGCTAGATAGCTGCTAGGAGGATGTCATGTCATGCCATGCCATTGGAGGAGTGGATGAGTGACTGACGTTTTCCCCTCATATAGTTTATAGGTGGCTATACACAGCTAGAGATGCAGGTGTCATTTGGTTAGCTAGCAAGAACTTGGGACTGCAAATCCAGTTAGCGTATCTCTTGCGTTCGCAAATTCACTCTGGCTAGTTACTCCGATTTCAGAGCACTCTCATCAGTGTGCCAGAGCGCAAAAAACTACTGATGAATTTACGAACGCACAACACCCGCTGAATATGACCGTATCAGTAAAACATAGGTAAAAAATGTAATATTTACTCAACAACGCTCTAGATAAAATGTAAACAGCCCAACTATCGCTACAGCGAGTAAAATGGTCAGAGTGAGGTGTTCTCTCATTTGTGTCTGGAAGTAGCTAGCAAGCTAGCCAACTTTAGCCAGTTAGCTTGGTTGGGACAAGCATGCATTGGCAGGGAAGTTGCATAAGGATGAAGAGGTTACAATTCCCCATCGTTTATCAGTGCAATTTTGACCGCCAACTAGCTGAAAAAGTTGGAGAGGGTTTATCTAATGTTCCTTCGTTAGATTTTAGCTCACCTTGCTCTGGCTAGCATTAGTTGTTGATCTTGTTGTTGATGTGCATAACTGAGGGTGAGAGCCTACCTTTTCATGGTTGTTTGATCAATAGGACTAAAGTTCCCAAATGTAAGAGGACTCCCGTGGGGTTTACATATTCAGGTGTATTTTGTGGCTTTTGGCAAATGCGTTCTAATGATCTGAAGTTGCGCTGTTGCAACTGCCTGTAAACACAGTCTAGTTCAAAGTGAATGATGGCAGGCCCGTGTGGCAAATGGCTTGTTAGTATAAAGGCCTACTGTATCTCTATAAGTCCTGGACAATATATGTTTTTATTTACTGCAGTGTATATTAATTGTCCAAACGCACGTCCACTTTCCCACTCTATATTGCTATAACATTTTCACAAATTCCTTAGTATACGTAATTCCCAAACATTCTAAGAATTTATGAAAACATGGTCGCTTGTCAGAATATATATATATACAGTGGGGAGAACAAGTATTTGATACACTGCCGATTTTGCAGGTTTTCCTACTTACAAAGCATGTAGAGGTCTGTAATTTTTATCATAGGTATACTTCAACTGTGAGACGGAATCTAAAACAAAAATCCAGAAAATCACATTATGATTTTTAAGTAATTAATTTGCATTTTATTGCATGACATAAGTATTTGATACATCAGAAAAGCAGAACTTAATATTTGGTACAGAAACCTTTGTTTGCAATTACAGAGATCATATGTTTCCTGTAGTTCTTGACCAGGTTTGCACACACTGCAGCAGGGATTTTGGCCCACTCCTCCATATAGGCCTTCTCCAGATCCTTCAGGGGCTGTCGCTGGGCAATACAGACTTTCAGCTCCTTCCAAAGATTTTCTATTGGGTTCAGGTCTGGAGACTGGCAAGGCCATTCCAGGACCTTGAGATGCTTCTTACGGAGCCACTCCTTAGTTGCCCTGGATGTGTGTTTCGGGTCGTTGTCATGCTGGAAGACCCAGCCACGACCCATCTTCAATGCTCTTACTGAGGGAAGGAGGTTGTTGGCCAAGATCTCGCGATACATGGCCCCATCCATCCTCCCCTCAATACGGTGCAGTCGTCCTGTCCCCTTTGCAGAAAAGCATCCCCAAAGAATGATGTTTCCACCTCCATGCTTCACGGTTGGGATGGTGTTCTTGCGGTTGTACTCATCCTTCTTCCTCCAAACATGGCGAGTGGAATTTAGACCAAAAAGCTCTATTTTTGTCTCATCAGACCACATGACTTTCTCCCATTCCTCCTCTGGATCATCCAGATGGTCATTGGCAAACTTCAGACGGGCCTGGACATGCGCTGGCTTGAGCAGGGGGACCTTGCGTGTTCTGCAGGATTTTAATCCATGACGGCGTAGTGTGTTACTAATGGTTTTCTTTGAGACTGTGGTCCCAGCTCTCTTCAGGTCATTGACCAGGTCCTGCCGTGTAGTTCTGGGCTGATCCCTCACCTTCCTCATGATCATTGATGCCCCACGAGGTGAGATCTTGCATGGTGCCCCAGACCGAGGGAGATTGACCGTCATCTTATACTTCTTAAATTTTCTAATAATTGCGCCAACAGTTGTTGCCTTCTTACCAAGCTGCTTGCCAATTGTCCTGTAGCCCATCCCAGCCTTGTGCAGGTCTACAATTTTATCCCTGATGTCCTTACACAGCTCTCTGGTCTTGGCCATTGTGGAGAGGTTGGAGTCTGTTTGATTGAGTGTGTGGACAAGTGTCTTTTATACAGGTAACGAGTTCAAACAGGTGCAGTTAATACAGGTAATGAGTGGAGAACAGGAGGGCTTCTTAAAGAAAAACGAACAGGTCTGTGAGAGCCAGAATTCTTACTGGTTGGTAGGTGATCAAATACTTATGTCATGCAATAAAATGCAAATTAATTATTTAAAAATCATACAATGTGATTTTCTGGATTTTTGTTTTAGATTCCGTCTCTCACAGTTGAAGTGTACCTATGATAAATATTACAGACCTCTACATGCTTTGTAAGTAGGAAAACCTGCAAAATCGGCAGTGTATCAAATACTTGTTCTCCCCACTGTATATATATATATATATATTTTTTTTTTTAAGTGTGATATTATTCCTGGTGGTATAAATGAACAGATTTTAATAAGATTATGTTGCTAAAATGCTGTCAGTTCCACTTTAAATTCAACAATGTTTCACACACACAGCCATCTCTTTGAAAAAACAAAAAACAGTTCCACTCACCAGATGATAATTTGAAACAGTCCCACCCATTACAAGTCTAAATGTGACTGGTTGATTCCACTGTCACCCCAAACTTTTGCTCTAATACAGTTGTACGGCAGATGCCTTTAACTAACTTCTGATGGCCTAGTCAACGGCTGACGTAGCTAGCTCGATTTATCTCCCCAGAGACCAGCAAATATTTTAGTTGGAAAGGAAATGGTTAACACTGAAGTGGAAAAAAATAACCAGTCTCGTAACTTAATTTTTTTCCACTTCAGTGTTAACCATTTCCTTTCCAACTAAAATTAAAAGAGATTAAAATCAGAACATCATTGATAATAATAGAATCATTATTTTATAAATCTCTGAAGGCCCATTGTTCCCCACTGTGTTTGGGTTAGTAATAATTTATAGACTGGCTCTATTTTCCCTCAGTATGCATATTTTAACTATTGTGAATGTCTAAAGAATCCATATGTTGTTCTGAAATATGAACAAAGAAATACTGGACATTTTTAACTCTTATTATGGTGGTGATTTGGCAAAATTACAGTCATGGTCTTGAATTGACTCGCATGTTTCTGGTCTCGGTCTTGACTGTCTCGGACGCCTTGTCCCCCTCCAAGTCTCAGTCTTGACTCAGAATCGATTTGCTCCGGTCTTGGTCTTTAAATCGATCTCGCCTTAAGTGATCTCGAACACAACACCGTGGGGACCTAAAATTGAACTGCATTCAAAATCCTATTTTCCCTAACCCCTAAACATAACCCTAAACCAACCCCTAAGCTTAAAATAGCCTTTGTCATTGTGGGGACGTGGGAAAGGACAGTACTACAGGCCCCCCCACACACACAGACAGAGAGAGAGAGAGAGAGAGAGAGAATGAGTGCCCCATACCCTCCCTGCAGCAGCCTCTCCCTCATGGTGAGGAAGTCCATGGGGTTCTTGATGATGCGTCGGTACCCAGGCACCACGCGGGGGTTGACGGGCTCCAGGAAGGGCCAAGCGTCAGTGTGAGACTCCATCTCCATCAGGATGATTCTACACACAAACACGTCCGTTAGAACTGGACTATCATCACATGCTAGTGAGAACATGAATCTCATTGTCTTATAGAAACCACTGGATCAATGGGACACAATAACTCATTTGAGGTGAGTAATATAACCACTGCAACATTGTGACACTACAACTGATCTTTAGGTCAGACTCACTCGCAGTAGGTGAGGTCGGGCTGGTTGCGGGTGGTCATGCGGCGGCGCTTGGCGGGTGAGAAGCCAGCTGTACCTCCCCCATCTCCCGAGTAACGGGAGGATGAGGAGGAGGCAGGACCGCCGTCCTTGTGCCGCGTTGCCATGCTAGCACCACCGCCACTGCGTCTGCTGGGCACCATCTCTTCGTCAGAACTGTCATCTTCGTACCTCCTCTTCTTCACCCGGGTCCTCTGCTTGGAGGAGCGATGGTTGCTACGTGGTGACTCACCGTCACTGGTCTTATAAAACAACAGGACACAGTGAGAAAGTGATAACAGCCCTGGGAGAAAGGTCAAGGAGGATTCAGGGGCACAGGAGACGAGAAATTAGAGGGTACTTCTGTGGCAGGTTTGGAAGTAGGCCCTGACAATATTATGGTTTAATACCTATTCAGTTTCACAACACTGGGGGACAAAACGCTATCAGTGTTCATGTTGTTTCACCATATATTATTATTGTAATTCTGTTGCACCAATGTGGCTTTTTGGTTGAATTTTCAAAAAGTAAATCAGCATATACAATTTTGTTCTGAAAGGTTCTGAACGGTTAGATGAGCAGAGACCGATGGTGTGGTCCATAAGGGTGGCCAAGCAGAGTGCAGCCCCAGTCAGTCCTCACCTTGGAGATGCAGGTGGGGCAGAACCAGTCCCCCTCTGGCACCTGGGTGACCTTTGGCCTCAGGCAGTACATGTGGCAGCCGCGGTCACAGCCGTCACACAGGAGCAGGTACTCATCATTATCCCCCTTCCTGCACACCTGACACGTCTACAACACACAGACAGGGACACACAGGTAGTCTAAGGGAAATGCTCTATTGCCGTCTTTCAGACTATGGTGCTATACTACATGTGTTTACTGTAAGTTGCTTTGGATCAAAGTGTCATCAGCATGTCACTACTATGGATCAATAAAGTACCTATCTATCTATGTTTGTCATGGGAATGTTTCACCTACATCCATAATTATCTTCCCTTTTTAATAATGGTTTCTATTCTCAATGTTGAGTATTGCTACTGGGTTTGTCCTCACCACTTTGACCACAGATCTCTCCCAGGCAATGGCCTTCTCCAGCTGCAGCAGACACAGACACAGCTGGGGGGTGCTCCGACAGCGGTCCAAGGCCTGACGCCACGTCCGCAATCTGGGGGTGATCTCACTCTCCAGACTGGGGGAAAGAGATAATAAAAATAAGTCTTAATAAACACAATTAAGAGCTGAAGTGAGATGGTTTAAATCTCTCTGAAGAGCTTTGAACAATTTGACCAAATGCTACACAAATCTAATCCATTATATTATTAAATCACGCTCCCCTCCACCCTTTCCAAACTCTGACCCCTCGCCTGACTTCAACCCTGTCCCTCTCCCACCTCATAACGTCCATCTGGCCCATCTGGCTCTCCTCAGGGGTGAGAGGGGCGAGACGCACCACCTCGGCCAGGTTCCAGAGGGGCTCCTTCAGGTAGCGCCGGTCAATGTTCCTCTCCAGGTTGGCCAGGCGCAGGACGGCCAGGTCCAGCGGGTGGCTGGCCACGCGGGGCAGGTCTGACCACTCCTTCTTTGTCCGCACGATCCAGTCGTCCCGGGGGTTCACGTCATGCTCATAGTACTGCAGGTCGTCACGCGTGGAGTCCACCTCTGGAACTGTGTAGGGCTGAGGTGGGGAGGAGGGATAATGATAGAAAACATTATAGTTCTCGAAAATCAAAAAGCAGTGAAGCAAAGAGCAAGATTCAAAAGGGTTGTGAGGTAAGTGAGGTAAGGTGGGAGAGGTAAACAATAGCAGTGAGTGGGTAAAATCACTGGGAAAGGCAGGAAAAAAATCCACATTACAGCCTGTGTTGTGATAAGTGCATTGTTTGCTCTATAACCTGTTAGTTCATATGCCTTGCCACTGTGACATATAGGCAGAAACAATAAGAATAAATTCAACCACACCTTCGTTTCATCACAAAACCGGAGAGCAACCTCTGTCTGGAGAAGTCAACCAAGCATATTGCATGTAACAAACCTAGTTACATGACCTACAGCACGGTCAAGCAAGTTATGTTTCTGACATTTTCGGACCAATAAACAACTGTTTTTCTCTGCGGTTCTAAATTAATAATAGAGTTTCCTCCTCTATTCCAGAGCCATTTCAACATCATCAAATCACTCATGCTTAGTCTAACACAGTGACAACTAAAAGATAACAAAAACTATTTAGTCCAATCAACATAAGCTAAATATGATGTGGCTGTCCATGGTTCTGATTTCTATGTGCAAGTAGAAAAAACATGTTGACTCACCCTACTGGTAGAGATACTCTCATGTCGACGAAACGGTCTATCACTGTCATACAGTATTGTTTGTTGGTTAACTGGCTAAAATGCTTGCTCGCTAGCCTAACTTCCTTTCATGGGCAACGTTAGCTAGTTAACATTAGCCTTCTACATATAGCTACATATTGAACTTCCATCCTCTCAGGCCAGGGACACAATGTATGAGTTAATGGTTGGATCAGAAACACGGTTGTAATTATTTAGTACGGAGAAATAAGTAAACCCACAAGTCCTAATCCCCATCTCCAGCCATGGCTAATTTAGGAAAGGGACAATTTTAGCGAGCTAGCCACAACAACCCAACAACTCAAGTTGTTTCAGTCAATGACGTATGCTCTCTATGCAATTTGATAGGAGTGACGCCAAATCCAAACTGGCTTCCCTTGACACTTCTTTTTATGAGCCAGGACCATTCACAGTTGAGCTCACTTAGTTTAGCTCAACACTGATTGGCTATTATTTAAAAAATATATATAAATAAATTGAATGCTGTGCATAAATTGTGCTGTTTCGCTCGCTTGGATGCTTTCTCCTGTGAGACACAATCAGCCTCTTGCGAATTGAAAGAAAATTAAGAAAATTAAGAAAGACAAAATACATTTTATATGTTTTTCTTGGTACATTTTTGGAGGAATGCTGGCTTCCCTTCACATCCATGAATACACGCCACTGGAGGTAAGTAAGGTAAAGTGAGAGCAGACATCAAATGATACATTTTTTAAGCCACACAACTATTTTCAAAATATAAAAGCAGGCCCCTAAAAAACACAGAGGTAGGGTGAATATAAGGAACACAGGCAGACAGCGCTTATTTCAAACAGAGTTAGGAGCAGGGGTGTTAAAGTGAGAACTCTAGACACACTGGCCATGTCCGAATACCCATACTTGCGTTCTAAATAGTAGGCATTTTGGCTATGCGGAAAAATTGTTTTATGGTATGTGAAATTTCAAAATATTTAAATGACAGGATGTCATAATCATTTCGGCTTTTCATCTAGTAGAGAATCGCCAAAATTAAGGAATGGCAGAAATCAACGTAACTGCACATTAGATAACGTATTCTCAGTAGGATGTGCCTAGTATGCGCTTATTCGTAAAAAGTATGTTCTAAATAGTATGTAGTACGATAAGTACACAGTTTAAGTAAGGAGTAGGCAAGCCAGATTTCGGACACGGCGTCTCCTTTAAATTTTAAGAGGTGACAAAAATAATTCTAAAGGAATTCTTAGAGGAAACATGAAGACTTGTGAAAGAGTGTAGATCTAAAAGAAGGATGTGTGAACGGTAGATCTAAACCCTGGTTTGTACCTGAAATCCTGCGGCTGGCGTTTCCGTGTTATTGTCAGTGTCGCTCCTTCCACTCTGAGGAGCCATCTTGAAATATAAGTCATGGACATATGATGTGATGAGTTTACCTCTTTTTGCATGACAATGCTAGGTGGGGGACATGTCACTCTGTACAAACTGCAGCCGCACATGCCACCTACGCCTCCCTCTGGACATTCAGTGCAACTGCAGCCATAGTAAAAATAAACAATTAAACTGAACAAAACAAAAAATAAAAACTGACACTGGACATTTCAAACCCAGCTTACTTTACAAACTACCAGGCACCCACCCTACCCATGAATTCCTGGGTGCAGCTCAACAGTCTAAAGTGTCCTCCTCGCCTTTGTCTGCACAGATCTGAAAAGGCTGTAAATGTGTGGAAGATATGACGGAAACGTATTTCGGGATTAACTCTCTGTGTTTCCAGATCTGTACAGACGAGGGATGTAAGTATGGATAGGAAGCCACATTAGACTATTGAGACAGGGCCCCTCTGTCCCCCTGGCGTCTCACCTTGAGGTGCAGGTCTGCGGCAATGACCCTCTGCTCCAGGTCCTCCACCCAGCGGAGGGTTCCGACGTCTGTCTCCAGGGCCCGCTCCTGGACCTGCCACGGCTGCTGCAGGGACTCCAGCAAGGCCTCTCCCTCCTTCACCTTCACCTGAAACATAGGGTCTGACGGGGGGGGATGAAGAGGAGAGAAGGGAGGGAGATGCAAGAGGGAAGGGGATAGAGAGATGGTAGAGAGAGAAAGGGATACAAGGAAAGTGTCATCAAGTCCCATTGACATCAAAAGCAGCTTCACTATAAAAAAAAAAAAACACAACCAATTTGAAACACACCACTATGACTTTTCATAGTGACCAGTGCTCATTGACTCACCATTGATGGGCCGTGTGCAGACCTCAGCCAGGTACTCCATGTGTTTGGCCAGGTGTTTGTGGAGCACCTTCTCCCGGATGCCTCGTGGGTGCAGGGCCTGCAGGGTGGCCGTCAGGTCCTCAGGCTCCTTTATCCACCACCAACCACGCACCATTGCTAACAACACAACAGCAGCACACACATTAGACACCAGTATCACACCTACAGCATAGCACGTTAGCAAACTATGCTAGCCATAACCGGCTAATAACACAATTATTTTTATTTAACCTTTATTTAACTAGGCAAGTCAGTTAAGAACAAATTCTTATTTACAATGACGGCATACCTATAGAGAAAATTAGGGTTAAGTGCCTTCCTCAAGGACTTGCTGGAATGGGCTTGAACTGAATGGATTGAAGGCTTACATGCTGGAATGGGCTTGACCACGAGCTGAGTGAAGTACTGTTGCTCTATCTCCTGGAAGAGTGTGGAAGAAGAGCGGCCACGGTGCTTAGCTGCAGCCCCTCTAGCTCCAACCCTGCGGGCAGGACTGCTGCCCCTCCTCCGCCTGCGCCCCGGTTTGGCTGGGCTGGGGGTGGTGGTTTCCTGGGGTGTGGGGTCCAAGGGGGCTGGTACAGACTGGCGAGAGAGGGAGAAAGATATTTGATCTCTTATTTAACTCTTCCTTGATGAAGAAAACAGTAGTAACTTATGTTGAGTGTTCTCTCCCATGAGGGTCCTGGAGAGTGTGCAGGGGGCTGAGGGGGGGGGGGGGGGGGGGGGGGACTCACCTGCAGCAGTGGAGCAGCGAGGGCGGGCAGGGTGCTGGGGGTCAGAGGGAGGCGTTTGGGCGACTTGCTGGGGGGGGTCTGAGGTTCTGTCAGAGAGGTTTTGTCACAAGGCTGTTTGGGCAGCAGGTTAAACCACTGCCCCTGTTTCTCCGCCCTCTCCTTCACACTGTCCTCTGGTAGACTGCCTTTAGGTGCCGTCCCTGTTGCTGGCTCCATTCCGTTGGTTAAGGCGACCTGCGAATGGCTGAGACAGTTATTGAAAGGGGACTGAGCTAGGTCTTGTGTTCCATTGGTGGTGGTCTCCGGGGAAACGGCTGGCCCCAACTCCTCCCCGCCGCCGGACTTGCTGCTACGGCGACGGCGGCGACACTTGGCGGTGCGGAGGTGTAGCTCCACCTCTGGTTTGATCTTGCGGGGGCGACCTCGGGCCCTGGGGCTGCTCATAAGAGAGGCTGTGCCGGGGAGAGGGTCCTCTTTAGGGGGGGAGGAGGTCTGGGACAGGGGAGGGGGAGAATAGGGGAGGGGGGCAGGGGTGGTAGTGGGCTTCTCCTCCACTTTGGGTTCCCTCTTCAGAAAAGTGATGGGTACCTCCTTCACCAGAATATCTGCTGACGCTAACAGACAGAGAGCAGAGATATATTTAGAGTCAATAAAAAGATGCTAAAGATATATTCTTGTTGGCTAGCAGACGGTTGAAGGCAGTTCCTCTGACTCACCTAGGATCTCCTCAGGCCCCTCCACCAGCACCCCTCCCAGGTGGGGAAGGAGCCAGTATCTCCGGCGGAACCGGTCCTGGCCCAGAGACACTGCCCGCAGGGAGTGGGAGGACTGGAGCAGCTTCTTACGGAAAAACACCTGTCGCTGTAGAGGAGAAAAAAAGCATGTGGACACCGCTTCAAATTAGTGGATTTGGCTATTTCAGCCACACCCGTCGCTGACACGTGTATAAAAATCAAGCACATCGTCATGCAATCTCCATAGACAAACATCGGCAGTAGAATAACCTTACTGAAGAGCTCAGGATGGGATGCCACCTTTCCAACAAGTCAATTCGTCAAAATTCTGCCCTGCTAGAGCTTCCCCGTTCAACTGTAAGTGCTGTTATTGTGAAGTGGAAACACCTAGGAGCAACAACGGCTCAGCCGCAAAATGGTAGGTCACACAAGTTCACAGAACGGGACCACAGAGTGCTGAAGCGCGTAAAAATTGTCTGTCCTTGGTTGCAACACTCACTACACAGTGGCAAACTGCCTCTGGAAGCAACGTGAGCACAAGAACTGTTCGTCGGGAGCTTCATGGAATGGGTTTCCATGGACGAGCAGCTGCACACAAGCCTAAGATCACCTTGCATAATGCCAAGCGTCGGCTGGAGTGGTGTAAAGCTCGCCGCCATTGGCCTCTGGAGCAGTGGAAACGAGTTCTCTGGAGTGATGAATCACGCTTCACCATCTGGTAGTCTGACAGATTATTCTGGGTTTGGCGGATGCCAGGAAAACACTACCTGCCCCAATGTATAGTGTCAACTGTAAAGTTTGGTGGAGGAGGAATAATGGTCTGGGTCTGTTTTTCATGGTTTGCGCTAGGCCCCTTAGTTCCAGTGAAGGGAAATATTAAAGCTACAGAATACAATGTCATTCTAGACAATTATGTGGGTCAAACTTTGTGGCAACAGTTTGGAGAAGGCCCTTTCCTGTTACAGCATGACAATGCCCCCATGCACAAAGTCCATAAAGAAATAGTTTGTCGAGATCGGTGTGGAAGAACTTGACTGGCCTGTACAGAGCCCTGACCTCAATCCCATCAAACACCTTTGGGATGAATTGGAACGCTGACTGCGAGCCAGGCCTAATCACCCAACATCAGTGCCCGACCTCACTAATGCTCGTGACTGAACGGAAGCAAGTCCCCGCAGCAATGTTCCAACATCTAGTGGAAAGCCTTCCCAGAAGAGTGGAGACTGTTATAGCAGCAACGGGGGGATCAATGACGAGCAGGTGTCCACATACTTTTGGTAATGTAGTGTACTTAGGGTGACATTTTGCTCATACAAAACAGCCCATAACTGTGTGCACAATGTAGCTACACTGATAGATAAAATAGACACTACAACGAAAATTAACAGCAGAGTATGTTAGCTTTACCTTGGTTAGCTTATCAATCTGCCTCTCCAACTCTGGAATGCTGGCATTGGTGGGGCTGTCAGTCTGTGGAAAAAACATTTGGTGAGTATAATACAGACATCCTCACCAACACATTGAGATTGACACATACACGCACTTCACTGAGTTTGCGCTCCTCCTTGGGTATGCGGCGGCGGCTTCCCCTCTCCATGGGGCCACTCTCTTCCAGACTGAGGTTCTCCTCCTCTGTCACCCGGGCACTGCGCCTCCGCTCCTCTAGATTCAGATCCTCCTCAGACCGCCCTGTACGCCGTGCTAGAGCTGCCTTTAGTCTGGGAGAAAACACACATCAGTTATCAAACACACAAAGCCTCAGTGGTATCACACACTCTCCTTCCACAAACTAAAACAAATCTAAATTCAAGGAGCCGTGACTGGTCTTACTTGCGCAATTTCCCCTCGATGATCCACTTGTTCTTCCTGTAAGTAGCCCTGTTTTCCAGTGTGTTGTCAATCTCACTGCATTGCAAAAACATACAGTTTACTTTAATGTGGGATATTCTTTCCAGGAGGGGTTTCTTTTGGCAAATTATTGTTGTAAAATATATTTGCATCATACTTAGGATATGGTTGTTAGTAACTCCTTAGTTTCTCTCTGAGTATTGTCACCCTGACCTGATGACGATGCTGCTGCCGTTGAGCTCCTCCACCAGGAAGCCCAGGATGGCAGCCTTGGTGTCAGGGTTGAGGGTGAGGAAGGTCTTGGTCCGCAGCATGTTGCACACCTCCATGTCAAAGCCATGAGACTCCAGGAAGATCCTCAGGCCCTCGGACACTGTGCTGCGAGTCAGCTCCAGATCCACTAGCTTCTCCCCTAGGATCTTCACTGACTGGAGGGACAGAGAAAGAGAGGGGGATTTAAGAAATTGAACTAGGTAAATCTGTTGAACTAGAGTTTACATGCAATATACAACTAAATATATTTTTTAAATGGTAAACTATAGCTAACAGAAAAACGTCTACATGGAGACAGCACTCTGTCAAACAAATATTAATGAACACCCATCTCCAATACTAGGTCCATACAGTCAACAATACACACCTGGTAGTAGGGTGGCAGGCCTGGGTCCTGTAGTGCGGCCTCCACCAGCTTTATGAGCAGATCCTGGACCTCGCTTTGACTGTCTCCCAGGCCTAGGAGGCCCTCCTGCAGGGTGCTGAGGCTAGGCACATCCCTGTTGATGTGGAGGCCCAGCACCTTGCCATAGCTGTACAGGAACTCCACCACAGCCAGGCAATGGGAGAAGGCCACGCCAGAGAGAACTAAGCCAGGGATCCGAAACAGCTCCGGGAGGGGCTGGTGGTCTGTGAGACACATGTCCTCAGTGGGCTTCTTCAGCTCCTCCAGGATCATCTGCTGTCTCCTCCTCTCCTCCAGCCGTCTCTGGGCCTGGGCCCTCCTCTCCATCTGCTTCTTAGCTGCCAGGGCTGCCTGGGCTGCAGCCTCCGCCTCTGCCTGGGCCTTGGCCAGGGCCTTGGCCAGGGCCTTGGCCTTACTCCTGGCCCCAAGCACCCTTTTCCCCTTGGCCAACCTCTCCTGGTCTGTCTCCACGACTGGTGGCGGCACCTCAACCTTCTTCTTCCTAGGGCCACGCTTCTTGGGCTCTGGGGCTGGCGGCTGAGGTGGGGCTGGCTGAGGGGCCTCCTGGTCGGCTGGTTCAGCCGTCACCTCCTTGGTCTCTTTGTCAAGCTGATCACAGAGGGTAAGAGGGGTTTGTTAGATAAAGAGGGCAGCCAATTAGTATTTTGGTCATTAAAAAATAAATAAAAATAAATACTTCCTTACCTTCACTTGCTTTTTCTCCTGTCGGATCTTTCTATTTTTGTTATCCTTCTTTCGTCTCATCCTTGCCTAGGAGAGAGGAATGGCACCATAAGACTTAACCGTGTTGGAGGCAACCTGTATACACCACCAAGATGCAATGTTACAACACGTTGTCAAATTTTACCATACCCTTCTCTTCATTTTCTTCTTGATTTTGACAAGTTTCTCCTTGTCCTCTTCAGTCAAACCTTCTAAAAATAGATAGCAAACACATTTACATTTGAGACTTCAAAAGCCCCAACCTAATTGAGGCAGACAGATTCTACAATATTACGTTATTGATTCTGTTGTGCCATTGAATCAGTCTGTATAGGGGCCGACTTTCCAACAAGTAAACAGACTCATTTCGCCAGGCTATGTCCTCCACTCACCCTTGGCCTCTAGCCTCGTCAGTATTCTGGCGTCCACCTTGCTCAGCAGGTCTACCATTTTGGGTTTGGGCGGCCTGCCGGGCTTTCGAACTGGCCCGCCCTTGGTACGACGAGCTCGAGGCCGGGGCATCTCTTTGTCAGGGTTCGGAGGTCGGCCACGTCGGCCCGTGATGGCCATGATCATGGAGGGCACCTCCTCATTGGCAAGGAGGCACCATTTCACTCCCTGGAAGAGATCAAATGAAGAGGTTTATGTGAAATGTGTCTTCTTTATGATATTACACTATGACATCTGCATTGAGTTATTACCATAGGTATTTATGATGAAAGATCTGTCAGCACATACAATAAATCCAAACACACACCTCAGCGGAGTCCCTCTCCTCGTAGAAGTCTCCTACGGGCATGCGGGGGCTGAAGCTGAAGTGTTCCCTGGTCACAGCAGTGTCCTGGTGCCTGTTCAGATACTGAGGGAGAATATGATCATGGGTCAGTGGCATCAGAGCAGGGGAACATGGGAAAATGCAGGTCATAGGTCACAGTTACATGTCATCCACCCACAGTATGAGCAAATGATGGGTTAATTAATGGGATCAAATGCAGCTAGTTATGCCTGTATGCTAAAAACATGGCCTCTTAATTTAGATGGTCACAGTCAATCTCTTACCCAAAAAAAGTGTCTGTCTGATGTGGTAAATGCCCTGAGGGAAAGATATCCCACTGTATCAAGGGCTATTTATAGCTGCTGACCTTCTCTCATGCCTCACACTAAAAAGGTAAAGTAAGACTAGGTTGTGCCAAAATGGCTCCTGTGGTGATGTTTTACTTTAACTCAGGGCCGTTTACCTTGATGACTTCAGGAAACTGCTTCATCCTCCTCCCACAGGGGCTGTAGTACCAGGTCTCCCCCTTGAGTCGGTCCTCATTCTTCTTGACCCGGATCTCCCTCCTCCAGCTAAAGCACAGATCAATAGAAAGTCAGTTAGGAACCACATTCAACACAGAGTAAAAGCAGCACATAGTATCCCTGCAGTGGGCCTAGAACAGAAGAATGAAACTGGGGAGTTTTGTATTCATTGGTGAACATTAACCTTATGCACTTTCCACACACTAGTATTTGGCACAGAGAAAGACTAATTAAGGGAGACTTCTCGCTCCATAAACTGTATAAATCAGAGTGTATGTATGTATGTATGTATGTATGTATGTATGTATGTATGTATGTATGTATGTATGTATGTATGTATGTATGTATGTATGTATGTATCATTACCCGTGGAGCAGAGGGAAGTGGACCTGCTCCTCTGTTGCGATCCTCCTTCTAGGAGTGTCACCTGTACAAGGAACAAAGATTGTAGAATCAGATTGGTACCAAATCGACTTATACATCAACAATTCCATTGGTTTAGAGTTTATAATCATTGGGTCATAACTACATCTAGGAGAAAATATGTAACAATTTTTCAACAATAATTTCTACAATTTCCTGTATAAAAATAGTTTGCTCATTCATTACCTGCAGTGGAACTGTCGTCTCCGTCATTGACGTTATTGTCATCATCTTTGGGTTTAGTGTCAACGTCCATTTTTGCTATTTTGGGTGGCTTCGGCTCCAGATCACTTACTTTCTTGACTCTAACTTTCTTGGGCTTGACCACCGGTACGGTCTCACCACTGGTCAGAGATAGTTTACCAATGGTAGTGACTGGTCCACTTTGACTTGGAAGTAGTATTTCGGCAGAACATTCAGCCTCTCCTGTGACTGCTACTGTTTCGGTCTTCTTTTTTCTCTTTCTAGGTGGTCCCTTTTCCTTTTTATCTCCTACCTCTCCTTTCTCAAGCTTCTTCTTCCTCTCCACCTTTATCTTCTCCACCTTTGGAGTTTTAACAGCAGACTTCCGCTGGACTTTCCCAGGGGCCTGAGGAACTGGAGAGTGACAATAGAATTATTAACAGTTACACAGACATATTCTAAAGACAAAAAAGAGAAAGAGAAGTTGGTTTACTGGGAATTGAGGCTGCTGGAGTGCGTGGCTTCCTGGGTTTCCTTGGTGTTTTGGTCTTTTGGGCGGTGGTGAGCACGCCTGGCGAGGCTAAGGGCAGGAGCGGGGCTCCAACCAGGCTTTCCACCAGTGCACTGAGCGCCGCTGTGTGCTTGCCATTGTCCATGATGACAGGTGGAGCCATGATGGTAGCGGCACTGGCCTTGGTGCTGGTGGTGCCAGTGGAGTCTGCTATATCCCAGCCCTTCACCTCACTGTCACCTTCCGACCCTGTCAAGAGGGCTTACGGTTAATGGTTAGCAACATCAAATTAACGGAGTTACTGTTTGTTGACAAAATAAGTATTTCCATAGTTGGCTGTGATAATGAATATACAGTATATATTTCCAAGACCTAACCCACAACTCTTTCTTGCGAAGTTCTACATTGCTACACATCTTACTTAACAGAAGAAGATTCTGACTCATAAAAAACTAAAAAAATGACAAAAACATAGGTTGTCAAACATCAACTAGGGCAAGGATCTTACCTTTGCAGGCTGGGGTTGGTTTGGCAAGGCCATTTGAGCTTGACCGGGAGATGTCATTCTGGGACGAGTCAACACAGGAGTCCTCCATCTGAGATGTGTTGTTCAGAGAGGACTCCAGCATGGCCTCCCTGGTGCTTAGGCAGCTGTCCATGGTCTCCTCTGCCCGGGAAGAGTTCTCTGTCCGGGTATCATCCAGAGTCAAGTCCCTAGAGTACTCCACAGAGGAGAAGCTGCTATCCATTGTAGTGTCGCCAACATGTGATGTTTCATCCGCAAGAGAGGTGTCATTCATGCGAGCGCTGTCATCCATGCAAGAGCTATTGTCATTTAGAGATTTGTTGCCATCTACATGAGAGCTGTCATCCATGCGAGAGCTGTCGTCAAATAGAGATTTGTTCCCATCTACGCGAGAGCTGTCTTCCAATCGAGAGCTGACGTCAAAGCGGGAAGTGTCGTCATCCATGCGAGAGGTATCGTCAAATCGAGAGGAGTTATCACCATCCACACGAGAGATGTCATCCAATCGAGATGTGTCATTCATGCGAGAGGTATCGTCAAGTCTAAAAGTGTCATCAAACCGAGAGACGTCGTCGAGTGACGAGTTGTTACAGATGTCATCCTCCTCAGTGAGGCTGATGTCATCCACAGTGAGGCTGGTGTATTCCATCCTGGTGCTGTGGAGACGCGTTGACTCCGCCTGCAAGGACTCGTCCAAGGACTTCTCAACTGTTGACTCGTCCATCTCAGAAGTGTCATGCAGACTTCTCTTCTCCAGGGGAGTGTCTACACCGCTCATGGGGGTGATGTCCTTTTTCTCAGCACAAACTTTGTCCCCAGAGGAGTACTCTTGGTTCTTGGGGTGTGGCATTGTCCCAGGAATAACTGTGAGGGGTTTGTTCAAGTATTTTTCAGATTGACGAGTAGGAGACCCTGCGGAATCGGTCTCTGAGGACGTTTTGACTGTGTCCGCTTCTACAGAGGGATCCTTCATGTTGCCCATGAATCGCTCCTCTGGCTCTGGGGGAACGATTCGTTTAGGGGCTTGTGAAGGAACAGAGGGGACCACAGCAGGAGCAGTCAAGACTGCAGGAGGCACAGACATCAAGGCAGTTGGCTCAGACAATGGAGGATCTCTGGAGGTTAGGGATGTGAGAGGAGCAGGTCCAGACAAAGGTAGAGCTCTAGGGCCTTGGACTGTTAGAGGAGGCATAGACACCTCCTTTGGAAAGGAGGACACTGCAGACACGGACAATGTGGGAGGGAGAGAAACTGCTGATGGAGGAGTAGACCCTGATCGAGAAAGTGAGGACACTGATGTAGAAAGTGCACTGACTGACGAATGAGGCCTGGACACTGCTGAGGGAGGTGCCCTTAGCAGTGTCCAGGCCTCATTCGTGACTGCCACCAGGGGAGTAGACACCGCTGGGGAAGGCGCAGATGCAGAAATTGATGAAGGAGCCCAAAACATTTCTCGAGGTGCTCCAGATAAAGCTGGGGGAGAAGAAGTCAGAGGAGGTGGTCTGGATCCTTGAACTATCTGTTGAAGTGCAGAGATAGGCACAGACATGGAGTGCGGGGGAGCAGACGCCATGGTAGAAGTAGAGACCATTGCAGGAGGTGCAGATGTAGTGTGAGCAGTCTGATGTGCCACAGACACTTGGGGAGGAGCACTGACTGGATGGGGAACAGACACAGCTGGAGGTCTAAAGGATTTGTCCAGTAAAGGAGGAGGTGCAGACACTGAGGAGGGAGGCGATACCACTGATGGAAGAGTGGACACAGACACTGGAGAAGGTCTTAGGCCTTGTACCATCAGAGGAGGCGACGACAGCCTGGGAGGAGGCCCAAGCACAGGAGAAGGAGCAGAGGACATGGGATGTGCTGAGTTTCGGGGAGGCGTAGAAGTAATGGAGGAGGATGAAACAGGAGGCCCTGATGCACCCATAGGAGGCGTAGACACTGCAGGAGGTACAGAGACCCTAGGAGGGGTTGCTGCCTTAGCTGAAGGAGGTGTGGAAACCACAGGGGGAGGTGCCGACATCGAGTGTGGAGGCTCTGGCAGCGCAGACTCCCTCGCTAAGGTCATTAGCACCATTTCATGGTGCTGGGCCATTGGCTGCTCGGAGCGCTGGCAGTAGTCACTGGTGGGCCCCATGGGAGGTTCAGGGGGCTTGGGAGGGTAGCTGTCAATTTTAGGCAGCCGCTGGGCGACAGACACCCTCTCCATCCCATTGTAGCCTTTATCCACATCCTTAAACGCTTCACTCATCCGCCCTAGAGAACGGGAACACAAAACACAACAGTCAGACGATTAGAGAAGACAGGAACAAAACACAGCAGTGGCAAGGCAACTCAAAGGAGGGAATCTGAAGAGCAGATGGAGCTTTAATAAAACACCTTGTCGACAATCTGCTGCATGCCAGCATTCCACTTCAGTAAGATGGCAATAAATATATTGTCTATCATTGCAAAGGGCCAGGAGTTCTTCCATATGAATTGTGATGCACACTAAATTGAGGTGAGCTACACCCGACTACGGTGGTTGACAATGAGGAAATACGTGAAGTGAGATTTACAACCTGATTTATATCAGGAAATACAGGCCAGGGCCCAAACCAGGAAACCAGTAAGGTTCTCTGACATGGAGAGCTAACCACAGTCAAACAGGAACAATGAATGACCCATAGATGGGCCTACATCTCAAACCACTGCAAGTGGTGGATGAGGTGACTTTTCTCAACTTTTTGGGACTGTAAACGGTGTTAGAAGGAATCCAGATGACACATCCTTATTCCTCTCCACAAAAAAAATGTTCTCTCATCAGAAAATGTCCCTTATCAAGCTCAAATGACATAATATGCAAACACGGTTTTAGTTCTGTCATGGAAACAGTTTACAGTGTTGACATTAAATCTGCTTAGCGAATGCAATTACTGACAGCTGAGACACAGATTAGTAAATTAACAGATAAGGCCTAATTGAAAGTAATTGAGTCATTGAAAAAAGAAAAATTTGAAACAGGCATTTCGAACTCGTGATGCATGGTGCTGTTTCCACAGATACTGTATCTAGCAACCACAGAAATATGAAAATTAGAAGGGGTTAGGTTACTCATAAGAGTTGCCACCTGTGTAAATATGTGCATCTCACCTTGTATGACAGCAGGCATCCCTACAGAACCACCATGGGGACTCCTCTCCCTGGTCTGGCTCTGGGGCGATCCACTATCCGCCATCGTCGAGGATGACAACATAGGGACAGAGGACATCCCCATGGGAAGGGGGCTGCCTGTGCCCCCCCGGCCCATCTGGTGTTGCTGGGGGCTTCCCCGTGGAGGGGTGAAATTCTGGGAGGTAGGGGGCATCATCTGAGCCTGAGACTGGGGTTGTGGAGTGGGAAGAGGCGGGTGCTGGGGCTGCTGGTAGTAGGGCATCCCGTTGGACACCATGCTGTAGTGCTGAGGTTGCTGCTGCTGGTGGTGGTGGTGTGGGTGGAGGTGTTGCTGTGTCTGTTGGCGAGGGGGTGGCTGTGGAGGCTGCTGCTGGTGAAGCTGTGAGGGTGCAATCCCAGGGTGCACCTGGCTCTGGTAGGCCCCGTACACGCTTTGTGAGTTATACCCCATTGCCATGGCTGCGCTGCTCTGCTGTTGCTCGGGGTTACCCCTGTTCCAGTACTGGCCCCCTGTAAGAGTCATGTTTGGTGGGGCCGCCACGGGGGGCTGACGGGACCCAGGCATGCCCCCGTTCAGTTGGTACTGTCCGTGACCCTGGAAGTTCTGCTGGCTCTGTTGCTGCATCCCCCCAGTGGGAGGCTGCTTCTGGTGCATGCCATGCCCAGGAGACAAGCTCATGGCTGGGCTGTACTGTAGCTGTCCTCCCCACAGGTAGTCGTAGCCCATGCTACTCTGGTGCTCGTGGTTGCTCATATGAGGGTAAGGGGCTGTTGGAGGGTGGGAGCCAGGCACACTGGACCCAATTACAGTAGTGATGCCATTCACATTCATGTCGCTGTTCATATCTGCAAAGGTGAACAGGGACGAGAGTAAGAGAAGATGGGTCATATAATTAATTTCAGTGTATTCAATTCACACATCATCATTCACAGGTCATGTATCCTGCACAATCATAAATTGTCCAGCAAATTTTAGGTGTGAGGTTACATTAATTAAATACTTATGCACCAAAAACGTGCTCTAGAGTTGGATACAATATCTTGCACATTATAAAGGGGTGAAGAGACTGGGACAGAGAGAAATTCATTTTATATGACAACTGACAAATTCATTAGGCCCTAATCTATGGATTTCACATGACTGGGCAGAGGCGCAGCGATGACTGGGCAGGGACGCAGCCAATCAGAATGGGTTTTTTCCCCACAAAAGAGCTTTATGAAAGACAGAAATACGCCTCAGTTCCATCAGCTGTCCAGTGAGCTGGTCTCAGACGATCCCGCAGGTGAAGAAGCCGGATGTGGAGAGCCTGGGCTGGAGTAGTTACACATGGTCTGCGGTTGAGAGGCCAGCTGGAGATACTGCCAAATTCTCTAAAACTACAATGGAGGCAGCTTATGGTAGAGAAATTAAGATAAAAATTATCTTGCAACAGCTCTGGTGGACATTCCTGCAGTCAGCATGCCAATTGCTCGCTCCCTCAAAACCTGAGACATCTGTGGCATTGTGTTTTGCTACAAAACGGCACATTTTAGAGTGGCCTTTTATTGCCCCAGCACAAGGTGCACCTGTGCAATGATCATGTTGTTTAACCAGCTTCTTGACATGCCACACCTGCCATGTGGATGGATTATATTGGCAAAGGAGAAGTTCTCACTAACAGGGACGTAAGCAAAAATAGTGCACAACACTTCAGAGAAATACAAATTTAGTGCGTATGGAACATTTAAGGGATATTTTATTTCAGCTCATGAAATAAACACTTGACAGTGTTTATATTTTTGTTCAGTATAGAAATAGTGTGGCAGAGTAACCACAGCAAATGGGGGCTGTACTCACTCTTCTCCTGCTGAGGGAAACTCATGGAGGACCCGTTAGTATAGACAGAATCCCCTGAGGAGAGTTTCAGTCCTGAGTTAGCAGACACAGAGTGGGTGCCATAGTTGAAATGGTTGTTTGCCTCCATCTGAAAAAAAGGTAGCAAAGACCACAAGTCATGAAGAGAAACAATAAATAAAACAGGAAACATATTTTACCCTGCACATCCAATAAGTAATATGTGATTGTTTTCAATAAATAATAAAGCAGCTAGCTAGATCTATCTGTAGGCGTTGGCAAGCCTACAGATGGCTATGAATGATGACACGTTGAGGACGACATCAAGCATTGCACTCCCACAACTCCCTCAAAATGTCGCAGTTAGAGCAGCAGATGGGCTGCTCTGGACAGCACATTCATGGACAATGAACGCCACGGGTTGATCCACGTTAAAGCACAGCGAACCCGTTTTTACAACGGGCAAACGACAATATGTTGGTCTGAGAGACATGTTTTCAAGAAATCTAGATACAAGTTGATAAAATGTATATTGTGGTTTTCAACAAGTAGCTACATATTGTACATATTGTGCCTGCCTGTTCGTAAAGCCAATGTTTAACTACGTTTCTCAACACCCATCCCACAATAAACGCGTAAAATTAGCATGAAGAGCTAGCTAGCTAACACACTAGGTAGTTGAAAACATTGGGTTCGTTAAGCTATACTAGATCACAGCAATTCTTAGCCATGTCAGAAATATATGGTCATTGCAATTAGAAAACGTACAACTTCCGTAGTTATTCATTTATTAGCTACTTAAGAACGACAGCAAATTAGATTCGGTTGCCATTGCTTACTAGCTAGCGTTAGGCTGTTTGCTACACGTGACCATGCGCTGTGTCTGTACACATTTCTCATCCAGGGCTCAACTAGTTATAACAGTCTTTCATTATAACGTGTCATGGTTACACTAGCTCGCTATTTATTGTAGTTGATTGTTTGCTAGGTAGCTAAACCATCCCGCAATTCAGTTGTTTATCAAAACTGTCAACGAAAACAAAAAGGGCTTGAAGTGGAATTGAAGAAGTGGCACGAGCAGTTGCATAAACATGTTTATTTGTGTTATTGGCCATATCTTGACTACCTAGCTAAAGTAGTTTTCATTCAAATATCGCCACCAGATGGTTAACGTCATTTCCAACTAACGTTAGGCCTTATCTCGCCATCTAACGTTATCTAGTTAGCAATACGGCGCTAGGTTAGCATCTGATTTGACATCTTTCTAACGTTACTCTGCAAAAAAAAACAACCCACCAAGGAGTTCGTTAGGTGAGATGTAACTACATTTAACACAATCAGGTTAAAGTTATAGAATTGGATGATCGTTTCAACATAACATTCGACACCCCTAGGGCCTTATTAGATCATGCTACATTCAAGGTTATTGACAATACTAGTAATCAACAACAGACGTTAACTACAACGCTGTGTAACACTAGTTAATAATACAGTGACAGCGGGTATGTGCTCTTTAAACATTTGCCATGATAACATGTGGAGAGTAATAACATCAGTAGTCTTGAAGTATCGTTTTTGTTTACGTTCCTGAACATTTGATGCTTCTCTTTTGTTAGCTAGCTAGCAAGCTAATAAACGCACATTGTTTTCTCTGTATTCGCCTGAGATATTGTGAGACAGCATCACCATCATCCTCCCTCACACACACTCAAAAGTTTGACATAAAATGTAATTCAAACCGACTAACCTTGTAATCCTTGAATTTCAAAGGCGATACTCCGAGTGAACAGATATGGTCGAAGTAGGTACAGACTATGTAAATAATAAACAGGTACAGTATTCGCTAACCTTTGGGTTTCAAATGAGCAAACATGGCTGGTGTTTGATCGCATCCATGATCACAGAAGAGAAAGAAATCGAGCCGAAAGAAGAAGTGAATGGTTGCGACATGGCGGATAAATAAAGATAGTTTACTCAGGCCGTTTACCATAAAAAAAATATGGTAAATTCTGGTCTACTTAAAGGGGTGGGTCTCCCATAGACACCAATGCAATAGCAGCTGGGTCTGGTCTACTTAGTTCTTTGACTTTAATTTAACCAGCAAATAACAGAGAGTGGGGTGTCTCGCTTCCTCTTCCGTCTCTGGAGTTTACACACTGCGAGCAGCCTGGGGAGCTCTGGGTCCTAGCACCGGGAAAGCAACAAATTAGGAGAATTGTCATTTGATGTAGGCAACGATGTATACAAACCCTGGATTGCTGATGCTAGGTATTGGCTTTAAAATACTTTGACGCAACCGGCCGGCCATACTGGCACTCCCCATAGGAATTAATGGAATTATAGAGGACAAAATTATATGTATGTAAGTATTTTTGTTATTGTAGTGGGGACAGTAACAATAATCTCAGATTGTTTTTAAATATGTTTTGTTCATTGTTTTATGTATAGCTCACATAATATAATTTTAAATGATGCATTAAGGGGTCTGTAATAGAATAAACGCGGCAAAACCAATGTAGACGATAATAAATGCCTTTCTATAGCTTCCAACATATTTATTTACGACAGTGGGGAGTGCCAAGATGGAGGACGGTGGCTTCAACACAGCGCCCCCAATTTGTGATCTAGTGTATATGTAAATAATTGGATGTAGGGCCTACCTGTACTTGTAGAGTATGCATAAA
The DNA here is from genome assembly GCA_023634145.1 of Thymallus thymallus. Classification (NCBI taxonomy): domain Eukaryota; kingdom Metazoa; phylum Chordata; class Actinopteri; order Salmoniformes; family Salmonidae; genus Thymallus; species Thymallus thymallus. The sequence goes on from CM042399.1 coordinate 22,124,770, forward strand.
AATGCAGGTATACCGTGTAATTAAAAATATGCATGAATTTGAATGTAACAAATGAATACTGCAAAATCACGTAAATGTACCTTACAATACTTTCCTGTGGACATTTTGTCTCACATTTCAAGCAGCTGAAGCACAAACCACACATTCAACCGGTAGAGTAAGTTTATGTTTAATGTAATTTTATTGAACATTCTGGCTTGTAAGGAACATTTGCACGATTTTGCAGGCATTCGTTTCAGGCTATATATACCAATGAATTGTGTATTACAGCCTGATTAATCAGGCTAACCATCATTCAGCTCTATCTGGATTTTATGTTTTTTATGTCTCATATGCTCCTCACCTGCTGCAAAACCAATTGCCCTCTGGGACAAATAGATTTAAACTTGGAGAATCTCTCGATTATAGATACATCATATTAGTTTGTGCCATTTTGGGCAAAGATAGCCCACTACACAGTAGGGATATAGTCTCTCATATCATATGGATCTTGTGTTGAGGGTGTGTAAATTCAGTGCAGTGCAATCAATGTGTGTGCAGTTCTGCTACTTTGAAAAAACTCTCACAGCGCAACAAATGTTTACCTATTAATTCCACATTACACTGTTATAAAGTCTAACACTTCATGGTAACATGTTTAGTTTTGATATTGTTGTATACTCTCTCCTATAATAAATTAAGGACATTCTTAGATTAAGAACACAGATTCTATGAAAGGAATGGAACTACCTGCCTTCTAGGTTTATATGAATTTCTTTGAGTGCAATACAATTCATTGGAACATAACCATTTGCAGGTGTTTCTATTCATTTCACTTGACATATTGTTCACTAGTCTACTTTTGAACTCAACAGGCATTCTACACACCTTATCGTTGTGCAAAACATCATTGACCTTTTATAAGGACTATCCCAATCCAGCAGCAAAAAAAACTGCCCTTTAGGAGAAAATACATTACACAAGACTACAGAATATATTTAGTCTTCAGATTGCCAGCTTCAATTCACAATAAAATGGGCACATTCAAGCATAATAATAATTTCAAAAATGTGTTGTTTACTCTTTGTTCCCAAGAATAGGATGTTTGAATCGATAACAACTATTTGCTTCCTCATTAAACAATTTCATTGAATGGTTATCATGTTTTCACCTTTATTGTTGAACCCTTTCAATGCACTACCCCCTATTTTCTCACAGTTCCTAATTGTTTTCCACAGCTTTCACTGCACAACTATATGGGATGTCCACAGGAATCATTAGAGCGCAAATGGTGTCTGGTCAGAATGCTGCTACAGGAAGTGATGCTGAGATAGCGCTGAGTTGGGAGGGTGGCGTTTGATTCATAAACAATAACAAAAATACCCAGACCAATTAAATGGTATGCAGTGCCATGTACTACATTAACAATATTCCATTAGTGACATAAACCACTTTCCCCCTTCACACTGGAACTGAACGCATTAGGCTATTTATTCTAATTTTATTGCAATCAATTAGGCATATAAGGATTGTATACAAACTATATTGACATTGAATGTTTTTTGTACAAACACAGTTCTCTGTGGTCATCTTTTAACCTTCTCTATCCCCTATGGTAGCAGGTGGTCATCCGCATCTCAGGAAGTGATGTCACACACCTCTATTATTTCACAACAAAGAAAATATCCAACGTCAACAGATTATTTTGATGATAATCTACAATATATCCACAGAAAGATGATTAGACCAGGTTATGTAGCCTATAAATAAAAGTGTAAGGTGAACTAGCGCGCACGCAAGCACTGGTGTATGTACGACCCCCTCTGGAGCTGGGCCGCAGCGCTCAGAGCCATATAGGGAAGGAGTGGGTGGGTGCAGGGGCGCCTCCAGGGATTTTGGGTCCCATGAAAAGATATCACATTGGGCCCCACCACCACAGGCCACACCAACCCTGTGCAATTGCTGGAACCCAATCAACCCATTCAAAGCTTTAAATAACTCTACCTTTGCAGGCTTGCAACTCTCTTGTAGTCCAATATTTACTGTACTATATTTACTGACAGTGAGCTGTGAAAATATAACACTGTGTAGACTTGCATGCAACATTCTGCATACAGTGGAATTCACTATTTGCTGCTAGACCGATACCCTCTATAAGAAATGTGCTAAAGGCCATCTTTTACAGTCTAAAATATAACGTAAATATACATTGACCTCTTCAATTGGAAAGGCCTGATGGTGGCGCTAGAGGAAAGATAAAGTGGTCATCAAATCAATAGGTTTCTTCCACTTGGGGTCTTGATTGTGCACAACACATTTTATGGCAATCCATCCATTACTTTGAGATATATCTTGTTCTCAGTCTGTTCTCAGTCTTGTTCTCAGCCTGTAGGCATCATGTGTGTAGTGATCCAATATCTATAGCCATGCCATTTAACAGTATCACTGGCCCTTGCTCAGCCTTACTCACCAAGAGCCCAGCGCTGAGCCTTCTTGCTAGCAAAGTCACTGATCAAGTCTTTGAAGTCCAGCTTTCTAGCTAACTGATTTTCAATGGACAGCATGGCAAGACTGCAAAGCCTGTCCTGGGACCAGAGATGGGCACAAATACATCAAAAAGTATCTCGTTACAAATTACAAATATTTGCTCATCAAATGCAATAAAATTAAATACAAAATACCGGTGTGAGAAAATGTATTTAATTAAAATTCAAGTAATTTGAAAATACAAAAATACATACAAAAATATCTGTAACACTATTTAGGCATTTAGCGGATGCCTTTTTCAGGAGCCATTTACAATAGGTGTAACAGTAGAGTGAGCTAATTTCCTAGATCTCTAACTTTAAAAGCAATCATTAGAAGTGCAAGAGACAATGAACAGTGTCATTACAGTGGAGTACAACTTTTAGTATAAGAAAAAGAGAAGTGCTTTCCCCTCCTTAAACAATTTATAAAATAACATATTCTCCTTCATGTACCCCCTTACACTACAATCCTTCCATTACAGTTTAGTTGTTTTTTAGCACAACTAACTTCTTCAACAGTTCAGCAGTTAGTTACCTTCTGTGAGGGCGGTAAACCATGCCTGCAAAGGAAAAGAGACGCTCAACTGGTGCAGATGATGGCAAAGTGGTGTTAAATCTCACAAAGAATAGCTTGATTAGTGGATATGAATCCAGTGAAGACAGGTCCTTCCTGGGGTCCTCCAGGAAGTGAAGGGTCTCCAACTGTGCTTTGGTAACATCTCTCTACCCACTTGGCTGTCATTTCCTGTTGTTGGGATTGGAGACAGTATACGCAGACAGTGAAACAAGGTTGTCATCTATTTACATTCAATACAGGAATTTTCCATTTAACACAAAAATGTAAAAATATGATGAATTTTCATTCATGATGACTAACTCCTGAAATTGCAGTTTACTCTACAGACATTCTGAAGTGGAAGTAATTTAGCCTTATCCTGGTCAGGGAAGACGAAGAAGTCATTTTCATTCTCTTCAGTGGTGTTTGATGAAGCAGTGTAACTTTCTGACAGAAGACCAAGCTCTTCAGCTGAGTGCAGGATGAGTTGATGTATCCTCTTCTTCTCTGCAGTTAGTTTGGGAGGCAACCACCTCATCTTGACAAACGGGTGGGTTGCTGTAGCCAGGATGGCTTCATTGACATTAGTCTCCAGCTGTAAGAAGCTATTGAACCTTTTCTCAAAGCCAGCTATGGTGGCTTGCAAAATATGTGAGCAGTACCGCATGTTTGAGGCTTGCAGGTCATGTAGTTTAGCCTGAACAGCAAAGAGGGTAGGTAGGAGGTCACCATAGTAGCATGAGGTCTGACCATGAAGGCGATCAATAGCAATAGCAATGGGCTTGAGGACTCTGCAGTGCTCCTCCATGAAATCAAGTTTTACTTCTTTGAATGGTGGTAGTTGTAAAGCAGGCATGAGCTTTTCCCAAAGAAATGTCAGCTGACAAACAGTCATAAAGAGAATTCCACCTACAAATGCAGGGTGTCTTGAGTTGCTGGTCAGTCAATTAATTTAGTATTTCAGCAGATTTTGGTTTGCCAGAAGCATTCCATATGGCTGAGCACTTTGCCATTGATGAATGATTTAGCCTAGAGAGAATTGGATTGTCTTTAAGTGCTTTTTTGGCATCAGTGGTTGAAACCAAACTCAGTGTCTGTGTGGCACATCTGATGTGGGGTGGTAGAATGATGGCACACTGACACTTCTCCCTCTGGATCTATTGTAATGTATGAAATAACCTGTTCCTAACTCTTCTGTCTCATCTTGTTCCTCTGAAACAACTGTGATATTGAACTCTTCAAATGCCTTTGTGATGTTGGATGCATTGTCAGTTACAGTAGTCACAATAGTGTCAGTTGTTAGTCCATATTCTGTATGGATTTCCTCCAGAAGTTCTGAAAATGCGATTATAGGTATGTGGACTGGGGAAACTTCTGCACGCGAGAGCAGCCGATTCACGTTCTAATGTGTCTGTTTTTATCCAATGCACAGTAACTTTTTTTTGTTGACCAGATATCAGCAGTGGTACATACATAGTGTTCTTAAGTCTCTCCTTTAAGTTTGTTGTTTTAGTACTAAAATCCTCATCAATTATTCTTCTGAGTGTTCTCCTTGACATTACATTAACACCCTGGCAAAGGCCCTGTACTAATTCTATTAATTATTTTCGTTCCACAGTGCCCAATGGGTACAAAGGATATTACAAGAGTCAATTTTGAAGTATTTGCCATCCAACATTGCACACTTGAGTACCAGTGTAGCTTCCAACGTAGATGTGGCAGCCTGGCAATGCTCTGATGCTTCATCCTCATCCCTTGAGATGACTTGGACTTCAAACTAAAGAAAAAAATTATTCATTAGATTACCAGTTGCAATGTAACACCCACAGCATTCAAAAAGCACAACTCACATAAGTAGACAGTAAATAATTATTGATATGTAAGCATTAGACAAGACGGAGTCAATTCCCTTTCAATTTTATTAATTATTCTTCATAATTCATATTGTGAAACCTTTTATTTGAAAAGACACAAAACTGACAGACAACTCAGTAATAAAAAAACATTATCCTTATCCTGAAGAGGATGGCACAAGCTATTTAGCTGACAATGAAGATTAACTGCTATAAAAACGCCAACATTTAGCTGTCCTTAGGAACAAAAGTTGATAGCCTGATTTATCGCTAATGAAGTCTTCCATGTTACTAACTACAAGACACCACTGTCCCACTCCCAGGCGGTCAGAGCATGCCTGTGAGTGTGACGTTTGTTTGCAAGCAAGTAAATGTACAAGTTCTAGAGCACAGTCAGCTATTGGCTAATTGCTCTATTCTTCTGTCCTATAATGACATTCAGTGAGCAATATCTGATAGTATGTTTTACAACATACTTCACCTTAAGGCAATTTGCACAGAGCACCAAAGCAGCTTTAATGAGGAAAACGAACAGTTTACAACTGAAAAAACTGATTGACTATAGGCTATTTTGTAGTCATATTAAGCCTGGTGATGAAAGTTCTTGTCTTATTTGAAAATAAAATGACATTTGATTAAGTATTTTAAATACACAAAATACAATCCCTCAATCCCTCCCACCCCACCCCACACGACCCAGAAGTATTGTGATGTACTCTGCCATAAATCTAAACGGATGGAAAGATTGAGGGTAAAAAAAAAAAAAAAAATAGGCCAATCAAGCTTCACCACATTTTTGCCATCATGCGATCTGCTGTTAGACAGCAAATAGCAATATGGGATTAGTAAAAGAAAAAAAAACAGGTACCATCAAAAATGTATATTTGGGAGCAACATGAAGACCGATGGCTGTAAGAATTGCAGAACATTCAAATCTTATGAACATTGATTTAACAGGTGATGAGGTACTGAAACACTGAACTGTTTCTCTGATCACCATCTATATATACGAAAAGTATGTAGACACCTGCTCGTCAAACATCTCATTCCAAAATCATGGGCATTAATATGGAGTTGGTCCCCCTTTTGCTGCTATAACAGCCTCCACTCTTCTGGGAAGGCTTTCTACTAGATGTTGGAACATTGCTGCGGGGACTTGTTTCCATTCAGCCACAAGAGCATTAGTGAGGTCGGGCACTGATGCTGGGCGATTAGGCCTAGCTCGCAGTCGGCGTTCCAATTCATCCCAAAGGTGTTCGATGGGGTTGAGGTCAGGGCTCTGTGCAGGCCAGTCAAGTTCTTCCACACCGAGCTCGACAAACCATTTCTGTACGGACCTCGCTTTGTGCAGAGGGGTATTGTCATGCTGAAACAGGAAAGGGCCTTCCCCAAACTGTTGCCACAAAGTTGGAAGCACAGAATCATCTAGAATGTCATTGTATGCTGTAGCATTAAGATTTCCCTTCACTGGAACTAAGGGGCCTAGTCCGAACCATGAAAAACAGCCCCAGACCATTATTCCTCCTCCACCAAACTTTACAGTTGGCACTATGCATTCAGGCAGGTAGCGTTCTCCTGGCATCCGCCAAACCCAGATTCGCCCGTCAGACTGCCAAATGGTGAAGCGCGATTCATCACTCCAGAGAATGCGTTTCCACTGCTCCAGAGTCCAATGGCGACGAGCTTTACACCACTCCAGCCGACGCTTGGCATTGCGCATGGTGATCTTAGGCTTGTGTGCGGCTGTGGAGACCCTAGGAGGGGTTGCTGCCTTAGCTGAAGGAGGTGTGGAAACCACAGGGGGAGGTGCCGACATCGAGTGTGGAGGCTCTGGCAGCGCAGACTCCCTCGCTAAGGTTGTCATTTCATGGTGCTGGGCCATTGGCTGCTCGGAGCGCTGGCAGTAGTCACTGGTGGGCCCCATGGGAGGTTCAGGGGGCTTGGGAGGGTAGCTGTCGCTTTTAGGCAGCCGCTGGGCGACAGACGCCCTCTCCATCCCATTGTAGCCTTTATCCACATCCTTAAACGCTTCACTCATCCGCCCTAGGGAACGGGAACACAAACACAACAGTCAGACGATTAGAGAAGACAGGAACAAAACACAGCAGCGGCAAGGCAACTCAAAGGAGGGAATCTGAAGAGCAGATGGAGCTTTTATAAAACACCTTGTCGACAATCTGCTGCATGCCAGCATTCCACTTCAGTAAGATGGCAATAAATATATTGTCTATCATTGCAAAGGGCCAGGATGAATTATGAATTATGGTTAAGGTTGCAAAGGGTCGGAAACTTTCCGGTAAATTTCCATGGGAAGTTAAGCCCTGGAATTTGGAGAATTTTGCTTAAATTCATCAAAAAAAAGTTAGCTTATAACAGTGAACCTTTTTTGTGGGTTACACATTAGGCAATTTTAGGTCGTGGCATATTTTGGTTAAACTATCCCCAATTCAATGGAATTGCAACCCTCTGCATGCACAGTGCACTCTTCCATGGTAAATTTTGATTACAATACTGGGTGGGGTGAATATATTTTATATGACACATGATTTTTTTGTTGACTAGTAAATAGTAGCCTACATCAAAGTGTGTTTAAATCATTTCTAACTTAATTGGTTTAAGCTTGCTTGCGCCTGCTAACTGAGTAGTGTTAATTAATCTGTTTCCATACATGTTTCATTTTAAAACATTTATTTTACAAAGGAGTTGTTTAATCTAACTGCACATTGTATTTTTTTTCTAATATCTCTCAGCGCTCACAACAAGCCTGACAAGTCCCTCTACTTCTATTCAATCTGAAAATTATGAATCAGACACCTTATCGATTGCAACAGCTCATGGTCCTCCTGGAATCAGAAGTTTTCTTTGACTCAATGGAGGAACGTAGTCAGAGAAATGCTGATGAATGTCTTGCTCGAGCTGTGTATGCAACCGGTTTACCTCTGATACTCACATGCATTGTGTATTGGAAGAGATTTCTGAATGTTCTTCACCCAGCATACACCCCTCCAACCAGACATGCTTTATCTACTAATCTGGATGCAGAGTTCAAGTGAATGTCAAGAAAATCATAGAGAAAGCAGACTGTATTGCAATCATCTGTATTGCAATCATGATGGGTGGTCGAATGTTCGTGGGCAAGGAATAATTAACTACAATCTCCACCCCTCAACCAGAATTTTACAAGAGCACAGAAACAAGGGACAACAGACACACCGGTCTCTACATTGCAGATGAGCTGAAGGCAGTCATCAATGACCTTGGACCACAGAAGGCATTTGCACTGGTGACAGACAATGCTGCGAACATGAAGGCTGATTGGTCTAAATTGGAGGAGTCCTACCCTCACATCACACCCATTGGCTGTGCTGATCATGCATTGAATCTGCTCCTCAAGGACATCATGGCACTGAAAACAATGGATACACTTTACAAGAGAGTCAAATAAATGGTTAGGTTATAGCCGCAATCAACTTCAACTAGCAAAGTTGAGAAGAATAAGAGCACCCTGTCGGGGTGGTGTTGTCATGTTTGACAGTCTCCTGGAGGGGAAGGAGTCTCTCTAAGAAATGGCCATAATCACAGTCTGCCGATATGGACAGCCCCATCAAGAGGACCCTCCTGGATTATGTATTTTGGGAGAGAGTGGTAAGCAGCCTGAAACTCCTGAAACCTGTAGCAGTAGCCATTGCATGGATTGAGGGAGACAATGCCATCCTGTCTTGATGTTCAGACTCTGCTTGCAGATGTAAGTGGAAATCCGTACTGCCCTACCCACTTCACTGTTGCTCCAAGCAGAGGAAACTGCAGTTCTGAAATACATCAAGATACATGAAGACTTCTGCCTGAAGCCCATACACGCCGCAGCGTACATGTTGGATCCCATGTATGCTGGCAAAAGCATCCTGTCTGGTGCAGAGATCAACAAGGCCTATGGTGTCATCACTACAGTGTCTCGCCCCCTTGGCCTGGATGAGGGCAAGGTTCTTGGCAGTCTGGTGAAGTACACTTCCAAGCAAGGACTTTGGGATGGAGATGCAATATGGCAGTCGTGCCAACATATCTCATCAGTCACCTGGCGGAAGGGACTTTGTGGATCTGAGGCTCTTTCCCCTGTTGCCTCCATCATCCTCCAAATCCCATCAGCCGCCTCAGAGCGCAACTGGTCCTTGTTTGGGAACACGCATACCAAAGCACGCAACAGGCTGACCAATTGGCTGACTATCATTTTACAGATGCATGTTGAAAACGTTTTTTGGGAGATGCGATGGATCATTCAATATTCCCTTTCTTTTGTTGTTCAGTGAAATCATCCCATGTGAAGAGTAAACTCATTTAATTAAAGTTCAATTCATAACTAAATTGTTTTTTTTATTTCTATTGGAAGGATTTAATCATTTGCAATAATGTCTACTAATGATAAGGTAAAAGGTTTATGTTTCTGTCTCCATATGACATGGTAAAAACTGTATATCCAATGCAAATAACATCAACATTTAAATGATATTAATACTAATTTGCATATCTTTATGTTAATTCCCATATATTCACGTTAATTCCCTCAGAAAGTTTCCACCTCTGAATATTGCCCAAAATGTGCAACCCTAATTGTGGTGCACACTAAATTGAGGTGAGCTACACCCAACTATGGTGGTTGAGAATCAGGAAATATGTGAAGTTAGATTTACAACCTGATTTATCTCAGGAATTACAGTCCAGGGCCCAAACCAGGAAACTAGTACAGTTCTCTGACATGGAGAGCTAACCACAGTCAAACAGGAACAATGAATGACCCATAGATGGGCCTACATCTCAAACCACTGCGTGGTGGATGAGGTGACTTTTCTAAACTTTTTGGGACTTGTCCATACTGTAACCGGTGTTAGAAGGAATCCAGATGACACATCCTTATTCCTCTCCACAAAAAGTGTCCTCTCAGCAAAAAATGTCCCTTATCATGCTCAAATGACATATGTAAACACGGTTTTAGTTCTGTCATGGAAACAGTTTACAGTATTGAAATTAAATCTGCTTAGCGAATTAAATTACTGACAGCTGAGACACTGATTAGTAAATTAACAGATAAGGCCTAATTGAAAGTAATTGAGTCATTGGAAAGAAATATAGCTTTGAAACAGGCATATCGAACTTGTGATACATGGTGCTGTTTCAACAGATACTGTATCTAGTAACCACAGAAATACGAAAATTAAACAGGGCAACATACTTCTCCTGTGCTATAAAATGTAAAGGGCTAGGTTAATCAGAAGACTTGCCACCTGTGTAAATATGCTCATCTCACCTTGTATGACAGCAGGCATCCCTACAGAACCACCATGGGGACTCCTCTCCCTGGTCTGGCTCTGGGGCGATCCACTATCCGCCATCGTCAAGGGTGACATCATGGGGACAGAAGACAACCCCATGGGGAGGGGGCCCATCTGGTGTTGCTGGGGGCTGTCCAGTGGAGGGGTGAAATTCTGGGAGGTAGGGGGCATCATCTGAGCCTGAGACTGGGGTTGTGGAGCGTGAAGAGGTGGGTGCTGGGGCTGCTGGTAGGCCATCCCGGTGGACACCATGCTGTAGTGCTGAGGTTGCTGCTGGAGGTGTGGGTGGAGGTGTTGCTGTGTCTGTTGGTGAGGGGGTGACTGTGGAGGCTGCTGCTGGTGATGCTCTGAGGGCGCAATCCCAGGGTGCACCTGGCTCTGGTAGGCCCCGTACACGCTGTGCGAGTTATATCCCATTACCATGGCTGCGCTGCTCTGCTGTTGCCCCGGGATACCCCTGTTCCAGTACTGGCCCACTGTAAGAGTCATGTTTTCTGGGGCCGCCACGGGGGGCTGATGGGACCCAGGCATGCCCCCGTTCAGTTGGTACTGTCCGTGACCCTGGAAGTTCTGCTGGCTCTCTTGCTGCATCCCCCCAGTGGGAGGCTGCTTCTGGTGCATGCCATGCCCAGGAGACAAGCTCATGGCTGGGCTGTACTGTGGCTGTCCTCTCCACAGGTAGTCGTAGCCCATGTTACTCTGGTGGTGGTTGCTCATATGAGGGTAAGGGGCTGTTGGAGGGTGGGAGCCAGGCACACTGGACCCAATTACAGTAGTGATGCCATTCACATTCATGTCGCTGTTCATATCTGCAAAGGTGAACAGGGACGAGAGTAAGAGAAGATGGGTCAGATAATACATTTTTCAGTGTATTCAATTCACACATCATGTATTCTGCACAATCATAAATTGTCCAGCAAATTTGAGGTGTGAGATTACATTAATTAATTGCTTATGCACCGAACACCTGCTCTAGAGTTAGATATAATCTTTTGCTCATTATAAGGGGTCAAGAGACTGGGGCAGACAGATTAATCTAAATCAGATATTGATATAGAAATAGTGAGGCAGAGTAAGCACAGCAAAAGGGAGCTGTACTCACTCTTCTCCTGCTGAGGGAAACTCATGGAGGACCCGTTAGTATAGACAGAATCCCCTGAGGAGGGTTTCAGTCCTGAGTAAGCAGACACAGAGGAGTGGTTTCCAAAGTTTAAATGGTTGTTCGCCTCCATCTGGAAAACAGGTAGCAAAGACCACAAATCATGAAGAGAAACAATAAATAAACCAGGTAAAATTATTTTACCATGCACATCAAATAAAATTCACACAAAATCCCTGCAGCTGTCTCATAATAGGCTATATGTAAAATACACATGCAATGGATAGTTTCCATAAAAAACATAGGTGAGCAGTATAAACTAAATAGCAAATAGTATGTGATTTTTAAAAATAAAGAATAAAGCAGCTAGATAGATCCATCTGTAGGCGTTGGCAAGCCTACAGATGGCTAGAAATGATGACACGTTGAGGACGACATCAAGCATTGCACTCCCACAACTCCCTCAAAATGTCGCAGTTAGAGCAGCAGATGGGCTACTCTGGACAGCACATTCATGGACCATGAACGCCACGGGTTGATCCACGTTAAAGCACAGCGAACCCGTTTTTACAACGGGCAAACGACAATATGTTGGTCTGAGAGACATGTTTTCAAGAAATCTAGATACAAGTTGAAAAAATGTATATTGTAGTTTTCAACAAGTAGCTACATATTGTACATATTGTGCCTGCCTGTTCGTAAAGCCAATGTTTAACTACGTTTCTAAACACCCATCCCACAATAAATGCGTAAAATTAGCAAGAAGAGCTAGCTAAGCTAGTTGAAAACATTGGTTTCATTACCCTATACTAGCTAGCTAGATCGCCGCAAATCTTGGCCAAATAAAAAAGCTATGGTAATTGCAATTAGAAAACAGACAACTTAAGTAGTTATTAATTTATTAGCTAACTATTGTCGAACAATATAACATTTGCTTTGATTGTACATCATTGTTTATTAGCTAGGCTGTCTGCTACATGTGATCATGCGCTGTGGCTGATAGCACCCCTCTGCATCAGTGGCGGTCGGTGCCGTTTATTGTATTTTTTTCCATGAGCATGGCCTTATTTCTATTATAGCATATTGGATGACTGTCATTCCTATTCCATTCCCCCAGTTCAATGTAACAGCGTTAGGTTTAGGCTACTACATGATACTCTTAATTTTCCATTTACCCATCATGAGGTTGCTACAACCTACAACCATTTTTATTTTTTTTATTTTTTATTTCACCTTTATTTAACCAGGTAGGTCAGTTGAGAACAAGTTCTCATTTGCAACTGCGACCTGGCCAAGACAAAGCAAAGCAGTGCGACAAAAACAACACAGAGTTACACAGTAAACAAACATAGTCAAAAACACAATAGAAAATCTATATACAGAGTGCAAAAATGTAGTGCAAACTTTCATTGTTGAATGAAAGTTTACAACATACACTACCGTTCAAAGGTTTGGAGTCACTTAGACATTTCCTTATTTTTGAAAGAAAATCTTTTTTTTTGTCCATTAAAATAACATCAAATTGATCAGAAGTACAGTGTAGACATTGTTAATGTTGTAAATGACTATTGTAGCTGGAAATTGTTGATTTTTTATGGAATATCTACATAATCTTACAGAGGCCCATTATCAGCAACCATCACTCCTGTGTTCCAATGGCACGTTGTGTTAGATAATCCAAGTATATCATTTTATAAGGCTAATTGATAATTAGAAAAACATTTTACAATTATGTTAGCACAGCTGAAAACTGTTGTGCTGATTAAAGAAGCAATAAAACTGGCCTTCTTTAGACTAGTTGAGTATCTGGAGCATCAGCACTTGTGGGATAGATTACAGGTTCAAAATGGCCAGAAACAAAGAACTTTCTTCTGAAACTCGTCAGTCTATTCTTGTTCTGACAAATTAAGGTTATTCCATGCGATAAATTGCCAAGAAACTGAAGATCTCATACAACGCTGTGTACTACTCCCTTCACAGAACAGCGCAAACTGGCACTAACCAGAATAGAAAGAGGAGTGGGAGGCCCCGGTGCACAACTGAGCAAGAGGACAAGTACATTAGTGTCTAGTTTGAGAAACAGACGCATCACAAGTCCTCAACTGGCAGCTTCATTAAATAGTACCCGCAAAACACCAGTCTCAACGTCAACAGTGAAGAGGCAACTCCGGGATGCTGGCCTTCTAGGCAGAGTTGCAAAGAAAAAGCCATATCTTCTTCTGTCCAGCGTGTGTATTATTTTGCCCTTAATCTTTTCTTTTTATTGGCCAGTCTGAGATATGGCTTTTTCTTTGCAACTCTGACTAAACTAGCAACATGCATTTGCTAGCTTAGTAAATGAGACAAAAAAAAAAAAAAAAAAAAAGAAATCCCTCGTTTCTCCTTCATTTAGGAAGAAATTAATTCAAAACTGTTAAACTATTTTCTCTCACTATTTGAGTCAACTACTCACCACATGTTATGCACAGTAGTGCTAGCTAGTTGTAGCTTAAGCTTTCAGTACTAGATTAATTTTCTGATCCTTTGATTGGGTGGGAAAAAATTCATGCTGCAAGATCTCTGATCGGTTGGAGGACATCCTCCAGAAGTTGTCATAACTGTGTAAGTCTATGGAAGGGGGTGAGAAAAATGAACCTCCTAGGTTTTGTATTGAAGTCAATGTACCCAGAGGAGGATGGAAGCTAGCTGTCCTCCAGCTATACCATGGTGTTACCATACAGAGTGCTGTTGAGGCTACTGTAAACCTTCATTGGCAAACAGTGTTTCAATCAATCAATTATTTGTTGATGTGAATATATTTCGTATAGTTTCATCTAGAAAGGATAACTTTTTATTTAATTCACTGAGGATTGTCCTCCCCTTCCTCTTCTGAGGAGCCTCCACTGCAGTCTGCATAGACCTTAATCTCTCATCCAAGGCTCAACTAGCCAGCAAACTACCTATAGAAGTATTTCATACTAACGTGTCATGGTTACATTAGCTCGCTATTTAACTTGTCCAGTTTAAGTTGACTGTTTGCTAGCAAGCTAAACCATCCTGCTATCCAGTTGCTTATCAAAACTGTCAACAACGAAAACAAAAAAGGGCTAAATATCACGTGTAGTTTTGTTATTGTGCATTTCTTAACTACCTACCTAAATTAGATTTGATTCAAAACTCGTCACCAGATGGTTAACGTAACTTTAGGCCTATCTAGTGTTATCTAGTTAGCAATACGGCGCTAGGTTAGCATATGTTTTCATATATTTCTAACATTACGCTCTGCAACAAAAACAACCCACCAAGGAGTTAGTTAGATGAGATGCCACTACATTATTATTACATTTTTGATTATCGTTTCAACATATCATTCGACACCTCTAGGCCTTTATTAGATCATGCTAAATTCAACGTTGACAATAATAAACAGAAGTTAACTACAACGCAGTGTACAACTAGTTAATAATACAGTCAGCGAGTATGTGCTCTTTAAACTTTTGCGATGATAGTTAGTTAATGAAACACGTGGAGTAACAACACCAGTCGTCTTGGAGCATTGGTTTTTGTTTACGTTTCTGAACATTTTGGATGCTTATTTTTTGTTACCTAATAAACTAAAAAAAATGTCGCTGTATTCGCCTTAGATATTGTGACAGCATCATCACCCCCCACACACAAACAAACACAACTCAAAAGTTTAACATAACATTTAATTAAAACTGAATTACCTTGTAATCCTTGGATTTCAAAGGCACCTTTGGTCCTCCGAGTGAACAAATATGGTTGAAGACGGTACAGGCGATGTAAATAATAAACAGGTATTCGCTAACCTTAGGGTTTCAAATGAGCAAACATGGCTGGTGTTTGAGCGCAGCCATGATCACAGAAGAGAAAGAAATCGAGCCGAAAGAAGTGAATGGCGGACAAATGAAGATAATTCACTCAGGCCGTTTACTATTGAAAAAAATGGTCAGTTCCGGCCTACTTAAAGGGGTAGGTCTCCCATAGACACCAAAGCAATAGCAGCTGGGTCTGGTCTACTTAGTTCATTGACTTTCATTTGACAAAACAAAATACCAGCAAGAGGGTTTCTCGCTTCCTCTTCTGTCTCTGGAGTTTACACTTCGGGCAGCCTGGGGAGCTCTGGGTCCTAGCACCGGTAATGCATAAGGATTGTCATCTGATGCATGCAATGATGCAAACCCTCGATTGCTGATGCAATGTATTGGTCTTTAATATACTTTGTAGCCACCGATCGGCCTTATTGGCACCCCGCCAGTAGGAGCAGTCTTCCATAAGAATGAATACAATTCTACAGGACAACATTGTATGTATTTAAGTATTTTTGTTATTATAGTGGGGACAATAACATTTGGTGTAGTGGTGTAAAGTACTCGAGTACGTTTTTTTGGGTATCTGTACTTTACTTTACCATTTATATTTTTGACTACTTTTACTTCACTACATTCCTAAAGACAATAATGTCATTTTTACTCCATACATGTTCCCTGACACCTAAAAGTACTCGTTACATTTAAAATGCTCAAGAAGGATAGAATTATGGCACCTATCAATATGACGCTTTGTCACATCTGGCGGACTCACGAAACACAAATACTGTGTTTGTAAATGATGTCTGAGTGTGCCCGTCTGTCCGTAATTAAAAATAATACGAAAATTGTGCCGTCTGGTTTGCTTACTATAAGGAATTTGATGTAGAGCATTTACTTTTACTCAAATATGACAATTGAGTACTTTTTCAACCACTGTACTTAAGTACATTTAAAACCGGATACTTTTAGACTTTAACTCAAGTACTATTTTACTGTGTAACTTTCACTTTTTTTTGTTAAATTTTCTGTTAAGGTATCTTTACTTTTACTCAAGTATTAGTATAACAATTTAGTAATTTTTTCACCACTGTTAAGGTGTCTGTAATATAATAAATGTGGCAAAAACGAATGTAGACAATAAAAAATCCCTTTCTATAGCTTGCAAAATATTTTTTACAACAGTGGGGTAGTGCCAAGATGGAGGACGATGGCTTTAACACAGCGACCACTATTAGTTACCTAGTGTATATACACAAGTATTCAAACCCCTTGACTTTTTCCACATATTGCTACATTACAGCCTTATTCTAAAATTGATTAAATACAATTTTCCCTCATCAATCTACACACAATACCCCATAATGACAAAGCAAAAACTGTTTTTTAGAAACTGAGCAATCGGGGGAGAAGGGCCTTGGTCAGGGAGGTGACAAAGAACCTGATGATCACTCTGACAGCGCTCCAGAGATCCTCTGTAGAGATGGGAGAACCTTCCAGAAGGACAACCATCTCTGCAGCACTCCACCAATCAGGCCATTATGGTAGTGGCCAGACGGAAGCCACTACTCAGTAAAAGGCACATGACGGCCCGCTTGGAGTTTACCAAAAGGCACCTAAAGGACTCTCATACTATGAGAAACAATATTCTCTGGTCTTATGAAACCAAGATTGAACTCTTTGGCCTGAATGCCAAGCGGGCCGTCTCTGGAGGAAACCTGGCACCATCCCTACCGTGAAGCATGGTGGTGGCAGCATCATGCTGTGGGAAAGGTTTTCAGCGGCAGGGACTGGGAAACTAGTCAGGATCAAGGGAAAGATGAACGGAGCAAAGTACAGAGAGATCCTTTATGAGTGCATGACACAAGTAATTCATCCAACAATTGTTTACAGACAGATTATATCACTTATAATTCACTAAATCACAATTCCAGTGGGTCAGAAGTTTACATACACTAAGTTGACTGTGCCTTTAAACAGCTTGGAACATTCCAGAAAATGATGTCATGGCTTTAGAAGCTTCTTATAGGCTAATTGACATATTTTGCGTCAATTGGAGTTGTACCTGTGGATGTATTTCAAGGCCTACAAAAGTGCCTCTTTGCTCGACATCATGGGGAAAAAATGGTAGACCTCCACAATTCCTCATTTGGAGCAATTTCCAAACACCTGAAGGTACCAAGTTCATCTGTACAAACAAAAGTATGCAAGTATAAACACCATGGGACCACGCAGCCGTCATACCGCTCAGGAAGGAGATGCGTTCTGTCTCCTAGAGATGAACGTACTTTGGTGAGAAAAGTGCAAATCAATCCCAGAACAACAGCAAAGGACCTTGTGAAGATGCTGGAGGAAACAGGTACAAAAGTATCTATATCCACAGTAAAACGAGTCCTATATCGACATAACCTGAAAGGCTGCTCATCAAGGAAGAAGCCACTGCTCCAAAACTGCCATAAAAAAGCCAGACTACGGTTTGCAACTGCACATGGGGACAAAGATCATACTTTTTGGAGAAATGTCCTCTGGTCTGATGGAACAAAAATAGGACTGTTTGGCCATAATGACCATTGTTATGTTTGGAGGAATAAGGGGGAGGCTTGCAAGCCGAAGAACACTATCCCAACCGTGAATCACGGGGGTGGCAGCATCATGTTGTGGGGGTGCTTTGCTGCAGGAGGAACTGGTGCACTTCACAAAATTGATGGCATCATGAGGAAGGAAAATTATGTGGATATATTGAAGCAACATCTCAAGACATCAGTCAGGAAGTTAAAGCATGGTTGCAAATGGGTCTTCCCAATGGATAATGACCCCAAGCATACTTCCAAAGTTGTGGCAAAATGGCTTAAGGACAACAAAGTCAAGGTTTTGGAGTGGCCATCACAAAGCCCTAACCTCAAAAGCGTGTGCGAGCAAGGAGGCCTACAAACCTGACTCACCTGTTCTGTCAGGAGGAATGGTCCAAAATTCACCCAACTTATTGTAGGAAGCTTGTGGAAGGCTACCTGAAACGTTTGACCCAGGTTAAACAATTTAAAGGCAATGCTACCAAATACTAATTGAGTGTATGTAAACGTCTGATCCACTGGGAATGTGATGAAAGAAATAACAGCTGAAATAAATCATTCTCTCTACTATTATTCTGACATTTCACATTCTTAAAATAAAGTGGGGATTCTAACTGACCTAAGACAGGGAATGTTTACTAGTATTAAATGTCAGGAATTGTGAAAAACTGAATTTAAATGTATTTGGAAAAGGTGTATGTAATCTTCCGACTACAACTGTATATACTGTATTCTAATCTACTGTATTTTAGTCATTGCCACTCCGACATTGCTCGTACTAATATTTTGATATTTCTTAATTTCATTCTTTTACTTTTAGATTTGTGTACGTGTGTATGTGACCGATAACATTTTGATTTGACAACGCAGGAGTGGCTTCGGGACAAGTCTCTGAATGTTCTTGAGTGGCCCAGCCAGAGTCCAGACTTGAACCCGATTGAACATCTCTGGAGAGACCTGAAAATAGCTGTGCAGCGACGCTCCCCATCCATCCTGACAGAGCTTGAAAGGATTTGCAGAGAAGAATGGGAGGAACTCCCCAAATACAGATGTGCGAAGCTTGTAGCGTCATACCCAAGAAGACATTGAGGCTGTAATCGCTGCCAAAGGGGCTTCAACAAAGTACTGCGCAAAGGGTCTGAATACTTATGTAAATGTGATTTTATTTTTTATTTGATAAATTAGCAAAAATGTCTAAAAACCTGTTTTTGCTTTGTCATTATGGGGTATTGTGTGTAGATTGATGAGGGGGAAAAAACAATTGAATCCTTGTTAGAAAAAGTCTGTAACATAACAAAATGTGGAAAAAGTGAAAGGGTTTGAATACTTTCCGAATGCATTGTAAATAATTAGATGTAGGGCCTACGTGTACTTTTAGACTACACACAAAAATCCAAGTATACCATGTAATTTAAATATAGGTATGAATTTGAGTGTAATAGCAAATTAATGGGTGAAATGACTGCAAGATCACGTAAATGTACCTTACAATATTTTCCTGTGTATATTTTCTATCAAATTTCAAGCAACTGAAGAACAAACCACACAGACTACTGGTAGAGTAAGTTTTAACATTTACACAATTTAGCAGGTATTAGTTTCAGGCTGTACTTACCAATTAGTTGTGTATTACCGCCTGGGTCAAATAAAATGTAAACTTGAAGAATATCTCGATTATAGATACATCATATTAGTGTGTGCCATTTTGGGTACACAGTAGGGATATAGTCTCTCACATTATATGGTTCTTGTGTTGAGAGCCTGCAAATCCAGTGCAGTGCAATATGTGTGCAACTCTGATACTTTTAAAAAACGTTTGAACTCAACAGTCGTGGCCAAAAGTTTTGAGAATGACACAAGTATTGGTATCCACAAAGTTTGCTGCTTCAGTGTTCTTAGATTTTTATGTCAGTAGTTACTATGGTACACTGAAGTATAATTACAAGTATTCCATAAGGCTTTCATTGACAATGACATTCAGTTTATGCAAAGAGTCAATATTTGCAGTGTTGACCCTTTTTCAAGACCTCTGCAATCCACCCTGGCATGCTGTCAACTAACTTCTGGGCCACATCCTGACTGATGGCAGGCCATTCTTGCATAATCAATGCTTGGGAGTTTGTCAGAACTTGAGGGGTTTTTGTTTGTCCACCCGCCTCTTGAGGATCGACCACAAGTTCTCAATGGGATTAAGGTCTGGGGAGTTTCCTGGCCATGGACACAAAATGTCAATGTTTTGTTCCCCGAGCCACTTAGTTATCATTTTTGCCTTATGGCAAGGTGCTCCATCATGCTGGAAAAGGCATTGGTCATCACCAAACTGTTCTTGGATGGTTGGGAGAAGTTGCTCTCGGAGGATGTGTTGGTACCATTCTTTATTCATGGCTGTGTTCTTAGGCAAAATTGTGAGTGAGCCCACTCTCTTGACTGAGAAGCAACCCCACACATGAATGGTCTCAGGATGCTTTACTGTTGGCATGACACAGGACTGATGGTAGCGCTCACCTTGTCTTCTCCGGACAAGGTGTTTTCCGGATGGCACAAAAAATCAGAAAGGGGATTCATTAGAGAAAATGACTCTACCCCAGTCCTCAGCAGTCCAATCCTTGTACTTTTTGCAGAATATCAGTCTGTCCCTGATGTTTTTCCTGGAGAGAAGTGGCTTCTTTGCTGCCCTTCTTGACACCAGGCCATTCTCCAAAAGTCTTCGCCTCACTGTGCGTGCAGATGCACTCACACCTGCCTGCTGCCATTCCTGAGCAAGCTCTGCATTGGTGGTGCCCCAATCCAGCAGCTGAATCAACTTTAGGAGACGGTCCTGGCGCTTGCTGGACTTTCTTGGGCACCCTGACGCCTTCTTCACAACAATTGAACCTCTCTCCTTGAAGTTCTTGATGATCCGATAAATGGTTGATTTAGGTGCAATCTTACCAGCAGCAATATCCTTGCCTGTGAAGCCCTTTTTGTGCAAAGCAATGATGACGGCACGTGTTTCCTTGCAGGTAACCATGGTTGACAGAGGAAGAACAATGATTTCAAGTACCACCCTCCTTTTAAAACTTCCAGTCTTGTTATTCTGACTCAATCAGCATGATAGAGTGATCTCCAGCCTTGTCCTCGTCAACACTCTCACCTGTGTTAACGAGACAATCACTGACATGATGGCAGCTGGTCCTTTTGTGGCAGGGATGAAATGCAGTGTAAATGTTTTTGGGGGATTAAGTTCATTTTCATGGCAAAGAGGGACTTTGCAATTAATTGCAATTAATCTGATCACTCTTCGTGACATTCTGGAGTATATGCAAATTGCCATCATCAGCACTGAGGCAGCAAACTTTGTGGAGACCAATACTTGTGTCATTCTCAAAACGTTTGGCTCCGACTGTACACGGCATTGTGCAAAACATCATTGACCTTTTATGAGGACTATCCCAATACAGCTGAAAAAAAAAGCCCTTTAAGAGAAAATAAGTTACAGAATATATTAAGATAGATACTTTATTGATCCCAGAGGGGATATTTCTTTGTCAAGCAGATACGAAAAAACACAGGAAGTCTGGAGTGCAAAAAGCTATAAAAAGACGTATGGCTGAATATGTACACTATACATTGTTACAGAGCATTAGGTGAAAAAAATGTATAGAAATATTGCAAGTTGATATAGATAAATAAGGAATATTTGCATGGTTAACTATACTTAAATAGCTAAATGTGCGTATGATATAAGTGTGGGAAATAGTAGTTTACTTAATATAGTCTGGTTAAATGAACAGGTAAGTGAATATTTTGCATGGTTAAATTAACTGTACAGTTAAATGAACAGGTAAGTGAATATTTGCATGGTTACATTAACTGTACAGGTAAATCATTAGAGCGCAAATGGTGTCTGGTCAGAATGCTGCTACAGGAAGTGATGCTGAGATAGCGCCGAGTTGGGAGGATGGCATTTAATTCATAAACAATAACAAAAATACCCAGACCAATTAAATGGTATGCAGTGCCATGTACTACATTAACAATATTCCATTAGTGACATAAACCACTTTCCCCCTTCACACTGGAACTGAACGCATTAGGATATTTATTATATGGCCCTGTTCTAATTTTATAATAAATTAGGCATATAAAGATTGTATACAAACTATATTGAAATTGTTTTTTATAGAAACACAGATCTCTGTGGCCATCTTTTAGCCTTCCCTATCCCCTATCGTAAGTGATCATCTGCATCTCAGGAAGTGATGTCACTCTCCTCTCTATTATTTCACAAAGAAAATATCCAACGTTTTCATATTGAAAACAAAATACATTATTTTGATAACTAACGATACAATATATAATCAAACCCTCATTAGACCAGGTCATGTAGCCTATAAATAAAAGTACAGGGAACTAGCGCACGCAAGCGCTGGTGTATGTACAACCCCCTCTGGTGCAGGGCTGCAGCGCATTGCATTCATTATAGGGAAGGGTTAGGTGGGTGATATTAAATGAAAGTAAACATGGAGCAGAATTATTTTTGACCTATATCAGTGATCAGCTGAGTCTGAATATTGAGAAACACAGCTCTATGCAGTATTCTTGGTCATTTGTTTTTGTAAACAGTGATTAACGTAGTACAGTAGCCATGTCCTCCCATTTCCAACTGAACTTTACGAGAAAAAAAAAATATCGCACTTCACTGAAATCAGTGTCTTCTAGAAAACATCTGACATGCCACATGCATTGCCAGTCTTCAAACACTTGCACCATGGGAAACGACTTAGTTTATTAGAAAGCTTTAGACAAAAAAATGAACAGATTTTCCATTATAACTCAACATCAATTGAAGTGCTTCAACCTGTGATAATTTGCCAGGTTTGACATACACACCAAGAACTACACATTTATCTCCTCATATTTTCATGACAGTGCAAATTTAATTTGGTCATTATACAGGTTTACCATGTCATATCCCCCATCAACCCCCTCCCCACACAAGACCCAGAAGTATTGTAATGTACTCTACCACAACTCTAAACAGATGGAAAGATTCTTGAGGGTAAAAAAACAAAACAACCAGATGTTTAGGACAAACCGAACTTCAAGCCTCCTTTCATTTTGCCATCATTTGATCTGCTGTTAGACAGCAAATTTCAATATGGAATTAGTAAAAAATAACAGGTACCATCAACAATGTATATGTCGGAGAAACATGAAGACCAATAGATGCCTGTAAGAATTGCAGAACATTCAAATCTTATGAACATTGATAGACTGTTTGCGATTTAACAGAAGAGGAAAGGGAAACATGTAAGCTTAAAAGCTAAGGTACTGAAACACTGAACTGTTTCTCTGATCACCATCTATATGCCACAGGGGAGGAAACAAGAGGAAACAAACCGAAAATGTAACCTGATCAACTAACTTAAACACAGAACCTTGGGGGGCGGGGAGGTGTAAAACATTTGTTGTCTGTTTAATTACACTTCATAACATTAGTCAACTGCTTATTAATGTCTTCACATGTATTGCTTTCTAGGTTGAGGATGATTACTACACAGTACTTCAGAACAAATCATGAATGCTTACTCGTAATAATTAATAGTAAAACAGGATACGCCAAGAGTGCAGCATTGCAAATGGAAGTGGAGACTGCTGCTCCGTACAACACTACACATATTAACCTTCAGTGGACTGAAAAGAACTCTGGAGCTGAGGCTCTGGATTTAAATATGGCTACCGACTCATATCTGTACAGGATCCCCCCCCCCCCACTGTCTTCTATTTCAAGATAGTCTTGATGTTTCCTCTTGACTTCCCTTCCTGGATTTTGAGACCTTTCATTCCAAATCAGGCATTTCTGAAAATAAAACCAACAGTCATAAATAATGGAAATCAAACAAAATGGCCACATAGTGAAAAATATATACTTTGTACGGCACATTTTGCACCAAAACATTTTCAGGGTTAAGGGATGTCAGGGTATAAAACAATTTAATTAGAAAGCTCAGTATCTGGTCAGAAAACATTTCACTTACTTTCATCGTCACTATCTGCAGACTCGTCCTAAACAGGAATAGAAACAAACATGCGATCAAGCTGCATACAACCATTGCAATTAAGGTTTGGCAAGTACATAGTGTCCCACAGATTATTCTAAAGAGACAATGATCATTCACTAGCAAACCCATACACAAGAGGCACATGACTAGAGTGAGACATTGTGTTTTTGTATAAAGCCAAACGGAAACTGAGGGAAAGAATCAACTCCACAGAGACGTTCTTACATCATCAACATCATCTAGATCAGGCAGGCAGTCTTCCCCTCCCATGTTGTTCATCATCTGCAATCAGAATCACACAGAACAGCTTGAGACATATCATGTTGTCATGTAATAACTTGTAGTCTTTGCCCAACCTTTCATACAGCATTCAAGTTCAAGTTCAGTTTGCCCTAGGGCGCTTACTTTAGCCATCGCTTCTTGTGTGTTGAATGCCATATCTCCGCCTCCCCCCTCTGAAAAGCGATCGAAGTTGCCTAGTTCCTCGTCTGAATCGCCCTCCCAGTCTTTCCAGTTGTTGAAGTCGACGCTGAGCCAAGTTAGCTGTTGAGGAATATCTTGCATGACAAAAAGGCATTGCAGATGCTCGTTTGGAGGATGTCATCTTCCAGGCTCCTTAAGTGCATTTACAGTTTAGTGTGTTCCAAAATCAATTATGCACCAATACATATGCACCAAATTCTGATCATTTTCATTAACTAATATATCTATATATTTAACTAATATATAACTACATATACAAAAGTATGTGGACACCCCTTCAAATTACAGTCACTGTTGGGAGCTTCATGAAATGTTCCATATGCTCAAAAAGCTTATTTCTCTCAAATTTTGTGCACAAATTTGTTTACATCCCTGTCAGTGAGCATTTGGAACTCGATAGTGGGTGTTACAGAGAACGGGACGCTTCAGCACTCGGCGGTCCCGTTCTGTGAGCTTGTGTGGCCTACCACTTCGCGGCTGAGCCGTTGTTGCTCCTAGACGTTTCCACTTCACAACAACAGCACTTACAGTTGACTGGGGCAGCTCTAGCAAGGCAGAAATTTGACAACTGACTTGTTGGAAAGATGGCACCCTATGACGGTGCCACGTTGAAATTCACTGAGCTCTTCAGTACTGGCCATTCTACTGACACTGTTTGTCTACGGAGATTGCATGGCTGTGTTCTCAATTCTATACACCCGCCAGCAACGTGTGTGGCTGAAATAGCCAAATCCACTAATTTTAAAGGGTGTCCAGATACTTTTGGCCATGTACTGTGTATATATTATTATGTAAAATATATTAGACACCATCACTGACCTTAGCCTTCTCCTTTGTTAGCCTCGGCCACGCTTTCCCAGGTTCAGCTTTTCGTAAACAGCACAACACTGACCGATCTGTGCGTTTGTGTATGGATTCCTGTGAGTACAAGAGATATACGTTTATTTTTATTTCACCTTTATTTAACCAGGTAGGTCAGTTGAGAACAAGTTCTCATTTGCATCTGCGACCTGGCCAAGACAAAGCAAAGCAGTGCGACAAAAACAACACAGTTACACAGTTACACGTTCATGCTGTGAAACTAAATTCCCTTAGTTATACATCGTAGGAAGCAATCTGCTTCTTGTCCTGAGAACAGGAAGATTACTCACATTTTTATCAATGGCTTCGAAAAGGTCTACTTCGTTCGTGTGTTTGACTTGATCAGTTCCTCCAAGACAACTGGTAAAGGGAGGGGTGAAAGGAAATTCAGCATAAATGTGACTTAGAGGAATTATCAAATGCTTAGAGCAGTTCCTTTAAACCTCCACTGACAGATAACTCACCTGAAAACAAACTTTGCTTTCTCGAAAGTGATCTTGACATCCTTGCTGTCCGCTACGCAGAACTCGATGTAGACTGAGTCCCGCCTGTCATACCACTTAGCAGTAGCTGGATGCCTGGGAACACAGATTAAGAAACTCAATGAATGACAACATTCTACAGAACATTTCTAGAGTTAACAGTGCTTTTCTCTTCTCAGGACAGAAAGGTTGGCTTCAGTAGACTCAGAAGAACGAAAGTCACTGTATCAATAATCACTGAAGAGAAATACAACTAAACGTCCGGAAGACCCATCATGCTTTCACACTCCCTCTCTACCTTCGCTTCCTCCTTATCCGCTGCTAAAGCCACTTTCTATCACTCTAAATTTCAAGCTTCTGCCTCTAACCCTAAGAAACTCTTATCCACCTTGACCTCAATCGTCCACCCCCTCCAACCTCCCTCTCTGCGGACGACGTTGTCAACCACTTTGAAAAGGTTGATGACATCCCCTCCTCATTCACTCAGCCTATTGAGTCCACTGGTCCCACACATAGAACTACCCTACGCCTTGACCTCTTTCTCTCCTCACTCCAGATGAAATCCTTCGACTAGTGATGCCATCCCTTCCATGGATACCTCCTCCCATTCCTCACTACCCTCATCCCTGACCACTGGCTGCATCCCATTTGACTTAAAAGGGCTGGGCGCTTCAGGCTCTGCACACTCTTGGGTTGCAGGCCGTTCCTACCAGGTGACGTGGAGAAGCTCGGTGTCTGCACCAGGTACTCTCACTACTGGTGACCCCCAGGGCTCAATTCTAAGCCGTGTCCTCTCTATACACCAAGTCACTCAGCTCTGTCATATCCTCACATGGTCTCTCATATCATTGCTATGCGGATGACACTATGCGGATGTCTTTTGTTGTTGTAGCTGCTTGACAAAGAAATTTCCCCCTCGGGGATCAATATAGTACCTACCTATCTATCTATCACTCAACTACTTTTTCAATTCCGACACCCAGGTGGTGACACGCATCTCTGCCTGGCAGATACCTCAGCTTGGATGTTGGCCCAACACCTCAAGCTCAACAAGACGGAGCTGCTCTTCCTCCTCTCTTCCTGCCCGCTCCATGACCTCACCATCACGGTTGACGAGCAGGTGGGACACAGTTGCGAGTTGTGACACAAAGGCTCACCGTCAAAAGGCAGATGTACCGTATCAGGTTGCGAATAAAGGTGCCAATTTGCTGTGAGTACAGTACCGGCAAGATGGTTCCAAAATGGAAAACGGCCGTACTGGATAGCCACTGTTTGGCAAGCTCTGATCTAACTTTGCTATTTTGTGATTCTTTTGTCATTTATTTTTTCTAAATATATCAGTTATAATTTCTTACAACCGACAATTACTTTTGAATATCAGATCGGCAGTTACCTCCATTCCAGCTTCCACTTAATCTCATCTGCCCTGGGGTCCTTCTGTAATTCCGACACAATCTTCAGGCTACCCAAGAGGAAACGCAGATGTTACAGAGGCAAGAGAGGGGGGGATCCCGACGAGACTAAGGCGAAGGTAGAAGCGGCCACCTGTTTCCTCCATTCTACTGGCTGCTACTCAATTGATAATAAGACTGATGACCTTGGATTGCAGATTTGGAAAATACTGCTTTGATTTGCTACCAACGGGACTCTCCAAACTGCAATATTCTCTGCTTTTCTGAAACATGGCTCTCGGAATAACTGATGGTCAAATGCCAACCCTTTTACCTCCCGAGGGAGTTTTCAGCTGTTATCGTGACTGTTGTATACATTCCACCTCAGGACAAGATAAATAACAAGCTGGCACTTCAACTGTACACATGATGCCCAACTCCAATCAACATGTCTCCCTTGCCACTAGGGGGGATAAAGTCCTAGACCACTGTTATTCTACCCACAAGCAAGCATATAAGGACCTTCCCCGTTCGCCATTTGGCAAATCAGATCATGTCTCTGTACTCCTGCTTCCTGTTTACAAGCTCAAACAGGAATTACCCGTGACTCACTGAGAAATGGTCTCCAGAATTAGAGATTATGCTACAGGGCTGCTTTGCTAACGCTGACTGGAATAGATTTCGGGACACTGCCGATAACGTTGACGAGCTAACCACCTCAGTCACCGGCTTCAACGTTGTTCCCACAGTTAAGGTTAGCTGCTTACCCAATCAAAAGCCCTGGATTAACACTGAGGTTGGCGCTATACTAAAGGATAGGGTTACCGCACACAGGGCTATCGCAGACAACCCTGAGGCTACGGCTGAGAACAGGAACAAGTACAAGATGTCTCGCTATGTCCTCCACAGAATCATCAAACGAGCAAAAGGACAAAATATGAATAATGGTGGAATCATATTACACAGGCTCTGACGCGACCCCATGTGGCAGGGGCTACAGTCCATTACAAATTACAAAGGAAGACCAAGCCGTGATCTGCCCAACGATGCCTCTCTACCAGACAAATCGAATTTTTTTCGTCCTTTTCTCCCCAATTTTGTCATATCCAATTGGTAGTTACAGTCTTGTCCCATCGCTGCAACTCCTGTACGGACTCGGGAGAGGCAAAGGTCGAGAGCCTTGCGTCCTCCAAAACACAACCTGCCAGCCGCACTGCTTCTTCACACAATGCATGCTAAACCCGGAAGCAAACCGCACCCATGTGTCGGAGGAAACACTGTGCACCTGGCGGACGTGTCAGCGTGCATGCACCCGGCCCGCCACAGACGTCGCTACAGCGCGATGGGACAAGGACACCCCGGCAGGCCAAACCCTTCCCTAACCAGGACGACGCTGGGCCAATTGTGCGTTGCCTCATGGGTCTTCCGGTCACAGCCAGATGCGACACAGACGAGGCTCAATATCCCCACATGTTTTAAGATGAAAACCAAGAACTCTAAAGCGTCTTGCCACAATGACTACCGCCCTATAGCACATCTGTAATCATGAAGTGCTTTGAGAGGCTGGTTTCCGCACACATCAACTCCATCATCCCTGACACCCTAGACTTGTATACCGCCCCAACAGATCCATAGATGACACAATCTCAACTGCACTCCACACTGCCCTCACCCAACTAGATACGAGGAATACCTGTGAGGCAACATCACCACCACACTAACCCTCAACACGGGGGTCCCACAGGGGTGTCTGCTTAGTCTCCTTCTGTACCCCATGTTCACCCACAACTGTGGCCACGTACGACTCCAACACCATCAAGTTTGCTGACGACACGATGGTGGTAGGGCTTATCACTGGCGACGATGATACAACAGCCTACAGGGAGGAGGTCAGTGACCTGGCAGTGTGGGGCCGGAACAACAACTTATTCCCTCAACATGAGTATGACCCATCCACAGTGACAGGGCTGCAGTGGAGTGGGTCAAGAGCTTCAAGTTAATCTTTGTCCAAATCACTGAGAAGTTAAATTATCCACACAGTCATGAAGGCGCGACAGCGTCTCTTCCCCATCAGGAGGTTGAAAAGGTTTGGCATGGACCCTCAAAAAGATCTACAGCTGTACCATTGAGAGCATCTTGACTGGCTGCGTCACTGCTTGGTATGGCAATAGCATTGCTCTTGAACGCATGGCGCTACAGAGGGAGGTGCGGACAGCCCAGTACATCACTGGGGATAAAGGGCCACCCAGGACCTTTATATCAGGCGGTCAGAAAGGAAGGCCCGGAAAAATCGTGAAAGACTCCATCCACCCAAGCCATAGAGTTTTATCTTGTTCCGCACAGCAAGCGGTACTGATGCATCAAGTCTGACACCAACAGGCTCCTTACCAGCTTCTATCCCAATGCCATAAGACTGCTAAATAGCTACACAGACGGAGGTGACCTTTGTATTTTATTCTCTATGCACATTCACAGGGCCCTACACACTAGGCACACTGATACTCCAACACACATACAAACAATCACGCATCCCTGTACATTGTAAATATGGTACTGGAACTGACCCTGTATATAGTATGCTTATTTAATCATGTTTTTATATATCGTGTTTTTGCTCTACTTTGTTATTTTTAGTATTACATGATTTATTACTGCATTGTTGGGGTTAGAGATTTCAAGAAAGGCATTTCATTGTAATTGTGCATGTGACTAATTTGAAATGTGAAAATTCAACAGATAATTTCTAAAACATTTAATTGTTTCATTCATTTTCAGCTACTTCCTGCCTTAGTGTCCTCATGTGATAATTACTGTTCAAAGTCAAAATTGACCATAGTAGGCTATGTCAATAACTTGCGCTAAACCAGAGCTTAAAGACTACATTCACCCTCACTGCCTTAGATAAATGTGATTTATCTTACCATACTGTCAGTTGATGTTGAATGCATTTAGCTACTTCAGGACATAAATTAATGAGCATTCTGTATCATTAGTTTACCATCTAGCTTGGCTTCCTTGCAGCCGGCAGTAGGATAACCAGCCTTTCATTTTGTTGAGAGAAACTGGACATTGTCTATGTGCATGCAAACATTTTGTTAAATTAAACAGTCAGTCATTCATCAAATCGAACGTTACTTATAACCAGAGCACTTTCCTAGATAGTGATAGGTACTAACATTGCATGATGGGATTCCCGTTCAAAGGTGTAAACAATCCATGAGGGATCTATCAACATGCTAATCTAATAAAGTTAATCCGTTGGTTAGCTATAGAATATCTACTAGCTACCTAACGATCACAAAACATGTTTTTATCAGGAATGCACACCATGCCATGCGGTGCACTTGACCACGACCTAGCCAACTTCCATCATTAACTAACTAGATAACTAACGTCTACTATTTGGTTAGCAGGAGTATTTGGCCCATGACTGAACAATGTGAGGCTAGACAGAAACCTAGTTATATTCAGTTTGGTTAACCAGTTTCTAAACCGGGTTAAATAACGTTAGTACCTAGTTACTTCCTTGTCGTTAGCTACCTAGCTACCAACTTTTTTTTTTTTTTTTATATACATCTATTTACTAAATGTTTTAGCTAGCTAGTTAGGAAGCAAATAAACTGACCGACATTCCTACGATTATATTTAGTGACTTGCATTTAAGTTAGCTAGCTTGGTAGCCAACAGATACCTAACAAGGCCCATCGTCGCTAGGCGTCCCTCCCGCCTTTCGTAAAATCATGTTGTTAGGCTAGGTAGCTAACTTGCCATAACGTTAACGAAACCAACGACGCTACCTAGCTAGCTAGCTACTGGAGCTAGCGTGCTCTTGCGAACTACATTTTACAGAAGCACGCGCTCGCCATTCATCACAAACTTACATGTCTTATTGTAGATGTGTGATCGCCTTCCCCTTGCGGATACAAAATAAATGTAGAATACTGTCCTTATAGGGATTTCGTTTCAATGGGCTGTACAAAAATGTGCTATAGCCATACACTACAACGCCACCCTTTCTATGCCTCGCGTACAACGGATCCCTGGTGATGCGACTTCTTGTTGTTCTTCTTCGATGAGGTTTAACGGCGGTTGGCAGCCAATAAATGTTGTATTACCGCCACCTACTTGACTGGAGTATAACTCCCTTATACTTTGAAAAAAAAAGAAATAATAATACATAAAATAAAATACCCTAACATCTAACACTACACTCACAAAAAAACGATTTGAATCTATTTAATCCTACTTCAGGCCGAGAGCCTGAAAGGATGGGACACCGCCACTTAACAGACCCTGTAACTCTTATGACGTCAAATCTCGCACACCCAAATACCTCTCTGCAGCTGCCACCACAACCTCTATTTTCTGCGACTTACGTTCCATCCCTGCAGTACAGTTGATAACCATTGCTATAAATGCCAAAAAAACAATCTAATTTAAACGCATATCCCCAGGCCGATGGGCACCCCTATAATTAACACATACCACTACTTTCCCCAATGCTAGACATTCCATTGTCTCACGCCCTTCTGCACACTTTTCACACCTAGGAACCTCCCTCCAACTACACTGCTGCACAAAAGCTCGTAAGGATAACATATATATCCTAACAAAGAACAGACAATGCCTCTTCTGTTTCACCACTCACCCCACCCTGTCTGCATTGCACCAAACGACGTGCATCACAAACACCGGGAATCATCCCCTTCAGTTGGTCAGCTTTCACATTTACCGCTACCCCAGTAATCACTCCTTTCAATGGCACCCTTTTCTTGAAAGCAAAACAATTCACATCTCTTGCCCCCATTTGTTTAACATGGAGCGCCTGCTTCCACTGACCAGTAGAAACACAAACAATTATCACCAGACCACTTCTGGTTACCCTCAGATTCCACAGCACCCAACTCTGTTTTCACCCACCCTGAAACCACAAATGGATCAGCCTAAAGGCAAAGGTCCACATTTTACAAAAACTTCACTCCTACTGTCACAGACTCATCTTTATCCTGACCCTTGAAGCAAGCCTCAGGCTCTGAGAACTTCACCACACCTACCACCTCTGATACTTCGCCCTCATTCACTTAAATTTCTCCTCCTGTATTCAACTCACTCTGCTTACACTTTCTACCATTCTTCTTTAACAAACCATTTTTAACCGACTCAAGCTCATCCTCTTCCTCCCACTCTCTCTTAGATCTCCTCTGCCTCGCTTTTTCTCTCCGTATAGTATTGCGACTGATGGCACGTTCAAAACCACTGAGAACTCTGAAAATCTCTGACTTCAGTGCGTTCAAGACAACTGGGAACTCGGCACCACCAATTCCCCAGCAATCTGTTCTTAACTGACTTGCCTAGTTAAATAAAGATTAAATAAAAAATAAATACAATTCCTAGAGCTGGCCGCCCGGCCAAACTGAGCAATCAGGGGAGAAGGTTCACCTTCCAACAGGACAACAACCCTTAGCACACAGCCAAGACAACGCAGGAGTGACTTCGGGACAAGTCTCTGAATGTCCATGAGTGGCCCAGCCAGAGCCTGGATTTAAACCTGATCGAACATCTCTGGAGAGACCTAAAAATAGCTGTGCAGCAACGCTCCCCATCCAACCTGACAGAGATGAGAGGATCTGCAAAGAATAATGGGAGAAACTCCCTAAATACAGGTGTGCCAAGCTTGTAGCGTCATACCCAAGAAGAACTGTAATCACTGCCAAAGGTGCTTCAACAAAGTACTGAGTAAAGGGTCTGAATACTTATGTAAATGTGATATATTTAGGTTATTTTTTATGAATATGCAAACATTTCTAAAAACCTGTTTTTGCTTTGTGATTATGGGGTATTGTTTGCAGACTGATGAGGAAAAAAAAACTATTTAATACATTTTAGAATAAGGCTGTAACTTAACAAAATGTGGAAAGGTTTCTGAATACTTTCCGAAGGCAAGTGGGGAGAACAAGTATTTGATACACTGACGATTTTGCAGGTTTTCCTACTTACAAAGCATGTAGAGGTCTGTAATTTTTATCATAGGTACACTTCAACTGTGAGAGACGGAATCTAACAAAAATCCAGAAAATCACATTGTATTAATTTTATTGCATGACATAAGTATTTGATCACCTACCAACCAGTAAGAATTCCGGCTCTCACAGACCTGTTAGTTTTTCTTTAAGAAGCCCTCCTGTTCTCCACTCATTACCTGTATTAACTGCACCTGTTTGAACTTGTTACCTGTATAAAAGACACCTGTCCACACACTCAATCAAACAGACTCCAACCTCTCCACAATGGCCAAGACCAGAGAGCTGTGTAAGGACATCAGGGATAAAATTGTAGACCTGCACAAGGCTGGGATGGGCTACAGGACAATAGGCAAGCAGCTTGGTGAGAAGGCAACAACTGTTGGCGCAATTATTAGAAAATGGAAGAAGTTCAAGATGACGGTCAATCTCCCTCGGTCTGGGGCACCATGCAAGATCTCACCTCGTGGGGCATCAATGATCATGATGAAGGTGAGGGATCAGCCCAGAACTACACGGCAGGACCTGGTCAATGACCTGAAGAGAGCTGGGACCACAGTCTCAAAGAAAACCATTAGTAACACACTACGCCGTCATGGATTAAAATCCTGCAGCGCACGCAAGGTCCCCCTGCTCAAGCCAGCGCATGTCCAGGCCTGTCTGAAGTTTGCCAATGACCATCTGGATGATCCAGAGGAATGGGAGAAGGTCATGTGGTCTGATGGGACAAAAATAGAGCTTTTTGGTCTAAACTCCACTCGCCGTGTTTGGAGGAAGAAGAAGGATGAGTACAACCCCAAGAACACCATCCCAACCGTGAAGCATGGAGGTGGAAACATCATTCTTTGGGGATGCTTTTCTGCAAAGGGGACAGGACGACTGCACCGTATTGAGGGGAGGATGGATTGGGCCATGTATCGCGAGATCTTGGCCAACAACCTCCTTCCCTCAGTAAGAGCATTGAAGATGGGTCGTGGCTGGGTCTTCCAGCATGACAACGACCCGAAACACACAGCCAGGGCAACTAAGGAGTGGCTCTGTAAGAAGCATCTCAAGGTCCTGGAGTGGCCTAGCCAGTCTCCAGACCTGAACCCAATAGAAAATCTTTGGAGGGAGCTGAAAGTCCGTATTGCTCAGGGACAGCCCCGAAACCTGAAGGATCTGGAGAAGGTCTGTATGGAGGAGTGGGCCAAAATCCCTGCTGCAGTGTGTGCAAACCTGGTCAAGAACTACAGGAAACGTATGATCTCTGTAATTGCAAACAAAGGTTTCTGTACCAAATATTAAGTTCTGCTTTTCTGATGTATCAAATACTTATGTCATGCAATAAAATGCAAATTAATTACTTAAAAATCATACAATGTGATTTTCTGGATTTTTGTTTTAGATTCCGTCACTCACAGTTGAAGAGTACCTATGATAACAATTACAGACTTCTACATGCTTTGTAAGTGGGAAATAAATGCATAGGGTGAATAAACTGTAAGCTATAAAAACAAAAGACAAAGGGAGTAATCTATCCCATCTCCCGTTCATATGGGAAAGCCTACATGTACGTAGGACAAACGAAAACACAATTAAAACAACAAATAGCTGAACACCTTGCAGCTCAATCAGGTGTAAGAACACTGACTATCCAGTAGCAGCTCACTTTGTTGAAGCTAACCATCCCATCTCCTCCCTCAAATACACTGGATTTTAGCATGTTGCTCTACCAAGGAGAGGAGGAAACATTGAGATCCTACTACTACGGGGGCGCCGGCGGTGTAGTAGCCGATCGGGGCGATAGATTATTTTTCTGGCATAGGGCGGCAGAACGTCCAGGGCCAGCTCTGTTTCTATAGCTTATCAGCGTACACCCAATATGTTCCCCCTGTTGATTATGCTTATTATACATTATGGTTGAACCAAAAGATTACATGTAATGGTATGAAATACATAAAATATACATATATTTCTCTCCCCAATTGTTAGTTACAGTCGTAAGGACTCGGGAGACGCAAAGGTCGAGAGCCATGCGTCCTCGGAAACACGACCCTGCCAAGCCGCACTGCTTCTCGACACACTACTCGCTTAAATTAATTATAAAAAAAATCATACAATGTGATTTTCTGGATTTTTGTTTTAGATTCCGTGTACCTATGATAAAAATTACAGACCTCTACATGCTTTGTAAGTAGGAAAACCTGCAAAATCGGCGGTGTATCAAATACTTGTTCTCCCCACTGTACGTACCAGTACATCACTGGGGCCGAGCTCCCTCTCATCCAGGACCTCTATACCAGGCGGAATCAGAAAGCCCTAAAAACTGTCAAAGACTAGAGCTACCCAAGTCATACTGTTCTCTCTGCTTCTGCATGGGAAGCGGTACCGATGCACCAAGTCTGGAAACAACAGGAGCCTGAACTGCTAAATATACTGAACAAAAATATAAACGCAACATGTAATGTGTTGGTCCCATGTTTCATGAGCTGAAATAAAAGATCCCAGATATTTTCCATATGCACAAAAAGCTTATTCCACTCTAAAATGTGCAGTTGTCACAACAAAATGCCACAGATGTCTCAAGTTGAGGGAGTGTGGAATTGGCATGCTGACTGCAGTAATGTCCACCAGAGCTGCTTCCAGAGCATTGAATGTAAAATTCTCTACCATAGCCCCCTCCGTCTTTTTAGATAATTTAGCAGTACGTCCAATCGGCCTCACAACCACAGACCACATATAACCAGACCAGCCCAGGACCTCCACATCCGGCTTCTTCACCTGCGGGATTGTCTGAGACCAGCCTCCAGGACAGCTGATGAAATTGAGGAGGTATTTGTCTGTAATCATTTGTGGGGAAAAATGTATTCTGATTGGCTGGGCCTGGCTCCCCAGTGGGTGGGCCTATGCCCCCTCAGGCCCACCCATGGCTGCACCACTGCCCAGTCATGTGAAATCCATAGATTAGGGCCTAATGAATTGATTTAAATATACTTTCCTATATGAACTGTAACTCAATCAAATCGAAATGACTGCATGTTGCATTTATATTTTTCTTCAGTAGTTAGTTAAATAGCTACCCAGACTGAATTTACTCTTTTTGCACTAACTCCTTTTACTCATCTCATATGCTGCTGCTACTGTTTATCCTGTTGAAGTCACTTTATCTCTACCTATATGTACATATCTACCTCAATTACCTCGTATCCCTGCACATCAACTCGGTAATGGTACCCAGTGTAAATACAGTGCCTTCAGAAAGTATTCACACCCCTTGACTTTTTCCTAATGTTGTGTTACAGCCTGAATTTCAAAATTTATTAAATTGAGATTGTGTCACTTGCCTACACATAATACCACATTACTGTATGTCAAAGAAGAACTATGGTTTTGGAATTTCTTTTACAAAATACAAATTTAGAGCTGTAATGTCTTGAGTCAATATGTACATATTCAACCCCTTTGTTATACAAAGCCTACGGTTAAGGAGTAGAAATGTGCTTAATAAGTTGCAATAGTGTTTAACATGATATTGTATGTTAATGACTACCTCATCTCTTGTAACCCACACATATTATCTGTAAGGTCCCTCAGCCGAGCAGAGAATATCAAACACAAATTCAACAAAAAAGACCAGGGAGTTTTCCCAATGCCTTGCAAAGAAGGGAACCTATTGGTAGATGGGTACAAACTCAAAAAGCAGACATTGAATATCCCTTTGAGCATGTTGGAGCTATTAATTACACTGGATGGTGTATCAATACACTCAGTCACTACAAAGATACAGGTGTTCTTTGTAATTCTGTTTCCAGAGAGTAAGGAAACTTCTCAGGGATTTCACCACAAGGCTAATGGTGACTTTAAAACAGTTAAGAGTTTAATGGCTGTGACCGGAGAAAACTGAGGATGGATCAACAACATTGTAGTGACTCCACAACACTAACCTGAATAACAGAGTGAAAAGAAGGAAGCCTGTACAGAATAACAAATATTCCAAAACATGTTTGCAATAAGGCACTAAAGTAAAATAAAAAACTTTATGTACTGAATACAAAGTGTTAAGTTAGGGGCAAATCCAACACAACACATCATTGAGTACCAGTCTTCATATTGTCAAACATGGTGGTGGCTGCATCATGTTATGGGTGTGCTTGTCATCGGCAAGGACTAGGGAGTTATATAGGATAAAAAGAAACAGAATAGAGCTAAGCACTGGCAAAATTCAAGAGGAAAGCCTGGTTCAGTCTGCTTTCCAACAGACACTGAGACAAATTCACCTTTCAGCAGGACAATAACTTAAAACACAAGGCCAAATATACACTGGAGTTGCTTACCAAGACGACATTGAATGTTCCAGAATGGCCGAGTTACAGTTTAGACTCAAAATAGTCTTGAAAACGTATGGCAAGACTAGAAAATGTCTGTCTAGCAATGATGAACAACGAACTTGACAGCTTGAACAAAGAAAAATAAATGTGCAAATATAGTACATTCCAGGTGTGCAAAGCTCTTAGAGACTCACCCAGAAAGACTCACAGCTGCAATCACTGCCAAAGGTGATTCTAACATATACTGACTCAGGGGTCCCACACTCAGGACTCCTACTCTTTATTAGTTACAGACTCTCAGCCTCCCATCCTATTCTAACCACCTCTTGCAGACTTTGTATTCATGTTACCTGATGAAATTGCTGTACAATATGATCTTGTTGCCATTTGATGCACATTCAATTGTCATAAAAAAATCAACACTGCAGAGTTCTCCCTGTCCTCTGCCGTGCCCTGATTGTATTTCTGCTGATGACATCTGGAAATGTATATATACACCCTGGCCCATCTACTGTTGCTAGCCCTAATTCTGACTTGTGCTCGGATATCTGCTCCACTGATTTCTGCTCTTGTAAAAGCCTGGATTTTCGGCATGTTAACACTACAAGCTTATTACCAAAAATGTATCAATTGAAAGTGTGGGTTCACAGCTCTATTCCAGATGTGTTGGTTAAAGATTTGGAGAATAAACCCTCTTCACAGCTACCCATGCCCCTTAATGTTGATGATGTGGTTGTTACTGACAAGGAGCACACGGCTGAGCTCTTTAAATCACCACTTCATTAAGTCAGGATTCCTATTTGACTCAGCCATGCCTCCTTGCCAACATTTCCTATTCTCCCAAACTTCTAATGCGTCTAGACCGGCAGGCGGTCACTGAGTCTGTGGTGCTAAAGGAGCTCCTTAAACTTGACCCCCAAAAAACACCTGGGTCAGATAGTTTAGACCCCTTCTTCTTTAAGGTTGCGGCCCCTATCTCTGACATTTTTAACCTGTCTCTCCTCTCTGGGGAGGTTCCCATTGCTTGGAATGAAGCCACGTGTGTCCTTTATTTAAAGGAGGAGATCAAGCTGATCCTAACTGTTAGGCCAAAAGTGTTGGAAAAACTTGTCAATAATAAACTGACTGGCTTTCTTAATGTCTATAGTATTCTCTCTGAGCGTACACCTATAAGGACTAAACTATTCGATACAGCTGTTCAAACAAATTCCTTTGAGTACAGTGTTCTTCAATCCTAGTCCTGGAGATGTACGATTCATAATTTCACAAAATTAATACCAATGAGGGAAACCTAGTTCAATTTACCAAGCCACAACTTTATTTCCATCTCGGCTATAAATTGTACAAACAGTAGTAGATTAAATCAGCAAACTTTCAGAACCCCTTCGACCAGCAGCCTACATCGTCAATTCCTGTGAATATAAGAATACAATGTGTTGATGAATGTACAACCGTCACAAAGTCCCGTCATAGTTAAGTGCCCTTCTCTTCTCAGGACAGAAAGGTTGGCTTCAGTAGACTCAGAAGAACGAAAGTCACTGTATCAATCATCACTGAAGAGAAAGGATCTCCTGCTAGTATATCCTACAATAACTTTGACAGGTCACAACTCAAATCTACAAATATTTGGAGTGAAGTGACCTTCTGCTGGATAATATTGTCTGGTGACAAGGGAATTGTGTGGTAAAATATACTTACCATAATAGCATTGACAATGTCATTGTTGTTGTTTTTAAGGGCGCGTACAGCCTTCGCTCGCGACACGTTGGCTTGTGACATCACGAGTTCAATGTCCTTCACCTCGACCCCGGTCTCATCAACCTGTTCATCGAGACAGCATTAGTATCTGACAGTTTTTGGATTGGACCAACAAACTAAATGAGCATGAATTGTGGCAAACAGTTATACCATCTAAATGGACAAAAAGTATGGTACCTGATTTCTGATCATGTATAAACTACGCCCTATAATAGTTCACAGTGCCCTTCTCTTCTCAGGACAGAAAAGTTGGCTTCAGTAGACTCAGAAGAACGAAAGTCACTGTATCAATCATCACTGAAGAGAAATTATCTGCTGCTGATTCTATGGTAACCTTTTCACCTCTCTCAAGGACCTCACCTCTTCCTCTTCGCTTTCCTCCTGTACGGTGGGCGTCTGTGTGTTTTCCTGGACGTTCGACACAGCTTCTCCCTGTACCTTGAACTTCTCTGCCGCGGCCAGCTGTGCTTGCTGTGAGAGATCCTCGATCTGAGACAAAGGGAGAGAAACAGACTGATATCAGCGCTATAGCCTTTGGCAAGAACCCCAACACCTTGGTTGAATGGACATTACACTGACACTTAAGAGTATCTGATTCTGGCTCTGAAAGAGCAGTTTAGATGGAATAACACCAACAGCATCATATATTTAAAAGGGGATCAAATCAAACTATCCTGGATCCATCTTACCTTAGCTTCACCAAAGACAATGTAAGTGTCTGATGCAGGGCTCTTGTAGACGTCTGGTTTGGTGATGACGAACAGGATATTTTTTGACTTGCGAATGGTAACCCTGGTGACCCCCGTCACCTGCCTGAGACCCAGCTTAGACATTGCCTGGACAGAAGCAATATTATGAGTGGAACAATACTTAGTTCCAACAATGGACAGTTAGACGGCAAAGGAATTTAAATAATTACTGTGTTCTTAAGATTGGAATGTCGAATGAAAACCAGTCTAGATCGTTTTTAAAGCTAGTTACCTTTCGTGCCTTCTTTTCACTACGGCTCTGTTTGGCTTTGCTAACGGGTTCTTCATCTATTTCTGCAGCAGCTGCAAGCTGTGGAAAAAAAATACAACATTTATCCTCCTTTAATGAGTCAAGATGTAGATTTTTGGAGAATGAGACCAAAATTCAACCCATATTTAATAATATGGTATGCGTGGTAAAAAATAAAGCAAATGAGATGATCCCTTTGGCCTTTCCTCTTCTCAGGACAGGAAGGTTGGCTTCAGTAGAATCAGAAGAACGAAAGTCACTAATCACTTAAGATTCAAGGATCTATTTTAATCATGTTGTGAGGGTATAAGGGTTTACTAGGGCCCTATGATTTCCACAAAGCTGAAAACGGACTGACCGCACAACAGCAGATTCAAAACAATAATTTATTTAGGACTTTGTGTGTGTGCCGAGTCTAAAATCCCCTTAAGAAAAGCTAAGAAAGCTACGGCCGTTTCTAGTGAAGCATTGCAAACAGGGAGGAGCGTTGCCCGTGTGTTCGACCAACATATGACTGCCGTTCTAAAGAAGATCCATGGGAAGAAGTTTGCGGTGGTTGTTGACGAGACAGATGCAAGGGATTGCTGTGTTCTAAACATTGTCATTAGTGAGTTAACAGCCTATTAATATACCGTTGCAATAGCCTACATTTACGTTCTGCAATGTGAATTGTCCGTATGCAAATTGTGATATTCCAAATGACGAGCTATCGTGGTGAAATACAGCGATGCATAACGTCAGCAGCTGTCTGCCTCAATCTAGCTAACTATCGCTGTATCTATATTGTGTTTACACTTGAAATTTAAATAACACTTATCGTCACAATATTATTTTAGTTTAAAACAAAGTTTCCTTATCTTTCATTGCAGGTGTTTAAAACCAGTACATTCTGGTGGGTCATTTTCATGGACATATGCAACTACTCAAAGTTTTCCCAAGCTATACTAGCCTCCCTCCACAGCAACGATCTGACCCCGAATGATGCCTGGGAAGTGTTCACAGATAATGCCTCCTACTGCCTGAAGGCATACAAGGAGGTTCTGAAAGGAGTGATGCACACCAGTGTCCATGCAACCGGTCTCTGCCATGTCATCAATCTGGTGGGTGAGACCTCATTATGAAGGAGTTTGTGCAGGCCAAGGTTCCTCCTGAAGCAGTGAGCTCCAGATGGAATAGCTGGTTTGAGGCAGTACCATGCAGAGCACGTTCATCTGTACAGAGTTTTCGTTGCCAGAAAAGTGATCATTGCAGGCAGTCAAACATCCTCAGCCAGCTGGAAACTGAAGGTGCAGGCCCTCACTGTTAAGCTAACCATCTCGGAGGGCTGCGCCAAACTGATGACAGCTCTGTCAATCCTGGAAGGAACCCACCGTCCCACAGTAGTGTCTGCATACAATGTCATGGAGGATCTTTGCTAGTGAATGGAACAGCAAAAACATGTGGGTATGGCGCCAAGACAGATGAGCTACTGAGAAAGATGGGGATTGGAGAGAGGTGCTTGACCTTCTCCATGATGCATTCCACTTGGCGGGGCACGACACGGAGCCCCGCCAACTGATCTGCCGACGTAATCGTCCGGTCTCAACAGGCTTTTCCGCTACGACGTCGCCAAAGATCCATCTTCTAGCCCTGGCCCGCTAGCATTCTGAAAGCCGTGCCTCCAGCTCGCCTAGTGCAGCGTCCACTGAACTGCTCCCTGGCTCACCTCTTTGCTGCTCATCCGACCCCATGATCACTCTGCAACATAGCCGTTGCCTGTTTATCTGTTATGCCTCAGATTCTAAGTCAGGTCCTGTGTGAGGCACAACTTTCTCAACATTCTACGTCTATTCATCACCATTTGTCTTAGTTCTCTTAATTAGCGGTTTGTTTTCCATCCAACTACAATATTTCCCGTCAAGATAGAACTGCCAAAGGAGGCGGAGTTGCAATCTACTGCAGAGATAGCCGATGGGTCTGACTAAGAATACGTGGACACCTACAAATACCTAGGCGTCTGGTTAGACTAAACTCTCCTTCCAGACTCACATTAAGCATCTCCAATCCAAAATTAAATCTAGAATCAGCTTCCTATTTCGCATCAAAGCCTCATTCACTCATGCTGCCAAACATGCCCATCCTATCGATCCTTGACTTCTGCGATGTAGTTTTCAAAATAGCCTCCAACAATCTACTCAGCAAATTGGATATAGTCTATCACAGTGCGATCCGTTTTGTTACCAACGCCCCATACACTACGACCTGCACACTCTCGTTGGCTGGCCCTCACTATCTATATATAGTAGTTCCATAGGTTGCCTATTGCTGAATTTATATATTTTTTTCCATTTATATTTAAACACTTATGTGAAGCACTTTATTTTACAAAAAATAGAACAGTCAAAAGATACATAAGTATAAGTCTAGGTTGTCTATTGCTTGCTGCACTGTTGTCTAGATTCTTGCATTAGTTTTTCCCCATTTATAATGAAACACTTAAATTTACTGTTATATATTAAATTGTTGAAGTTTTATTTATTCACATTAGATACGGATGATAAATTTAGCGTAAATCGTAAGACAGAATTCAGAAAATTTAAAATGAAAAAATAAAATAAAAGAATAAAAAAAAGAATTAACTGATTTCATAGGGCCCTAGTTTACAACCATAGAATATAAGCAGCCAGATAAATTAATCCATTCTGTGGCCTACCAGACCCCTGTTCAGGCAGTCTTACCTGGGCACCTGGTCGCTCTCAGGTGGTCTTACCTGGGCTTGCTGTGTCTGTGCCGAGTCGTGTTCCTCCAGATCTGGTACAGACTCATCACTGTCCGATTCAGTGCCAGACCCTGTAAGCCCCCCATAGAAACAAGCATTATTAACATTATACATGCGGTCACTGGTAGGAGGCCTGACCTGCAGATACACAGGCTACTGTAGAAGAACTGGTTAAGACAAGATAATTGCATAGTTATTTAACTGAGAAATGTCTGAGGAACTAAAGAGACTAATACAAACTGAGATGTTAAATGAGCGCAACATTGGTTGGTGGTAGGTGAATTTAACCTATTAATTTGAGGCACTGAAACAAAATAAAAATGGGTATATGTGGATGAGGCTAACAAGAACATCAGTGTAGAAAAAAAGAGCTGCTTATAAAATGTGAAAGAATCTGTAGAGTAGTAAAATCTTGCACACCCTTTACATACAGATTGGAAAAGTCCTCCCAACGTATTGACTGAATAGTTATGTAAATTAGACCTGCATTTCATTCAGAATATATATAAAAAAAATAATGTTTACTTTGTCATTATGGTGTATTGTGTAGATGGGTGAGCATTTGAAATGTTTTAATCAATTTTGAAGTTAGGCTGTAAGAAAATATGGAATAAGTCCTGGGGTATGAATACTTTTAAGGCACTGTAATAGGGCTCAATTAACTATCATTGAGAGAACCCCCCCCCCCAGAAAAAGAACGGTATATAATAGTAGTGCATTACATAATTTGAAATGTAACACTTATTAACATGTATCTTGATGGGAGGAAATAAAATAAATGCCAACTGGAAC
Organism: Thymallus thymallus; assembly: GCA_023634145.1. Lineage (NCBI taxonomy): Eukaryota > Metazoa > Chordata > Actinopteri > Salmoniformes > Salmonidae > Thymallus > Thymallus thymallus. Next base: position 22,168,386 of record CM042399.1, read on the forward strand.
TTTTTGGTTTGATAGCACAAGGTAAAATCTTTCATCCCAAATAGAAAATGTCACTCGAAAGTGGGAGCACTGATTTCACCAATCAATAGCTCCAATAACTATATGTGATCTTTGAAACAGGCCAGTTCAGAGGTTACATTTGAGGCAAATCTAATAGACTACTACAAGCTCTACTTTATCTTAAACCATAAAAAGTGGGGGGGAAAAAGAAACTTGAACAGGCCACAGATAACGCTGGTGGGCAAACAGAAGAGACACAGGAGAGAGACAAAAATGAGAAATACCCTTTTCATTCTTTATCACAGGCTCCAGTTTGGTAGGAGGTTTAGCAGGGGTGGGGTCAGGTTTTGAAACGGGTGCTGGTGGAAGTACAATGGCTACTTCAACAGGCTTAGGGGGAGCTGGGGAAGCTACAACAGGCTCAACGGGAACAGGCTTAGGAGGCGCTGGTGCAGCTACCACGGCTGCATAGGAAGCAGGCTTAAGGGGAGCTGGTGCAGCTACAACAGGAGCGGCCTTGACGGAAGCTGGTGCAGCTACAACGGGCTCAAAGGAAGCTGGCTTAGCGGGAGCTGGTGCAGCTACAACTGGCTCAACAAGAGCTGACGCACCTACAACTTGAGCAGCCTTGATGGAAGTTGGTGTAGTTACAACTGGAGCAGGCTTAGGGGGAGCTGGCGTAGCCACAATGGGATTAACTGGAACTGGCTTAGGGGGAGCTGGTGCAGCTACAACAGGCTCAACGGGAGCTGGCTTAGGGGGAGCTGGTGCAGCTACAACAGGCTCAACGGGAGCTGGCTTAGGGGGAGCTGGTTTAGCATCAATGGGCTTAACTGGAACCAGCTTAGGAGGCGCTGGTGTAGCAACAACAGGCTTAACTGGAACCGGCTTAGGGGGAGCTGGTACAGCTACACCTGGAGCAGGCTTAGGGGGAGCTGGTGAAGCCACAACGGGATTAACTGGAACTGGCTTAGGGGGAGCTGGTTTAGCATCAATGGGCTTAACTGGAACCGGCTTAGGGGGAGCTGGTACAGCTACACCTGGAGCAGGCTTAAGGGGAGCTGGTACAGCTACAACTGGAGCAGGCTTAGGGGGAGCTGGTGTAGCAACAACAGGCTTAACTGGAACCGGCTTAGGGGGAGCTGGTACAGCTACACCTGGAGCAGGCTTAGGGGGAGCTGGTTTAGCAACAATGGGCTTAACTGGAACTGGCTTAGGGGGTGCTGGGGAAGCAACTGGGGCAGTCTTTAGAGTCTCTACTACTGTAGGGGGTGAGAAGACTGGCATCTTTACTGGCTCCTCTGGTGGAATGAGAGGGGGAAGGTCATAGTCATCCTCCAAGGCAGGTACTGCATTGACCGCTTTCACCTCAGCTTTGGGTAGAGGCTCTGTCTTGGCCACGGGCAGTTCAGGGGCAGCTTTAGGAGGGCTAGAGGCAATAGCATCAGCAAATGACACAGGGGCTGGTGCAGCGGGCTTGGATGTCACTTTGAAGGACACAGGGGACGCCACAGGCTTTAGAGAGGCAGGTTCTGGAGCAACAGATACTGGCTTGTCCACTACTGGTACAGGAGCAGCTTTAGGCTCCATAGGAACAAGTTTGGCCTCTGTGGGCACAGGAGCCTCTGCTGGGGCTGGAAGGTCCACAGCAGGCTTCAAAGACTCTTTTTTAGCCTTTCTTTGTTTGCCAGCCTTCACAACCTTGGGGGCAGTACGATTGCCCTGGCTGGGAGATCCAGCGGCCCCAGTTGAGGTAGCTAGGGGTGAACAAGGCGTGGAGGAAGTGGACTTTGGAGAGGTAGGAGACGCAGAGGAGGCAGACATTGAGGAGTGTTTTCTTCTGCCAGGGACAGCCTTTGGGGCAGAGCCACCCTTGGCCTCTTTGCCTTTGGGCTTGGCAGGGCCAGAAGCAGTCAGAGGTTTCTGGGAGGTAGCCAGACTTGCAGGGGCAGAGGGTGCAGCTGAATGAAACAAATTTGTTTGTTTAAAATTTGGAAGACAAGGATGTCAAAGCCTGAACCATGCGGGTTAAAAGATCAGAACACAGGAGGCAATGTTACCTGAGAACTCCAGGGTTAGGAAAACACCACAACCTTTCCAAAATGGAAGGATTTGTTGCAAGGCTGCACACTCAATTTCAAGTATTCAGGCAAAACCACTAGCAACCTAAAGTTAAAACACATCTACTTGGTCCAAGCACAGACCCACACATCAGTTTATACAGCATTACGTGTATATGACGAATAAATTGTGTATGTGTGTATATATATATATATATATATATATATATATATATATATATATATATATATATATATATATTTTTTTTTTTTAAACCAATTTCATTACCAGAGATTAAAATTGAGGACCCACTCAGTGCAGAGGAAAGACCAGGTGTGGCAAACGCATTTGAAAAGCATGGCACTATTTACACTAAAATACATTTGTGACAGGTCAAATTCGAAGGCGCTTTAGCGGTTATAAACAATTCTATGCAGAACAGAGCACACTAAGAACATATGATCTAAACTCTAGGTAGAATGATGAATTGTGGTATACGACTGAATAAAAAAAAAAAACAAGGCTATAGCAGTGATTCCCTAACCTTTTCACTCATGCCCCCCTTTCATCATTGCGCACCCTATAGGTTTGGGAACCACTAGGCTATAGTATAGACACAAATACAAATTATTTCATTGAAACATTTGACCAATACGCTATGTATAATACCATTAAATAAAAAATCCACAACAGATGTGGGGATGATTAAAAGGATAGTGAGGATTAAAATAGTGTACCGCAATGAACAAAAAGCCATAAACTAGAACTCCCTCAAATGGATACAAACAGTCATTGGATACAAATATCAGTGCTGAAAACACACTAAAGTTAAAGCACATTAACACAGTTGGGTTGGTGCATTCTTTTTTGACAAACACCAATAAACCCAGAGAGAAAGTAGAGCGACAGAAATACAAGTCAAAAGGGCAGTCAACATCTGACGACAAAAGAGGAAAAGTTGCTGCAAGTCAACTCGGAAGTGCTTAAATGGACTGGCCTGTTTCAAGGTGAAACAATGAGTTTAAACGGTGACGCAAGAGAAAATTGAGAGCCCACGAGATAAGCCTTAAAATAAAATAGACAAACTCAATTCTATCTGAACATAAACCCTTTTCATCAAGCATATTAAAATACAAAAGAAATTGGGGAAAACATACCATTTAAAATGGCAAATCTAGACCCAGTGGCTGCAAAGGTTTGCAAGTATATAAGAAACAAAAGATCTGGAAGGGGGAGCTGCTGTAAGAGGGTAAAAGCAGCTTTTACTTTGCACACAAAATGACCCACCTGACAGGTGCCGGGTGTAGATGACCGGGTCTGCACGATTCGACGCCACCTTTGTCTGGACAGCCTCAGAGAAGGCCGCAATTGCTTCTTTCTCAACAGGAGTTTTGTTTAGTGTGTCAGTGTCTATGGTCAAATCAGCAGGCAGAGGTTCAGGTTCTGTGTTCTCATGGTTCCAGCTGGCCACTTTAGTGCATGACAAGGCATCTTCAGGAGCTGGCTCCAAACTCACAGTCTTCACGTCTTCAGAGGTTGTCTCGAATGTAGGCTCAGGGGTGACTTCTGGAGTTCCACGTGGCATCCCTTCAATAGTGTCTGCGATTAGCCCGTCAACAGCATCAGCGATTGGTTCTTCAGCAGCAGGCGCTGGTTCTTTGACCAGAGTCGCTTCAGCCACAGGTTCTTGAGCCACTGCAAATGGTTCTTCAGCTTCAGCCATGGATTCCTCAGCCACAGTCTCTTGAGTGGCTGCTATGGTAAACTCTGTAACTTCAGCTGAATCTTGAATGATTACATCCTCCGTTGCTTGGTTGACCAGTTTTTCAGCTTCTTTACGCTCTTCAACAACAGTTGCTTGCACAATGGGTTCTTTGGCGGCATCAGCTTCTGGGTCTTGAACAGTTGGTTCTTCATTTGAGGCATCAGGTTTGTCGGCAAGAACCGTTGGTTCTTGAACAGGCGTCTCTTCTGAGGCAGATGCCTCAACTGGAGACAGAGATTCTTGGATCACTCCTTTCTCTGTAACTCCTGGCCCCTCAGTTTGCGCAGTGACTTCAGGTGTTGCTTTTACACCATTAGGTTGTCCACTAGCTGCCTCTCCAGAAGCAATGTCTGACACTGGATGGGATTCGATCGCTGGAAGAAAAGAGCCTTCTGGAGGCACAGCACTCTCCAAAGGGGCCTTGGTCACTTCGGGCACAGCCATCCCAAGGGGACCAGAGGAACTCAACACCCCTGGAGCTGATAGGAAGGAAAGGAGGAGGAGCGGAAGGAGCAGCAGGGGATAGTCACATCGATAGTGAGGAGCGGTTGATAAGCTTACAAGTTTTTTTAGGCATATGATCAAAATGATTGAACCCCTTGTTTAAGAAAATCTAGCTACACTAATAGTACTCTCCTATACGAGAGACTTACAAACATGAGGAAGGTGGGGTCCAAAATGTTTTGATTATATGACAAAATATTAAGAGTAAACAATTGAATAAGAGCACATTTTTGTGATCTACATCTACCAAATCAGTTGAACCAAGGTGTTTGTGAGGTTGTTCAAGGATGCAGACATCAGCTTTCCATTTGTTATTTGAACCAAAACTGGGTCAATGTTGTGTATACCCACAAAATCAAACTTGTGCTCATGTCCCAGTTACCATGCAGTGCCTAAATGCACAAGAATGTAGTTGTAACCACAGAGACCGAAAGTGTGAGGAACCCCTCTGAGTAGAATTCAATACATCTACAAACCGTAATGACAATATTTTAGAGTGAAGAGTCTTGCGACAGAGACAACCATGCACACTGAACGACTAGAAAACTTTTGAATTAGTAAATCGAGATTTACTAAAGTTGCTATTCTGTTTGATGAGGCAATTTAATAACCTTACCTGAATAACCATAAAATAACTAGAATTGAAAAGCAAATCTAAAAATTCTCATCCATTTCATGCAACTGAACCCAATTCCCAAAAAGGATTTTCAAAACTTTTCTGGAACACAGACTTCCTTGCTGAACAAAAACAATTTTCTGCTCTTCCAACTGTCTTACATTAACAGTAATTCCTAAAGTCTTCACCTGTGGTCTTCAGCTAAAACCAGTTATCAGTTGACATTTGGTGTTACCACTAGCATCTGGGCTCTCTCCATAAATCCTTCACTTTAGTTTCTCAGCAACTTCATTAAACAGGCACCTGTGGTACTGAACACCCTTGGTCTTCTCCAATCAAAATCAGTAGTCTTTAGTTGTTTAACACATGCACCTTCTTCGGCTGCCATCATGACTAGTGGACTTCAAAAGCAATATGTGGTCTTCATCAGCTCCACCCCGTAGTCTCTGTGGAAACATGGACTTTCATCTGCTTATAACTTCTGGTACAGGGCTTGGTAGTGAGGAAATCCATAAAGTTTTCACCAATTATCTTCACTTGCATATTGACATCTTCGTTATACTAATCAGAATTTGGTTTGTTGCAGCATGAACATGAATGAGAATTCTTTAAGAAAACCAACCTCAATACTAATTCCATTATGTTCAAAACCAATGTTTCTCAAATGACTTGAAAATAAAGCTCCATTAGCTACTTCACAGAAGCAGTTTACCTTTCACAAAAACATTTAGTCAAATCAATGCCATAATAGGCTTGCAATTGGTAGCGCATCAATAAATTACCAAATCACTATCATCGCCATCAAATCAAAGTAAAAGCTGGAATTTGAGATAAAATAGATAACAGAAAAGAGCAGTAAGCAATGGATACTTAACATGGTCAATGAGAATGTAAAAAAAAAAAAGCTGCTATAAAACAATATTTTATATGGACCAGTATTTCCCAGAACCAAAAGCAATTCCTACATCTGTAACTTTATGATAAGTCAGTGTCACTCCTTTACACCAAAGGTTGCTATTAAAGTTCGATCATATAATTAATGCCTGCAGGTTGTTTCTTTAAAATGGTCCATGCACAAGGCTACTACGTCAATACATGTGCATTAGGAAGTGTTTCACAACACAGTTGTCAGTGCAGTACCAGTCAACAGGCAGTTGTGAGTGAGTAAATAAGGGGGTCCTGGATAACCCATTTGAACGGCAGTGAATTTCAGGACACAACAACCGTCATCGTTTAAGAAACGCCCTATGATGTCCCTAAAATTGTTAACAAGCCGTTATTCTCACATTAATGCAAAGTGAGGCAATGACCGGCCTTGTCAAACATAATTCTAGAGGGCTACTCACTTCAAAGTATGAAAACAAGGTTTCTAGTCTGTGGATAGAAACAGAGTAGCCATAGTGCGGCGCACAATTGGCCCAGCGTTGTCCAGGTTAGGGGAGGGTTTGGCAGTCATTGTAAATAAGAATTTAATTACCAGACTTGCCTAATAAAAAAAACAAATAAAAAAATCCCCCAGTATTGTAATCTACAGGGCATGGTTTATATGATCCCTCAGCTGCTCAGCCCACCCACCCCCTTAAAATCAAGATGACGCCACAACCTCCCCATTATGCTGAGAATGTGCGTAAAGCACAACTCAACAGGTGCCCAAGAGAAAACATCTCCAAGTGAATGTCACCAACAGATGTCAGTGTCATTCATCAGCAGTGTCACCTGCTTGATTATCTCAGTGTCAACTGATGAGTGTTACCTTTCCCAAAGGAGTAAACTAATATAGAGCTCTCAAATAAAAGCCACCACGCCACTCCTAATGGGGGAATATGACTTCTACTGCCGTGTTTGAGTTCCAGGACCCCATTAGCCCTGAAGTTTAGTATCTTAGCATGCATAGTGAAATAATAATGCTATACGAACCAGTTTCAACTTGTGGCTGTTGCATCTCCTGCTCAGTGACCGGGACCGTCTCTGTGGCTTCGCCAGGCATGCTTGTGTCTGAAAAAAGAAATCAAGAAATTACTCAACACGAATAACTGACATTTAAAATATGACGCTTTGAATAAAACAGTCACCATACTAATTATTTTTATATGGCTCACATTGACTATTCAAATGCAGAGCGCTGATGACTTCAGTATACTGTATTAGGAACTGGATTAACGTGTGCAATTCCCAGATAGATCTCATTTATACTAAGAACAAGCAACTGTAACGTTACATGTATAACATTTTAATCACCGAACGACTGATACTGTCAAATGTAATGTTACGTCTACTTACTGACAGTGAGTGGTAACTGGCTAATGGATAGCGTTAGTGGAGGACGGATAGTTAGCCATTTTAATTAGAACAAGTGTTACGCCTGTTTCACGTGTTGCTATATAGCTAACGTTAGCTACACTCCCGGCCCTAGTTAGCACGCTAACTAGCCACTTTTAAAAGATTAGTTAACTAGCTAAATGTTAATCTTCAAATCATGAGTCAAATGTCCACTTTACGAAAACAACGCTGTTTCATATAACGTAACAGCAATAAAAACAATCGTACAAACTTTTAAACAGCCTACAAACAAAAACAAACAAGTTCGCCATCTACTTTCTGGCGAACAAGCTTAATTTAAACCTAAACCCAAGGTTAGCTAACTGGCTGTGCGCAGTCACGACAAGCCAATTGTATGTTCTCACCGACAACGTCCACTGAACACTTTACAAAGGTAGCACCATTGGTGACGTTTAAAATTCGTCCTCTTGCGTTCTCAACTTGTTAGCCTGTTCCATTTAGCAGATGTGGGCAGAGTCGTGTTCCCCCATTTTGTACCAGAGATCGACTACATACGTGAATATTTGTGTACATATAATTATATAGATTAATATCCACATAAATGGTATGACAGACTTCTCATGTACAGTCAGAGCCCTGTTAAAAATATTTTAAACGACGATAAACGGATAGATTGAATTGGATTAGCGGCAGACACTCACCTAGTCAGGATTCTATATCCAAGATGGTTGCGAGAGAGAAATTTTGACCTCTGTCTCGCGGTGATATCACACTTTGCACTAACTTCTTCCGGGTCGTTCTGGTGTTCCCAAGTGGTATTTTCACTATGTCTGGGGTATACTTTCAGAAGTTTTTCTAATAAAGTTACAGCGCTACATATTTTCAACCCCCTTATTTGAAATTTACAAAGTTAACATTCTATAGTGTAGGCCGTCATTGTAAATAAGAATTTGTTCTTAACTGACTTTCCTAGTTAAATAACGGTTACATATAGTGGGAAATGTTTACATTTTACATTCTGGTAGGCACTGTTATTTTTGTGTGACTTGATAGTGTCTGTTTTAATCTTTCAGCACTGGTCAGCACCTTTGTCTGGGCCTCATTAACACAAGATAAATGAACAAGCCGGTACAGGAAATCCTTAGAAACTTCAGTGACATCAGGATGACCACACAGTTATGGGTGAACAGGGAGTACAGGAGAGGCCAGAGTACGCACCCTTGTGGGGACCCTGTGTTTAAAATTCCTCAGAGTACACGTCACTAACAATCTGAAATGGTCCACCCAGACAGAGACTGTGGTGAAGAAGGCACAACAGTGCCTCTTCAACCTAAGGAGGCTGAAGAAATTCAGCTTGGCCCCTAAGTCCCTCACAAACCTTTACAGATGCACCATTGAGCGCATCCAGTTGGGCTGTATCACAGCCTGGTGCAACCGTAGGGCTATCCAGAGGGTGAAGCGGTTCACAAAGTTGGAAGCAAAGAATCATCTAGAATGTCATTGTATGCTGTAGCATTGAGATTACCCTTCACTGGAACTAAGGTGTCTAGCCAAAACCATGAACTAGCCCCAGACAATTCTTCCTCCTACACCAAAATGTACAGTTGGCACTATGCATTGGGGCAGATAGTGTTCTCCTGGCATCCGCCAGACCCAGATTCGGCCGTTGGATTGCCAGATGGTGAAGCGTGATTCATCAGTACAGGGAAAGCGGTTCTACTGCTCCTAAGTCCAATGGCAGCAAGCTTTACACCACTCAAGCCGATGATTGGCATTGCGTATGGTGATCTTAGGCTTGTGTGCGGCTGCTCGGCCATGGAAACCCATTTCATGAAGCTCCCGACAAACAGTTATTGTGCCAACATTGCTTTCAGAGGCAGTTTGGAACTCGTAGGGAGTGTTGCAACAGAGGACATAGAATTTTTACGTGCTTCAGCACTCGGCAGTCACGTTCTGTGAGCTTGTGTGGCCTACCACTTCTCGGCTGTGCCGTTGTTGCTCCTAGACGTTTCCACTTCACAATAACAGCATTTACAGTCGACCGGGGAAGCTCTAGCAGGGCAGAAATATGACAAACTGATTTGTTGGAAGGTTGGCATTCTATGACAGTGCCACGTTGAAAGTCACTGAGCTCTTCAGTAAGGCCATTCTACTGCCAATGTTTGTCTATGGAGACAGGTGTGGCTGAAATAGCCAAATCCACTCATTTTAAGGGGTGTCCACATACCTTTGTATATACTGTATATTGTGTGTATGCGACCAATACAATCTGGATGGTATTAATGACTTTAGTTATAGTCACTGGTACATAGGACGATCAAAAGTTTCATTCTGACAGTTAAATGAACAGTATAATATAGCTGGAGTGTGTATATATATATATACACATATATACACACACACACACACACACACACACACACACACACACACTCCAGCTATATTATACTGTTAATTTAACTGTCAGAATGAAACTTTTGATAGGGGGTTGGTCCTCCAGTGGTACATATGCCTATGTACCATGGGGTTGGTCCTCCAGTGGGTTGAAATTTGAGACAAAATATCCACAGGTAATAAACTTCAAAGCACGTGTGTCGCAATCAAGATTTGTTTGCTTGTTACCTAAGGCACGTGCACAAGATGGAAGTGCATGCATACTAACCAAAGACTTGCAGGTGTTTACGTGATTTTGCGCATGCGCCAGGTGATCGAAATGTCAACGGCAGTACCGGCACACTAAAAAGTTGGGAAAATAATACTTTCCTGTGGATACTTGGTCTCAAATTTCCACCCACCGAAGGCCCAACCGCACAAACAACCGGTAGAGTAAGTTCAAATATAATGGTATTAATCATTCAGGCTTGTGTGGAAACATTCCACGTTTTTGCAGTGCTTTGTTTCAGACTGAATTGGTATCAAAGTCTGATTTATTAGGTCAGGCACAGGTGCCATGATGGGACTTACTAGATCTAGTTGGTCTCCATCACAGCATTACTAAGACACAAAATTGGTTGACAAACTGTAGGGCAAAGTCATTTTAATGAGAAAACAATAAGCTATATAAAAGTTTGCACAACTGTGATTTTCAATTGTTTATAGAGTAATATATTTGCATGACCATTCTCAAACTGAGACCATTTGTTTACAGTGCATATGTAATGTGTGTTCTTTTAACTGTCAGATGAACAACTGATATGACAGGCTTGTTTAAGATTTGCCTACTATTGTTGGACACCGCAGAGGGTTAGAAGTCCTTTTGAAGATCTGAAAAGAAATTGAGAAAAATGTCCATGATCATCAAATCTTTTAGATCAGAATTGTCATACTAACAATTGTATTCTTCCACTAAGGACTAAAATTACACTCACCACTGTTTTTAAGTAGCTCCCCTTTCCTTGAGCGAGCCATCCCCTCCAAGAATTGATCAAAAAGTTTCACATACTTCGCCAAACTTGTTCGTTTGTAGTCTGTGGAACCAATAAGCTTTTGTTAGTCAAATCAACATGCAATGAACAAATGCATATCAGAGCCCTTGGTTCCCTCAGTAATGAATTGCACTTGTCTCTTTGAATACCTCTTATCTTCCGCCGCTCTCCTGCTTCTTTTTCATTCTCCATGGTGTCCTCCTGCTCCTCTTCGGTCTTGGGCTGATCCAGCTCCTCACAGATAAGACTACAGGGAGATACAATAACAGGATCGGTGAGAATACCAACCGAGAACCCTAGTGACGCCACACATAAACTTTGTGTTTAGCGCTTTGGTAATAAAAATGTTGAAAAGCTCTTTACAAAGTGCTTATTATGACAAACTGACTGAGGAGGGCTTACCTGATAGTGGGCACATCAAAGGGGTCAAAGCGATCCAGTTCTCCCAGGTCAATAGGAACAGAGATCCGCCCTGTGGGGAAGTAAGGAACATAGGGAGGAAAGGTGTTGAGTGTTGGGCTAATGACATCCAAAGATTATCTCCCTCAGTTGGATGAGAAGCATCCTTTGACCGTTTCTCTCACAGGCAACATTTGGGTTAAATGTCTATCATGGTTCAATGTGTTAGTCTTGCACTTCATGAATTTCTCCTCACCTGTTTTGGGATGGACACTGAAGGGGCTCTTCAGCAAGTGGTTGACTCCTTTACTGACGTTAACATCGAGCCGAGGGTAACAGTACTGAAGCATGATCTCCATCTCAAAGTAGTGGCCCTTCTTGGCAGTCATCTGGTTGAAGAAAGTCATTTTTCATAAGCGCATGCTTTGCTGCCATTGACATAATCACAATGTTGTATTGTGTTCTAACAGGGCTTTTGTCAGTCTTTATTGCAGTGTTGTGTGATCATGGCCACCTACGCGTTTGTCTTGGACCATATTCTTGAGTATGCCCCAGCGCTTCTCAGGGTTCTTTTCAGTCTGGAAGTACTGCAGCAGCTTCTTTCTGACATGTGAAGATTCCGTTAAGGATAGGCATGTTCTAACATGTTCTCCCTCAACATGTAATGATATATCACAGAACCTGCTAAACTGTGACATACGGAACACTGTGTGTATAGTTTATTAGGTACACCCATCTACAGTTGTGATAGTTTTGAGAATGACAAGTATTGGTCTCCACAAAGTTTGCTGCTTCAGTGTTCTTAGATCTTTATGTCAGTAGTTACTATGGTACACTGAAGTATAATTACAAGTATTCCATAAGTGTCAAAGGCTTTCATTGACAATAACATTCAGTTTATGCAAAGAGTCAATATTTGCAGTGTTGACCCTTCTTTTTCAAGACCTCTGCAATCCGCCCTGGCATGCTGTCAATTAACTTCTGGGCCACATCCTGACTGATGGCAGGTCATTCTTGCATAATCAATGCTTGGAGTTTGTCAGAAGTTGTGGGTTTTTGTTTGTCCACCCGCCTCTTGAGGATCGACCTCAAGTTCTCAATGGGATTAAGGTCTGGGGAGTTTCCTGGCCATGGATCCAACATTTTGAGGTTTTGTTCCCTGAGCCACTTAGTTGTCACTTTTGCCTTATGGCAAGGAGCTCCATCATGCTGGAAAAGGCATTGGTCGTCACCAAACTGTTCTTGGATGGTTGGGAGAAGTTGCTCTCGGAGGATGTGTTGGTACCATTCTTTATTCATGGCTGTGTTCTTAGGCAAAATTGTGAGTGAGCCCACTCCCTTGGCTGAGAAGCAACCCCACACATGAATGGTCTCAGGATGCTTTACTGTTGGCATGACACAGGACTGATGGTAGCGCTCACCTTGTCTTCTCCGGACAAGGTGTTTTCCGGATGGCACAAACAATCGGAAAGGGGGACTCTACCACAGTCCTCAGCAGTCCAATCCCTGTACCTTTTGCAGAATATCAGTCTGTCCCTGATGTTTTTCCTGGAGAGAAGTGGCTCCTTTGCTGCCCTTCTTGACACCAGGCCATCCTCCAAAAGTCTTTGCCTCACTGTGCGTGCAGATGCGCTCACACCTGCCTGCTGCCATTCCTGAGCAAGCTCTGCACTGGTGGTGCCCCGATCCCGCAGCTGAATCAACTTTAGGAGACTGTCCTGGCACTTGCTGGACTTTCTTGGGCGCCCTGACGCCTTCTTCACAACAATTGAACCTCTCTCCTTGAAGTTCTTGATGATCCGATAAATGGTTGATTTAGGTGCAATCCTACCAGCAGCAATATCCTTGCCTGTGAAGCCCTTTTTGTGCAAAGCAATGATGACGGCACGTGTTTCCTTGCAGGTAACCATGGTTGACAGAGGAAGAACAATTATTTCAAGCACCACCCTCCTTTTAAAACTTCCAGTCTGTTATTCTGACTCAATTAGCATGACAGAGTGATCTCCAGCCTTGTCCTCGTCAACACTGTCACCTGTGTTAACAAGACAATCACTGACATGATGGCAGCTGGTCCTTTTGTGGCACGGCTGAAATGCAGTGGAAATGTTTTTTGGGGATTAAGTTCATTTTCATGGCAAAGAGGGACTTTGCAATTATTTGCAATTCATCTGATCACTCTTCATGACATTCTGGAGTATATGCAAATTGCCATCATCAACACTGAGGCAGAAAACTTTGTGGAGACCAATACTTGTGTCATTCTCAAAACTTTTGACCACGACTGTAGTACTGGGTCGGACCCCCCTTTGCCTCCAGAACCGCTTGAATTCTTCGGGGCATGGAAACATTGCTCAATTGGTATCAAGGTACCTAACGTGTGCCAGGACATCATTCCCCACAACATTACACCACCACCACCAGCCTGTACAGTTAACACCAGGCAGGATGGGGCCATGGACTCATGCTGCTTACGCCAAATCCTGACTCTTCCATTAGCATGATTTGCATTGATGTCAGAGTGATTAGAGGAACAATAGAGCGCTGAGTACCGGCCATTAGTTTGGTTGGCTGCTAATGACCATCAGAGTGCAGGTTTGGAGAAACCTAGTTACTGTGACTCAGCAGTCACGTGGAATTTGACTGTGGTTATGACTCCTGACTGCCAGTGTGGCGATCGTAACAGCCCTAGTCGCCCTATTCTCAGTAAAGCCTTGACTGACGTGCGTGAAAAGCACAGGAGGCCTGACGTTTCTGACATACTGGAACCGGCGCACCGACGATCATACTGCGCTCAAAGTCGCTTAGGTCACTTGTTTTGCCATTCTAACCTTCAACTGAACAGTAACTGAATGCCTCGATGCCTGTCTGCCAACTTTATATAGCAAGCCACAGCCACGTGTCTCACTGTCTGTAGGAGTGATCTATTTTTGTGAACTATGTGGGGTACCTAATAAACTGTATGCATGTCAAATTTCATATTGAAAAATGGCAGAGGGGAAAAGGATATCTTCAGGCAAAAGGGCCAGCACTTTGTCTACAGCCTCTTTGCTACCCAGTATGTCCTGTCCCAGCAGAGCGTACTGGGAGAAGTAGCGCTCCACCACCGTCAGGGATTCCCTGGAGGGGAGACAGGGGTTAGAGGTCAACTGGTCAGTCAAAATTCAACATGATTCTGCCCTTTAACAGACAACACCTTAAACTAATTATCCGTTTCTCAACTATTAGAACCCACAACAGCTAACAAGGATAACAAGTATGGCTTTGTAACTTGATCTTACGTGATGAATGGGTGAATTGGGTCTGACAGCACAACTTTCCTCACCGTCTCTTCTCCACCCTGAAGAACAGAAAAAGATTCAATAATCACCATACCCCAGGCTACTGATTTACATACAGCGGGTGAAATAGGTATTGAACACGTCACCATTTTTCTCAGTAAATATATTTCCAAAGGTGCTATTGACATGAAGTTTTCACCAGATGTTGGTAACAACCCAAGTAATCCATACATAGAGAAACCAAAACAATTAAGTTCAGAAATTAAGTGGTGTAATAATGTGAAATGACACAGGGAAGAAGTATTGAACACACTTACTGATATTTATTTAATACGTTGTACAAAAGCCTTTGTTGGTAATGACAGCTTCAAGACGCCTCCTGTATGGGGAAACTAGTCGCATGCATTGCTCTGGTGTGATTTTGGCCCATTCCTCCACACAAACAGTCTTCAAATCTTGAAGGTTCCGTGGGCCTCTTCTATGAATCTTGATCTTCAGTTCTTTCCATAGATTTTCAATGGGATTTAAGTCAGGTGATTGCCTGGGCCATTCTAGCAGCTTTATTTTCTTTCTTTGAAACCAATTGAGAGTTTCCTTGGCTGTGTGTTTGGGATCATTGTCTTGCTGAAAATGTCCACCCTCGTTTCATCTTCATCATCCTGGTAGATGGCAGCAGATTTTTGTCAAGAATGTCTCGGTAAATTTGCCCATTCATCCTTCCTTGAATTATGTGAAGTTTGCCAGTACCATTTGCTGAAAAGCAGCCCCACACCATGATATTCCCACCTCCAAACTTCACTGTTGGTATGGTGTTTTTAAGGTGATGTGCAGTGCCATTTCTCCTCCAAAGATAGATAGATATACTTTATTGATCCCCCGGGGGGGAAATTTCTTTGTCAAGCAGCTACAACAAAACACAGGGCAGGTGCAAAATGCCACAACGAAAGTACACAAAAGACAGATACACGGTACATGATACATAGAGCGGCAGTATGGAAAAAGTATAGAAATACAAGATATCTGGAGTGCAAAACAAAACTATAAATAGACATTGAATAGTCTGGGTGGTTGGCTGAATATGTACACTATACATTGGTGGATGTTGGATGGTTAACTATACTATACAGGTCGATGGCAGAGAAATACTTCAGTAGCTAAAAATGCGTATGATATGAGCGAGGGTAATAATAGTTTACTGGCTAAAAGAACAGGTAAGTGAACATTTTGCATGGTTAAA
Source organism: Thymallus thymallus (assembly GCA_023634145.1). Lineage (NCBI taxonomy): Eukaryota > Metazoa > Chordata > Actinopteri > Salmoniformes > Salmonidae > Thymallus > Thymallus thymallus. The sequence continues at coordinate 22,183,951 of CM042399.1, forward strand.
TTAGCTGTACAGGTAAATATACAGTTATATTTACAGATAAGTGAATACTTGCATGGTTACACAAACTGTACAGGTAAGTGACAGGAAGAGATACTTTAATAGCTAAATGTGTGTATGATATAATTTGGGGTAATAATAGTAATTCCCTTAAAATACAGTCCTTAGTGCGCAGGGTTTAATTACAGACAACTGCACGTATTGCACATTCAATATACTAAAAGCAATGAGAAAAGGTGCAATTGACAGGATACTAATATGCATTCCTGAGTGAATGCCTACGTAAGTTAGGTCCAAGAGTTACTAGCAATATTGCACGTGATATGATATAACAACTGTACATGAGTATGTATATACAGACCTGCATGAATAAATAGGTCCTGAGTGAATGAGTGCTGACGGACCAGAGTTACTCACGGATGGATGCATAATGGTTAAACTAGGTCCTAGCACCCCAACAGTTCCAGATCTATGTTGCCGACGGCACGGCACCCCGGTGAGGCATTATATAGTCTAATAGCCGCCGGCAGGAAGGACCTCCTGTAGCGCTCTCAGGCACACCGTGGTGGGAAATTTCATGTCAATAGCACCGTTGGAAATATATTTACTGAGAAAAATGGTGACGTGTTCAATACTTATTTCACCCGCTATATACAGTGCAAGTTTGCTTAATTTTTGTATGAATTTATTTCCACAGTGTTGATGATCTTATGACTATTATGCATTTCTTTACACTCAGCACTTGACTCAAATTAACAGAAGTCAAAAATGTAAGGCTCCCGCATCACCTCTATCAAATATTCATGTGATTTTGAGTCTACTGCTCCATTAAAATATAGCCAAAAAGTGTATAACCCTTGATTGTTGGAAACCTCTTTTAGCCTAGAGTGGGTTATGATGTTATGAAAGGTGGTCTTACCTTGACCAGACTCAGGTACTCAGCCACAGCTGAGCGTGCCGCCACAGAGAGCTTCCGGGCGGCCTCGTCACACACCCAGCAATGCACCCCTCTCCTGCCCGAGTACACCCACAGGCAGTGCCGGAAACCAAAGTCATCTGGAGCACCCCAGAAAAAAAGTCAAAACACAGGTAACAATGAAAATTAATCAACATCAGATCATTTTGTAAAATTACCAATAGAAAGATAGGTTCAAGACAAGAGCACATTTTTTTATCCAGTGAGAATTAACCGTTTTTCTGACTCACCTTGAAGGGCTCGATCCAATATACGGATGGCAATGGTCATCAGAGTCCAGCACTTTGGGCAGATGTCTGCACCACTGCAAGACAAGACAAAACAGCTGATGAACTGTCCCACATCCCCAACAAAACTTCAAAAAAGGTATCATCCCCGAATTATAATATGTTGTACATTCAAATATACTCCACAACTTTACAATAGTAAAGATGGTTGAAGTACAAAGACACTTTCTGGCTAATGTGATCAAGTACCTGCAACAGCTTCTGACGTCATCATAGTCTGTCATATCAATATCAAACACCAGCTCCTTCTCCAGAGCCTGGAAGGATCCAGACTTGACTGTGTTGTGCTGATTGGGCTGAGGGTGGCAGAAGAAGATAAATAGAATGGGACACATGAGGGACAACAGAGAGGCGTGTGTGAGATATAGTGAGTGAGAAAGAGGGAGAAGAAAGAAAGCAAGAGTATGTGAGTAAGTGGTGGTCAGATCCAGACGGTGAGTAATGGAACCCCACCCTGTGACTGTAGACTGCACCGATGTCAATCTTGTATGGGTTCATCTTCTGCATCTCCTTCTCCAGCTCTTTCTCTGTGCTGAATGACTGATATCGTACGTAGATGTCATCCTTCAACGTGAAGGAGAACTCTCGATTCTGGAAGTAGTTCTTTGTCACTGAGGGGTTGCAAAAGAAGTTACCCTCAATTATTAAACTTGACTGGTTGTGAACTAGCTAGCAAGTAGCGGTGTGTTGTTGGAAACTGTTTAAATCAAAACATGCCAGAGGAATGGGGCACATGACTAAAGCTGTCAAAATCATTACATGCCCTATACTGTTGGAAATTTTAGAGAAAATATCCCCAATAAAGTAGGGGATTCTATTAATCTGGCCCGGGTGACCGAGTAGGCTTGTTTTGCACCAGGTGAAAGTTGGTTCACACCCCGGATTTTGATGCCAACACAGTCCCGTTAGTTGTAGCCTTGTTTGAATGCTACAGTTGCGCAAATGTGTACGGAATGGTGTTAGTCACCCTTACCAGTTAATACTATAGCGAATTGGTTTGGTTACTAACGTTAGCTCATCTGATGTCCTAACATTAGCTAGCTAACGTTAGCAGTCTGACTTTATTAGCCAGCTAATTTTCACACCATAAACTCAATTATTTGATCCGTTAAGTTGGCCAATGTTGCTCAACATTTAATATTATCTGGCTAGCTAACGGATAATTTGATCCAGCTAGCAAGATACTTAACAATGCTAATAATACTTATCCCACCACACTTTCTCCCTCACTTCAAATGCCAGTTGTTTCCCGGTTACAGCTCATTAAGTACGCTTCATCACCTTCTCACCCCCACGGTCAGGCTTCTCACCTACCTCTACGTTATTGTTCAGGAAAGCTGTATGCTGTAACTAGCAAATTGGTTGTAACTTCTCTCTTCACTTGCGTGCTGCATTATGTTGTTACGTGAACGATTGGCTAAGCCTTGGATACAGCCAGTATTGCTCCAAACGTGCATTATTCGTTCGCTTACAGACAGTAGTGAACCAAGTGATTCATAGTTTGTTTTTATGTTTCAACCTGTGTGTCCTGATCACGTCTGGTGTGGGAGGAAAAAATCAAAATGCACGTGAGCGGTCAGGGTAGCATGTTAGGTTGGTTGTTTTTAAGCTCAACTTCAAGATTTCCACCAAGGAAGTTGCCTCTCTAATCATCACTCCCTCACTTGGGTAAGGGACATTTAAGTTACACTTGGATGTGACGATGTAAAATGTAATTCGAGGGTTTAGGGCCGAGGGCTGTCTACTTTGAGTTTGGACTGCAGCCCCAGTCTTGATAAAAACAAGTTAACTTTGTCCCCAGGCTGGCCGGTAGTGGCAAAACCGTAACCAATCATAGTGAAACCAAAGACGTTTATAAGTAAACCAAGATAAACCACATCCTGTCGTTTTCAATGGGAACACATTAGCCATAATGGCAAGAACAAGCAAGGAGGTGGGCAGAGCCAAGCACGAGCTAGCGAGATCCCATTGGCACGTTCTAGCATACATCTGCATAATTCCGTTAGAGAACGCCTACTCTGAAGTGCGCGTGTGCTATAACTCAATTTGCCTTCTCTTCTAAACAACGCGATTTTTGCTTCAAATGTATACATCCTGCCACTTCTCTCGACACGTCCATTAAAACAGTTATTCAAGCGATTCAACTACACTTCCGTTTTAGCTTATCTTCATACTGTACCGTCTTTGCTGGTACTGCCGTTCGCTTCTAACACCTGCTCAAAATTATGTAGCTATAATACATGCGTTGATGTATTAACATCGTTGGCGCATGCGTCAGGCTTAGGTATTAACTTTCCTGTTTATGTTTTTCTCAAATTTCAACATAGCTGACAACCAACCGGTTGTTTTTTTATTTAAAAATAGGCAAGTCAGTTAAGAACAAATTCTTATTTACAATGACGGCCTACCAAAATGCAAAAGACCTCGTGCAGGGACGGGGGATCACGACAAGAGACCTAAGGCAGCAACACATGACAACAACATGGTACCAACACAACATGGTACAAACATTATTGGGCACAGACAACATCACAAAGGGCAAGAAGGTAGAGATGACAATACATCACGCAAAACAGCCACAACAGTCAGTAAGAGTGTCCATTATTGAGTCTTTGAATGAAGAGATTGACATAAAACTGTCCAGTTTGAGTGTTTGTTGCAGCTCGTTCCAGTCGCTAGCTGCAGCGAACTTAAAAGACGAGCGGCCCAGGGATGTGTGTGCTTTGGGGACCTTTAACACAATGTGACTGGCAAAACGGGTGTTGTATGTGGAGGATGAGGGCTGCAGTAGATATCTCAGACGGGGGAGTGAGCCCTAAGAGGGTTTTATAAATAAGCATCAACCAATGGGTCTTGCGACGGGTATAGAGATGACCAGTTTACAGATGAGTATAGAGTACAGTGATGTGTCCTATAAGGAGAATTGGTGGCAAATCTGATGGCCGAATGGTAAAGAACATCTAGCCGCTCGAGAACACCCTTACCTGCCGATCTATAAATTATGTCTCCATAATCTAGCATGGGTAGGATGGTCATCTGAATCAGGGTTAGTTTGGCAGCTGGGGTGTATTCAACATTCTGACTAAAATAACTGTTCAAGTGGGGAGAGAGAACTGCACACTCGGAAGCGTAGAGGCTAGCAGTAACTAGCTACTGTACTCACCTCCTCCATAGTTCAGCCACCGGTAGTACTGAGAGAAAGGGAAAAGTCGGCGGTAGTACAGGGGCAATAGGTCCGGTAGAGAGGCCTGGTCGTAATCAACAGCTGTCATTTCTGAAGTTATTATGCAAATGTTAGATTTAAGCGAAAATGTTGATAGCTGGATGTACCCGCAGTTCTTTGTCTTGACATTCGAGCGCGCGCAAAACTCTGAAAGTAGACCGGAATTTCCTTCTTCTTCGGTTGGGTTTATCAGCGGTTGGCATCCAACATTATGATGCATTATCGTCACCTACTGTACTGGAGGGAGAAACTAAATCCTACCTGCCAGCCCATGTTTCTCTTAAAAAAGATTAACATATTTTGGCCTGTATTTAGGAAAGGGAAAAATTTAGATCTCAACCTCTCTCTTTCCCTCTCATACTCTCCACACATGTATCAATATTCCACTGCTCCTGCCATCTCTGCATCATCACTGTCCATATTAGGCTTTTTGCCTCTGCCTTGCTCATTGAAACTACAAGATCAACATCCCCACTACTAAGTGCTTGTTTGCCCAGTACAGTACTTCAACTGCCTCGTTCCCCTCCACTCCCACATGGGCTGGGACCCAAGTAAATCTTATCTGTATAATCATCTGTCTAATCCTGCCATGGGTTTGTAGTACATCATATAGCAGGTTTTGTCTGCTACATGAGCTAAAGGACTGCAGACTCACCAACACTGCACATGAATCAGAGCAAATAACTACTCTGTCCACTACTTTACTTCCTCAACCAACTGCAAGGACAACAGTATGGCCATCAGCTCCGCCGTATATACAGCCAGATGATCTGTAATATGTTTCCTGACTGCCACCCCACATTCCTGCACTACAAATGCTATCCCAGTACGTCCTGTCCTTGGATCTTTTTAATCATCTGTGTAAATGGCCACAAAATCCTGATACACAGTATCCAGACATCTATTAAACAAATTAGATGGATAAACACCCTCCCTATCTTTGCGTAGTCTCTCCAACACTTCAAGATCAACTACTGGAGGCGGGAGTAGCCATGGTGGGTTTACAGGAATAGCTACTGTTGGACTAAACTCCCTTCCATACAGTCCCATCTCCCTTGCCTGAGTATTACCCACCTACCCAAAGCTTGTGTTCTGTCCCCACTCATGTTCCCAGCACGCCTGTAAAATCCCTTTTCGCAGGATTAGACACTGCATGCCCCTGTAGGTTGACCCAATAATTATTTGCCAGCTGCTGTCTCGTAATCTGCAATGGCATATCTCCCATCTCCACCTGTAGTGCAGACACTGGGGATGTCCGAAATGGTCTGGGCTGCGAACCATACGCTATACTGACATAGTCTATTACAGGTCGGATCAATGCAACATACATGGTCCTCAATGAGGAATGCCCAGCCCACCACTCCTTCCTAGTCAGACATCGCATCACATTTAGCACCTTATTACACTTTCACACCACTCTCTCAATGTGTTCTGCCCAGGTCAGCCTAGTGCAAGGCCCCCACCCTCTCCAAGTTTCTCCCATATAACCTCATGCGTACCTCATCTCACACCTTCCTCCTGGTAAAGAACACTGTCTGAGTTTTCTCTACAGAGAACCTGAATCCCCACATTAATGCCCACTGCTCTACCTCATCAATTGCTTCCTGTACCTTCCTGACTATGTATGGCACATTTCTTCCCCACTTCCATAAGGCCCCATCATCTGCAAATAACGACCTCCCAATATCCGTCCGAACCTGAAAGTTAACATCATTGATCATGATACATATGAGAACAACAGAGGACTAATCATGCTCCCCTGTGGTGTACCGTTAACCACCAGATAGCTGCCTGAGACTTCCCCACCCTCACCTGGATAGATCTTCCAAACAGGAAATCCTTTATCCAGTTATAAGTTCTTTCTACTTCCCCCATAATATTAAGCTTAATTAACAACCCCTACTTCCACATCATATCATATACCTTCTCCACATCAAAAAAGACAGCAACAACAGTCTCCTTGTTCACCTGACCTATGCTTCTAAGCAGAGCACTGGGTCCATAGTTCCCCTCACCTTCCGGAACCCACTCTGATATGGCGATACTAGCCCCCTGCTCTCCAGGAAGTAAGTTAGCCTCTCCGTAATCATATGTTCCATAATCTTACATACATGTGATGTTAAAGCTATTGGCCAAAAGCTTGTTGACCTCGTTGGGTCCTTCCATGGCTTCCGGATTGGTACCACTACTGCCTCCTTCCAGCTGCCTGGTAGTTTCCCCTCCTCCCACACTCTGTTGTACAACACCAATACCTTATCCAGTGCCTTATCACAAAGCTGGGCCAACATAACATAGCACACCTCATCTTTCCCAGGTGAAGTTAACCCAGCCTTACCTGTTGCGCTTTTCATCTCTGCCATGGTAAATGGTGCATTCAAAACATAATTTACATCCTCCATCCTATCCAGCACTCCAGGGTGTTCCTCTCTCGTTCTCTCTCTCCCCCTCTGCCCCTCCTCTGACAATAGCTATGCACTTGGACAAACGCTTTGGCCATCATCTCTGGGGGGGGTATAAACATCCAGGTGCACCCTTGCCCTCTGCCCTGCAACTCCATCAACCTCCGCCCCATCTCCCTGACCCAGCTCCAATGGCTGGAAGAGGAAGACAGCAGAGGATCCTTTGGACACCGACATTATGCAGCAGATGGTGACTTAAAGAAACGGCAGCAGTGACTTATTTCCTCATTCACGTTACTGGTGTTTACTTTGTGTTTTCTCTCTTATTTCCCCTTTCATCACTATTTTCCTCTTGGGATAGTAAATTAATATCTAAAATGTCTGTAAATGTATTTGTCTGGTTACTTGTACTTGTGGCAGAAAATGACTGTTTTGAATCAGTCGCTCAGTGAACTTGTACTGCTTTGTACATGAGCTATGTGGATGAGATTAATGTCTTAGTGGTCTGTCCTTATTGTCTACAGCTGGACAGCCATTCTCACCCATGTACCATTGCAGGAAAGTCCTCATTGAAAGGCCACTACAAATTACACAAAGTTATGTATATGTCTTGAGGCTCTAGCCTCCCAAAAATATGAAAACTAAAGGTCCCAAGTGGTTGTGGAGTGGTCAACAAACGTGGGGTGGATGTACCGTGTTGATGACTGTTGTCAATGTCTAGTGTCTGTGGTGCAAAGGCAATTGTGGAGGCCACGCAGGCCTTCAGAATTGACTCAGCTTTCTCTGGGGCAACCTCAAGGGCTTCTCCTAGGATCCTCCATCTTGCAGCAAGGATCCCAAAGCAGTTCTCTGAATTTGTTCTGGTTCTTGAGTGGCGGTAGTTGTAGATCTTTTTGGCTTCATCAAGGCCAGAAGGACCTTTAAATAAAATAAGTGTTTTCATTAGTATTTAACAATAAACATTTGGAAAAAATGGTGTTTGACCAGATACAATGCTATTTTACAGTAAACAAACAGATGTTCAGCACGCTTAGAGGGAAGGACATTCAACAAGCACAGCACTTACACAAATGACTAATGATTGCCTGAGAGAAATGTTTGATAAAAGATTGTGGGGGTTTTTACATTATCGATCATAGTCTGCTGCTGGAAAAACATATGTGGGTCATTCCTGGGATTCGGTAATATTTCAACTTGGACTTTTTAAATTTTTGAACTACATATGATTACATTTCTAAATACCCCACATTATTAGGCACATATCAAACCTTCAAAAAATCATATTTTCCCATCTCAGGCATTAAAGACTTTTTATTATTTTCAGTTTTTGTCAGATTTGTACACCTTTTATTCTCAACCCCGTAACGGACAAAATTTAAGTAGTTTAAACAGGATTTTATACAAAACTTGTTATAAAACAAACATCTACCTACTGCTCATGTGACCCTCATACCAATTCAATGACTTCAAATGTAACATTTATGATAATTTTCACATTTGTATGTGATGGAAGTTACAAATATCCAAATTGTTTGTCTGTGGTCTCTTTATTTTAGTAAGAACAATTTTCATTTCGATGTTTTACTAAAACCACAATTTTACTGTGTTAGCCCTTAACATGTCGGGTGGTAATCAGCAAGAAATGCTTTAATTTTTAATTGTCTTCCTTATTTTATTTTCCAAAAATATTAATGTGACAGGGTTGAGAATACTGTGATGGGGTTGAATACTGTAACAGGGTTGAAAGGACACATTGGCCTACTTTTATTTTGTATTTGTTTAATACGAAAATCCCTCTTTGAGACTCAAACAAAACACTATTTTATTTTAGGCAACCATGTAATAAAGACATAGTCATATTTAGTTTCTGTCGTTTTTACTTTATTAACTGAACAACTGCAGCAGATAAAAGTTCATAATAACATAAAACAACTGCAGCAGATAAAAGTTCATAATAACAAAACAACTGCAGCAGATAAAAGTTCATAACATAAAACAAAACTGCAGCAGATAAAAGTTCATAACATAAAACAAAACTGCAGCAGATAAAAGTTCATAACATAAAACAAAACTGCAGCAGATAAAAGTTCATAACATAAAACAAAACTGCAGCAGATAAAAGTCCATCATAATAACATAACATAAAACAAAACTGCATGTGTGTGTGTGTGTGTGTCTGTGGGTCTGTGTGTGTGTGTGTGTGTGTGTGTGTGTGTGTGTGTGTGTCTGGCTCTGTGTGTGTGTGTGTGTGTGTGTGTGTGTGTGTGTGTGTGTGTGTGTGTGTGTGTGTGTGTGTGTGTGTGTGTGTGTGTGTGTGTGTGTGTGTGTGTGTGTGTGTGTGTGTGTGTGTGTGTGTGTGTGTGTGTGTGTGTGTGTGTGTGTGTGGCTGAGGCACTTTATTCAGGATTTTATATTGAGAGTCTGGCCCAAACCTCCTTCAGAACCTCAACATGGCGAGATGTCACATGTTGTGGAGCTGGAATCATCTCAATGACTTCATCAAATTGGTACCAGTGGATGTCATCACGAGAAGGCCAAAAAAATCTGTTTGGTCCAACACGATGCATACACTTGACTTGAACACTTGTTTCGTCTGTGTCAAGGACAATGCCTGGGTACAGGTCATCATCATATTTCAGTATGCACCACTGTCCAACATCTGGATGTACCAATTTCTCCACTTCCATGGGTTGTGGATTTTCCTGGTTGTCTGCTGGCTGTGCAGGCATTGGTATGTTCTGACAAAAACTGAAGTGCTGTGTGTTAAAGCATGTACAGTTTAGGTCTTTCTTTGTAGAACAAAAGCAGCTGACATCACGACATATCAGCTCACCTGGAGCAAGGGTGACGACCTGATGTATTCTCATTGAAGATGGGACTGCTTTTATAGGACTCTGCATCATTTCTACAGCACGGTCAACATCAGTGCTTTCCACAAAAAACAGTTCCACTGATGTATTTGTTTGTCTGAGGACTTCATACAGTTGCTGTGCATCTTGGATGTCATGGCCCTTAGCCACCAACCTGTCTGCAGCTCTCTTTAATGCTCCTCCTACACCATCAGGGGCCCCTTTCCCATGGCTTGATTCAAAAAAGTTCCATGTGCCAGCTTTAAATCCACGTTTGTGGATTTCTGTAGTAAAAAGCATGAAATTTCCTTTCTGTTTGTACTGTGTACAAGGTCCATCACTAAAAAAATGTAGGACAGAAACTTGTGGATGAGTAGCCTGAAGGTGGTCTAGCACAGGATCAAGATGTTTCCAGATAGCAGGAGGACCTTTGTGTTGTTTTTGTCGCACTGCTTTGCTTTGTCTTGGCCAGGTCGCAGTTGCAAATGAGAACTTGTTCTCAACTGACCTACCTGGTTAAATAAAGGTGAAATAAAAAAAAAATAAAAATAAAAAATCTAGAAGGGGAGATTGTGGTGAAGCACATGGGCTCTTGTTGCCCTACATACATTACCCCATGGGTTTAAAAGCCCCAGTTTGGGGAACTGTGCATTAGACAATTACACTTGCTCTAAACTAATTTTATAATGATTCTTCTGCCTGTTGCACTTCACCTTGACAGTGGCTGTTGTGGCAGCTCTGGCATATGTTCAGGACTTTGTGGTGGAGTGCTTATATTTCTTAATGCTTCTCTTCTTTCCTTGCTTCTTGTGTATGCTGCTCTCCACTCTTTACGCCTCTGACGCTGTGCTCTCTCACTTAGGTCACTAATTGTTTTTTTCTTTCCTGCCTCAACATTCCTTCTCCATCTCTGCCTCTCTCTCTCAAGGTACTGTGCCCTTTTTTCTGGGTCAGCATCTCTGCGTGCACAAAACTGCCTTTGCCTCTCTGCTGTTGATGTGGGTGCCATTTCTGACTAGGATGCCTGTTGAAGTTTAAGTGGACACATTACATCAAATATTTGATCTATGACAAAAATATTGATTTTGTTATGATTTATGATTTATGAGTTATGATTTTGGTAATATATTTACTGAAATTGTTTTTTTTAATTGAAATCATTGATTCAATTAAGTGAATAACTCAACCCTGTCACAAAGTTTACAACCCCGAAACAATAACATATGTGACGGGGTTGAGTGTGATGGGGTTGAGTTTTTTTGCTCAAAATGGCCACTGCTCTTAATGTGGTGTAGAAGAGTGGGCCACATGGCATCCAATTAAATAAGTACATATTAGATTTTTATGGATTAAAATAAAATTTTGAAAAGTCATCATTTTCCATCTTAATTGTATGTGATGGGGTTGAGTTGTTAAGCTTGACAGTACCCTCCCTGACTATAATTCACCTCAAAAAATGATTAAAAAGTGTGATAACACTCACCTTCTTCTGCACCATGCTGTTGAAGAGAGCTGAATGATGCAACTTCCTGTGAATGATGTCACATATGGGTGGAGTCTAAATTATTATGGGCGGAGAATGGTTGGCGTGACGGGGTTGAGTTCAGACTGAGGGACATAACTTTTTAAGTTGTTTTTTATCAAATATCTAGCTTTTTTTTTTTAAATTTCTTTTCAAAAGCAAAGAACACAAATAAATACTTGCATTATTGCTGAAAATTATAGACACTGTGCACATTTTATTAATTATTTTCCAAGTACAAATTCAGCGAAGAACCTCAGGGACATGACAAAATGCTTGCTGTAAGACATAAATAAGATTTTTTTTAATGCTAAAAATTATTTAAATGCAATAACTATTTGTATTCATTATAAAGGACATACCAAAGTATTGTGTAAAGCTTTTAACATTTAATTTTGGTGAACCACTACTTTCAAAAATCTAGGGGACTGAAATATTACCGAATCCCAGGAATGACCCATGTGTTATGGCTTTACACCCTCTGCTATATTGTGGATAAAGAGTTACCGGTCAAACATAACACAGAGGGTGTTCTTTATTTTTTTATTTAACCTTTATTTAACTAGGCAAGTCAGTTAAGAACACATTTTTATTTACAATGACAGCCTACCCCAGCCAAACCCTCCCCTAACCCGGACGACGTTGGGCCAGTTGTGTGCCGCCCTATGGGGCTCCCGATCACGGCCGGTTGTGATACAGGCCAGGATCGAACCAGGGTCTGTAGTGACGCCTCTAGCACTGATATGCAGTGCCTTAGACCGCTGCACCACTCGGGAACCCTTCAGCTATTACAGCGGCTGAAATTAACATTTAAGGAAGTCTTACATATTTCAAAAACTAAAAGCATTATATTTTGGACAAATCATTCACTAAACCCTAACCCTCAACTAAATCTTGTAATGGATAATTGAGCAAGTTGAGGTGACTAAACGGAGTACCCTGGATTGTAAACTGTCATGGTCAAAACATATTGCTACATCACTACTTGTATGTGTGAGAGGTATTGACATGTTGAATGCACCAAGCTGTCTTTTTGAACTACACAAGTCATGCCACCAGAGGTCTCTTCACAGTCCCCAAGTCCAGAACGGACTATCAGAGGCGCACAGTACTACATAGAGCCACGACAACATGGAACTCTATTCAACACCAAGTAACTCATGCAAAAAAACATAAAAACACACCTTATGGAACAACACATGCATACACACACACACACAATAACATACGCTCTATACACACACCTACACATGGATTTTGTGTTGTAGATATGTGCTGAGGGCACACACTTAATGTGTTGTGTAAAATCTGTTGTGAATTGTAAAAACATTGTATACATTTTTCTGGACCCCAATAAATACAAATACAAAATACAAACAGGAAAATGAAGGTTATCAAATGTGTACTGTAACAACTGAGTAGCATATGCATTGGACATAGGCCCCTATTATCTTACTAAGATGCCTGATCACTTTTATGCATATCATTACAACATACAGTGGGGAGAACAAGTATTTGATACACTGCCGATTTTGCAGGTTTTCCCACTTACAAAGCATGTAGAAGTCTGTCATTTTTATCATAGGTACTCTTCAACTGTGAGTGACGGAATCCAGAAAAATCCAGAAAATCACATTGTATGATTTTTAAGTAATTTATTTGCATTTTATTGCATGACATAAGTATTTGATACATCTGAAAAGCAGAACTTAATATTTGGTACAGAAACCTTTGTTTGCAATTACAGAGATCATACGTTTCCTGTAGTTCTTGACCAGGTTTGCACACACTGCAGCAGGGATTTTGGCCCACTCCTCCATACAGATCCTTCAGGTTTCGGGGCTGTCGCTGGGCAATACGGACTTTCAGCTCCCTCCAAAGATGTTCTATTGGGTTCAGGTCTGGAGACTGGCTAGGCCACTCCAGGACCTTGAGATGCTTCTTACGGAGCCACTCCTTAGTTGCCCTGGCTGTGTGTTTCGGGTCGTTGTCATGCTGGAAGACCCAGCCACGACCCATCTTCAATGCTCTTTACTGAGGGAAGGAGGTTGTTGGCCAAGATCTCGCGATACATGGCCCCATCCATCCTCCCCTCAATACGGTGCAGTCGTCCTGTCCCCTTTGCAGAAAAGCATCCCCAAAGAATGATGTTTCCACCTCCATGCTTCACGGTTGGGATGGTGTTCTTGGGGTTGTACTCATCCTTCTTCTTCCTCCAAACACGGCGAGTGGAGTTTAGACCAAAAAGCTCTATTTTTGTCTCCTCAGACCACATGACCTTCTCCCATTCCTCCTCTGGATCATCCAGATGGTCATTGGCAAACTTCAGATGGGCCTGGACATGCGCTGGCTTGAGCAGGGGGACCTTGCGTGCGCTGCAGGATTTTAATCCATGACGGCATAGTGTGTTACTAATGGTTTTCTTTGAGACTGTGGTCCCAGCTCTCTTCAGGTCATTGACCAGGTCCTGCCGTGTAGTTCTGGGCTGATCCCTCACCTTCATCATGATCATTGATGCCCCACGAGGTGAGATCTTGCATGGTGCCCCAGACCGAGGGAGATTGACCGTCATCTTGAACTTCTTCCATTTTCTAATAATTGCGCCAACAGTTGTTGCCTTCTCACCAAGCTGCTTGCCTATTGTCCTGTAGCCCATCCCAGCCTTGTGCAGGTCTACAATTTTATCCCTGATGTCCTTACACAGCTCTCTGGCCTTGGCCATTGTGGAGAGGTTGGAGTCTGTTTGATTGAGTGCAAATTTCTATGTTGAAGATGTAAAGAATATTTTGCTGGTCTGTTGTTTGTAATGAGGAGCAACCAGATTCCGCACTTGACACATTTATGAAATTGCTTCTTCCAGTTACTAATAAGCATGCACCCATTAAGAAACTGACTGTAAAAGCGACTAAATCCCCGTGGATTGATGAGGAATAAAACAATTGTATGGTAGAGAGGGACGAGGCAAAATGGCAAATAAGTCTGGCTGCACAGGTGGTTGGCAAACATACTGTAAATTGAGAAATTATGTTGCTTAAACTTAACAAAAAGAAGAAGAAACTGTACTATGAAACAAAGATAAATTATATTAAGCATGTGGAAGAGGTGAAAAAAGTATTGTTGTATATCAATAATGACAAACCACCTGGTATTGACAACTTGAATGGAAAATTACTGTGGATGGTAGCGACTACCATTGCCACTCCTATTTGCCGTCTCTTCAACCTAAGCCTACAGGAAAGTGTGTCCTCCGGCCTGGAGGGAAGCAAAAGTCATACCGTTGCCCAAGAATACAAAACACCCTTTACTGGTTCAAACAGGCGACCAATCAGCCTGCTACCGACCCTTAGTAAAATTTTGAAATAAATGGTGTTTGAACAGATACAATGCTATTTCACAGTAAACAAATTAACACTTATAGGGAAGGGCACTCAACATGTAAGGCACTAACACAAATGACTGATGATTGGCTGAAAGAAATTGATACGAAGATTGTGGCAGCTGTTTTATTAGACTTCATTGCAGCTTTTGACCTTACCGATCATAGTCTGCTGCTAAACATCCTCTGCCATATCAAGGATCAAGAGTTACTTGTCTAACAAAACACAGAGGGTGTTATTTAATGGAAGCCTCTCTAATGTAAACCAGGTTTACTTTGGCATTCCTCAAGGTAGCTGTTTTGGCCCCCTTACTTTTTTAAACTAATGACCTACCACTAGCATTGAATAAAGCCTGTGTGTCTATGTACAGTATGCTGATGACTCAACATTACACACGTCATCTACCACAGCAAGTGAAATCACTGCTACACTTAACAAAGAGATGCAATCAGTTTTAGAATGTGTGGCAAGTAATAAACTAGTCCTAAATATATCAAAAACTAAAATAATTGTATTTACAAAAAATAATTAGCTAAACCCTAAACCTAATCTAAATATTCTAATGAATCATTTGGCAATTGAACAACTTTAGTAGACTAAACTGCTTGGTGTAACCCTAGATCAGGGTTTCCCAAACTCGGTCCTGGGGCCTCCCAGGGGTACATGCCTTTGCTTTTGCCCTAGCACTACACAGCTGATTCAAATAATCAACTCATCATCATCAGCTGTGTAGTGCTTGGGCAAAAAACCAAACGTGCTCCCCTGGGAGGCCGCAGGACCAAGTTTGAAAAACCCTGCCCTAGATTGTAAACTGACATGGTCAATACATATTGACGCAACAGTAGCTGAGATGGGGAGAGGTCTGTCCATCTCAGCAGCTAATGGGGATCCTAATAAATACTAAGACTGCACCTGACTGAAGTGGTGCTGCTGTGCTGAAGGTTGAGAGCAGCTGTGTGAGAGTTGAGTGGATGCTCATATCACAACACAGAGTTGTTCCACTCTCCATCCCTCTCTGCTCTGCAGCAGTGAGAGCTCTCTCCTTTGTATGTAATCTAGATAATGCATTCTATTCTACTAGGTACAGATTATTATTTATTTATTTTTATTATTATATTTATTATTTACCCCTTTATCTCAACAACTTCATGATATCCAATTGGTAGTTACAATCTTGTCCCATCGCTGCAACCCGTACGGACTCGGGAGAGGGGAAGGTCGAGAGCCATGCATCCTCCGAAATACGACCCTGCCAATGCAGTGCCTTAGACCTATGCCACTCGGGGTAGGTACAAATTCAAAGATTTTCTGATGTGTTTTCATGCTTCCTCCTGGGCTGTCCTAGTCAAACATGGCCACAGGACATAGCTTATAGACCACAATTTAGAGAGATCCATGATTGGTTGGTATTGGGGAAGTAGCAGGGCCAATGGGGAAGAGTATCGGGGTCTGATTGGTCCAGTGGAGGTTCATAGTGATACAGGATCCCCAGACATCTGTTACATCCTCAAGGCTATACTGTCCCATCTGGTCAATCAATCTCTCTCTTCTCTTCCACTCATCCACACTTCTCTCTCTTTCTCTCTCTTCCCTCTTTTTCTCTCTCTGCCCTCTCCAGGTTGTGATACTGTAGATTGCATTCACATGGAGGGGGAAAAAGAAGCAGAAGACACATTTTGGTTGTTCGCTGTAACATATTGACAATAAAGTTGTATTTTATTCTATTCTATTAGACCATACATTCAAACAGCATCCTTTAACATCGCCTTTTCCTTTGCCCACACCCTTCTAAAGACGTCAGCATGCTTCAGTTTGGCTGATGGCTAGCCAAAGTTGGCTAAGAGAACCGAACGAGTATCCTGCATACTCCCTTAAAAGACCTTGGCTTGAAAAACAAGAGAAAGCGGTAATAGTACTGTTTGTCCATTTTGAGACACCGTAGTCAGAATTAGTCTAAGATAACTCAAGAAACATTTTTGTCAAGGAGATCTTAGTCGCAAAATTTTACATCTATCTAAGGTGTTTGGCGCAGTATTTCTCAATGAAAACATTTGAATGACCACAAAGACTTTATTAAAGAATCCCTACAGTTTACCAATCACGGATGAAGGGGCGTAGACTTCGGCTCCCGAACTTCGGCTGGCCTCGAGAAAAAATGTAGTGTGCCGGAACAGCCGAAAAAATCCAAACAAAAACGTTCCAAAATTTCATCATAATATATGCACAAAACTTTTCCGAATTGTTTCTGCTGGGAAGCATGAGGACGCCTTAACCCTACTCTATATTAGAACAGACAGGAGGGCTTCAGGTTAGGGTCCACTTGGCCCTGGAACAAGGGTTAACCGATTCAAAAGTTAGTAGTTTTGTTAGTAGTTTTGATAGCAGCATAGTCAGCTAATGCAGTCTTTAGATCCCAACACAAGGTAAAGCTCGCTCACCTCAGACCCCTGGTGTGTACATCACTGGACCCCCTGCAGTTCGCATATCAGCGCAACATCGGGGTGGATGATGCAATCATCTACCTTCTGCAGAAGGCCTACTCTCACCTGGACAACGCAGGTTGCACTGTGAGGGTTATGTTTTTTGACTTCTCCGTCGGCCAGAGCTGACTCTAATTTCTGAGGTGGCTCAGGTCCTTCAACGTGTGCAGTAAACTACTGCATACCTTCTACCAGTCTGTGGTGGCCAGTGCCATCTTTTTTTCAGTGGTGTGCTGGGGCGCCAACATAAAAGCCGGTGATGCTTCTTGGGTAAATAAGATGATCAGGAAGTCTAGCTCTGTTCTGGGGATTAGCCTTGACACTCTAGAGGAGGTGGCGGAGAGACAGATCCTGGCCAAACTGCTGGCCGTCATGGACAACGTCACCCACCCTCTGCATGCCATGGTTATGACGCAGAGGAGCACCTTCAGTCACAGACTGATCCCACCACGGTGTGCCAGAGAGGGCTATAGGAGGTCCTTCCTGCCGGCGGCTATTTTACTATTTAATGCCTCACCGGGGCGCAGTGCAACATCTGAATTAACTGAATTTTAAGGGAATGTATTTTCATTCTGGCATTTTGCACCTGCTCTGTGTTTTTTCGTAGCTGCTTGACAAAGAAATCTCCCCTCAGGGATCAATAAAGTACCTGCCTGCCTGCCTGCCTAACTGCCTGCCTGCCTAACTGCCTGCCTGCCTAACTGCCTGCCTGCCTGCCTGCCTGCCTGCCTGCCTGCCTGCCTGCCTGCCTGCCTGCCTGCCTGCCTACCTACAGTGAGGGAAAAAAGTATTTTGCTGATTTTGTTTGTTTTCCCACTGACAAAGAAATAATCAGTCTATAATATTAATGGTAGGTTTATTTGAACAGTGAGAGACAGAATATCAACAAAAAAATCCAGAAGAACGCATGTCAAAAATGTTATAAATTGATTTGCATTTTAATGAGTGAAATAAGTATTTGACCCCTCTGCAAAACATGACTTAGTACTTGGTGGCAAAACCCTTGTTGGCAATCACAGAGGTCAGACTTTTCTTGTAGTTGGCCACCAGGTTTGCACACATCTCGAGAGGGATTTTGTCCCACTCCTCTTTGCAGATCTTCTCCAAGTCATTAAGGTTTCGAGCTGACGTTTGGCAACTCGAACCTTCAGCTTCCTCCACAGATTTTCTATGGGATTAAGGTCTGGAGACTGGCTAGGCCACTCCAGGACCTTAATGTGCTTCTTCTTGAGCCACTCCTTTGTTGCCTTGGCCGTGTGTTTTGGGTCATTGTCATGCTGGAATACCCATCCACGACCCATTTCCAATGCCCTGGCTGAGGGAAGGAGGTTCTCACCCAAGATTTGACGGTACATGGCCCCATCCATTGTCCCTTTGATGCGGTGAAGTTGTCCCGTCCCCTTAGCAGAAAAACCCCCTCAAAGCATAATGTTTCCACCTCCATGTTTGACGGTGGGGATGGTGTTCTTGGGGTCATAGGCAGCATTCCTCCTCCTCCAAACACGGCGAGTTGAGTTGATGCCAAAGAGCTCGATTTTGGTCTCATCTGACCACAACACTTTCACCCAGTCCTCCTCTGAATCATTCAGATGTTCATTGGCAAACTTCAGACGGGCCTGTACATGTGCTTTCTTGAGCAGGGGGACCTTGCGGGCGCTGCAGGATTTCAGTCCTTCACAGCGTAGTGTGTTACCAATTGTTTTTCCTGGTGACAATGGTCCCAGCTGCCCTGAGATCATTGACAAGATCCTCCCGTGTAGTTCTGGGCTGATTCCTCACCGTTTTCATGATCATTGCAACTCCACGAGGTGAGATCTTGAATGGAGCCCCGGACTGAGGGAGAATGACAGTGCTTTTGTGTTTCTTCCATTTGCGAATTATCGCACCAACTGTTGTCACCTTCTCACCAAGCTGCTTGGCGATGGTCTTGTAGCCCATTCCAGCCTTGTGTAGGTCTACAATCTTGTCCCTGACATCCTTGGACAGCTCTTTGGTCTTGGCCATGGTGGAGAGTTTGGAATCTGATTGATTGATTGCTTCTGTGGACAGGTGTCTTTTATACAGGTAACAAGCTGATATTAGGAGCACACTCTTAAAGGGAGTGCTCCTAATCTCAGCTCGTTACCTGTATAAAAGACACCTGGGAGCCAGAACTCCTTCTGATTGAGAGGGGTCAAATACTTATTTCACTCATTGCAATGCAAATCACTTTATAACATTTTTGACATGTGTTTTTCTGGAGTTGTTTGTTGTTATTCTGTCTCTCACTGTTCAAATAAACCTACCATTAAAATAATGGACTGATCATTACTTTGTCAGCGGGCAAACAAACAAAATCAGCAGGGGATCAAATAATTTTTTCCCTCACTGTACCTACCTACCACTCCTACACTGTGTGTACTGCTTAGCCAAAAGCACAGTCCTGGATGCAAATACAGTGCTTGGCTTGCAAGCGGCGAAAAATGCAATACTTTTCTTCCTTTATGTAATAACAAAGTAATGCATACCTTACTGTGTGGTGAATGGATTTTCTTAGACTTTGTTTTACAAAATTGTTTCTAAAAATGTACATGCTCAAGATTGACTGGTTCGTTTGGGTTTAGTAGAGGGGTGTTTTGTGATAGCAACAGTAACTAATGAAAACAAACACACTGTTTTGTGGATTTGGAAGTGTGATGCATGGATTTGGAAGTGTGATGCATAGGGGTGGGGTATACATGGGATGTAAGAATTGCCACCGCCTGTTTAATTGACAGGACCCCCCAAAAATATACGGTATGTATGCTCTGTTTTGACAATAACAATGGTTTTACAGTTTTGAGAGGAAGATGGAGGGGGTAGCATGTGAAGATAGTGGAGTGGTGTTTTGTAGAAAGGTAGAGATTATAAAGAGGTGACGTTTCTCCCCTCAGACAGAGAGACAGACTACAGAGCCAAACACCAGCAAGTGTGACTCCATTGTGTCGACAACTTCCTGCCCCCGCCCCTGGCACTGGTGTGGGCGGAAAGCTTCCTTCCTCCGTGGGATTGTAAAAGTGATCCATAATGACCACTTCCGCATAACCCCATTCACCACCAACAACAACCCACCCGCCCTCTAAAAAGCAGGTGTTGGGTTGGCCACGCCCTAGTTTTATGTTCATGCTCCAGTACTGTGGTTTTCAGCCCAGCTCTTGGATAGCTATTGATTCATAGGGAAAAACACCCACATAATAATGTAAGTAAGCCACTTATGTATTCAATTGATTCTTTAAGCAATGAGCTAAAATAATTAACAAACAGGTTCAGTAGCTCCCTGTGACTTGGATTAGACCTCTGAAATGGATCTTGGATAGATCTTCTCAAATGGAAACCATTCATTGTTTGATGAACAAGTCACAATTTTCAAGAAGACTGAGTCTAGAAAGTGATAAAGATTCCACTTGACTTCAAATGGGTAGAGTCTTTTGACAATATTTGAAGGTAGAGACCCACAGTGAGTCTTTTGACAATATTTGAAGTAATCTACCGTCATGCTAATCAACTTGTTGTTTTATTAATATCACTTAGAAAAAAAAGATATTATCCATGAACTGTAGCATGTTCAAAGGCAATAACTAAAAGCTGAACATTTCCTCTTTATGATTACATTTGTGTATGGAATCTCATTTAATCATGACCTAATTTGCATAATGCCACCCTCTCATCTTGGTTGAATTATGCAAATTACATGGCTGACAGGCATGCTGGATGTGATTTATTCTGCTTCTTATTGGTCATGCCCAGCCTACTGAGTGACTGATGGAATAGAATTTTCTTGCTTACCACTTCACAGTATACTTTATTTAACTAGGCAAGTCAGTTAAGAACAAACTCTTATTTACAATAAGAGCCTAGAAACAGTGGGTTAACTGCCTTGTTCAGGGGCAGAACAACAGATTTTTACCTTGTCAGCTCGGGGATTCAATCTAGCAACCTTACGGTTATGGGCCCAAAGCTCTAACCACTCGACTACTTACAGCCCTTCATGGAAGATGTATTAAGCATACTACGTTACTCATATATTAAACCTCTCTTAATGGACTGCCTGCTTTATTCCATACATGTTCGCTCACTTACTCTCTCTCTCTCACAGACACACACACACACACACACACACACACACACACACACACACACACACACACAGACACACACACACACACGATAGTGGGGTCTGATAAGTAGGGTAGCCCAGTGTGTGATCATGTCACTGCTGTGTATACACAGGCCTTTCACTCTCCACCAAAACTGATCAGAATATCATTGTGTAAGCCTTACCATAGAGGTGCAACCCACTATTACTACATTATTAGAAGTATAGCACTACAGGCTGCAAAAGTTAATACGGTATATCTAATCTGTTTAAAGGGAAAAGAAGAAAGAAGAAATCTTCCCTGACAATGAATAATAAAACACTCCCAGGAGGAGGGACAGTGAAGATCTTCTCCACATCAATCCTGAAACAGACTAGGTTATGCAACACATCATTATGAAACAAACACACAGAGATGCCCAAGCCCATGAGGAGAGAGGAAAAGAGTGTGTGTGTTAGTGTGTGTGCGAGCAGGAGAGGGCATTTGTGAGATAGAGTCAGGTAGGGAGGACAAAGAGCAAGAGAGATGGAGAAAAAGAAAAAGCATGGGTGAGAAGGTAGTTTTAAAGAGGAGGAATAGACATGCAGAATAATGGAATGTTCCAGGCTTTGCCAACCTAAATTGATTTCCTTGGCAATTATATTTACATATTGTGTGTTGTAATGCCACTGACAGAAATAATTGGGGAGACGAGAGAAAGTGTCACTAGTCAATGTGTCAGTGCGTATCCTTAGGGGGTATTCCTCTCCTCCCTTCTCTCTTAATCTCCTCCCCTCTCCTCCCCCCTTTAATCATTCTTTCTGTCTCCTAAAATGCTGGCAGTCTGCCTGAGCCCCACTGTGCGTTGTACCCCAGGTGGAAGGAGGTTTCTGGGCTCAGTAATTACCTCCGGGCCCTGGAGCCTTACCAGGATGGAGAGTCACACATTCTGCCTGACACTGGTTACACTCGGCCAGGCTAAAACCAGCCTCACACCAGCCTGGTTGTCCCACCTATCTATCTTAAGATGATAAGAGCGTCTACTAAATTACAAAAATGTAAATGTAAAAATTTGACAACACCATCCTGCGCAGCCCACTGACACAGAGAGAGGTGCGAAGAGATGGAAAAAAATAGGCCAGGTTGACATTACAGTGTCAGTGGGCTGTGCGCCTTTCCAAATCACATCCAATTAATTGAATTTACCATAGATGGACTCCAATCAAGTTGTAGAAACATCTCAAGGATGATCAATGGAAACAGGATGCACCTGAGCACAGTTTTCGCTATGTCATTATGGGGTATTGTGCGTAGGTTGATGAGGATATTATTATTCTTTTCATTCATTTTAGGATAAGGCTATAACGTAACAAAATGTGGAAAACGTAAAGGGGTCTGAACACTTTCCGAATGCACTGTATACTAGGACATTTAATGTCATAACAGTATGTGGCTGTTTGTATGTCCATTCATGTTCAGTAAAACTCAGCATGCTTCACGTCCTGCCCAAATGTCAGACTTTCTAGAAGGTTCTCTGATGTTTCAGAGGGATGAAGCCATCTGTCTTCTATTTGGACTTGGCAGTCAGTGTTCTGCTTCTCTGTGCCATTGTCACCACACGCTAACTCTTACGTAAACATATGCTCACTCACAGGCATACTACAGCGTGTTGCCACACACACACACACACACACACACACACACACACACACACACACACACACACACACACACACACACACACACACACACACACACACACACACACACACACACACACACACACACACACACACACACACACACACACAAACATGTTTATCAACACACTGGCTGCACCTGTGCATTGCACACTGTGGCTCCAGCGGTTGGTTATATAGTGCATTTTCTCTGTGCATGTGATAAGTTTCCTGCCAAATGCAAATGTAACTTGATGAAATGATAACTCATGAGTGTAATTCGTCTTCATTTTTCAGCCTGTTCAAGATTGGGTGAAATATTTAAGTAGAGTTAGGTCCTTTTTACTCACACAAAGAGAAAATCTAATCTGGTAATTTTTCATGTATGTAAAGCCATACAGGGAGGCAACACTTTCAAAAGTTGAAAAAAATTAAAAAAGAAAGTGAGAGTGAATGAAAGTGAGGGACCAAGAGAGAGAGAGAGAGAGAGAGAGGGAGAGAGGGAGAGAGGGAGAGAGGGGGATAGGGGGAGAGAGGGAGAGGGAGAGGGAGAGAGGGAGGGAGAGAGAGAGAGAGAGTATAAATGAAAGCTAGAACTGAAGCAGGTCAAGAGGTGAAGTAACATTGTTCTTTTAGTGGGTCTGATCTTTACCTACCTGTACACCCACTGTGCATATTTGAAAAATATCACCTTATTCTAGACTACAAGCCATATAGGGCTTAGTATAATGTTTTCATTTTTCAAATACCATTTAAATCCATTTTGAACAGACATAGGCCAGTGCGTTTTACGTTTTGATAAAAACAAACAAATAAAACACATCTATAAGCTGTTGGAGATCTGTTAGGGACAGATCTAAATTTACTGGGGGAGGGGCTGGTCCAACTCAAGGTGTCATAAAAATAAAATGCACCCTGCCCCCCAACATGAAAAATATCTTCACATGAACCCCCCCTCATAGAATTAACTCAGAATAACGATCAAAAATAATAATAACTGTAGCGACCCTGTGTTTATAAACGTGAGTATTGACTTTGCCACTTTAGCATTCTTTTGTGGCACAGACGATGCCTCGCAGGGCTACGAGGGTTCGCCGACCACCACAGACGAGCTCACTCTCCCTGCCTGTTTCATTACACTACGATCAGAGCTGACTGCAGACAATGATCAGCTAGGGGGAAATCAGATTTTCAACATTTTTATGCCATATTTATAATTATATCAAATATATGTAACAAGTTTTCCACCAAAAGGCTTCTGTGCCAATGCACCACACAATCAATAAACAAAGCATACCGGCTTCGGGCACTTCAATATCATGGTTTCCGTTATCAACACTACAAAAAATAGACTTAACATCAAAACATTTCACCTGTTTTGTAGCAGAGGTCTCTTTCCATTCTTCAATTGGCCGCTGCACAATTTGGATTGATTGATTGATTTTATTTGTCAGTTAAAAAAATACATACACCCTCGGTCAAAAGTTTGGAATATTACTAATTCAAGGGTTTTTCTGTATTTGAACTATTTTTTACATTGTAGAATAAAAGTAAAGACATCAAAACTATGACATAACACATATGGAATCATGTAGTAACCAAAAAAGTGTTAAACAAGTCAAAATATATTTTATATTTGAGATTCTTCAAATAGCCACCCTTTGCCTTGATGACAGCTTTGCACACTCATGGCATTCTCTCAACCAGCTTCATGAGGACCGCCACAGGAATGGAAGACCCTGAAATACCTCTAATGCTGAGGATAAGTTCATTAGAGTTACCAGCCTCTGATAGCAGCCCAAATAAATGCTTCACAGAGTTCAAGTAACACACACATCTCAACATCAACTGTTCAGAGGAGACTTTGTAAATCAGGCCTTCATGGTCGAATTGCTGCAAAGAAACCACTACTAAAGGACACCAATAATAAGAAGAGACTTGCTTGGGCCAAGAAACACGAGCAATGGACATTAGACCGGTGGAAATCTGTCCTTTGGTCTGGAGTCCAAATTTGAGATTTGTGGTTCCAACCTCAACCAAATTTAGATGGTTTCTGATGAGTCGGACCGCAGTGAAGGAAAAGCAGCCAACAAGTGCTCAGCATATGTGGGAACTCCTTCAAGACTGATGGAAAAGCATTCCAGATGAAGCTGGTTGAGAGAATGTCCAGAATGTGCAAAGCTGTCATCAAGGCAAAGGGTGGCTATTTGAAGAATCTCAAATATAAAATATATTTTGACTTGTTTAACACTTTTTTGGTTACTACATGATTCCATATGTGTTATGTCATAGTTTTGATGTCTTTACTTTTATTCTACAATGTAAAAAATAGTTCAAATACAGAAAAACTTGAATTAGTAATATTCCAAACTTTTGACCGGGGGTGTATATACTGTACACAAATATTGAAAAAAGTGACCAGGATTGCACAATGAAGTCAAGGACTTAGTTCCATTGTGGTTCCTATAAATTTTTTTAACATAAATACATATACAATTACATAGATAGGGTCAAAACCTCCCGATGAGTATGAAGGGGAAAGTTTAAGTACAAAGCTTGTTTGGCTGGTAGCTTATTTTTTTCATGTTTGGGACTGCTGGTGAACCATGATGTGCAGGCATAATCAGTGACACTGGACTAGCGCACTTTCCAGAGTCTTTAGGGTGTCTATAGCTAGAATTGTTATCCAATTGGAAACAGATTTTCATGTGAATATTCAAAAATCTTCATAAAAACAATATGCCATTTCAGAGTTTCCTTTAGGTAAAGTTGGTGCCGGACAACATGAGAGGGAAGATTTTAATTTACCGGACATTTGAGAAATTTAACTGACATCCATATGCATTCAGATCTGACCTGGCGCAGCCAGTGCCATCAGTAGAGGAGGGATGAGACACATTTACGTTCAGCTGTCAGAGATTTGTTTATTCTTTATTTAACTAGACAAGTCAGTTAAGAACAAATTCTTATTTACAATGACGGCCTACCCCGGCTCCGCCCTATGGGACTCCGAAACACGGCCTGATGTGATACAGCTTGGATTCGAACTGTAGTGACGCCTCCTGCACTGAGATGCAGGGCCTTAGACCGCAGCACCACTCTGGTTTTGAGCACTGAATGTATTAGGGAATTGCATGCACAGGCCTATAAGTTTAGGTGTCCATATTTTAATATCAGGGCGGCTGGTGCCATTTAAGATGAGGGATGACGCATGGCCTTTATTTCTATTATTGCATATTGGATGACTGTTGTACTCTCGGTTATTGATATTTGATGTTCATTCATGTTTTGGATATGTGTACTAAATAGCCTTCTACTCTTTTATGTTCAAGACACAAACACCAGATATATTGAGACAGCACCTGGTTTTGTTCTCTGCGCCCCAGCACTGCCTGTTCACCGGCCACAAGCAGTACTGACTGGTGATCGGCCCCCAGTCCATCACCCATACCGAGTTGCAGTGCAGAATTAGAAACAATCTCCATGCAGGACCTGGGAAGCTCTATCCTGGGCCCACCTCCAAGACCTACTCCACTGACTTGCTCCTCACCGATGCCACAGAGCAGCAGCAGTAGTAGCAGGGGTGTGAGAAGAAGGGAGAAAAGAGCTGAAGACTCAGTCCTTGACACATCACTCACAAAAGGCATTGCAAATTATTGAAGACATATCTCAAGATCTGGAGAACGTCATGCACAAAGCCACCAGCTTGTCCCAGAGGTAAATAAAAAGAATTACAGACTTTACTCTGATCCCCTTTCCTCTCTTCTGTTGTCCTTTTTCCACCTCTCCTCACCATGAACACTGCTCTCCAGACACTCCTAATGTCCCCTCCTCTCCTCACCATGAACACTGCTCTCCAGACACTCCTAATGTCCCCTCCTCTCCTCACCATGAACACTGCTCCCCAGACACTCCTAATGTCCCCTCCTCTCCTCACCATGAACACTGCTCTCCAGACACTCCTAATGTCCACACCTCTCCTCACCATGAACACTGCTCTCCAGACACTCCTAATGTCCCCTCCTCTCCTCACCATGAACACTGCTCTCCAGACACTCCTAATGTCCCCTCCTCTCCTCACCATGAACACTGCTCTCCAGACACTCCTAATGTCCCCACCTCTCCTCACCATGAACACTGCTCTCCAGACACTCCTAATGTCCCCACCTCTCCTCACCATGAACACTGCTCTCCAGACACTCCTAATGTCCCCTCCTCTCCTCACCATGAACACTGCTCTCCAGACACTCCTAATGTCCCCTCCTCTCCTCACCATGAACACTGCTCTCCAGACACTCCTAATGTCCCCACCTCTCCTCACCATGCACACTGCTCTCCAGACACTCCTAATGTCCCCACCTCTCCTCACCATGCACACTGCTCTCCAGACACTCCTAATGTCCCCTCATCTCCTCACCATGCACACTGCTCTCCAGACACTCCTAATATCCCCTCCTCTCCTCGCCATGAACACTGCTCTCCAGACACTCCTAATGTCCCCTCCTCTCCTCGCCATGCACACTGCTCTCCAGACACTCCTAATGTCCCCTCCTCTCCTCGCCATGCACACTGCTCTCCAGACACTCCTAATGTCCCCTCCTCTCCTCACCATGCACACTGCTCTCCAGACACTCCTAACGTCCCCACCTCTCCTCACCATGCACACTGCTCTCCAGACACTCCTAATGTCCCCACCTCTCCTCACCATTCACACTGCTGTCCAGACACTCCTAATATCCCCCCTTCTTCTCATCCTCTTCACAGGGTCCTGGCACCTATAGCTGATTTCAGGATGAACTCTCGCCAAAACTCTGGGATTAATTCGATCACCAGCTGCATGAGTTTGTGCATGACTTCAAGAAGAGGACAAGGACCAAACGACTGGGACCACAGTGAAATTCATAACTTGTTCTGTTGTTGTTCAGACATCTCAGGAGTCAGACACTAGACACTTTCATTTTATTCCATAGACACTTTTGTTTTATACATGTCTGTTCATAAGACACTGTTTTACTATTGTTCCAAAATATTTATCTACACCCTTGACACTTTATATTTGACCCTTTTATTGTTTACATGTTTGTTCATATGAGACACTGTTGTACTATTGTTCAGAAATATTTATATTCAGAAATATTTGTAACTACAACTGACACATTTTATTCCATAGACACTTTTGTATTGTGGCAAGAATAAAGGTTTATTTGTGCTGAAAAAGCTATTTTGGCTTTTCTTTGAGGTGTTTCAATGTATTCTATTTGACAATCAAGTGCTGAGAACGTAAAGAAGAGATGTGTGCCACAGATGTACAGGCTTTCTTCTACTTCTGGTGTAGATCAATCTAATCTAAATTACTGCACACTGAGATGTCCCAAAATCAGATTTCATTTTATTAACAAGATTAAAAAACTCTACTGGCTCACAGTGCACACAAAGAACTGTCTGTGCATCCAATAATCCTCATCCTTGCAGCCATGATGCCGAATGCATTCTCTGACTCTCTAACAACGAGAGTGGTAGTTCCAGGTCTGCTCAGGTTTATTGAGATGGACAGCTGTGAATGAGATGAAACAATAATATATATTTCTTTAAAAAAAAAAACACCATACCATTTTCCAGGAACCATATTCCAAAAGCCTTGATAAAATGGTATTTATGATATAGAGGTGCATACATGTTGTAGCTAATGCCCCGCGTGGCGCTGCACGCCCTCTCCCTCTCCCTCTCCGGCGCTCCACCTCGCCGGTGTACTAACCCGCCAGCAGGAGAGTGATGGCAGCAACGCACCCCATGGACACACCTGATTCCCATCACTCATTATGTTGACTATATGTTTGTCGTTGATTCTGTTGCACCTCACGGATTATTGTTATGTCTGTTCGCCCGTGAGGTGCTGCGCCTTTATAATAATAATAATAATAATAATAATAATAATAATAATAATAATAATCTTGAAGCTTAACTTTTTGGTCGTCGCTTTGGTTTATTTTTCCTTGTTTTACTTCACCAGTTCTGCACTCGTTACCCTCGCACTTCACACATGTACAGTATGCAGTAACAAGGGAAATTAGAAATAGACAAAGTGAAATTTATTCCAACATTCTATTATCAACATACCTGGATAAGGACACATAAGGTAGGGGGAAAGCTGCTTCTCCCAGGAAAACATGAGGTACTTCTGCAGCAGTTTGGACCCAAAAGAATTCTCTTGAAACACGCCACCCTAGATAGAGAGATATGTCCGAGGCATGCTACGACACCGACATGCATTTATGTCAGATGGCTACTGCGTCTGCTATACATATATACTGTAGATGTACAGAAGGAGGCTAATTAAATAGTTTTCGATCAGAATATTTTGTATAAAGATAAGTATTATTTTTTGATTATAGGATTAACTCTGGTAGTATAAGGTCACAAGGCGAGACCCAGATGCAGACACAGGAGGCAGATGGTTTGAGCGCCGATATTTATTAAAGCACAAGGGGTAGACAAAGGCAGGTCAGGGACAGGCAAAAGTTCAAAAACCAGATCAGAGTCCAAGCGGTAGGCAGGTTCGAGGTCGGGACAGGCAAGGGTTCAATAACCAGGTCCGAGTCCAAGCGGTAGGCAGGTTCGAGGTCGGGACAGGCAAGGGTTCAATAACCAGGTCCGAGTCCAAGCGGTAGGCAGGTTCGAGGTCAGGGCAGGAAGAATGGTCAGGCAGGCGGGCTCAGTGTCAGGATGGGCAAGGGTCAGAACCAGGAAGACTAAGAACCACAGGGACTGGGAAAAATAGGAGCTGAGCGAAAACCGCTGGTTGACTTGGATAACAAGACGAACTGGCACAGAGAGACAGAAAACACAGAAATAAATACACAGGGGATGACTGGTGACATCTGGAGGGGCTGGAGACAAGAACAAAGACAGGTGACACAGATCAGGGCGTGACAGGTAGGCCTGAAACAGACTTTCTCACCTCAAGTTGAACTGTCCGAGTCAGTTGGAGTGCCAGGTGCACTGCCTTCATATCATAGGCCTGCAGTAGCTAAAGCTTAATAATAACAACACCAAACCTTCACCAGTGTTTCTAAACTGTATCAGGGTAATATGAAAAGTAAGTCAAACCATGGTTTATAGGGAAACTAAAAGCAGAAAGAGTGAATGTAAACCAGTGGGAAAAACACACTACCCTCCCATGTGCCCAATAAAAAACCACACAACCCTAGCTAAAACAAAAACAACAACATTTGACAACCCTGCCCTATTTTGGACCACCCCTTGATTAGTCCCTAATGCAACACCATAATGCCACAACCTGCACTCTGATTTGGTGCTCACTCACTGCTTCTCTGTCCAACAGGTCGAGAGAGAGACATTTGATTGACCTAGTAGGCATTGACTGACATTACATTGATATTTGAAGGATTCATGCATTAAATGTAGACATAAATATAGTTCTAATAAATTATTCAAAAATGTATGTTGTGATCATTCATTAGGCGACCAACATTTAACAACAGAACATGAAATAATCTGTAGCCATTCTCCCCCTCTCTCTAATATCACACAAAGCGTATAATGCACTAGACATGGATAGACTATATAGGTCATTTCGCCCTTTAGAACAGTTGACTACAAAAACCTTGTATATGTGGTCAGAAGCGCGTGCTGCGCAACCATCAGCAGAACGCTCATTGGCTGTTGCGACAATATAAAGTTCCGCAGTGTCACACCTCAGCACATACTGCTGGAAGCAAGCTTCATCGCAGGAGGACAGGATCACGGCGCAACGCACTGATAACTGACAGAAGATTTGTTTTTCTTTCACATATACGTTTATTGAATTCATTAACCAAATCTTATTGACAATGAAGGAAAGGAGACTTACCCAGCCTCTGGTGACGAGATGTAAACTGGTGTTGGTTGGGGATGTTCAATGCGGTAAAACCGCAATGTTACAAGTCCTGGCCAAGGATTCCTATCCTGAGGTATGCGATTTCTACCTGGTACATTTGATTGGATAACACTCCATACCTAAAGGTATAGGCCTACTGGAATAGTC
This sequence comes from Thymallus thymallus, assembly GCA_023634145.1. Classification (NCBI taxonomy): domain Eukaryota; kingdom Metazoa; phylum Chordata; class Actinopteri; order Salmoniformes; family Salmonidae; genus Thymallus; species Thymallus thymallus. Next base: position 22,214,878 of record CM042399.1, read on the forward strand.
AAAATACATAGGCTATAAAGAAGTGATAATTATATGATAATAACAAAGATAATGTGTCAAGTTGATATTTTCTAATACCCTGAACTTTAATTTTCACTAATAACTGCATTACTAGATTGTGTTAGATTTATGATTAAACTCAGTTGGAGTCTCAAGACACAGATTATTTATTTCTTAATTCTTACATAATGCTTAATCCCAAAATAAGTCTTAATGTCCTAACTGTATAATTGATAGGAAAGAATTATTTCCTATTTCTTAAAATACTCAAATACATGTGTCTTGAAATTATTTGGAATTTATGTTATCATGGAGTTTGTATTTGTTTTGAAATTATCAGATACCTTATTTGGTCAGACAGACAGTAGGCAGTGGCACAGTAGCCACAAACTGGGATGATCATTATATGTAAAACTAACACAATTTACACTGTATATAAATGTAGGACTGATGATTACAAGGGTCACTATTACACAGGTTGACTATATTCTAATTTCTAAATCCTACATTTACATAGTGTAATTCCCAGTAGTAGTACTATTGAACCCATTCCTTTCTGCCTCCACAGACATATGTTCCGACTGTATTTGAGAACTACACAGCGTGTCTGGAGCTGGAGGACCAGCGCGTAGAGCTCAGTCTCTGGGACACGTCAGGTGAGCATTACACTCTGCGCTCTCCCTTTATACATCCAACATACCCTTACAGTAGCACTTTACTTGAAGCATTACTTTGGGTTTCCTTTCTCTTGAACAAGAGAGCACTCATTTTTAAATGTGTCTTTACAGTTCTCAGAGGAATTGTACTGCTAAACCTGACTTACATTTCCTTGCCCACCAGCTCTGAAAACAATGCAATCTGTATACAACAGTAGACTACCTAAAGACCCATGTCTTTAGGTATGTAATAACTTGTCGGCACTACATCATATGTGACACCCATAATACACATGCACGCGCATGCACACACACACACACAGTGAGTAGTGCAGTGGTCTAAGAAAGTGCATCGCAGTGCAAGCTGCGTTGCGACAGATGCTGGTTCGATACCCGTCTGTGTCGCATCCGGCCGCGACCGGGAGACCCATGAGGCGGTGCACAATTGGCCCAGCGTTGTCCGGGTTAGGGGAGGGTTTGGCTGGCCGGGATGTCCTTGTCCCATCGCGCTGTAGCGACTCCTGTGGCGGGCCGGGCACATGCACACTGACACGGTCGCCAGGTGTACAGTGTTTCCTCCGACACATTGGCGCAGCTGGCTTCTGGGTTAAGCGTGCATTGTGTTCAGAAGCAGTGTGGCTTGGAGGGTTGTGTTTCGGAGGACGCACGGCTCTCGACCTTCGTCTCGACCAGCGATGGGACGAGACTGTAACTACCAACTGGATAAGACGACATTGGGGAGAAAAGGTGCAAAAAAAATAAGAAAATAAAAAATAAGAGTGTGCAAGGCGGTATTTAATGTGTCACCTTGATTACTCAAATTATTCTCTCGACCTGTGCACCTACGTTGTAAACTTTAATTCGGAGGCTAGGTTGTAGCAACTTCATGATGAGTATAGGGAACATTTGAGTATCATGTAGTATCCTAAACCTATGGATGTTACATTGAGCTGGGTGAATGGAATACGAAGGACAATCATATGCTGTAATAGAAATAAGGGCATGCTCATCATGTCTTTCTATTGTCCTCCCTCATCTTAAACAGCACCGACCGCCACTGACGCACACACACATACACACACACACACCCATATTAAGGTTTTCTAATAGTCTTCAATTTATAACATGAGAAGCATTTACTTTTTAGTTTAGGTGTCATTGTTAATGACATTTTACATACAGTACAGTATGTGTTATGCATCATGTCAGTGTGTTGCATCACATAGAACACAGCCTAAACATAAAAATCAAAGTCTCCCCTGATACAGATATATTTGTTTCTTCTATCTGATTTCAAGTGGGATTTCTGCACAAACAACAGTTCAATATAAACTCTTTATGAAATGCAGGGGTGTAATTGGGATAGAATGGTGTACTTTGGCTCTCTCTCACTCTTTATGTGTGTGTGTGTGTGTGTGTGTGTGTTTGTTTGTTTATGTTTGTCTGTTTGTGTGTTAATGTGATTTATTGATTTGTACGAGCACAGGACACCACCCACTCCCCCTGGTAACTACAGCAAAAGCCATGGCCGACAATGCTTGAATCCAACACTCTATTATACAACTGGGCTCCAGACTGAACCTGAACAATACTAATAGAGTGTTGGATTCAAGCGTTGTCGGCCATGAGTTTCTCTCCGTAGCCAATATGAGTAAGACCTTTAAACAGGTTAGCGTTCACAAGGCCGCAGGGCCAGACGAATTACTAGGACGCTTACTCAGATCATGCGCTGACCAGCTTGCAAGTTTCTTCACTGGCATTTTCAACCTCTCCCTGGCCCAGTCTGTAATATCAAGCAGACCACCATAGTCCCTGTGCCCAAGAACGGCAAGGTAACCTGTCTAAATGACTATCACCCCGTAGCACTCACATCTGTAGCCATGAATTGCTTTGAAAGGATGGTCATGGTTCACATCAACATCATCCCATACCCCCTGGACCCACTCCAATTCGCATACCACCCCAACAGAACCACAGATGACTCAATCTCCATTGCACTCCACACTGCCCTTTCCCACTTGGACTAAAGGTACACCTACGTGATAATGTTATTCATTGACTACAGCTCAGCGTTCAACACCATAGTGCCCTCCAAGCTCATCACTAAGCTAAGCTCCCTCTGCAACTGGATCCTGGACATGATGATCCTGGCCTGATCACTGATGACGATGAGACAGCCTATAGGGAGGAGGTCAGAGACCTCTCCCTCAATTTTAGTAAGACAAACAAGCTGATCGTCGACTGCAGGAAACGGAGGGTCGAGCCCCCTTCACATCAACATGGCTGTAGTGGAGCGGGTTGAGAGCTTCAAGTTCCTCTGTGTCCACATAACTAAGGATCAGTCATGGTCCAAACACACCAACACAGTCATAAAGAGGGCACGACATCGCCTCTTCCCCTTCAGGAGGCTGAAAAGATTTGGCATGGGCCCTCAGATCCTCAAAAAGTTATACAGTTGCACCATCGAGAGCATCTTGACCGCTGCATCATCTTTTGGTATGGTAACTGCTTGGAATTCGACCGCAAGGTGCTACGGAGGGTAGTGCGTATGGACCAGTCAGTGTATCATTGGGGCCGAGCTCCCTGCCATCCAGGACCTGTATACAAGGCATTGTCAGAGGAAGGCCCCAAAAATGTTCAAAGACTCCAGCCATCCAAGCCACAGACTGTTCTCTCTGCTACCGCACGGCAAGCTGTACCAATGCAGCAAGTCTGGAACCAACAGGACCCTGAACAGCTTCTATCCCCAAACCATAAGACTTCTAAACAAGACTCCTAAATATATAATCAAATGGCTACACGGACTACCTGCATTGACCCTTTTTTGCACTGACTCTATGCACACACATTGGACCCAGACACTAACACATACTTGAGCTGATGATTTGACACAAAAAAAATAATTAATTCAATAATTCATACAATTTCATTCATTCACGCACACTTTCACACTCACCACATGCTACTGTCTATTATCTATCCTGTTGCCACTTTACCCCTACCTATATGTACAGTACATAGCTACCTCAATTACTTTGTACCCCTGCACATCGACTCGGTACTGGTACTGTAAATAGCCATGTTATTTTCTACTCCCTATCTATAGCCATTTTTATTTGTTTTTCACTGTGTATTTATTCCCTGTTTCACTATTTCTATATTTATTTAATATTTTATCTTATATTTAACTCTGCACTGTTAGTCTACCCCTGTTGTCTACGAAGCATGTGACAAATAAAATGTGATTCGATTTACTGTCCTATTGAAAGCCCTGTGACTGACCCCAGCCGATCTGTTTGACCCTACAGGCTCTCCGTACTACGATAACGTCAGACCCCTGTGCTACAGCGACTCAGACGCTGTGCTCCTCTGTTTCGACATCAGCCGACCAGACTTATTTGACAGTGCACTGAAAAAGGTGAGGCCCTTGTCAATTTCTTATTCCTCCTCATCTTTGCCATCATCACAATCATCATAATCATTCTCTTTGTGCACCAGGCACATTACATCTGTGCTGTGATAATACATTATAACAACCTCATGACAGCCATATGTCCTTTTCGTTGCAGTGGAAGACAGAGATCCTGGATTTCTGCCCCAGCACACACATCCTCCTGATAGGCTGTAAAACAGACCTGCGCTCGGACGTGTGTATGCTCATGGAGCTGTCCAATCAGAAGCAGACACCTATCTCACATGAGCAGGTGAGTCTTACATATTGCCCTCTCCCTCTCCCTCTCTCTCTCTCTCTCTCTCTCTCTCTCTCTCTCTCTCTCTCTCTCTCTCTCTCTCTCTCTCTCTCTCTCTCTCTCTCTCTCTCTCTCTCTCTCTCTCTCTCTCTCTCTCTCTCTCTCATATACACACAATCTCTCTCGCTTTCTCCGTCTCACTCCTGTTCTTTACCCTTCTTGTTGCAGGGTTCTTCCATGGCCAAGCAGCTAGGTGCAGAGGCATACTTGGAGTGTTCGGCCTTCACCTCAGAGAAGAGCATCCACAGTGTGTTCCGTACTGCAGCCCTGGCCTGCATCAGCAAGCTGCAGTCCTCCACCAAGACCAGCCCCTCCCGACGCCTCTCCAAGAGACTCCTTTTCCTGCCCAGCAAGTCTGACCTCCTCTCCTCCACCTTCGGCAAGGACAAAGCCAAGGGCTGCTCCATCATGTGAGAGAGGGGGAAGAACCCAGACTGGGGTGGCCAGAGATGCACTCCATTGAACAGTCCAGCGGGCAAAGGGCGGTGCAAGGTGGTAGAGGGGCAGTGGAATCAGAAGTAAGGGGGAAGGAAGGGGTTTCTCTTGAACCCCTCTGGTCTCCCCCAACGTCCTCCCCAGTCCCCACACCCACTGAAGCCCTCTTTAAAAAACTGCTACCCCTCCATGGTTTACTCTGTATAGGATATACTGGTCTTTTTCATGATCACCCCCCCCCCCCCCCCCCCCCCACAAACACACAAACACAAACACAGACCCATACACCCATCACCAGCATAGCTTTGTGTAGACTTCCTTTTATAATGACAGTGAGATCAAAAGGTGCCAACTAAATTATTTGTTATTTTGCCCACTGCACATGATAGGTGTGTGTTTTAGGGAGGTAATAATTTACAGCATTCCAGTTCTAGAAAGTTGTGTACCACTCACAGCATGCACTTCAAGGTGTTAACCTGAACCTGAAACATTGTGGAGGTCTCTGCTGTTACTATGGCAGCTAGCCAACCCTCCTCTCTATGCAGTGCTATGTGGGGGTCAGTTTCTACACTCTTTCTTTTCCGAGAAAATAGCAGTTGTAAACACGGCATCTCATCACGTTTGTTCTGTGAGACCTGTTTTGAATGTCGATGTGTGTGCAACTGGGGGTGACGGTGGGGGGGAGGTGGGGGTTGAGAGAGTTGGCCTTAAAGGAATTATTTCCATGGCGACCTTTGCAGTATTTATTTTAGGAAATGTAATCTGTCGGTAATGAAACAAGATCTGGGGGAGGGATTTGGCAAGCACACCGCTCTTAAAAGAGGCAGTGGGGAGGATGGATTGATAGAGTGCATGCCTAAAGGAGTGCAATATGACTCAATGTTCACATGGGCCACAAACAGTAAGATGAGGAGGACATGCTTCGCTGTGACGGGGAAAACTGGCATTCTTGTAGTGTGGCTGGCCATTATTGATCAGAGTACAGGATCAATGCCTTTACAAAGATGGGTATCTCATTCATACTTTGTGGAGAGCTTAAGAAATGCAGATTGGGTAAAGGGTCCAGGAGGGTGGTGAGGGGTGGGGGTGGGTGGGTTTGAGCCGAAACAACTCACAGGCTGGTCCTGTCCGAAGTAAGTTATTTTTCTTTTTTTTTCTGGCAAATCTGAAAGGTGATATATATTTTTCAGTTTTCTTCAAATTTATAATCTGCTTTCTGCCCAGTCCTTTTTAAATTGTTGTTGCTGTTTTTGTCATTGTTGTTTTTGTACTCACTGAAGTTATCTTGTATTAGGAGCTGTCTACGGCCCGGCTAATAGAGGACTTCATGATTTGTTGGTTTGCACAGACAGGGGCTCTGAGTTGTTTAGACTTACAGAACACTGGAATTTAAGGTGTTGCTTAGCAACAGTGTGAGCAGGGGCAGAAGTCAGCAGAATTGTGGTGACTTTGGGTGCAGTTCCTGGCTCTGAAAGAAAATAAAGATGTCTCTCCAACTGTACGTCTCACCTTTCATTTGTAGCATCAGAGACCACTGCTAAGGTGACAGCTGGACATTTCAGTTAGTAGTACACTGCTGAAAAACATCTGAAAATATCTGACAAAACGAATTTGAAGCCTCCAAACTCAGTGGCAGCTCAGTGGCAGGTGCCAGAACAAATCAGACATTTTAAAAAAGCAATTTGAGTACCTTTATTAAAGCTGAGTTCCCAGCAGTGAGTTAAGAAGCTGCATGGAGTGACTGAAACACTGTTCAGAAGAAAGTCAATTTGACTGAATACACAGCCGTCATCATGTTACAGGTTATGCTCCCACTCCTTTGCTAAGAACAGACCATGTCTGGGTGTACTGCTTTATATGCTATTTGGAAAGCTCCAAACACAATGTTGTTGGAACATGTCTTAACCTTAATGTATTAATGAAATACTGCATCGCTCAATGTTTTCATTTTATTTTTGGACATTTTTGGGGAAATTTTTGTTTTCTGTATATACTTTTTCTCTTGGGTTCTAAATAAATAATTTGTTCACCATATTCTCAGATGTCTCTTGAGTTTTTGTGGAGTACAGGTTTGGTGGGCCATAAGGGGAAAAGCAACATCTATAAGTTGTTGTGAATGTTTATGAGGCATTATAACATGTGAAGGTAACTTAAGTAAAGTGTTACCAGCTCATCAGCACTATCAGCTCATCAAGCTCTTATCTTACTTCTGTAGAGGAGTCTTTGGGTGAAATGTCCTCGTTTAACAAAGCATTATGACAAATACTGTACATACAGTACTTGCTTGTTTGAAGTTATTGAAGAAGCAGTAAAACGTGAGCTATATAGAATAGCTTGAGCGTTAAGAGCCATTCATAAATATAGATTACCACTAACCTTTGGACATACTTTAAGATATTGATCATGGCTGATGCACGCGTGCTGGGACAAGACAGATCAATTTAATAGTACCAGAGCATAATTGATCAAATTGCTGAGGGGTGTTGTAATTGAGTCTACAATAAATGCCTAATTTGACCATGATATCAGCTCAGAAAGACATCATTTGCCCGTTAGAGGGTTGACAGGGAGGGTTATTACATTACCGCAGCACATCCACCTGCAGAGAAACCTCTTCACTAAATGCTCTGCTATACTGTGATGGCTGACACATAGCTGCCCTAAGTATGATTGCAGCTTCGTAACATTATGCGTTTTGGTAAAAAGAAAAGTATATTGACGCGTTGTATTTCAACTTTACTTTGAGCTATGATGTAGGCTAAATCAATTGCAGTTAATCAATGTGTGTCTTTAACCATGATATCAAAGTGGTGTTGGGTCAACAAAGCTTACTTCAATGTTCTAGATGATACAGCTCATTGTGAGGTTTGTCTTCAAAGAAGCATAACATGGTTGTTTTATCCCTGGTTCAAGTAATAGTCTACTTCAGTATGTTTGGCTGTTGAGTCTACTGATATGACTCAACAGCTGAACATAATTTGAAAATTGAAATGGTGGAAACTAAATGTAAACAAAATGTGTGTATAGCTAATATTTCGGTCAAAACCGACTGTGGACATACAGCGGGTGAAATAAGTATTGAACACGTCACCATTTTTCTAAGTAAATATATTTCCAAAGGTGCTATTGACATGAAATGTTCACCAGATGTTGGTAACAACCCAAGTAATCCATACATACAAAGAAACCAAAACAAATAAGTTCAGAAATTAAGTTATGTGTAATAATGTGAAATGACACAGGGAAAACGTATTGTACACATGAAGAGAGGGAGGTTCATAAAGGCATGGAAAGCCAAGACAACAGCTGAAAACTGTCAGTAATTAAAAAGCAATCCAGCCCCCTGTCAGTGCAAATTAATATCAACTGGTTCAGTCCCAACTGATGGCCTACAAAAAGGTCTCATTGTCAAGGTGTCACACAAGACACATCTCATGATGGGTAAAAGCAAAGAGCTGTCTCAAGACATTCGCAACCTAATTTTTGCAAAACATAATGATGGCATTGGTAAAGGCGCATTTCTAAGCTTCTGAATGTTCCAGTGAGCACTGTTGGGGCCATAATACGGAAGTGGAAAGACAATCATTTCACCATAAATTTGCCTCGACCAGGTGCTCCTCGTAAATTTGCCCATTCATCCTTCCTTCAATTATGTGAAGTTTGCCAGTACCATTTGCTGAAAAGCAGCCCCACACCATGATGTTCCCACCTTCAAACTTCACTGTTGGTGTGGTGCTTTTAGGGTGATGTGCAGTGCCATTTCTCCTCCAAACATGGTGTGTATTATGACATCCAAACAGTTCAACAATGTCCCCCAGTCATGCTGTCCCTCTCTGTGCTATGATGATACAGTATATTCACACAGGAGCAGCTGAGAGTTTGATATCCCATAGCTTATCAGAGACAGACAACCTTATCCTAAGTGACACACACACACACACACACACACACACACACACACACACACACACACACACACACACACACACACACACACACACACACACACACACACACACACACACACACACACACACACACACACACACACACACACACACACACACACACACACACACACACACACACACACACACACACACACTCCTGCACCTCCTCCACAGTGACAGAGGGGCAGAGAAACATCTGTCCAGGCTAAGAGAGCATATGTGTCTGAGACACAGCGAAAGCCAGCAGAAAGAGGCCAAGGTGGGAACACACTCTCCTGTTGACAATCTGCGACAGATCTCCTCTCCTGCCATATCCTGTCTGTCTGTCTGTCTGTCTGTCTGTCTGTCTGTCTGTCTGTCTGTCTTTCCGTGTCTGTCTGTCTGTCCGTCCGTCCATCCGCCCGTGTCTGTCTGTCTGTCTGTCTGTCTGTCTGTCTGTCTGTCTGTCTGTCTGTCTGTCTGTCTGTCTGTCTGTCTGTCTGTCTGTCTGTCTGTCTGTCTGTCTGTCTGCAGTACATAGGCTTACCACACATTATAAAGAATGCAAGCATGCTTGCACACATGCACACAAGGTTGAAAATAAATTCCCAGCATATGCTAGGAGTCCTGGCAAATTAAGAAAACATCTGACCAGACGCCGCAAGTTAATTTAGCCAATGAGCCGTGGCAGGTTGCTCCAGGGCGTGCGTGGGTATGGTGATTTGGTAATTGGTGTTTTGGCACAGCCCAGGCCAAACTCTTTTGCTATAGACTGCAGCCGTTTAAAGAGGCCATTTTGTTTTCACAATTGTTATTGTTGTACAATATGTTTGGATCCAAATACAGTATCTTTAATTTGGTGTCGAAGAAGTTCCCAAAAGGGATCTGCTTTATTCAAGATTCATGAGTACTGAACCAAACACCAAAGATGACAAAATATCCTAACATAAACAAATCTGTTTATTTGTCATTTTTTTCCAGCACAATTCTGAAACCTGTAATTTGAAATCCCAGATGTCATTACCATAAATATGCAATTTATTATATTTTATGCCAGCTATTGTGGATGGATGCATTATACTATACAGTATCTACAGTAATATAAAACAAAGGGATTTGCTGGATATTTCCGCAACTGATCTGTGAAGTCAAGACAAAGGCCATTTTTCGCTTCCCCTTGTGGATGGAAGAGAACGGCCCGGGGTGGAAGGGAGCGATGAGAGGCTAGCCGAGGTTGGGGCACAGGCAGGGAGGAATTAGGAGCCAGAGAGAGGGTGATTTAGGGGGAGAGTTCTGCCCCAGTGGTCTGAAATCCTCTTGTGAACAGATGGGGTTTCAACGATTAGCCCGGGAAAATGTCCGATCTGCAGTGTTGCTCTTTACCAAATAAGTACATTGTCTATCAGACATGCCCCCCCCCCCCCCCCCCCCACACACACACACACACACACACACACACACACACACACACACACACACACACACACACACACACACACACACCACCTCTATCAGACATGGCACCGAGACATAGGAGAGTGAGAAAGGGGGCGAGGGAGGGGTGTCAGAGCTATGCTGCCTGATTACTGATGAGCTATCTGCACCCAGTGACACACACACACACACACACACACACAAAGCCTCTCCCTGAGTGAGCGCTACTGCGGCCGCTGTGACAGTGCCATAACTCCTGTCTCCTAAATGGGTCTCTATGACACAGGCTCAGTAGAGCGAGGAGGGGGAACTGACGTCTGTGTCTGTACCCTCTGAACGTCTGTCTCCCCATGTTTCCATCCTAGTGTGTATGTGTGTGTGCATGCATGCGTGTGAGTGTGTATGTGTGTGTGCGTGCGTGCACATAGTATGTTTGTGTATGTGTCATTGGGTGTGTCTGCCTATTTCTCCCTCTTCATCCGTGTGTGTGTGTATATATCTGCATGTGTGTTTATTTGTTTATACATGTTTGCGTGTGTGCAGGTCTGCTTGACCACACCAATTGAATATCCCCAGCTCGAAATATGGAGTGACACACAGAAGCGTAACAGGAAATAAAGAGGAGCGCTGGCCTTCTAGGATCACATAGGACTTCATCTAAGTGAACCTCTGTCATGACATCCTATACATTTCTGTTTGATTTCTCTATCCAGAGCTATTTTGATGTAATGAGATCAGGCAGCCCTGTAGCGTCAGTCTGTGCATGGCTGTGTGCTCTGGGCTGCCCAATGAAGCACATAGACTTCCCCGGACAGCATACGCCAGTGCCTTTCTGTAGGCCCTGCACCCGCAGGAGAGAGACATGTAAATATGAACTATATTCAACGATATTAGCATACTTAATATTATCACAATCAAACCAAATTTGTACAGTATGTATGGTAAAATGTCTACCACTGATAGTACATTACTTATATTACTACTATGCTCTTATTATTCAATCAGTCATCTCTTTCTGGTTTATCTTGTATTACTCATCGTTGGCTATATTATGGGGATAGTAATTGGAGCAGAGCGATGAGAGTTAGCAATAGTGGTTATTGGCCTGAACTCTGCATCATTGTCTCGCACCCATGTGTTTGTATGTTCAATCCTATGGGATTCCTTTAATATGTTTGCGTGTGTGTGTGAATCTCTGTCCTGTGTATACCACTAAGCAGTTTATGCTGTGTACTCTGAATATCTCTCATTCCCATGTGTAGCCCACAGAGGTGAGCAGCAGTGGCCCTGTTGGCTCACACTTGCCTGCACTCTGTTCACGTCTTCTGGATTGATGTCCTCCGAAGTGACTATCAGGGGTCCTCCCCACCAGGCAAACCCTCTCCATCTGCCCTACTACAGAGACCCCATAAGTTTACCCATCCTGCTCCCCTTCACCTTACCATCATCCCCCTCTCCCTGCCTGTCCCAACCCCCAGTTTGGCATGCCCGACAGGCATGTTCACAGTGAAGACACTTATTTAGCCGTTTAATTACACAACCATGCTTGGCATCGGGGCATAAGGGGTGGGGGTCGGGAGCACAGGGCATGTTGGGGGTGGGGGGTTTTGGATGTGGGAAGGGAGTGGGAGCAGGAGGTTGATGTACACAAAAAAGTACAAAAAAAAATATGAAACTAGCGAATGATTTTGCAACCAAAATTAACACTAAGCAACACTACATCGCCTTATACAACCAATCATTGACTTCCTCTGGTCCAAAAGCCTATAGTATTGACATCCTCTGGTCCAAAAGCCTATAGTATTGATGTCCTCTGGTCCAACAGCCTATAGTATTGAAGTCCTCTAGTCCAAAAGCCTATAGTATTGAAGTCCTCTAGTCCAACAGCCTATAGTATATGTCCTCTAGTCCAACAGCCTATAGTATTGATGTCCTCTGGTCCAAAAACCTATAGTATTGATGTCCTCTGGTCCAAAAACCTATAGTATTGAAGACCTCTGGTCCAAAAGCCTATAGTATTGACGTCCTCTGGTCCAACAGCCTATAGTATTGATGTCCTCTGGTCCAACAGCCTATAGTATTGATGTCCTCTGGTCCAACAGCCTATAGTATTGATGTCCTCTGGTCCAACAGCCTATAGTATTGATGTCCTCTGGTCCAACAGCCTATAGTATTGACAGACAGGTCTGGGCCATTAAGACAGTGTAATGCCTTGTATTACACAACATCTGCTAAAAGTGCTTCAACTTGAATGCACTGACCGATCCTGCAAAATGACCAATGATCCCATATGGCAGAGCTACCAAACAATGTACCATAACAGAGGTTTATCAAGCTTGCTGGATAAACAGAAGCTAATTAGGTCAGTTAGAATTCCCAAACGCATTCGAATATTAATGGAGAGTCACCTGTTTGCTATCCAGTTCATGCCTGTTCTTGTGTTGGCTACTCACTACTCTTACTGCAGCATACAATACATACTGTAGACAACTGCAGCTACCCTGTACGGTAGTTATTGGATGCACAACAAATTGTCCACTCTGCTGTTTGATGACTATATGCCCTTGAGAAAGACTGAGCCCTCTGCCAAGGTGTATGCACTCTGGACATTTATTTTGGAATGAGGCATTCCTTCCTCACACAGGAGAAGCAGGAAGGAACATTCATCCAGTAAGAGCACACGGTATCAGGTTGATGGTAGAGCTTGTGGGAGATTTTGTTTAATTTTCACTTCGTACTTATTATGATTTAGTCAGGAACAAGCAAAGAACGTGATAACATTACATGCTCTCTCAAATATCTCTTTTGTCAGACAATTTATTTTATGTCAAGAACTAGGTAGTCATAGCAACAGTAGGATGGTATAAAATGTGTGTGTGAACAGTCTGCTGAGGTTTTTCATACACCAAAAAATACACAATCATGTTGTTTACCTTGATGTGTACATTCATTTGTGAGAAAATCCTTCACCTTGTGATGTCTTTTGTCACTACCTACAAAGCCTATATTCCATTACACTTACAATTTCGATACATAGCGTTTGGTAGATGTACATAGTGTAGCTTTGTTTCACAACACTGACACTGAAGATGTGTATGAATATGGAGATACAGTACTAACCCTGTCTACACTTGCGCCTCATTTTCACCTTTTATTTCCTCTTTTGTCCACAGATGAGAAAAGACTAAACAAAATTCAGAGAGAGAAAGATTCTCATTAACCGCCTCACCCCATATTCATAACAGGATCCACCGTTACTACGCAACCTAGTGAATAACCATTGGATTCTTCCCCCTTTGTATTTGTCAGATTCACCCCTGGTTAGCATCAACTTTGATCTGCCTCCATACTGATATACTTTCACCACCATAGCTGCTCCACACCTCTCTCTCAATCTCCCCTGGAGCCAAAGGCAGACCCAGAATAAGAATCAGCTCCTCTCTCATCTCAGTGCCTGGCAAGGCTGACTCCAAACTCTGTGTTTGCCCTTACACAGACTATAATGAATATTGAGAGGCCTGATATGAAGAGTGTTGCAGTACAGTGACTTTGATACTCTGACATACCCTGCAAAAGCCATAAATTCCCTGTCACCTATACTAACTCTGTAGTAGCATTCTGTACTATACCTTGCTGTTCCTGACTGCTTGTTTGTTTGGCTGTGGGATTGTGGCTCCAAATATCAGATACAACAAACCCTCCTTTAATTAGATCATCCAGATGAAATGACACTCAATCACAGAGAGAGCCGTTCACTTTTTAAAATCAGCTGACTACAGCGCGGAGATGGTAGGTAGAGGGTGGGGGCTGGGGGGAATGGGGCATGCGGCTTTTAGTGAGATAGGGAGAGGCAGGCATATGATTCTATGGGGAACAATAACTCCAAGGACAAATGGGGTAGATGTGAGGGGCAGCCGGGCATGAATTGGTTCTGAAAGAAACACCCTGCCATTCACTGACTGGACCCAGATCTACAGCCTCTACACTAACAGAGGGCTAATTAAATTTCACCTGGCGAAATAGAGCTGGGCTGTCTCTATTTTCCTCTCCCTCCATCTGTCTCTACCACCTACCTGTTTCATGATATTGCACATGAATAGGGAGCTAGAAGCCCTTTCAATAATAGGAGATACACAGTTAGGTGAAGATTTGGATGTTGCATGGTAGATTTCCTTCCCTTTTACTCTTACCAAAGGCATAGTGAAATATAGAAGGGGAATGGCACAAATTAATTCCAACCAATGTAGGCCTAATTAATGGATATTCTATTGATAGAATGTTTATGTTCTGTTCTCCGGAGAATTGTAATAAGATTACTCAAAGGGAGTGTTCCTCTCTCAAAGGAAGGGTAACAGATTTTCAAACCATTGAACACATCACATCCATTACCTAAAAATAATGCAATCTTCTAGTCAGTTGTCTGCGTGAGGGGCTGTGTTTGCATACCAATTTGCTGAACATTTCTCAAGACTCAGACTCCATGTACTGTTTGTTTCATTTAGATGGCGGACCAGGGATTAACAAAGCAAACTAAGGGCAAACAGGATGCATCTCATAATATAAGGATTCCTCTCTTGGGGATCTTCAATGAATAAATGTGTAAGACTCTTTATATTTGGCCTACTGTATCCATAGGCAGTGTGAGGATGTTTACATGGGCCACTATATAATTTACTTGACTGTATCTATCAGAGAGCAACAGACTAGAGCTGCTTCTGTCTTGTTGAAAACACATTTATGCAAGTTTGCCACCTTGTGTTTCAAAAGTGGATAACAGCTCAATGAATTACCACGCAGGCCACGGTCCTAATCTTGTACCAGTGTTTCTTGGGATATGTAGTGAAAATGATTTTAACACAACGCTGAAACCACTGACCTGGCAACCTCTCCCTCAGCAAGACCAAGGAGCTGATCATGGACTACAGAAAACGGGGTGGCGAGCATGCCCCCATCCACATTGACAGGGCGGCAGTGGAGCAGGTAGACAGCTTCAAGTTCCTTGGTGTCCAAATCACTAAAGACTTAAAATGGTTGAAAAAGTTTGGCTTCAAATCATGAAAAGGTTCTACAGCTGTACCATTGAGAGCATATTGACTGGATGCATCACTGCTTGGTATGGTAATAGCACCGCCTTCGATCGCATGGCACTGCAGACAGCCCAGTACATCACTGGGGCCGAGCTCCCTGCCATCCAGGAACTCTATATCAGGTGGTGTGAAAAGAAGGCCCTGAAAAATGTCAAAGACCCCAACCACCCAAGTCACAGACTATTCTCTCTGCTGCCGCACAGCAAGAGGAACCAGTGCATCAAGTCTGACACCAACAGGCTCTTGAACAGCTTCTATCCCCAATACAACTGAAAAAATAGCTAACAAAATAGCTACACGGACAGAGTTTACCTTTCTAATTGACCTTCTAATTCAATATTTGCACTATATTTACAGTATTTGTCTCTATGCACACTCACAGGGCCCTACACACTCACACACACTGTCACTCCAACACACAAACAAACACTCACTCCATCATTTGCTCACTAACACATAATATGCACATACATTTACAGTTGAAGTCAGAAGTTTACATACACTTAGGGTGAAGTCATTAAAACTCATTTTTCAACCACTCCACAGATTTCATGTTAACAAACTAGTTTTGGCAAGTCGGTTAGGACATCTACTTTGTGCATGACACAAGTAATTCTTCCAACAACTGTTTACAGACAGATTATTTCACTTATAATTCACGATATCACAATTCCAGTGGGTCAGAAGTTTCCATACACTAAGTTGACTGTGCGTTTAAACAGCTTGGAAAATTCCAGAATATTATGTCATGGCTTTAGAAGCTTCTGATAGGCAAATTGACATCATTTGAGTCAATTGGAGGTGTACCTGTGGGTGTATTTCAAGGCCTACCTTCAAACTCAGTGCCTCTTTGCTCAACATCATGGGAAAATCAAAAGAAATCAGCCAAGTCTGGTTCATCCTTGGGAGCAATTTCCAAATGCCTGAAGGTACCACGTTCATCTATACAAACAATAGTACACAAGTATAAACACCATGGGACCAGGCAGCCGTCATACCGCTCCTAGAGATGAACGTACTTTGGTGCGAAAAGTTCAAATCAATACCAAAACAACAGCAAAGGACCTTGTGAAGATGCTGGAGAAATCAGGTACAAAAGCATCTATATCTACAGTAAAACAAGTCCTATATCGACATAACCTGAAAGGCCACTCAGCAAGAAAGAAGCCACTGCTCCAAAGCTGCCATAAAAAAACCAGACCATGGTTTGCAACTGTACATGGGGACAAAGATTGTACTTTTTGGAGAAATGTCCTCTGGTCTGATCAAACAAAAATAGAACTGTTTGGCCATAATGACCATCGTTATGTTTGGAGGAAAAAGGGGGAGGCTTGCAAGCCGAAGAACACCATCCCAACCGTGAAGCAGCATCATGTTGTGGGGGTGCTTTGCTGCAGGAGGGACTGGTGCACTTCACAAAATAGATGGAATCATGAGGAAGCAAAATGATGTGGATATATTAAAGCAACATCTCAAGACATCAGTCAGGAAGTTAAAGCTTGGTCTCAAATGGGTCTTCCAAATGGACAATGACCCCAAGCATACTTCCAAAGTTGTGGCAAAATGGCTTAAGGACAACAAAGTCAAGGTATTGGAGTCGCCATCACAAAGGCCTGACCTCAATCCTATAGAAAATTTGTGGGCAGAACTGATAAAGCGTGTGCGAGCAAGGAGGCCTACAAACCTGACTCAGTTACACCAGTTATGTCAGGAGGAATGGGCCAAAATTCAGCCAACTTATTGTGGGAAGCTTGTGGAAGACTAACCAAAACGTTTAACACAATTTAAACAATTTAGGCAATGCTACCAAATACTAATTGAGTGTATGTAAACTTCTGACCCACTGAGAATGTGATAAGAAATAAAAGCTGAAATGAATCCTCCTCTCTAATATTATTCTGGCATTTCACATTCTTAAAATAAAGTAGTGATCCTAACTGACCTAAGATTTTTACTAGGATTAAATGTCAGGAATTGTGAAAAACTTAGTTTAAATGTATTTGGCAAAGGTGTATGTACTTCAGCTGTATACTGACTCTACACACCTGCACACCCACTCACATGCTGCTGCTACTCTGTTTATCTTATATCCTGTTAACTAGTCACCTTACCTGTTTACATACCGTGCATTCGAAGTATTCAGACCCCTTACTTTACAGCCTTATCCTAAATTGGATTAAAAAATAATAATCCTCATCAATCTACACACAATACCTCATAATTACAAAATGAAAACAGTTTTTTACAAATGTTTGCAATGTATAAAAATGTAATAAAAAATAAAATACCTTATTTACATAAATATTCTGGCCCTTTGCTATGAGACTCGAAATTGAGCTCAGGTTCATCCTGTTTCCATTGATCATCCTTGAGCTGTTTCTACAACTTGATTGGAGTTCACCTGTGGTAAAATATATGTGATTGGACATGATTTGGAAAGGCACACACCTGTCTATATAAGGTCCCACAGTTGACAGTGCATGTCAGAGCAAAAACCAAGCCATGAGGTCGAAGGAATTGTCTGTAGAGCTCTGAGACAGGATTGTGTTGAGGCACAGATCTGGGGAAGGGTACCAAAAAATATCTGCAACATTGAAGGTCCCCAAGAACACAGTGGCCTCCATCATTCTTAAATGGAAGAAGTTTGTAACCACCAAGACTCTTCCTAGAGCTGGCCACCCGGCCAAAATGAGCAATCCGGGGAGAAGGGACTTGGTCAGGGAGGTGACCAAGAACCCAAAGGTCACTCTGACAGAGCTCCAGAGTTCCTCTGTGGAGATGGGAGAACCTTCCAGAAGGACAACCATCTCTGCAGCGCTACACCAATCAGGCCTTTATGGTAGAGTGGCCAGACGGAAAACACTCCTCAGTAAAAGGCACATAACAGTTTGCTTGGAGTTTGCCAAAATGCACCGAAAGGACTCTCAGACCATGAGAAACAAGATTCTCTGGTCTAATGAAACCAAGATTGAACTCTTTGGCCTGAATGCCAAGTCTGAAGGAAACCTGGCACTATCCCTACCGTGAAGCATGGTAGTGGCAGCATCATGCTATGGGGAGGTTTTTCAGCGTCAGGGACTGGGAGACTTGTCAGGATCAAGGGAAAGATGAACGGAGCAAATTACAGAGAGATCCTTAATGAAAACCTGCTTCAGAGCACTCAGGACTTTAGACTGGGGTTAAGGTTCACCTTCCAACAGGACAACGACCCTAAGCACACTGCCAAGACAATGCAGGAGTGGCTTCAGGACAAGTCTCTGAATGTCCTTGAGTGGCCCAGCCAGAGCCCGGACTCATCGAACATCTCTGGAGAGACCTGAAAATAGCTGTGCAGCGACGCTCCAGATCCAACCTGACTGAGCTTGAGAGAATCTGAAGAGAAGAATGGGAGAAACACTCCAAATACAGGTGTGCCTAGCTTGTACCGTCATACCCAAGAAGACTAGAGGCTCTAATTGCTGCCAAAGGTGTTTCAACAAAGCACTGAGTAAAGGGTCTGAATACTTATTTAAATGTGATATTTCAGTTTTCATATTTAATTTGAAAAAAAAAACAGTTTTTGCTTTGTCATTATGGGATATTGTGTGTAGATTGATGAGGTAAAAAACAATTTAATACATTTTAGAATAAGGCTGTAACGTAACAAAATGTGGAAAAAGTCAAGTGGTCTGAATACTTTCCGAATGCACTGTATCTAGCTCCATCACTTCAGTATGCTTTCAGATGTAAATATGATAATGGACTGACTTTTCTAATATTTGCTGTATATAGTATGCTTACTTACTTACTTTATTGTGCATTTCTTATTCTTATTTCTCGTCTGTTTTTTTAATAGTAATACATTGTTAGGTTTTGAATATGCAAGAAAGGCTTTTCACTGACATTGAAACTTGAAACTACTGTATGAGGTATGGCTGAAACTCCACTGTGCAACGAACCCCCATTATTTTATACCAAGGCCGTAGAAAACTACAATTCCCATACTCTGAATCCACTGTTAATTTCAATTGGCATTGTGCATGAAGTTGGCTTGTTCAAGCATTTAGTTTTATAGTCGCAAAGGTTTGTTCTTAAAGATTTAAACATGCGTTTTACATCTGTATGCTGTAAAATCCTAAAGGTGCAGTATTTATAATTAATGTTTGGACTTTAATCCATGAAACGTGGTCTAACTGCCAGCTTGTCATTGTAAACAAGCTTGCTAGCTAGTTAGGTAGTTACTAAAGTCGTTACTTAGTTACTTAAGTCGCAAGTGAATCTTGCTATAATAATCATGATGATATCATACTTACTAGTTACCTAGCTAGACATTTAGCTAGTTCACTAGACAACCATTTAAGCCAGTGGACAACAACTCATTCAAGAGAGCTTGCTAACTAGCTAGTTATACTGTTGGTCCCTTGTTTCATGAGCTGAAATAAAAAATCCCAGAAATGTTCCATACTCACAAAAAGCTTATTTCTCTCAAATGTGTTTATATCCCTGTTTGTGAGCACTTCTTCTTTGTCAAGATAATCCATCCACCTTACAAGTGTGGCATATCACAAAGCTGATTAAACGGCATGATAATTACACAGGTGCAGAATAAAAGGCCACTCTAAAATGTGCAGATAATTTAATGTTAATTTCTCTACCATAAGTCGCCTCCAACTATGTTTTAGAGAATTTTTCAGTACGTCAACCGGCCTCACAAACGCAGACCATGTGTATAGCATTGTGTAGGCGAGCGGTTTGCTGATGTCAACGTTGTGAACAGATTGGTAGGGTTATGATATGGGCAGGCAGATGCTACGGACAATGAACACAATTCTATTTTATTGATGGCAATTTGAATGCATAGAGATACCGTGATGAGATCCTGAGGCCCATTGTCGTGCCATTCATCCACAGCCATCACCTCATGTTTCGTCATGATAGTGCATAGCCCATGTTGCAAGGATCTGTACACAATTCCTGGAAGATGAAAATGTCCCAGTTCTTCCATGGCCTGCATGCTCACCAGACATGTCGCCCAATGAGCATCTTTGGGATGCTCTGGATCGACTCGTACGACAGCATGTTCCAGTTCCCGCCAATATCCAGCAACTTTGCACAGCCATTGAAGAGGAGTGGGACAACATTCTACAGGCCACAATCAACAGATTGATCAACTCTATGCGAAGGAGATGTGTCGCGCTGCATGAGGCAAATGGTGGTCACACCAGAAACTGACTGGTTTTCTGATCCACGCCCCTACCTCTTTTTTAAGGTAACTGTGACCAACAGATGCATATCTGTCTCCCCAATCATGTGAAACCCATAGATTAGGGACTAATGAATGAATTTCAATTGACTGATTTCTTTATATGAACTGTAACTCAGTAAAATCTTTGAAATTGTTGCATGTTGCTTTTATATTTTTGCCCAGTATAGCTTCGGAGAGCCCAATATTGGACTAAAGGAGCCTCGCTAACATTACTTCTTAGTCCAAGGACCTTAGCCACATGCTCTGTTTAAATGGTGAATTAGCTCTGGAAGACAGAATATACCATCTAAACGTGAACCGATTCTCAATGGCGCTACAGTTATAGAACCATAAGTCCATCTACTTTTATATCACATAAAAACATTTTCACAAATGCAAAATACACACTTAATGTGTACACTGTTTTAACCAACAGTATTTTTCAGTGACAACATGTTTGTGGAATCTGTCTGTCTGGAAAAAGTATTAAATTCTCATATTTGAGTAAAAGTAAAGATACCTGAAAAGAAAATGACTCAAGTGAAGGTCACCCAGTAAAATACTACTTCAATAAAAGTCTAAAAGTATTTGGTTTTAAATATACTTAAGTATCAAAAATAAAAGTAAGAATATTAAAAAATTCCTTATATTAAGCAAACCAGTCTGCCCAATTTTTCACCTGGAATGCTTTTCCAACAGTCTTGAAGGAGTTCCCACATATGCTGAGCAGTTGTTGGCTGATTTTCCTTCACTCTGCGGTTTAACTCATCCCAAACCATCTCAATTGGGTTGTGGTTGGGTGATTGTGGAGGCCAAGTCATCTGATGCAGCACTCCATCATTCTCCTTCTTGGTCAAATAGCCCTTACACAGCCTGGAGGTGTGTTTTGGGTCATTGTCTTGTTGAAAAACAAATGATAGTCCCACTAAGAGCAAACCAGATGGGATGGCGTATCGCTGCAGAATGTTGTGGTAGCCATGCTGGTTAAGTGTGCCTTAAATTCTAAATAAATCACATACAGTGTCAACAACAAAGCACCATCACACCTCCTCCTCCATGCTTCACGGTGGGAACCACACATTCACCTGCTCTGCGTCTCACAAAGACAAGGTTGTAGGAATCAAAAATCTCAAATTTGGACTCAGATTTCCACCAGTCTAAATGCTCGTGTTTATTGGTCCAAGCAAGGCACACCTGTTAATTGAAATGCATTCCAGGTGACTACCTCATCAAGCTGGTTGAGAGAATATCAAGAGTGTGCAAAGCTGTCATCAAGGCAAAGGGTGGCTACTACACTTTTTTAGGTTACTACATGATTCCATACAGTATATGTTATTTCATAGTTTTGATGTCTTCACTATTATTCTACAATGTAGAAAATAGTAAAAATAAAGAAAAACCCTTGAATTAGTAGGTGTGTCCAAACTTTTCACTGGTACTGTACATGGAACACAGTTCACTTTAATAATGTTTACATACTGTTTTACCCATTTAATATTTATATACTGTATTCTAGTCAAGTCCATCCTATTCCACTATTGCTGTACATATACTATTCAATCCACGTATTCTTCAGATATACTACATATTCTATCCATATACTGCAATGTCTCTTCATCCCATCATATATATTTCTATTCCGGACTCAGATTTCTTAATTCCATTATTTCACTTTTTAGATTTGCATGTATTATTAGATACTACTCCACTGTTGGAGCTAGGAACATAAGCATTTCGCTACACCCGCAATAACATCTGTAAAGTATGTGAATGCGACCAATGAAACTTGAGTTACAAAGCCTAAACAGATAAACACACACACTGAATAACATTTCAGCTTAGAAGATCATTTTCTCTTTCCCCTGCCCATCCTTCTATCCCTCTCCTCCATCCATCTGTCTCTATTTTTCAGACGGTCATGTTCACAGCTATCATGCCTGCAGCAGTAGAACGTTTGTCCCATAATTACCTGCATCGTCCGGCTGTGGTGTACATTGGCTCAGCTGGCAAACCCCACGAGACAGTGGAACAAAAGGTCCTGCTCATGGTAGAGGGAGAGAAGAGGTAACACACACACACACACACACACACACACACACACACACACACACACACACACACACACACACACACACACACACACACACACACACACACACACACACACACACACACACACACTGCTATCCCTGAAGCTGTAGCTAATGCTGAGTCTCCCTTGAGGGTAAGACCACCATAATGACCTTTGATCCTGGGGTCACTCACCTGTCTGTTGGATTTTTGTTACGTCATAGCGACTTTGCACAGTCTGCCATTGTACATCCCTCCATATTTGTAGACATTCTTTTACATATTGTGACATTGCCCCCTCTCCCACCCCTCCAGACTACATCCGTCGAATTAGTCGTACGGGTCGTGCTGGGAAGAGCGGTGTAGCCCTGACCTTCCTCACCAAGGAGGACTCATCAGTGTTTTACGACCTGAAGCAGGCCTTCCTGGAGAGTCCATCTGCCCCCCCGAGCTGTCCAACCACCCCGACGCCCAGCACAAGCCTGGGACCATCATCACCAAGAAGAGCCGAGAGGAGACCATCTTTGCCTAAAGTGCCAGAACAAGTTTTATGTATACACCTCGCTTGGACCTGCCACCCTGTACACACACTGGGTTTTCAGTCTTTTTTTTTATCATGTCTCTCTTTTTCCGGCTCAACATCCCCTTCCTGTATCCCCCTCCTTCACCCGGTTTCTTCTATACTTTTCTCATCCGCTTTCTTTTGCTTTCTCTTCTCTCGCCCTCTTGCCACTATCTCCAGTCCTCGTCCTTTCTCATAACTCCATTGTTCGGCTTTTTCTTCTGTAGTCCGGCTGCTGTATGAAATGTTAGGCTGATGTCAGGGCCTGGGGGTCATATAGCTGTCTGGTTTCACAACAGGAGAATAGAGGGGCTCTGGGTCTGATGTGTGGGGAGGGAAGGTCATGTGAGCTCCAAGTCTACACATATTTCAAAGAGCCCCTGTAACCAAACAAAAGTGGTGTAAAGAGACCAATACATTGAATACCTGGTAGATGTGATGTGTTCTTTCTTCAGTCAGCTGGTTATGATGGGTATATTGAAATGTGATGTTTGCTACATTGATATCTATGAAGTGAATAAAACCAACTTTGACACCTTAAAAAAAAAAAAACCTTGGTTCATAGCCCTACAAAGGTTCTCTGATATCAACTTCATGGACTCGATTAACAAGATTGGTGTCCTAAGAACTATAACGTTCAAGAAAGGACAACAGCCATGTTAAAAGTACATAAAATGTCATGTTTATTTCACTTAGTCGTATTTTACGTAGCATTTTTTAAAGGAATTCTTAAATAGAAAGCATTCTATACAGCATCAGGCAGGAAATGTCTCTTTTTACATTTTTGTTTTGTTCTCAGAAATCGAGGAAAGGAGCGTGCTGTTCACGCTAGCACACTGTGATAGATAATACATGGTTATATTTAGTGCAGTTATTGCATTACAAAGCAACCATCAACAAATAAATTAGTGCAATTCTTTTCTACTTACACAGAAAGTGAAAGTCCAAATAGGCTAAGGCATTTTAAGTCTTTCAATCTTAGGCTTTATATTGCATACAGAATGTAAGACAGAGGAAACTGTAACCCTTTTAAAAATTGTGTTTCATAAATAATAAAAAAACATTATTTTGTATTTATTTTGATTAATTACTACATTGGTCCGCTTTGTAAATCATATTCTGCCGAAGTACAGTGAAAGTAGCTAAGTTACCTAATACATGCAAGTCATCTCTCTCTCTTTCTCTCTCTCTCTCTCTCTCTCTCTCTCTCTCTCTCTCTCTCTCTCTCTCTCTCTCTCTCTCACACACACACACACAAGGAGGAAGTAGGAATAAATAATTTAAGAGCCAATCGAAACTGTGCTTAAAAGAACAC
This sequence comes from Thymallus thymallus, assembly GCA_023634145.1. Classification (NCBI taxonomy): domain Eukaryota; kingdom Metazoa; phylum Chordata; class Actinopteri; order Salmoniformes; family Salmonidae; genus Thymallus; species Thymallus thymallus. The sequence continues at coordinate 22,239,339 of CM042399.1, forward strand.
ATTTGATTCTATAGTTTAAAAAAATGTTTTGAAATCATTTTGTATCGTTAAGAGAAAATTCTGGGGGAGGAAAGTACTGAACTGTTATTTCTTCATTTTTCTTAGGAATACAAACCATTATTCTCTCATGGAGATGCATTCAGTTTTTTAAATGGTTAATAATGGTGGTTGATTTGTAACTTGGAGGAGTGACTCAATGCCTTTTACAAACAGAGAGAACGACAATAATATTACTAAGAAATAACAAGAAGAATCAGAATCAATGCATTAATAAAATATAGAAAAACTGCAGAAAAAAGGTTTCATGCAACACTTGCATAGATTTTTTCCTCAATTTTTTCAATCATGCTGTGATAAAAAAAAAAATACAGAACACTAGATAAGTTACCTGTTAGACATGGAAGTAGTAGACCAGTTAGTCCCCAGACATGTCGGAGGAAGCACTGTACACCTGGCGACCGTATCAGTGTGCATGCGCCCAGCCCGCCACAGGAGTCGCTACAGCGCAATGGGATAAGTACATCCCGGCCGGCCAAACCCTCCCCTAACCCAGACGACGCTGGGCCAATTGTGCGTCGCCTCATGGGTCTCCCGGTTGTGGGTCTCAAACCAGCATCTGTAGCAATGCAGATTGCACTGCGATGCAGTCGGGAGGCCCCCCAACTGATATCTTCATAGACTAACCATGCAGGTATATGACGTCATGGCTGCGTTTACACAGGCAGCCAAATTCTGATATTTGTTCCACTCATTGGTATTTTTACCAATCACAGATCAAGAGACCAATTAGTGAAAAAAAGATCAGAATTGGGCTGCCTGTGTAAACGCTGCCCTTGTGACAGTTGCTACAGTCCTTTTAAAATAAAAGAGAAATACAGAAGCCACAAGTTCAACACGTGATTAGCCAATAAATGAAGTGATCAGTTGAGCATGGACAAGTGGTTGGAATAAAATCCTGCCTGTACAGGGAGACTTGAGGATCTGCCTTGTGAACCACTGAGATTGACAGTAGAACTGCAGTACACATACACTATAGAGACGGTGAAAACAAATGGGTGTGACAAACAATCAACTGGAGGACAATCAGTGGAAAGAGAGAGATCAGCCCACAACTAGGGGGGCTGAGAACGGTGCAAAGGCATGCAATAATAATCTCTTTGATGCATGTGTGTGTGCTCACGTGTGTGTGTGTGTGTGTGTGCGCGTGCATGCCTGTGTGTGTGCATGGATGCCTGTGTGTGTGTGTGTGTGCACGAAAGCCTGTGTGTATGCAGTAAGAGTAATTTGATTTGTCCCATTCCCTTCATAACACATGGTGATATTCTATGTGTGATATGTGTAATGCCAGAAACAAGATATGTGCATATACTGCATCTTTATGCTGCTAACATATACACTGGGGGCCAAAAGTTTGGAATATTACTCATTCAAGGGTTTTTCTTTATTTGCACTATTTTTTACATTGTAGAATAAAAATGAAGACATCAAAATTATGACATAACACATATGGAATCATGTAGTAACCAAAAAAGTGTTAAACAAATCAAAATATATGTTATATTTGAGATTCTTCAAAGTAGCCAGGATTTGCCTTGATGACAGCTTTCCACACTCATGGCATTCTCTCAACCAGCTTCATGAGGATCGCCACAGGAATGGAAGACCCAGAAATACCTCTGCTGCAGAGGATAAGTTCATTAGAGTTACCAGCCTCAGATTTCAGCCCAAATAAATGCTTCTCAGAGTTCAAGTAACAGACACATCTCAACATCAACTGTTCAGAGGAGACTGTGTGAATCAGGCCTACATGGTCAAATTGCTGCAAAGAAACTGCTACTAAAGGACACCGATAAGAAGAAGAGACTTGCTTGGGTCGAGAAACACGAGCAATGGACATTAGACCGGTGGAAATTTGTCCTTTGGTCTGGATTCCAAATGTGAGATTTTTGGTTACAACCTCAACCAAATTTAGATGGTTTGGGATGGGTCGGATCATAGTGAAGGAAAAGCAGCCAACAAGTGCTCAGCATATGTGGGAACTCCTTCAAGACTGTTGGAAAAGCATTCCAGATGAAGGGAGTTGAGAGAATGCCAAGAGTGTGCAAAGCTGTCATCAAGGCAAAGGGGGGTTACTTGAAGAATCTCAAATATAAAATATATTTAGATTTGTTTAACACTTTTTTGGTTACTACATGGTTCCATATGTGTTACGTCATAGTTTTGATGTCTTCACTTTTATTCTACAATAGTGCAAATAAAGAAAAACCCTTGAAACACACAAAAAAACATTCTCAGTAAAAACAATCTGGACTAAAAACATGGCAACATTTCTCTGAAATGAAGTCCATACTGACAAAATTAAATAAACTCAATAAAATATCAATAATGCTTACTATAACCATGTGCCCCTTCAATATGTACATTACATTCGGATGCATTAATATTTTCCTTTGCAGGTAACTAAAAAGTAGACATTCCTACTTTTGTTTATCCAGAAAGAGCCTATGGTTCCTGTTCTGACCATAATGTGCAAATAGTCTTAAAGTAATCATATGCATACATGCAATAATAAAGATACATAAATGTCTTAGAGATTTAAGGCCGGTAAATGTGTTGTCCTACAATAGAGAAACCTTGCGTGAAGCAGTTTAAGGTTTGACTTGACCTACAGCCAGTAGTTATAGCCTGCTACTGGCTTTCCATTGTAGAGGTGATTAGCCCTGTAGACATATAGCCTTTTGTCTGATTAATTAACATGACCCCAGCTAATTATTGTGTTTTAGGTAGTCTTGTAGTTTGGGTATAGCTTGTTAGATATGTCAGTAGTTATCTGGGGGCCAGGGGTACATTAGAGATGTCAGTAGTTGTCTCTGGGCCAGGGGTACATTAGAGATGTCAGTAGTTGTCTCTGGGCCAGGGGTACATTAGAGATGTCAGTAGTTGTCTCTGGGCCAGGGGTACATTAGAGATGTCAGTAGTTGTCTCTGAGCCAGGGGTACATTAGAGATGTCAGTAGTTGTCTCTGGGCCAGGGGTACATTAGAGATGTCAGTAGTTGTCTCTGGGCCAGGGGTACATTAGAGATGTCAGTAGTTGTCTCTGGGCCAGGGGTACATTAGAGATGTCAGTAGTTGTCTCTGGGCCAGGGGTACATTAGAGATGTCAGTAGTTGTCTCTGAGCCAGGGGTACATTAGAGATGTCAGTAGTTGTCTCTGGGCCAGGGGTACATTAGCGATGTCAGTAGTTGTCTCTGGGCCAGGGGTACATTAGCGATGTCAGTAGTTGTCTCTGGGCCAGGGGTACATTAGAGATGTCAGTAGATGTCTCTGGGCCAGGGGTACATTAGAGATGTCAGTAGATGTCTCTGGGCCAGGGGTGGCTGCGTTGTCGGTTGTTGCGCTGATTGTGCCCCTGCTGGGCATCACGCTGGAGCAGCCTGTCCTGTGATTCGTGCCCGTTGGAGCTGTGGATGCCTCCAGGGTGCCCGCGGTGAGGGGGGTACCTGTCCGTGTAAGTCTGGGCGCGGCAGGGAGACTCGAACTCATCCTCCTTCCCCTCATCTAGTTCTTCTTTTAATTCCTCCACCAGCTCTTCCTCCTCGTCCTCCTTGCCCCCCCTGAGGCCACGGGAGAGGGAGTCACTGCCCTCTTCCGATAGCATCAGGCTGTTCTGCTCCAGGGGGGAGTGGGCCTCCTCCTCTACCTCCTCCACCTCCTCCTCTTCCTCTTCCTCCTCCTCCTCACCCTCCACCCCCACACCGCCATGCTGCACTGGGGGCTGGTTCTTATTCTGGGTCTGGGGGATGGTATTACAGTGTTAATAGAGTCTCTTAAATTAGTGGCATGTTTTGCATTTACATTTTTGTATGTTCTGAACCAATCACCTTGAGCACACCTCTTAACAATATACTTTCAACTGGAGCAATCTCAACAATTAAATAGTTTATGAATTGTTTAGTCGTACTTCAATTTTTGTACGCAAGCCAAAGGTTTCAATCAGGGTAGCATTCCGTGCCAGCGTGATAGGGTGTCCCATTCAAAAAGCATGAGTCTGGTCACGGAACAAGTCCATTTGTTTACAGCAGATATCTAATACATCCACTGTGTGCATTATAACGTTTATGCCATTTAACAGACGTTATGAAATTCTTATTATCACCCTTTGTTTAATATAGCATGTGGGTGCTTTGTGGATTTCATCATAGAATCCTTGAAGTTTGTAGCACAGTGTCAATCAAACATGCAGGGGCTTGGAGGTGGCGGGTGGATAAGAGATGGGACCGAGTCTAGATACTGTTGGTATTAGTGACTTTTTATTGTATGAGGGAAATAAGACACATTGGTTGATCTTATTCCACCAAGTGTGGTTGGTGTAGTGTGGTGGGGTGGGATGATAGGGTAGAGAAATAATGCACATACATAAACCCTCCTACTCACCCCGTTTGGTAGGAGCGCGTTCAATTAATTCCTGTGTTTCAGAAAACTGCAAAAACGTTAAGCAGGGAGGAGTGAGAAGACGGACAGACAGACAGACAGATGGACAGACAGACGAGAGAGGGAGGGGAGAGGGGGAATCTGGCAAAATACTGTAAGAGCTGGTAAGGACAGATCAACACAACAACTACATAAAGACCCTCCGACGCCTAAAGAAACCCCTCACTATCCCATAATCTGTCCTCTTTCCATTCTCCCCTCTCCAATTGTCTCTGTTCCTCTCTACCTTCCCTCCTCCATCCATATGAAAGCATCTCACCTGTAGGCTAGAGATGGCTGAGGGCGGGATCAGGAGGTTCTGCTCCAATAGCCCGTTGATAGGGGTGGGGCCGGGAAGATGAGTGGCACGCCAGTAGACTTCTAAGTATTCAGCCAAGTGCTCACATGCATCCTCCAATTGGTTCTCATCCAGAATGACATCAAACATCTCCTATGAGTGAACAGTGGGAGGGTAATCAAAGTCAGACAGTTGGTTGGGTTGTAATGGTGAATAGTACTGTATGGTGGGGCAGCAGGTAGCCTAGTTGTTAAGAGCGTTGGGCCAGAAATCTAAAGGTAAAAATCGGTCGTGCGCCCCTTTAGCAAGGCACTTAACCCTAATTGCTTCTGTAACTTGCTCTGGATAAGAGCGTCTGATAAATTACTAAAATGTAAAATGTGTCCACGTACAGGGGGGCATTGAGACAGCTTGTCCCCAGCCATCATCTGCACGTTCAGGTGTTTGCTCTGAGACTTCCCCCGGGACTTGATCAGCCTCTGGAGCACCTGAGAGAGAGTGGGGAGGAGAAACAGGGAGAGAGGGAGATAGAGGGAGAAGGTAGCTTTATAAAGAAGGCTTTATAAAGGCTTAATAAAGAAGAGAAATTCAAAAGATGAAAAGATATCTTCATATATCCTCAATGAGGCCCACTTACACTACATCTGCAGGATATGTATGAGGTGACTGATTGTGTCTACGTACCTTTGGTGAGGAAACTTTGACGTAGACGATGATGGGGGCCAGGGAAGTCTTGGCTAGCTGGGCCGGGTGGTTGATGGTGTCTGCATCCAGGACTACCAGCTGGAGGGTTTTGGCCAGCTCAAATATCCTCTCTATCTCACTCTGGACCTCGGCTGTAGGGAAGAGAGATACATAGCATTACTATACCTGACCTTGAGATCTATCCATGCACTCTGGCCTCATACAGTTTTTCTGAATTGCTAAAACACTAAACCCCATTATCTGAACTAAATGCTCAGTGGCCTAAACCCATTTGTCGAATCAATCACTCTTTAGGCAAAACTCTAAACACATTCTCACTCACTAAAACACATTTCGCACTGTGATGCACTTGTGTTACAAAATGGTAAACACAGGCGGCAAAAGTTAAACACAACTACAACACAGTTGTCATCGTTTACGCACTACGACTCCAAATTGTTCACACTTGTTTCTAATGATGTGATCAAACCAATTGTACAGAATATAAGCCAGTTCAGAGTGCACAGGTGGCACAGGTGTGTTGAATGTTGATACGAACAATGGATGGAAACAATCTGAGAGGCAGAGGAGGAAGAGTACGTGTCAGAGGTGGTGGACGAGGTGGAAGAGTACGAGGACGAGGACGAGGAAGAGCAAGACCAAGAACAGTATCTTCAGATGAAATTCGAGCAACTGTGATAGACCATGTTGTTGTTCATGGAATGAAAATGAGGGAAGCAGGACAAAGAGTACAACCCAATTTGAGCTGATCCTCTGTGGCCACCGTAATCAGGACATTCAGAGAAGAGAACAGGTCATTGTTTCTTTTTATTTTGGTCATTGAAAGTTTACTGTATACATTTTATTCAGTACATCACTTTGTCAATAGAAAGGGGACTGTAGAATTTTTTTTGTATAATTTTTTTTGTAGAATTTTAAGACGACAACATGAGGGTGGAAGGACTGCTATGTTCTCCCAACAGCAAGAGGCTCTCATTGTTGATATTGTCCTTCAAAACAATGCCATCCGACTGTGTGAAATATAGCAAAGAGTTGTTGAACACAATGTAATCTTTGAAGGAATCAACAGTGTCAGCCTTTCTACCATTGACCGTGTCCTCCAGCGCAACAGGGTACACATGAAGCAAGTGTACAGAGTACCCTTTGAGCGCAACTCAGAAAGGGTCAAAGATCTACGATTTCAGTATGTGCAAGTAAGTGTACACTCAGACACTTTCAGCGCTGATGCTTACAGTACAATGCTATGCTACTAGCCTACTGTTACTGTAAACTGCACTATATTGTAGTGTATGTAAATCAGGAGTGCATACAAATACACTATTGCAGAAGTCTGTCTTTCTGTATCACTTACTAAACTACTTATTTATCTATTTGTATATATATAGAGAGTGTTTGAATTGGATTCCATGGAAAGGCCCCATGAATACATTTTTGTAGATGAAGCAGGGTTCAATCTGGTGAAGAGGAGGAGGAGAGGCAGGAACATAATTGGCAAACGTGCCATTGTGGAAGTCCCTGGCCAGCGTGGTGGCAATGTCACCCTTTGTGCAGCCATAAGTAATGGTGGGGTTCTCCACCATCAACCATATAACACTGAACATCTTCTTACATTTCTGGGTGTTCTTCGGGATGTTTTGTTTGAGCGTGAGCAGCAAGACCATCAGCAGGCAGTGCATCCTGTCTATGTCGTGGTTTGGAACGATGTCAGCTTTCACCGTGGTGTCCGGATACGCTAGAGGTTCAACATCAACCAGCCATTCATAAATGTTTGCCTTCCAACATACAGCCCTTTCCTCAACCCAATAGAAGAGTTTTTCTCTGCGTGGTGGTGAAAGGTCTATGACCGAAACCCATATACCAGGGAAAATCTCTTACAGGCAATGGAAATGGCCTATGGTGATATAGATGTGGAGTGATGTCAAGGCTGGATCCGGCACACCAGAGGGTTTTCTCCCGTTGCCTGGCAACGTTGCCTGTGATGTGGACCAAGTCCTCTGGCCGGAACCAGAATACGCCAGTACTATTCTCATTGACAGTTGCACAACATTTATGAGTGTACTGTAATGTGCTTTCCATTTAGAGTTTTCTTTGTTCTTTGGGCTTTTGCAGTTGTACTTCTGTATTTTTATGCAAGTGCTGAATATACAGACATTCAATACTGTATTACTTGCATTACTTACAGTATACAATATATTCACTGTACTAAGTCGTGATTACTATACTTTTTGTTTTAATTGCAAAATGCGTTTACTATATACAATAAACATGTTGTTTTGTAACTACATGCCCTGGACGCTGTGTTCTCCATTTTTTGATGTAGTGTCTAATGAATGCTCTGTAGTGTTTATATATTGACTGGCTGTGTGTATGATCTGAAAGCATTGTTTGATTTTGAGCACAGATTAAATGGTTTTGAGGCGATTGTTTGATTTTGCCAGAAGAGTCAGGGGTTTTGTGAATGTAGTTTGAAGATTTGGTTTTGTGTTTAAAGTTTTGAGAATATGGGTTTCAAAAATCTTCAAGAAATGTGTCTTAGCAATCGAGAAAAACTGTAACACATTTCGTAATAGTGGTAACATGAGCAAATGTGTATGTTAAAATGAATGTGTGTGTGTGTGTGTGTGTGTGTGTGTGTGTAAGTACTCACCCAGACTGGAGCGAGTATTGGATCTCTCCATGATGGGCCTCTTGTTGAGGACAGATCTCTTGGCTAGAGCAAGGTCTGCCGTGATGCGTGTAATGGAGATTCTGCAGGTGTCCGAAACGAAACATGATAAACACACCGAAAATAACCCAAATACATTGCTAATACACACTACAGACAGAAGACCACAGTGGTGAATGTGATGGAAAGGATCAAACCGAGAGGAAGCAAACAAAATCATACTTTTGTCATAGGTGTACATGAAATAGAGAAGTAAACAACTAACTACATTAATGTGCAGCTGTAGGTTAATCATGAAGCCTGTGTATACTAACCTTCCATCAAACCTGTGTTTCAGGAAGTCAAACAGAGCTTTCTGCATCATATCTGTCACCTGAGAGAGGGTAGAGAAAGAGAAAGAGAAAGAGAGAGAGAGAGCGAGAGAGAGAGAGAGAGAGAGAGAGAGAGAGAGAGAGGGGGAGAAATAGAGAGAGAAAGAGAGAGAGAGAGAGAGAGAGAGAGAGAGAGAGAGAGAGAGAGAGATATTGGATACACACATATCATTGTCAAAGAAACTAGCTAAGCAACAGGGTAAAAAACATAAAACCTTACCCCATTATCTCTACTTCTAAGCATCCAGCTTCAACATGCACACTTGGCAAAACAATAAACAAGTGTATGCGATAAATCCTCTTCCCTAAAGAAGCATACTTTGAAATTCATTGAATTTGACCCCCAGAACAAATGCACTTCACCCCAGAACAAATACACATCACACCAGAACAAATGCACATCACCCCAGAACAAATACACATCACACCAGAACAAATACACATCACCCTAGAACAAATACACATCACACAGCATCTAAATATAGATCAATGAATTAGCTATGCTTGGTGTTACTTCCACTGTCTGAATGAGATATGTGAATGTGAATCCGTATCACTAGTTGGAGCAGACTAGAGGTTGCTCCTAACTGGTTCTAGGAAAGTGTTTCTCAACCAACCGTTACCTCAGATGGTTAGCTTAGCTGACACCCATTTAGTAAAAACTCATGTGTAATATGGTTCCCGAAGGACAATAGCTTGCCTGCCCCTGGTAGAGAACCACTGTTTTAAGCCTTACTGGAAGGGAGACAGAGAGAGAGATGTTTACCTCATAGCCCTTCAGTGACGGTCCTATTAAGACCACCGGCCGCATAGATGGTACCACGTCAAATGGAGGAATGTGTTCCTGTATGAAAGAAGAGTGAGATACCAAGAGAAAGAGAGTGTCAATCAAAGCTAGAAGTTCCTATAATTGGTTAAAAATGACACCCTGTAAACCAGGTTCATGCTTGTATCAGAGAAGACTACATGATAAACACCTACCTGCTTTTGCTTCTGTTTGTCTTTTTGAAAGAAGAGAAGTACAATCAGTGACATAAGACATTATATCAGTGAGTGAGAAGAAAGATCAAGATTGAGATGATAATACAGTATTAGATTATCGAGGAAAAGGTCTGATGTTGTAATACTTATACTTACCACCAGATGGCGACGTTGTCCTCCAGCTCCCAGACACCATGTCACCCAGGCTAGAGGAAGAGTTCCCCCCTGTTTTCCTGCACAACAGCATAGAGGAAGAGGTGAAGCAAGAGGTGTTATTTACTCTGCCCAAAATCTGTCCACGACTATAAGCCCACAAAGTAGGACATTTTTGTATGGAGGTCAATGAGAGAGTGTTGAATTTAGGCTTATTTGATTGAATAGAAATGTTATAATGTTTATGTTGTAACAAAATCACTGACATTATTTAATTTAACTAGGCAAGTCAGTTAAGAACAAATTCTTATTTACAATGACGGCCTACCAGTGAACAGTGGGTTAACTGCCTTGTTCAGGGGCAGAACAACGGATTTTTACCTTGTCAGCTTGGGGATTCAGTCCAGCAACTTTTCGGTTAGTGGCCCAATGCCCTAACCACTAGGCTACCCGCAGCCCCAACAAGTAGACGCTCGTGTCAATATTGTCAAAGACTCCAGCTATCATAGACTGTTCTCTCTGCTACCGCACTGCAAGCAGTAACGACGCACCAAGTCTGGAACCAACAGGACACTGAACAGCTTCTATCCCCAAACCATAAGACTGCTAAATAGTTAACCAAATACAGTAGCTACTCAGACTATCTGCATTGACCCCCCTTTGCACTCTTTTGACTCATGTCATATGCTGCTGCTTATTATCTATCCTGTTGCCTACTCACATTACCCCTACCTATATGTACATATCTACCTCAATTACCTTGTAATTACATTGACTCTGTACTGGTACCCTGTTTATTCATGTTATTATCTATCTATTATTTAAAAAATGTTCTCTCTGCATTGTTGAGAAGGGCCGTAAGTAAGCATTTCACTGTTATTCTACACCTGTTGTTTATGAAGCATGTGATAAATACAATTTTATTTGAGTTGACCTTTTACCTCATGCCTGCCTTTCATCTTTGAGGACATGTATTTCCATTGTTAGAGCGGTCACTTGACTATCTTGTCAATATAATAAACAATCTTTGACAACAGACAAATCAGAATAAAGGTCAGGGCTTACAGCCTGGGAAATAGTTGGGGTATGAGCACAACATTTGTGGCAAATATTGTGTATAATGTAACTTTAGTGTTAGTGTTGGTTCACCTTTGTTTCTGCATGTGTTTGAGTCTCATAGCTTCCAGACGTAGAGGGCTGGGGATGAAAGTGATGTCTGCCCCCTCCTTCACCAGACGACCAATCCACCAGTCATTATTGTACTTCTGTTACAATACAACATAACGCAACATTACACCATGAAACACATCACTGCCTGATCCAGGTCATTATTGTAGATGTATGGTAACTACTTCTGGAAATACAACAATATGAATCAATATCACCCTAAGGAGTGTATCTTTTTTTTTATTTAACCTTTATTTAACTAGGCAAGTCAGTTAAGAACAAATTCTTATTTACAATGACGGCCTACCTACAGGGTCAGCCCCTGGAGCAAATTAGGGTTAAGTGCCTTGCTCAAGGACACATTGACAGGTTTTTTTTCACCTTGTCAGCTGGGTATTTGAACAAGCTACCTTTTGGTTACTGGCCCAACGCCCTAACCGCTAAGCTACCTGCCACCCTAAGATGGGTGAGAGGAGGAGGAGTGAGAGGAAGAAGGGAGAGAGGATGAGGAGTAAGATGACGTGGGGAGCGAGGAAGAGGAGTGAGAGGAAGAGGAGTGAGAAAAAGAAGGGATAGAGGAAGAGGAGTGAGAGGAAGAAGGGAGAGAGGAAGAGGAGTGAGATGAAGGGGGGAGAAAGGAAGATGAATGTTCTCCCCTCTTGATGAGTGTTGTTTCTCACCTCCTTAATGTGCAGGAAGTCTTTGGCTTCGAAGTTGATTGCAGCTCCTTCAACAGGACAGTCGCCATCTAGAGCTCCACAGTAACTCACATTGGTCTTCACTGCAAACGCTACAAGTTTAGACTGCAGGCACAGCAAACAACAACATTAAAATTATTGTTGCCAATAATGTGTGTGTGTGGGCATGAATTCGAATGAATAGTGTGTGTGCGTGTGTGTTTGTATGTGTGCATGCGTTCCTGCAGTATGTATATTTGTGTGTGTGTGTGTCAAAACAAAACTCACCTTAGCTCTGTCGAGCTGGATCTGAGCCTGGCGCTCGGCTTCACGCCGATACGCCTCGCGGTCCTCCTCTGCTGACAGGTCGGAATCCGACGGTCTACTGGTGTACGAATCAGCCGACCCCTGGAGAGGGAGAGGGGAGGCGGAGAGGAGAGAGAGGGTAAATTCGTAGTGAGACAAATATAGAGGTGGTTGCGGTTGATTTTAGGACAGGGGTCAGAGGTGAGGTAAGAGCCTGAAGAACCATTTACAAAGGCAGGCTCTCTCTTTCACAGACATACAGTACCAGTCAAAAGTTGGTACTGTACACACCTACTCATTCAAGGGTTTTTCTTTATTTTTACTGTTTTCTACATTGTAGAATAATAGTGAAGACATCAAACGGTGGCTACTTTGAAGAATCTAGGTGTAGGTGTGTACAAACTTTTGACTGGTACTGTAGGTACACACACACCTGCACGCACGCACGCACACACACACACACACACACACACACACACACACACACACACACACACACACACACACACACACACACACACACACACACACACACACACACACACACACACACACACACACACACACACACGAACCTACTGCATCATTTTCCTGCTGTTATCTAAAGAGTGGTGTGGTGACGGTCATAGATCACACTAAAAATAGCCTGAGCACACTGAGACCTGTTCTACTGCTATGTCACATTGGAGGTAAAATACACACATTCTAAATCTTTCTATTTTCTCTTTGTCTGTCATGGTTTCAATCCCCCACACAAGCTCTCTGCTTGGTACACCAAATACAGCACAAAGGATATAGTGGCTTCTTGTCCTTTCCCCCATCCCCCAACAATGCAGTGCAGTGTAGTACGTATAAATCATTCCTGTGTATTCTCTATGGACTTCTGCTTGTTACTCAAATTTACTCTATAGTATATACATCTAATTAATCATTTAGTGGCCTAATATGAGAACACGCCCCAGGATCCAGTCTGCAGAACACAAGGGCATTGTGAGAAGAAGATGAAAACCAAGACTTAGTGGTGCAGATAAACAAACACCTCCTGACATGTTTTGCTGACATTATTCTTTTCAGAGTAGCTTATGGTCTTGTGCTTTCTGGAAGGCTATTAATCAAATTATGTCAAATTATTCACCGGATTACGGCTCAAAACCACAAGGCTGTACCAGTTATGGTGTATATCTCTGCTCTCCTATATTTGACTGCTATAAGAAACTCAGCCCTGATTCTGTCAACACTACAGAACGCTGCGGCGAACAAAGCTGTCCGGACCGGAGAACAAAGGAGAGGGAGCAAGAGCGAGAAATAGAGAGAGAGCGAGAGAGAAAATAAGAAAGAAAGAAAGAAAGAAAGAAAGAGAAAGGGGGGACCTGAGGGGAGGAGAGAAACACTCTGGGGCTTTATGAACCTCTATATGCTGATGTATGTTTTAATACAAAATGGCATCACAGAATTTGCATTTCCATACAGTGTGTGGAAACATTGCTACTGCAACATGTTAACACCTCTTCACATGTGAGGAGAATAACATTATTTCACCACCACATGTGAATGTGGAGTTTTCTTACATGTGAAACTGTTAATTTTATTTTCACATATAATCGTTTTTCACATGGGAACTTGCAATTCCATCTGTGAACGTGAGATTTTCACGTGAACGTTTTTCAAATGTGAAACAGCTAATTTCACATACGCAACTGCAATTCACATGTGAGGTGAAAAGGTGCTGTTAATATGTAAACTCTAAATTCAATACGTGAAAATATGAAACTGCAAATTTGACATGCAGTTTTGTTTTTGTAAGGGGAAAGATAGAGTGAGGAGGTGGGGGAGGAAGAGAGGGAAGGATAGAGTGAGGAGGTGGGGGAGGAAGAGAGGGAAGGATAGAGTGAGGAGGTGGGGGAGGAAGAGAGGGAAGGATAGAGTGAGGAGGTGGGGGAGGAAGAGAAAGGATAGAGTGAGGAGGTGGGGGAGGAAGAGAGGGAAGGATAGAGTGAGGAGGTGGGGGAGGAAGAGAGGGAAGGACAGAGTGAGGAGGTGGGGGAGTTAGAGAGGGAAGGATAGAGTGAGGAGGTGGGGGAGGAAGAGAGGGAAGGATAGAGTGAGGAGGTGGGGGAGGAAGAGAGGTAAGGATAGAGTGAGGAGGTGGGGGAGGAAGAGAGGTAAGGATAGAGTGAGGAGGTGGGGGAGGAAGAGAGGGAAGGATAGAGTGAGGAGGTGGGGGAGGAAGAGAGGGAAGGATAGAGTGAGGAGGTGGGGGAGGAAGAGAGGGAAGGATAGAGTGAGGAGGTGGGGGAGGAAGAGAGGGAAGGATAGAGTGAGGAGGTGGGGGAGGAAGAGAGGGAAGGATAGAGTGAGGAGGTGGGGGAGGAAGAGAGGGAAGGATAGAGTGAGGAGGTGGGGGAGTTAGAGAGGGAAGGATAGAGTGAGGAGGTGGGGGAGGAAGAGAGGGAAGGATAGAGTGAGGAGGTGGGGGAGGAAGAGAGGGAAGGATAGAGTGAGGAGGTGGGGGAGGAAGAGAGGGAAAGATAGAGTGAGGAGGTGGGGGAGTTAGAGAGGGAAGGATAGAGTGAGGAGGTGGGGGAGGAAGAGAGGGAAGGATAGAGTGAGGAGGTGGGGGAGGAAGAGAGGGAAGGATAGAGTGAGGAGGTGGGGGAGGAAGAGAGGGAAGGATAGAGTGAGGAGGTGGGGGAGGAAGAGAGGGAAGGATAGAGTGAGGAGGTGGGGGAGGAAGAGAGGGAAGGATAGAGTGAGGAGGTGGGGGAGGAAGAGAGGGAAGGATAGAGTGAGGAGGTGGGGGAGGAAGAGAGGGAAGGATAGAGTGAGGAGGTGGGGGAGGAAGAGAGGGAAGGATAGAGTGAGGAGGTGGGGGAGTTAGAGAGGGAAGGATAGAGTGAGGAGGTGGGGGAGGAAGAGAGGGAAGGATAGAGTGAGGAGGTGGGGGAGTTAGAGAGGGAAGGATAGAGTGAGGAGGTGGGGGAGTTAGAGAGGGAAGGATAGAGTGAGGAGGTGGGGGAGGAAGAGAGGGAAGGATTGAGTGAGGAGGTGGGGGAGGAAGAGAGGGAAGGATAGAGTGAGGAGGTGGGGGAGGAAGAGAGGGAAGGATTGAGTGAGGAGGTGGGGGAGGAAGAGAGGGAAGGATTGAGTCTGACACCTATTAAGGAAAAAAAGACACCAAGATGACCAAAGGTGAAAAGAGAAAAGAGAGAGATGCATTCAAAGATAACACTAAAGGAGAAGTTTAGGGACAGAGACGGATGGAGGGAGGGAAAGAAGAGAGAGAACAAACGGTTCATATAATGAGATACATATAGGTGATCTCAGGATAGAGATTAGAGCAAAATAAAATTGTGTGAAGGGGGGAAGGAACAGAGTGATGGTGGGTGGAGGACGAGGAGGACGAGGAGGACGAGAGAGAAGGAGAGAGAGAGAGAAAGACAGATGGACAGAAGCTGTCCATACCTGATTGATTAGGAAGGTAGCACAGGAGCCTGACACTGAAATTAAACTGTATTCCTGCTCTCTGTAGCAGCGCTGTATTCAATGTGAACATACTGTGCCTACCTAACCTAACGCACACAAGCACACATGCACACACACACACACACACACACACAAGCACACACGCACACACAGCCATGGGAAAAGCGCTAGGTCTAAGTGCTTCTTAATGATGTGAGAACTGCCATGACCATCCTTTATTAATGTGTAAAGATCAGCTTTGAGAGCAATGGGGCAGGGGACCTCACGCCTGCTGCTGGACTCAGTCCACTCAAACTCCCCTGGCTTCGCACGCACCCACCCACCCACGCACCGCGCGCGCGCGCACACACACACACACACACACACACACACACACACACACACACACACACACACACACACACACACACACACACACACACACACAGCTATCCACTGGCGCTGCAGTGGATAGCTGCCGTCTTACAGGCTCCTGACCAATTCTGCTATTCTGTGTGTTTTCTTTTTACGCTGATCTTAACTTTTTCTGTCCATAATGTTTCTGCCATTATTTCCTATGACCGAAAACAGCCTCTGGACATCAGCGATCACTAACCTTGATTTGGATGAAGACATGCAGCTCTGGATATTATGCTTACCCCGGACCAGGCCCTGATTCCCGGGACTTGAAAGAGGAAGCGGTGGCGAAAGAGAGGCATGTTAGGCGGTGTCATGATTAGACTATGTTGGCGAGCATCTAGTCTGCCATTGCCCTCTGTTTTGTATGCAAACATACAATCACTAGATTGACAAGCTCTGTTCAAGACTATCCTATCAACGGGACCTGAAGAACTGTAATATCCTATATTTCTCAGATTCGTGGCTGAACAAGGACATGGATAATCATTTTCCCACTGCTGGCTTGCCTCTGAAGCTAAGCAGGGTTGGTCTTGGTCGGTCCCTGGATGGGAGAGCAGATGCTGCTGGAAGTGGTGTTGGAGGGCCAGTAGGAGGCACTCTTTCCTCAGGATTGGGGAAATTGCCTTTCGGATGGGACATTAAACGGGATTCCTGACTCTCTGTGGTCACTAAATATCCCATGGCACTTATCGTACGAGTGGTGTTAACCCCGGTGTCCTGGCTAAATTCCCAATCTGGCCCTCATACCGTCATGGCCACCTAGTCATCCCCAGCATCCCTGTACAAACTGATGCTGACACTAAGACCGCTCTCAACGAGCTGTATAGGGCCATCAGCAAACAAGAAAATGCATAGCCAAAGGCGGCACTTCTCGTGGCTGGTGATTTTAATACAAATCCCAACCAAAAACCATGGATTACAGGCAACATCTGCACTGATCTAAAGCTTAGAGCTGCTGCTTTCAAGGAGCGGGACACTAATCCGATGGACAAGAAATCCTGCTACGACCTCTGACGAGCCATCAAACAGGCAAAGTGTCAATACAGGACTAAGATCGAATCCTACTATGCTGGCTCTGATGCTTGTCGGATGTTGCAGGGCTTGAAAACCATCACAGATTACAAAGGGAAACTCAACTGCGAGCTGCCCAGTGACACGAGCCCACCAGGTGAGCTAAATGCCTTCTATGCTCGCTTCGAAGCAAGCAACACTGAACAATGCATGAGAGCACCAGCAGTTCCGGATGACTGTGTGATCTCGCTCTCCATAGCTGTGAGTAAGATTTAAGCAGGTTAACATTCACAAGGCTGGGGGTCCAGAAGAATTACCAGGACGCATACTCAGAGAATGCGCTGACCAGCTGGCGGGTGTCTTCACTGAAATTTTTAACCTCTCCCTGACCCAGTACCTATTTCAAGCAGACCACCATAGTCCCTGTGCCTAAGAACGCCAAAGTAACCTGTCTAAATTACTATTGCCCCGTAGCAATCACATCTGTAGCCATGAAATGCTTTGAAAGGCTGGTCATGGCTCACATCAATAGATAGATAGATAGATAGATAGATAGATAGATAGATAGATAGATAGATAGATAGATAGATAGATAGATAGATAGATAGATAGATAGGTACTTTATTGATCCCCCGGGGGGGAAATTTCATTATCAAGCAGCTACAACAAAAACACAGGGCAGGTGCAAAATGCCACAACGAAAGTACACAAAAGACAGATACACGGTACATGATACATAGAGCGGCAGTATGAAAAAGTATAGAAATACAGGATATCTGGAGTGCAAAAAAAAGCTATAAAAGGACATTGCGTAGTATGAGTGGTTGGCTGAATATGTACACTATACAGCCAACCACTCATACTACGCAATGTCCTTTTATAGCTTTTTTTTGCACTCCAGATATCCTGTATTTCTATACTTTTTCATACTGCCGCTCTATGTATCATGTACCGTGTATCTGTCTTTTGTGTACTTTCGTTGTGGCATTTTGCACCTGCCCTGTGTTTTTGTTCCATCATCCTGGACACACTGGACCCACTCTCGCATACGCCCCAACAGATCCACAGATGACACAATCTCTATTGCAATCCACACTGCCCTCTTCCACCTGGACAAGAGGAACACCTACAGTCATGTGAAAAAGTAAGTACACTCCCTGGAAAGCTTTTTTACATATTTGGACAGATGGATATGTAATTTTCACTTCAACACTATTGACAGATTAAGGTAACCTAATTTAACAAATTACATTGAAAGATTATACTTTGCAATAATTTCTTAATCAAAAATCAACAGAAATGCAATTCCATAGTGCGGAAAAAATAAGTACACCCCTAGCTTCAATAGCTTGTGTTTGGCTGAAATAACTTCATGTAGATGTCTATCAGTCTCTTACATCAACAGAGAGGAATTTTTACCCACTCTTCTTTACTGTACTGCTTCAACTGTGTCATGTTCGAGGGCTTTCTTGCATGTACAGACAGCTTCAAGTCCCCCCACAGCATTTCGATAGGATTGAGATCTGGGCTTTGACTCTGCCATTCCATAACCCTCCATTTCTTATTTTTGAGCCATTCTGTTTAAAGCTTTGCTTTTGTGTTTTGGATAATTGTCCTGTTACAAGATCCATGTTTGGTTCAGCTTCAGCTTTTTGACAGATGGCCTCACATTCTCCTCAAGAATTCTCTGGTACAATATAGAATTCATGGTTGAGTCAATGATGAAAAGTTGGCCAGGCCCTGAGGCAGAAAAGCAAACCTTAATGCAACCACCTCCATGCTTTACGGTTGGTATGAGGTTCTTCTGGTCAAAGGCAGTGTTTCGTTTTCACCAAACATGGCGTCTGGCAATGCAGCCAAACAACTCCACCTTTGACTCATCTGACCAGAACACATTGTTCCAGTAGTTTTGGTCTTTACCCAGGTGTTGTCTGGCAAACATCAGTTGTGTCTTGATATTCTTTTTTGAGAGCAGAATCGTCTTCCTTCCTGACCTCCCATGTAGGCCAAGTTTGTGCAGTCTCTTTCTGACAGTTGACTCATGCACTTCGACATTGATTGTGGCAAGAGAGGCCTGTAGATCCCTTGATGTTACCCTGGGTTTCTTAGAGACCTCTATGAGCATCTGTCGGTCAGCTCTTGGGCTGAATTTGGTGGGATGACCTGTCCTAGGTAGATTGCCAGTGGTCTGGAATTTTCTCCATTTGTAGATGTGCCGTCGGAGAGTGGAATGATGTACTTCGAATTGCTTGGAAATGGATTTGCAACCCCTCCCAGACTCATCAATAATCAATAATATTTATTCTGAGGGCCTTGGGTAGGTCTTTTGTTCTTTTCATGATGTGTTACCACACACCCATATGGTTA
This sequence comes from Thymallus thymallus, assembly GCA_023634145.1. NCBI lineage: Eukaryota > Metazoa > Chordata > Actinopteri > Salmoniformes > Salmonidae > Thymallus > Thymallus thymallus. The sequence continues at coordinate 22,258,394 of CM042399.1, forward strand.
AGACCAAACCAGACCAACTGTCTAATCTTGATCTTTATCTTAATCTTAAGTTTCTCTCTAATCATATTCTAATCATTTGCACCTGTTTTGCTGCACCTAATTCTAATTTTAGCCATTTTATGTGATGGTAAAGGTAAGGGTGTACTACATTTTTGTTTATTTAAATTGCATAACATTTTCAAAGATACATTTTTTTTATTTGTTAAATTGGGTTACTTTTATCAATGAATGTGGTGGGTATTTAGCTCAAATATCCATGTGTCCAAATATGTAAAAAAAATATACCACTTTCCATTGGGTGTACTTACTTTTTCACATGACTGTATATGAGAATGGTGTTCATTGACTACAGCGCAGCTTTCAATACCATAGTGCACTCCAAGCTCATCACTAAGCTCAGGACCCTGGGACTGAACACCTCCCTCTGCAACTGGATCCTGGACTTCCTGACGGGCCACCCCTCGGTGGAGAGGGTAGGCATCAATATATCTGCCATGCTGACGCTCAACACGGGTGCCCCTCAGGGGTGCCTGCTTAGTCCCCTCCTGTACTCCCTGTTCACCCACAACTGAATGGACGCACACGACTCCAACACCTTCATTAAGTTTGCTGACGATAGTGGTAGGTCTGATCACTGATGACGACGAGCCTATAGAGAGGATGTCAGTGACCTGGCAGTGTGGTGCCAGGACAACAACCTCTCCCTCAACGTCAGCAAGACAAAGGAGCTGATCATGGACTACAGGAAACGGAGGGCCAAGCACGCCCCCATCCACATCAACAAGGCTGTGATGGAGCGGGTTGAGAGCTTCAAATTCCTCTGTGTCCACATCACTAAGGAATGAATATGGTCCAAACACACCAACACAGTCGTGAAGAAGGTACGACAACACTTCTTCCCACTTAGGAGGCTGGAAGGATTTGGGATGGGCCCTCAGATCCTCAAAAAGTTCTACAGCTGCACCATCGAGAGCATCTTGACCAGCTGCATCATCGATTGGTATGGCAAAAGCTTGGCATCTGACTGCAAGACACTACAGAGGGAAGGGCGTACGTCCCAGTATATAACTGGGGCTGAACAACCAGGCGGTGTCAGAGCAAGGCCCTAAATATTTTCTACAGCGGTAACAATGCACTGGAACCAACAGGACCCTGCTTCTACTAAAAGGTTTACCAAATAGCTACCCGGACTATCTTTGCACACTGCATTGAACTCTTTTTGATCACATACGCTGCTGATACTGTTTATTATCTATCCTGTTGCCTACTCACATTACCCCTACCTATATGTACATATCTACCTCAATTACCTCGTACCCCTGCACATCGACTCGGTAATGGTACCTTGTGTGTATAGGCAAGTTATCATTACTCATTGTGTATTTATTCCTTGTGTTATTCTTTTTTATATATTTTCTTCTTTGCATTGTTGGGAAGGGCCCGTAAGTAAGCAATTCACTGTTAGTCTACAACTGTTGTTTACGAAGCATATGACAAATATACACTACCGTTTAAAAGTTTGGTGTCTTAGAAATGTCCTTGTTTTTGAAAGAAAAACACATTTGTTGTTCATTAAAATAACATAGAATTGATCAGAAATACAGTGTAGACATTGTTCATGTTGTAAATGACTATTGTATTATGTTAACACAGCTGAAAACTGTTGTGCTGATTAAAGAATCAATAAAACTGTCCTTCTTTAGACTAGTTGAGTATCTGGAGCATCAGCATTTGTGGGTTCGATACAGGCTCAAAATGGCCAGAAACAAAGAACTTTCTTCTGAAACTCGTCAGTCTATTCTTGTTCTGAGAAATGAAGGCTATTCCATGTGTACTACTCCCTTCACAGAACAGCGCAAACTGTCTCTAACCAGAATAGAAAGAGGAGTGGGAGGCCCCGGAGCACAACTGAGCAAGAGGACAAGTACATTGGAGTATCTAGTTTGAGAAACAGACACCTCACAAGTCCTCAACTGGCAGCTTCATTAAATAGTTCCCGCAAAACACCAGTCTCAACGTCAACAGTGAAGAGCCGACTCCGGGATGCTGGCCTTCTAGGCAGAGTTGCAAAGAAAAAGCCATAACTTCCTCTGTTCAGTGTCTGTGTTCTTTTGTCCATCTTAATCTTTTCTTTTTATTGGCCAGTCTGAGATATGGATTTTTTTTTTCAATTTGATGTTATTTTAATGGACCGAAAAATTGCTTTTTCAAAACTAAGGACAATTTCTAAGTGAGCCCAAACTTTTGAACGGTAGTGTAATTGTATTTGATTTGACACACACACTCTTTCTCTTACTCCCTCTCTCCCTATCACTTTCAATTTCATTCATCTTGAAGAATATACAGTGCATTCAGAAAGTATTCAGACCCCTTCACTTTTTCGAGATTTTGTTACATTACAGCCTTATTCTAAAATGGATTAAAAAAATAAAAAAATCTCTCATCAATCTACACACAATACCCCATAATGACAGAGCAAAAACAGGTTTTGGCAAATTTTTGCAAATGTATGAAATATAAAAAACGTAAATATCACATTTACATAAGTATTCAGTCCCTTTAGCAGTGATTACAGCTTTGAGTCTTCTTGGGTATTACGCTACAATATTTGCACACCTGTATTTGGAGTGTTTCTCCCATTCTTTCCTTTCAAGCTCTGTCAGGTTGGATGGGGAGCGTTGCTGCAGAGTTATTTTGTCACGTTCGGGTGTGTAGAGAGACCAAGGCGCAGCGTATCCATAGTTCGACATGTTTATTAAACTAATAAACGAACTGACATCGAACTATACAAATATAACAAATGATAATAATAATGATAACACACTTAGCACGACACGAGACAACATACGACAATGAACCACGCCAACGGAGTGGAACACAGACATATAAGTAAGATCCCTAATTAGAGGTAATGCATAGCAGCTGCCTCTAATTAGGGATCCCACACACACAACACCAGACAGAAATAGAAATGATAGATCTGCCAGACTCTGACCATAGAAATATAGAGAAGCAAAGCTTCTCTATGGCCAGAGCCTGACAGTACCCCCCCCCAAAGGCGCGGACTCCCGGCCGCAAGAAAAATAAACACAAAAACATGAGGGAAGGGTCAGGGAGGGAAACACATCAAACATCAACCATCGCCGCTGGCGATTCAGGCCATTTCAAGGGGCAACCCACCGGTCCTGGAAAATAACCATGGTGGGGCAAAAGGCTCAGGCCATGGAGCGGGGCAAATAACCGGGCCAGAACTGGGCACCGGTGTGGCAGGCGACTCCGGCCATGTAAATGGGCAACCCACCGGTCCTGGAAACAACAATGGTGGGGGAAAAGGTTCAGGCCATGGAGCGGGGCAAATAACCGGGCCAGGACTGAGCACCGGTGTGGCAGGCGACTCCGGCCAAGTAAAGGGGTAACCCACCGGTCCTTTAAATAACAATGGTGGGGGAACAAGTTCAGGCCATGGAGCGGGGCAAATAACCGGGCCAGGACTGAGCACCGGTGTGGCAGGCGACTCCGGCCATATAATTATCACGGGAGACTCCGGGCTGTCGAGCGTCACGGGAGGCTCCGGGCTGTCGAGCGTCACGGGAGGCTCCGGGCTGTCGAGCGTCACGGGAGGCTCCGGGCTGTCGAGCGTCACGGGAGGCTCCGGGCTGTCGAGCGTCACGGGAGGCTCCGGGCTGTCGAGCGTCACGGGAGGCTCCGGGCTGTCGAGCGTCACGGGAGGCTCCGGGCTGTCGAGCGTCACGGGAGGCTCCGGGCTGTCGAGCGTCACGGGAGACTCCGGGCTGTCGAGCGTCACGGGAGGCTCCGGGCTGTCGAGCGTCACGGGAGACTCCGGGCTGTCGAGCGTCACGGGAGGCTCCGGGCTGTCGAGCGTCACGGGAGGCTCCGGGCTGTCGAGCGTCACGGGAGGCTCCGGGCTGTCGAGCGTCACGGGAGGCTCCGGGCTGTCGAGCGTCACGGGAGGCTCCGGGCTGTCGAGCGTCACGGGAGGCTCCGGGCTGTCGAGCGTCACGGGAGGCTCCGGGCTGTCGAGCGTCACGGGAGGCTCCGGGCTGTCGAGCGTCACGGGAGACTCCGGGCTGTCGAGCGTCACGGGAGACTCCGGGCTGTCGAGCGTCACGGGAGACTCCGGGCTGTCGAGCGTCACGGGAGACTCCGGGCTGTCGAGCATCACGGGAGGCTCCGGGCTGTCGACCATCACGTGAGGCTCCGGGCTGTCGACCATCACGAGAGTCTCCGGGCTGATGAGGCGCACCGACGGTCTGGTGCGTGTAGCCGGCACTGGAGGTACCTGGTTGGGCACACGCACTGGAGGTCGAGTGCGGGGAGTCGGCACGGGACGTACCAGACTGGAGAGGCGCACTGGAGGCCTGGTGCGTGGAGCCGGGACTGGAGGAACCTGGCTGGGCACACGCACTGGAGGTCGAGTGCGGGGAGTCGGCACGGGACGTACCGGACTGGAGAAGCGCACTGGAGGCCTGGTGCGTGGAGCCGGCACTGGAGGAACCTGGCTGGGCACACGCACTGGAGGTCGAGTGCGGGGAGTCGGCACGGGACGTACCGGACTAGAGACGCGCACTGGAAGCCTGATGCGTGGAGTCGGCACTGGTGGCACTGGACTAATAACACGCACCTCAGGGCTAGTGCGGGGAACAGGCACAGGACGTACCTGACTGGAGAGGCGCACTGGAGGCCTGGTGCGTGGAGTCGGCACTGATGGCACCGGACTGGTGACACACACCTCAGGGCGAGTGCGAGGAGTAGGCACATGACGTACCGGACTGGAGAGGCGCACTGGAGGCCTGGTGCGTGGAGTCGGCACTGATGGCACCGGACTGGTGACACACACCTCAGGGCGAGTGCGAGGAGTAGGCACATGACGTACCGGACTAGAGACGCGCACTGGAAGCCTGATGCGTGGAGTCGGCACTGGTGGCACTGGACTAATAACACGCACCTCAGGGCTAGTGCGGGGAACAGGCACAGGACGTACCTGACTGGAGAGGCGCACTGGAGGCCTGGTGCGTGGAGTCGGCACTGATGGCACCGGACTGGTGACACACACCTCAGGGCGAGTGCGAGGAGTAGGCACAGGACGTACCTGACTGGAGAGGCGCACTGGAGGCCTGGTGCGTGGAGTCGGCACTGATGGCACCGGACTGGTGACACACACCTCAGGGCGAGTGCGAGGAGTAGGCACATGACGTACCGGACTGGAGAGGCGCACTGGAGGCCTGGTGCGTGGAGTCGGCACTGATGGCACCGGACTGGTGACACACACCTCAGGGCGAGTGCGAGGAGTAGGCACATGACGTACCGGACTGAAGAGGCGCACTGGAGGCCTGGTGCGTGGAGTCGGCACTGATGGCACCGGACTGGTGACACACACCTCAGGGCGAGTGCGAGGAGTAGGCACATGACGTACCGGACTGGAGAGGCGCACTGGAGTGTAGCAGACGGCCGGACCCAGACTGGGCACCGGTGGAGCGGACTGCTCTGGCACTGGAGTAGAGCAGACGGCCGGACCCCGACTGGGCACCGGTAAAGCGGACTGCTCTTTCATGGGAGTGGAGTAGGCGACTGGACACGGATTATTCCACTCCGACATTTCCCGTTCAACCTCCTCTGCTATCTCCCACATTTCCTCCAGAACATCTCCAAAATGGCTCTCCAAATAATCCTCCTCTTCTTCACTTTGCGCCCCCCATTTATATGTTGGGCACAGTGCATCCCACATGGAAAGTGGTACTGGTGCGTCCTCTTCGTTACCAGACCACCCCCATAGCCCCCCCCCGAAATTTTCCTGGGGTTGACTACGGCCTCCTTTACCTCCGTATCCACGATTACGCCGCTGTCTTCCTTTTTTCTCCTTTGCTCTAGTATATCGCTGCTTGGTCGGGTGGTGGTTCATTCTGTCACGTTCGGGTGTGTAGAGAGACCAAGGCGCAGCGTATCCATAGTTCGACATGTTTATTAAACTACTAAACGAACTGACATCGAACTATACAAATATAACAAATGATAATAATAATGATGATAACACACTTAGCACGACACGAGACAACATACGACAATGAACCACGCCAACGGAGTGGAACACAGACATATAAGTAAGATCCCTAATTAGAGGTAATGCATAGCAGCTGCCTCTAATTAGGGATCCCACACACACAACACCAGACAGAAATAGAAATGATAGATCTGCCAGACTCTGACCATAGAAATATAGAGAAGCAAAGCTTCTCTATGGCCAGAGCCTGACATATCTTCAGGTCTCTCCAGAGATGTTCGATCGGGTTCAGGTCTGGGCTCTGGCTGGGCCACTTAAGGACGTTCAGAGACTTGTCCCCAAGCCACTCATGCGTTGTCTTGGCTGTGTGCTTAGGGTTGTTGTCCTGTTGAAAGGTGAACCTTCGCCCCAGTCTGAGGTTCTGAGAACTCTAGAGCAGATTTTCCTCAAGGATCTCTCTGTACTTTGCTCCGTTCATCTTTTCCTCGATCCTGACTAGTCTCCCAGTCCCTACCACTAAAAAACATCCCCACAGCGTGATGCTGCCACCACCATGCCAGGTTTATTCCAGACGTGGCGCTTGGCATTCAGGCCAAAGAGTTCAATTTTGGTTTCATCAGACCAGTTAGTCTTTTTTCTCATGACCTGATTGGTGGAGTGCTGAAGAGACGGTTGTCCTTCTGGAAGGTTCTCCCATCTCCACAGAGGAACTCTGGACTTCTGTCAGAGTGACCATCGGGTCTGGCCATTCTCCCCCAATTTCTCAGTTTGGCCCGGGCGACCAGCTCTAGGAAGAGTCTTGGTGGTTCCAAACTTCTTCCATTTAAGAATGATGAAGGTCACTGTGTTCTTGGGGACCTTCAATGCGACAGAAATGTTTTGGTACCCTTCCCCAGATTTGTGAATCGACACAATCCTGTTTCTGAGTTCTACGGACAATTCCTTCGACCTCATGGCTTGGTTTTTGCTCTGACATGCACTGTCAACTGTGGGAACGTATATTGACAGGTGTGGGTTTTTCGAAATTATGTCCAATCAATTTATTTTACCACAGGTGGACTCCAATCAAGTTGTAGAAACATCTCAAGGATGATCGCTGGAAACAGGATGCACCTGAGCTCAATTTGAGTCTCATAGCTGAATACTTATGTAAATAAGGTATTTCTGTTTTCAATTTGTCCTTGTGGTGTATTGTGTGTAGATTGATTAGGGAAAAATGTATTTAATACATTTTAGAATAAGGCTGTAACATAACAAAATGTAAAAAAAAGTGAAGGGGTGTGAATACTTTCCGAATGCACTGTAACTTACAGTATAAGCCCTGTACACTTTTACAACTGTCTTACCCTATCATAACCCCACATTTAAGGTTAATGTTTTGTTGTCATGTACTGTATATGTCGATCTGGCGGAGTATCAATCCTTACATTCACAGCGCCGTCTTTGAATTTGAGAGTGGTTACATTTCCTGACAATGTAGCTTGTTCTGTTCCAAACCAAGTGGTGGTGCTGCCGTTTGGCTGAAACCCAGACTCCAGAATTAGCCTGGGCTCCATTCCCTCTCCTCTGCCTCTCTGTGATTAGTCTTCTAGCCTTCACACCAGATCTTTTGACCCCCGACTCTACTGGGGGGTGGTGGTTGGTGAGACGGGGTGACAAGGGTATCAGTCATCAGCCAATCAAGTCCTCTGGAGGCCAAAATCATCATCATACACTCGCGCGCACACACAAATACAGGCACACACACATGCACACGCACATACGCACGCACGCAGGCACACACATATACACCATCATGAAAGATGATGACTCTATGCTTCCAATATTCCAGGTACGACGCAGGTAGGTGCCAATGCAAACTGGGTACATCTGCTTAGTAGTTGTATGTAAAACAGGTGGTTAAGTAAAGGCACGTTGCTCCTTTAACAGTCAACAAGGCGTACATACACTCATAGATCACAGATCACAGCCACAACAATCACTACCAACTAATCTCGGATCTGAACTGATCTGAAAATGGCAACTTACACACTCTTGGAAAAAAGGGTTCCACAAGGGTTTTTCGGCTGTCCCCATAGGAGAACCATATAGGATAACCATTTTAGGACAGCTGAAGAACCCTTTTAGGTTCCAGATAGCACCTTTTTCTCTAAGCGTGTAGCATCCATCATTTTAAATCATGAGGTATTTGGATTCCATGAAAATAACAAAGTAGGAATCGAAATAATAAAATGTAAGAGACTGCCAATCAAGGCCAGTTGTAAAACAGTCTGGATTCAAACCAGGTTGTCTGTAGTGACGCCTCTAGCACTGTGATGCAGTGTCTTAGACCACTGCGCCAGTTGGGAGCCCAAAAGAGAAGAGGTAGAGAGATGTGGAAGAGGGGGAGAGAGATGTGGAAGATGAGGGGGAGAGATGTGGAAGATGAGGGATAGAGATGTGGAAGAGGAGGGATAGAGATCTGGAAGAGGAGGGAGAGTGATGTGGAAGAGGAGGGAGAGAGATGTGGAAGAGCAGGGATAGAGATGTGAAAGAGGAGGGAGAGAGATGTGGAAGAGGAGGGAGAGATGTGGAAGAGGAGGGAGAGATGTGGAAGAGGAGGGAGAGAGATGTGGAAGAGGAGGGAGAGAGAGGAGAATGAAAAATAAAGAACAGGGAAGATAAGGAGGAGAAAGGCTGATAGAAAGAGAGATGGAGAGACATTGAGGAGAGGAGAGGAAGAGAATGAAATAGAGAGAGGAAGAGATGTGTACTTACTTAGTGTGATGATAGAGCCAGCCTGTCCCTCCTCTAGGCTACATACTGTACTGTGCTCCTTCCCCGAGCCAGGGATGACATGCACTGAAACATACTGCTATGATCCCCTATCTCCCTCCTTCTCTCTATCTTTCTCACTCTCTCATTCTCTCTCTCTCTCTTTTTCTCTATATATCTCTCTCTGTCCCTCCCTCCCTCCCTCCCTCCCTCCCACACACACACACACACACACACACACACACACACACACACACACACACACACACACACACACACACACACACACACACACACACACACACACACACACACACACACACACACACACACACACACACACACACAGGCCTTTTGCTGAGAGCTGAAGTACGTCACTTGATCAAATCCACCTCTCTCTATATATCTCTGTCTCTTTGTACCTACCCATTCTATTCTACCTATTCTATTCTACCTATTCTATTCATTCTATTCTACCCATTCTATTCTACCTATGCTATTCTACCCATTCTATTCTACCATTCTATTCTACCAATTCTATTCTACCTATTCTAGATAGATAGATAGGTACTTTATTGATCCCCCGGGTGGGAAATTTCATTGTCAAGCAGCTACACAAAACACAGGGCAGGTGCAAAATGCCACAACGAAAGTACACAAAAGACAGATACACGGTACATGATACATAGAGCGGCAGTATGAAAAAGTATAAAAATACAAGATATCTGGAGTGCAAAAAAATTATAAAATAAAAGCTATAAAAAAGACATAGCATAGTATGGGTGGTTGGCTGAGTATGTACACTATACATTGGTGGATGTTGGATGGTTAACTATACTATACAGGTCGATGGCAGAGAAATACTTCAGTAGCTAAAAATGCGTATGATATGAGCGAGGGTAATAATAGTTTACTTAATAGACAGACTGGGTAAATGAACAGGTAAGTGAACATTTTGCATGGTTAAATTAGCTGTACAGTTAAGTATACAGTTATATTTACAGATAAGTGAATACTTGCATGGTTACACAAACTGTACAGGTAAATGACAGGAAGAGATACTTGTATAGCTAAATGTGTGTATGATATCATTTGGGGTAATAATAGTAAATCCCTTAAAATACAGTCCTTAGTGCGCAGGGTTTAATTACAGACAACTGCACGTATTGCACATTCAATATACTAAAAGCAATGAGAAAAGGTGCAATTGACAGGATACTAATATGCATTCCTGAGTGAATGCCTACGTAAGTTAGGTCCAAGAATTACTAGCAATATTGCACGTGATATGATATAACAACTGTACATGAGTATGTATATACAGACCTGTATGAATAAATAGGTCCTGAGTGAATGAGTGCTGACGGACCAGAGTTACTCACGGATGGATGCATAATTGTTAAACTAGGTCCTAGCACCCCAACAGTTCTAGATCTATGTTGCCGACGGCACGGCACCCCGGTGAGTCATTATATAGTCTAATAGCCGCCGGCAGGAAGGACCTCCTGTAGCGCTCTCTGGCACACCGTGACTGAAAGTGCTCCTCTGCGTCATAACCATAGCGTGCAGAGGGTGGGTGACGTTGTCCATGATGGCCAGCAGTTTGGCCAGGATCCGTCTCTCCGCCACCTCCTCTAGAGTGTCAAGGCTCATCCCCAGGACAGAGCTAGCCTTCCTGATCAGCTTATTTACCCGAGAAGCATCACCGGGTTTGATGTTTGCTCACCAGCACACCACTGCAAAAAAGATGGCACTGGCCACCAAAGACTGGTAGAAGGTATGCAGTAGTTTACTGCACACATTGAAGGACCTGAGAGTAGAGTCGGCTCTGGCCCTTTTTGTACAGGGCCCCGGTGTTACCAGCCCATTCCAGCCTGTTGTCCATATGGACTCCCAGGAACTTGTATGACCCAACCATTTCCACATCCATCCCCTGTATAGGGACTGCAGTCAGTTGTGCCTTGGTTCTCCTGAAGTCCACCACCATCTCCTTTGTTATGCTGATGTTGAGCTGAAGGTGGTTCTGCTCACACCACAACAAAGTCACTGATTGTGCTCCTGTACTCCTCCTCCTGCCCACCCCTGATGCACCCTACAATAGCAGAGTCATCCGAGAACTTCTGTAGATGTTAGCGCTACGGGTCTGAAGTCATTCAGGACAGTGGGGTGTGCCTTCTTGGGCACTGGGACGAGGCAGGATGTTTTCCACAGCACAGGGACCCTTTCTAGGCTCAGGCTAAGGTTGAAAAGACGCTGGAGTATTCCATACAGTTGGTCAGCACAGACCCTAAGCACCCTTGGGCTGATGCCATCAGGGCCCGCCGCTTTCCACTGATGTAGTCTCTCCAGCTCTCTCTTCACTTGGTTGGTGGTGAAAGCCAGCCCAGGTGGGGAGATGGGGGGAAGGGGGGTGTTGAGGATCAGTCCAGGGGGAGCAGGGGCGGAGGTGGGGTCACTGATTGTCTCAACAGAGGTGTTGTGAGCAAAGTGGGGGTGGGACAGCCGTGAGGGTGTGTGGTCTGGGGAGCTGGAGGGGAGGTGGACAGGGCCAGTATCAAACCTGTTAAAAAATTGTTTCAGCTCATTGGCTCTGTCCTGGGTCCCCTCCGTCTGCCCACTGTTTGACTTTTTGAAGCCAGTGATATTTCTCATACCCTTCCACACCTCTCTCACCTGGCTCTGCCTCAGCTTGTCCTCCATCTTCTCCTTATACATTCTCTTCCCCTCAGCAATCCGCAACTTCAGCTCCCTCTGGGCGCATTTCAATTTGTCCTTGTCCTTGTCCCTCTCCTTGTGATAGGGATATTCTATTCTACCCATTCTATTCTAACTATTCTATTCTACCTATTCTATTCTACCTATTCTATTCTACCCATTCTATTCTACCCATTCTATTCTACCTATTCTATTCTACCCATTCTATTCTACCAATTCTATTCTACCCATTCTATTCTACCTATTCTATTCTACCCATTCTATTCTACCAATTCTATTCTACCTATTCTATCCATTCTATTCTACCTATTCTATTCTACCTATTCTATTCTACCTATTCTATTCTACCCATTCTATTGAACTGAGCCATTTATTTTCTTATAATTTCTTATTTCTTATTATTGTTGCATTGTCGAGAAGGAACCTGCAAGTAATTATTATGGACGGTGTATACCATGTGTATCCCGTACATACGACTAATAAAACTTCAAACTTTAAATCTAGAGTACATTATGTTATGTCATGTACAGTGTTAACATAGCCCTCCCCTCCACTCACACACTCTCATTCTCACAACTCCACAGCATTATAAGCAAGATTTCTAACACAGCTATGTCCATGAGGGTGTTGCAAATGTCTATTTCCACTATCAGGTTGTATATACTGTATGTCATATACATTGTACTTGGGGAAACACATATTAACAGTATATTATATTCTACTGCAGCAATGAGTCATACTGCTCCACTATGGGACGGAACCCCACACCATCCCTATCACAAGGAAAACATAGTCTAACAAAAAAAGTGAATAATTTGTAATATTAAGGTATTAGCAAGCGATAATAAGTAGCGACAACAATCCAACAAACACAGAGCCACTCACACACACACCACATACCACACACTACATACACACACACATACATTACAGTACATGCACGCAGGCACGCACGCACGCACGCACACACACACACACACACACACACACAAACACAAAAAACATAAATCCCCAATGAGGAAGGTAAGAAGGAGCAACATTTGTATAAATGTAAGGCGTGAAGCTGGTGAGATGTAGGAGGTTAAACACACCAGCTCACCCTGGGCATGCAAATGAGTCACCACTTTAAATCTTCCTCAAACGTATTATTATTATTTGGAACACTACTCCTCTTAGACTGTTTAAGCTAGAAACATCATTCAAACTTTAAAATGTGCAGAGAGGTCAGGACCGGTGTGCTTGCATCCAACTTTTGGATATATTTAATACTTTTTAAACTATTATTTTTTTTGTCCTTTTTTTGACCATCTTCATTCACTTTCATGGGATTTCTTCAACATTCTAAAGGTCCCATTGTGACATAATCAACTCCCAGACTTCCAACATTCCATTCACTGTGAACAATGCAACTTTTGACACAAATCAGCAACTTTGACCACTTTCTGAACAATAAATCTTCCTTTACTTCTCAGCTATTCAGATCTGAAATCGTTAAAAAAAAATTATCCTAGCAATCTAACGATACACATGTTTTAATAACTGCATCAACTTAAATTTGGACAACTTTTGCAGCACGTAGAGGGTATGACGTATTGGTCTACTTCTCGGCTATTTAAATCAGGAATCAGAACAGAATTATCTTCTACCAATCAAAAGTTACAGCTATTTGTCTGAGTTTAGAGTGACAAAAAGTAGCTATCTAATGTTAGCTAACAGCTCTCTCATGCTTTGTCATTGAGCAGCCCAAACGGAGCCGTTGTTATGGAAACTCAAATACGTAGAGGAGCTCATGGGGCACCGCAGGCAAAAATGACGAGGAAGGTGAAGAGGGTGATTGAATTTAGAACAATAGTGTATTGCTAATGAAGATTTGTGAACATCAAAATAGCAGCTACAAGGAGGCAGCCAAGGCAACAGCGCAGCGTTTGGCCAGGATGCTCTAAATAACTCAACTGGCTAGTTTGCCCGTCTGTAAAGGGCGGGCTATACTGTATGTTGATTCAGCTGCTCTGATTAGATAGAGCGAAGCTGCCTCCATTGCTGGCTTCATATTTCACCTTCACTTCTCATCTTATGTTTCGGTCTGATCATTTAGATTGCTGATGCCTCCTGTTAGCCTGCTACTATGATAAATCAATGGGCGAAGACTTTTGCTAGCAAGCTATCAATGTGCATAATATCTAACATGTGAAGCGAGAGTAGGGAAAGAAGAAGAAACGCTGATGAGCATTCTGACTGAGTGACAGCTAACTTGTCTGCCAGACACACCTCCAAGCACTGCTCCTAATCTGCATCTATTTTGGTCTATAAACCTGCAGAGGTATTTTGCATCTAGCTACTTAAGAAAAATAAAACACTAGCTTCTCCCTGCTAAGAACCTACCCCCTGGGCTCCCAGGTGGCGCAGTGGTCTAAGACACTGCATCTCAGTGCTAGAGGTGTCACTACAGACAACCTGGTTTGAATCCAGTCTGTATCACATCTGGCAGTGATTGGGAGTCCCATAGGGTGGTGCACAATTGGTCCAGCGTTGTCCAAGTTTGGCCGGTGTAGGCAGTCATTGTAAATAAGAATTTGTTCTTAACTGACTCGCCTAGTTAAATAAAGGTTAATAAAATAATCTACCCCCTGGCTTTTGGCATTCCCTCTGCTCCCATAATCATGGGGAAGAAGAGGCCTCAGAACCACAGTGTTGTTGTCAGTATTGGACTCATGCACTGTAACCTGATTGAAGCTCTTAACTCTTAGATTTATCCACATAGAGCTTCTACAGAGGCCACGGGTCCCCTCTACTGGGCCAGGCACTATACTGCAGCCGCCTAGCTGGTTGCCGCACTGACATGCTTACCAAGCCAGATTCATCACCAGACACAGAGCATGCAGAACCAGGCAATCAAACATACAGAATGAAAAACATACTCCCCATACTGAATTCACTGCATGAAATTATTAGTGTAAAAGAGACCAAAAATGGTGCTGTTTAGTCACACAAAGCCAATACTGCACTCTATAGGACATGTTGAGAATTACAAGATTACAATTTACATGGTAAAAGGAGCTAGTGAAGAACTCTAAAGTCACCTGTCTTTTGATGAAGCTGGAGGTGGTGTCTGAGGACGTGCTGCCATCCGAACGTTTGAACCGACTTTTCCTCTTAGGCAACTTCCTGGGCAGCTTTGGCAGAGGAGAGAGGGATGAGAAAGGAAAGAAAGAGAGGGGAGCAAAGAGAGACGAGACAGGAATCAGACAGGAATCAGACAGGAATCATATAAAAAGACAGAGGGAAAGAAAGGGTATAAATAGAGAGAGAGAGAGAGAGAGAGAGTAGTAAGGTAAAGGATGAAAGAGAAGTGAGAAAAGAACAGTGGTGTAAAGAACTTATGTAAAAATACTTAAAATGACTACTTAAGTAGTTTTGGGGGTATCTGTACTTTACTTTAATATTTATATTTTTGACAACTTTTACTTTTACTTCACTACATTAATAAAGAAAATAATGTACTTTTTACTCCATATGGTCCAATTCACACATTTATCAAGAGAACATCCCTGGTCATCCCTACTGCCTTTGATCTGGCAGACTCACTAAACACAGATGAAGAGGATGAAAGTGGAAGCACCCTTAGTCTCCTGGGTCATGGACTACCTGACCAGTAGGCCACAATTTGTGTGACTAAAGAGCTGTGTGTCAGAACGGGCAGTGAGCAACACAGGGCCCCCCCAGGGAACGGTCCTGTCCCCCTTCCTGTTCACCCTCTACACCTCAGACTTCAGATATAACTCTGAAACATGCCACCTACAGAAGTTCTCGGATGACTCCGCAATTGCAGGGTGCATCAGGGGTGAGCAGGAGGAGGAGTACAGGAGCGCAATCAATGACTTTGTGTTGTGGTGTGAGCAGAACCACCTTCAGCTCAACATCAGCAAAACAAAGGAGATGGTGGTGGGCTTCAGGAGAACCCAACTGACTGCAGTCTCTATACAGGGGTGGCTAGTGCCATCTTTTTTACAGTGGTGTGCTGGGGCGCCAACATAAAAGCCGGTGATGCTTCTCGGGTAAATAAGCTGATCAGGAAGGCTAGCTCTGTTCTGGGGATTAGCCTTGACACTCTAGAGGAGGTGGCGGAGAGACGGATCCTGGCCAAACTGCTGGCCATCATGGACAACGTCACCCACCCTCTGCATGCCATGGTTATGACGCAGAGGAGCACCTTCAGTCACAGACTGGTCCCACCACGGTGTGCCAGAGAGCGCTACAGGAGGTCCTTCCTTCCGGCGGCTATTAGACTATTTAATGCCTGTATATTTACCTGTACAGTTAATTTAACCATGCAAAATATTCACTTACCTGTTCATTCCATCCATCCATCTCCATCCATCCATCCATCCATCCATCCATCCATCCATCCATCCATCCATCCATCCATCCATCCATCCATCCATCCATCCATCCATCCATCCATCCATCCATCCATCCATCCATCCATCCATCCATCCATCCATCCATCCATCCATCCATCCATCCATCCATCCATCCATCCATCCATCCATCCATCCATCCATCCATCCATCCATCCATCCATCCATCCATCTATCTATCTATCTATCTATCTATCTATCTATCTATCTATCTATCTATCTATCTATCTATCTATCTATCTATCTATCTATCTATCTATCTATCTATCTATCTATCTATCTATCTATCTATCTATCTATCTATCTATCTATCTATCTAAGATATCCGGCTTTAGCAACATTATTACAAACATTGTTGTCTCTTCACCCTGGAGTAGGCACATCAGTGACGGAAGAGGAAGCAAAACATCCCACTCCTTTATGTTTCAATGGAAGTTAATGAAGTAAGTAGACCAGACCCAGCAGCTATCACATTGGTGTCTATGGGAGAGCCACCCCCTTAAGTAGACAGGAAATGGAAAACAGCCTGAGTGAACTATTGTAATTTGGGAACATTCACCAGTGTTTTGGCTGCAGTGCAGAGCTATTGGTAGGTTTCACCTAACCTATTTTTATATTTTTTTTATTTCACCTTTATTTAACCAGGTAGGTCAGTTGAGAACAAATCAAGGAAATCAAGGATCAGTAGGATAGTCAGTTTTACAAGGGCAAGTTTGGCAGCATGAGTGAAGGAGGCTTTGTTGCGAAATAGGAAGCCGATTCTGGATTTAATTTTGGATTGGAGATGGTTGATGTGAGTCTGGAAGTTGAGTTTACAGTCTACAGACCTGGACAATATGACAGAACTCTGCAGGTTATCTCTGCAGTAGATTGCAACTCCGCCACCTTTGGCAGTTCTATCTTGACGGGAAATATTGTAGTTGGGGATGGAAATTTCCGAATTGTTGGTGGCCTTCCTGAGCCAGGATTCAGACACAGCTAGGACATCAGGGTTGGCGGAGTGTGCTAAAGCAGTGAATAAATCTAACTTAGGGAGGAGGCTTCTAATGTTGACATGCATGAAACCAAGGCTTTTACGGTTACAGAAGTCAACAAATGAGAGCGCCTGGGGAATAGGTGTAATGCTGGGAGCAACAGGACCTGGGTTTACCTCAACATCACCAGAGGAACAAAGGAGGAGTAGGATTAGGGCACGGCTGAAGGCATTAAGAACTGGTTGTCTAGTGCGTTGGGTACAGAGAATAAAAGGAGCAGATTTCTGGGCGTGGTTGAATAGATTGAGGGTATAATGTATAGACAAGGGTATAGTAGGATGTGAGTTCAGTGGAGGTAAACCTAGGCGTTGGGTAATGAAGAGAGAGGTTGCATCTCTGGAGACACCAGTTAAGCCAGGTGAGGTCTCCGCATGTGTGGGGAGAGGGAAAAGAGCTTTCAGAGGCCATTTGAGCAGGACTGGGGACTCTACAGTGAAATAGAACAATAATAGCTAGCCTAAACAGCAAAAGACAAGGCATATTGAAATAAGAAAGGGGCATAAAAACAAACAGTTAAAGAGGGGAAAAAAAAAAAAGTTAATTAAGAGGGCTAAGACAACGACGGGTAATGGCGATGAATGGACAAAGAGGGTCAGTTAGAGAAAATGTGGTATGCTACACACAGGACCTGGGGCCTGGTAGTTAAACAGAAAGAAATACCATATAAACAAACAGCTTTACTGAAACTAATAGCTTCACTATATTAATATATTAGTGACTTCAGTATATATTGATAAGTTATATCATGTGCATGTTTACTCATGCATTTCTAAAGATAGAGACTACAACAAGCCAAGCTAAATTTCTCAAATCATACTGTATTGAATGGTGTTGTTCTGGCTGCAGTATTACTTACCTTGTTGCAAACAGGATGCATGTTTTGGAATATCTTTATTCTGTACAGACTTCCTTCTTTTTACTCTGTCATTTAGGTTAGTATTGTGGAGTCACTACAACGATGTTGATCCCCGTAATTTTTATCATATCACAACCATTAAACTGCAACTGTTTTAAAATCACCATTGGCCTCATGGTGAAATCCCTGAGAAGTTTCCTTCCTCTCCGGCAACTGAGTTAAGAAGGACGCCTGTATCTTTGAAGTGACTAGGTGAAGTGACTAGGCGTACACTATCCAAAGCCTAATTAACACCATGCTCAAAGGGCTATTCAGCATCTGCTTTTTTTATTTTCTACACATCTACCAATTGGTGACCTTCTTTGCAAGGCATTGAAAAAGTTCCCTGGTCTTTGTGGTTAAATCTCTGCTTAAAATTCAATACTTGATTCAGGGACCTTACAGATAATTGAAATAGTGTGGTACAGAGATGGGGTAGTCATTCAAAAATCATGTTAACCACTATGTATTATTGAACACAGAATGTGTCCATGCAACTTATTATGTGATTTGTTAAGCACAATTTTACGTCAGAACTTATTTAGGCTTACCATAATAAAGAGGTTGAATATTTACTGACTCGACATTTTAATTATTATTAATATATATTTTTTTTATTATTATTATTAATTTCCACTGTGACATTTTGGGGTATTGTGTGTTGATCAGTGAAATTTAATCAACTCAATCTGACAACTCAACCAAACGTAAATCAAAACTAGACGTTAAAATTAAGTATGTGCCCAGTGGGCTGTGATTGCGAGCGAAGCATATTAGAGGAGGATAGTTTTTTTGGCCTGAAAATGGACACGCATTCACTATACAGAATATGGACAAACTGTTAAGCATAATATCCCACTGTAGGCCAATGAATCCCCGATGTCTCTTTAATGCCAAAACCATATGGTAGAGTGCTTTTGCAATGGTGTTTTAATAAAAGCGCTCGCAGACATAGGCTACAGGTGAGCTAAACTACTCCAACATATACCTGTCAAGAAGTGCTTGATATTTACGGTTTCTTTCCAGCTACAGATGGAACGTTAAAACCGTGAAATACAAGACACATGCTAATATTGATCTGTTTTGGTTGAGTACAACGCATTGTATGAAGAGTTTAGGCAGGAAATGCATTAAAATAAATAATAAATCACCATTGCACAATGCTTAGATAATCAGAGGCCTGAATCGCGGTTAGAAATCAATGAGTGAGGAACCCACTTCAGCAATGAACACTGCATCAAATTATCTTGTCTACTTTGTCTCTATAACGACAATTAAATTGCCTAGATAACTGATAAAGTTAAACGGATAACATATCTTATCGTGTGGATAGCCAATTGCTTATACTGCTGCATTGGCATCAATCGGCAGTTTAACTGGCGTAGGTAGAAAGTAATGCCAAGGCTGTACGCTTTCATTTAAACAACAAGTAGCTAGATGTTCACCATTTTAAGCTCTACTTTGCTGAGTGCCATGCATCCAAAAAGAAGAGACCCTCACCTGAAAATGGTGAGACTGTGAGCCTGTTCCGACACCAGACAGTGGGTCTGCGGACGATTTGGACATTTTGACTTGCACCATCTATTTGAGAGCGCAGGGAGGCGTGATGCACACACACAGACATGGGTTATTGAAAGAAGCGGTGATACCAAATATATGTGCAGTGAAGAGGAAGTGTGTACGGTAGTATAATAGTGTGAGGGTGTACATCCTCTACATGGATGTATGATAAACAAAATATATTTTCTGCATCAAGGAAGGAAAAACATATTACTATAAAAAAATATCGAGTCAAGATGTTTACTATTGTATACGATAAGCTCAGTTGCCGCCGATCGAGCATCCAAGTAGCCTATTTTTGCGTCTCACCCCCTCTCTCTGTCTTTCTCTCTCTGCACGCGCTTTGAAATGGTCTTGCTGGTTTACAGAAGGCGGCTTCATTGGCATCAAAACTAATCCGTACAGAAAGGTATCTGTTTTTCAAGCTGGTATTATAAAATGTAGGTTATACATCTGTGAAAAATATATTTTTTAATAAACAACATCAGACATATTGTTTTAGTACCATTTCAATACTGTATAAAGGCTTGGTGTTTCCTATATGATTGTGGTTGAATGATATGTTTCATTAATGTGGAATACCCTGTAAACTATAGGTCAGGGGGATACTGGGAAAGGTGTAACATAAATTGTAGTTTTTTTTCATATTTAAATTTGAGTTAGAGGTATTTTATTGGGTAAAAAACCACCAACGTTTCGGCATCACTGTGCCTTCTTCAGGGTAATGTCATGAATGCTTGAGCCAGGTTATGTACACAAACAGTACAATTTGTGCAACCAATGACAAGCACAAGTTTTTTTTGCAATCAGACAAATCAATTGCACACCTCTTCAAGGAGCTCCCCCTGGTGGTTTATAAGCATGGTCGCAATATTGAGGATAGCTTAGTGAGGTCTGACCTGCCCCCTGAGCCCACTCAGACACTCTTTGCACCCATTCCAAATGGGAACTACTAATGTGGCTCATGCTCACAGTGCAATAGCAAAAACATCCTTCTTCAGACACCCACATACAGGTAGACGTAGCTAGGGCTACCACCTCATGCAAGACAAAGGGAGTAATCTACCTCATCACCTGTACATGTGGGAAAGCCTACATGTACGTAGGCCAAACGAAAAGACAATTAAAACAATGCATAGCTGAACACCGCAGCTCAATCAGGTGTAAGAACACTGACTATCCAGTAGCAGCTCACTTTGTTGAAGCTAACCATCCCATCTAATCCCTCAAATACACTGGCATTGAGCATGTTGCTCTACCA
Organism: Thymallus thymallus; assembly: GCA_023634145.1. NCBI lineage: Eukaryota > Metazoa > Chordata > Actinopteri > Salmoniformes > Salmonidae > Thymallus > Thymallus thymallus. The sequence goes on from CM042399.1 coordinate 22,279,050, forward strand.
AGGAGAGGAGGAAACATTGAGATCCTACTACTACAGAAGGAGGCTTACTGGATATCCTATTTAAAAACAATGACCCCTAGTGGTCTGAATATTGAATTTGATCTCAGACCCTTCTTATGACCAGTTATATTTTCTGTGAACAGGTCTTATAAGTGAATGTATTGTTTCTACAGTTTATCAGCGTACACTCAATATGTTCCCCTGTTGTTGATGCTTATTATACATTATGGTTGAACCTAAAGATGACATGTAACAACATTAACAGTTTTTTTATTCAACTGGAAATATTTAAATATTTAGGTGAAATTAAATGAAACAATAATATATGTTGATTCTAATGCTAATGATAACAATGGCATAATATATTCAATATGTTGTGGGCTATTAGCTTTTAACAGTTTCTCTCAAATCATTCTGATCAACCTAGCAATTATGACACACCCCTCACTATTGTCATTGGTTGCACAAATTGTACTGTTTGTGTACATAACCTGGTTCAAGCATTCATGACATTACCCTGAAGAAGGCACAGTGATGCTGAAACGTTGGTGTGTTTTTACCCAATAAATCACTGGGAGGTTATACATATGGTGTGTGCGACACTCTTTGTTTTTATAGCTTACAGTTTATTCACCGTTAGTCATCACCTCTACAATAAATTATTTTCTCTGGGTGTTCACCAGCTCATGCTTTTTATGAGTTAGAGGTATTAAAATATACCATAATAACAATTAATCTACCAACTATTGGCAGAATTAAGAGTAGGTTAGGCCTACACTATTAGTCAAAGTTAGTTGTAACCATGTAATGGGTCAGTTGTAGCACTTTTTTTCATGCTAAATGTGAAAGTGGAATTAACAAGGTTGTCATCTTACATAAATATATTGATGAATATGCATTATCAAAAATATATGTAAACAATTCAGTAGGTTAATTAAGATTTGTATTATTTTTTTTTAAAACGTACAAACCTACTTTAGGTCAATGAACCAGTACATTTTAGAGTAACCTATGTCAAAGGCTGCAGGTAGATAATGATATAGACTACTTAGGACATACTAAAGTAGTCTGCCTGAATACACTGGGCCTTCAACCGCCGCACAAGTATTCAGCACCATGGACAGAGCCGCGGTCAGTACAGTACAAAGAAAATATTGAATTTCAGCACCATAGGCGGCTGGACAGCCCTGGACCTATGTTACCGCATCGCACCTATTTTACTGTGCCCAGTTCAACTCACTCACCTCACTGAGATGGGCTGGATATGGTAAGATGCACATTTTGGTAACAGAATAACAGCACAACCAGCACAACCAGTTACCAAACTTTGCATCTTCACTGCTCTTCAAGTAAATGTGCTTTTGTTTAACTTTGCAATTTTTGGTTTTTGATTGACATACATTTAAAAGTGAAAAATTGGAGTCTCAGCATCATTCTGTTACCATGGAATTGCTGGAAGCCTTGAATGCATCTATGACCTACAGAGCCCTCTAGCAGCAATGAGCAGACAGGGTATCTGGGATTCTTCTATAGCAACATCTAACATTTATATTGTAATAACACCATTTTTGCTGTGACATTTTTTAATTAAATTGTCACGTTTTGATCGTTGACCCCAATGTTAACTTTAAAGGGTTAATGGTTGAAGCCTGATTAACCATTTGTGTGCAACAGCCTGGCAACAGCTTGATTAAAGATTGAGATATCCCTACACCCAAAACAACTTGACTGTCTTCAACAGAGAGAGAGAGAGAGAGATAGAGAGAGAGAGAGAGAGAGAGAGAGAGAGAGAGAGAGAGAGATGGGTAAGCAGTTAAATCTCAGTGACGGGTACATCAGTGTACGGTGACATATGGACACCCCGGGGCCATTTCCTGAGTTTCACGCCTGTCACAATCAAACACCCCAGCTTTCAATCACCTGACGATGAGCACTGTTAGTGGCCATTCAACCCCCACTGCTCTCCGACAGACAGACAGACAGACAGACAGACAGACCGACAGACCGACAGACCGACAGACCGACAGACAGACCGACAGACCGACCGACCGACCGACCGACAGACAGACAGACCGACAGACCGACAGACAGACAGACAGACAGACCGACAGACCGACAGACCGACAGACAGACAGACAGACAGACAGACAGACAGACAGACAGACAGACAGACAGACAGACCGACCGACAGACAGACAGACAGACAGACAGACAGACAGACAGACCGACAGACCGACAGACCGACAGACAGACAGACAGACAGACAGACACACACAGACTTATTTTTGATTCTTCCAAAAAGCATTTTTACCTCGTTGTGCATTGGATGGTAGGAGTGTGAGAAAGTGTGTGTACCCTATCGGTAAGTTTGCAGTATTTGGAACTAGTCAAATAGTAACACGACAAGTATCAGGCACTGCTCAGTCCTACCTTCAGGCAACAGTGAACCTGCCAAAGGTACCAGGTTGGCTGCAGAGGCAGAGCCATCAGTCAGCTGAGCACTAGGCAAACACAGCTCTATTGACTTTTAGCCTTTTAACATTTCACTTCTCTCAGGCATAGGCACAGTTACAGAGCGGATACAATCTGTTTCCACTCTAACACAAAAAAAGCTTGATGGTTTGATTTTTAGTTTAGTTAGGTATAGTTTAGTTGCGTATATTTCCATGTTTAAAAGAAGTCAGTCGCAGACACTGTGGCCCCAGAGGACCGGACCTCAAATCAAATTGTATTTGTCACGTGCGCCCAATACAACAGGTGTAGACCAGTGAAAATGCTTACTTACAAGCCCTAACCAACAATGCAGTTTTTAAGTAAAATAAGTATTAGGTAAACAATAGATAAGTAAAGAAATAAAAGCAGTAAAAAAACAGTAAAAATAACAGTAGTGAAGCTATGTACAGGTGGTACCGGTACAGAGTCAATGTGCGGGGTACCGGTTAGTCAGGCTCATTGCGGTAATATGTACATGTAGGTATAGTTAAAGACTATACAACGATAATAAACAGAGAGTAGCAGGAGCGTAAAAGAGAGGCATGGGGTAGACACACACAATGCAAAACCTGTGCACCGTGTTGTAGTTTAACTAGGCACTTTGGTACTGACCTGCCAGTAAAAATGGCAACTAGATGCTATTGAAACTTTAGTGTGTGGTATGATATTTGGCTAAACATAGCAATCAAGAGTTTGTGCTTGGTTGCTGTAACACTGTAGCTAACAAACTGTTGTGTGTTATCTCTTCATCACTTTATGCTTACACAGCTCAACATCATGACTTAGTTTGATTTAGTCTCCATCTATAAAGCCCTCTCTATCTGTTCTGGGGTTAAGGGTGCGTTCGTATATTCACTCTGGCTATCTACTCCAATTTCAGAGCACTCTCGTCTATATGCCAGAGCACAGAATAACTGATGAATTTACGAAAGCACAACACCTGTTGAAAATGACCGGTGTCAGTAAACGTCAGCAAAATAAATGTACTACATTTTTGCCAGCAGCACAGTTACAGTCACCAACGCTCTAGATAACATGAAAACAGCCTAACCAGCTCTGCTATGGCTAGTAAAATGGTCAGAGTGAGGTGTTCTCTCATTTGTGTCTCTCATTTGTGTCTGGAAGTACTTTTTCCAGTAAACTTGGGTGCTTGACTGCAGTTGTGAGGTCAGAAGAACATTCTGATCAACCCTATTCATCAGCCAGAGCTTCCAGTGTGTGCTCTGAACGTTCCGAGAGCGAATTGCTCTGAATTTACTAACAAACAATCTGACAACTCTCTGAATTTACGAATGCCCAGAGCACACTCTGGCACTCCAGAGTGAATTTATGAACGCACCCTAAGTAATCACACTTGTAATCTGTTGGTAAGAACTCTTAGGTAACAGGTTGACCAGGGTGGAAAGCATATTGTACCACAGTAGGCTGTAGGTGGCTTTTGGGTTCTTTACTTTTTGCTATAGATAGTATTTTTGCCAAATACAGATGTTGGATCTTAACTTGACCACTCTTTTGTTGCAGATCATTTTCGTGCTTTTTGATCTGGGTAGACATTTTTTATTATTGACATTTATTATATAAATGTTGGATTATTGTGTGCTTGTAGACATTTAATGCATTTATTGATTTACTGAGTTTGAAGGTAGGCCTTGAAATACATCCACAGGTACACCTCCAATTGACTCAAATTATGTCAATTAGCCTATCAGAAGCTTCATTTTCTGGAATTTTCCAAGCTGTTTAAAGGCACAGTTAACTTAGTGTATGTAAACTTCTGACCCACTGGAATTGTGATATAGTGAATTATAAGTGAAATAATCTGTCTGTAAACAATTGTTGGAATAATTACTAGATGTCCTAACCGACTTGCCAAAACTATAGTTTGTTAACATGAAATCTGTGGAGTGGTTGAAAAATGAGTATTAATGACTTCAACCTAAGTGTATGTAAACTTCCGACTTCAACTGTATATATATACATTTTTTTACATTTGAAAAAATGTCTAAAAACCTGTTTTTGATTTGTCATTATGGGGTATTGTGTGTAGATTGATGAGGGGGAACAACAATTCAATTTTAGAATAAGGCTGTAACGTAGCAAAATGTGGAAGAAGTCAAGGGGTCTGAATACTTTCCGAATGCACTGTAGATTTGAGACATCTATGGGTAACAGGTACATGGGGGACATATCCCCATCACAACTTTTCCTCATAACACATAGTAGCAGGTGACAAAAATAATGGCGTTCATAGACTGTGCTATGGTTCATACAGAGCATAGACCAGAGGGGTATACTACAAGGTAGGATCAAGAAGCTAACTTGTCTAAATATTCTGATATAACTGTTTTACTTTTTAGAATGATAAACTTGAAATGGACATGGTCTTGTCACAGTGAGTAGGCAGGACACGAGGAGCAGAGCCATAATATAAAGACATTCCCTTTATTGTAATTCAAAAACAACAAAGTCGAGAATGCAACCACAAACTGGTGTGCAAACACAAAGATCCACAACACAGGTGGGAAAATCATGAACTTAAATAGGATCCCCAATTAGAGACAACGTAATGCAGCTGACTCTAATTGGGGACCAAAACAAAAACCAAACATAGAGTTCCCTAAAACTCTACTGTCAAGCCCTGGCTGTGACAACCATAGAGAAGCCTAGAGGCCTCTCTACAGTCAGGACCTGACAGGTCTAATTCAGGGATCATCAACTAGGTCCTGGGCCGATTTTTTCCTGAGTGGATGGTCAGGGGGCCAGAAGATAATTACAAATAATTTGTAGACTGAAAGTTGATGCAAGAAGCCCAAACAGATATAATATTTGACTAAACAATAATTTCAAACCTTGCTTACATCTGTATACGATCACATATATTTCTCTATTATGTGTGGGAATACTTTGGGACAGATTTCCTAAAATCACTTGGAGCTGATATACTGGTGTTTTTAAATTATGTTATGTCCAACAATAACCTTTTTTCTTTTGCTCAGAAAACTTGGGGGGCCAAATAAAATCACCCACAGTCCAAATTCGCCAGTTGGGGAACCCTGGTCTAGATGATTCAGCAAACAAATACACATATCTATGTTTAGCTTTCTTAATGAAGTAGAAAATAAATAGTTATTTCTTGTTGCTTATCGAAGTTAGCTGGCAAACTCATTGATCCTGTTTTGTAGTATATACCCCTCAGCAGTCTCATACAGAGATGCACCTCTAGAGGGAGTGCCGAGATGCTGAGAGGGAGACAGAACTGGAGCCTATGTGCGGTGGAGAGAGAGGGAGAGGCAAGGGAGTGGAGAAAGAGAGAAAACGACAGGAGAGGGATATTGTGTGTTTATGTCTGTTGTCACCACTGGACTGGTCCCCCTCTCTGACCATTCAAACCGTCAACAGTACCGGGGACTTCAATTCGGCCCAGTATTGACTTGGCTCGTACGGTCTAGTTTGGAGGGAAAGAAGCGAGAAGGATGATCATAGTGAGTTATTTCTCGTTCCAGTGTGATCCGTCCTAGTGTGCATGTTTGATGCTGGCTTCTTTAGTCGTATGCTATCTAGGGCAGGCCAAACCTTATTCTATTTTACACCCATCTAATTTGAGAAAACGGCATTATTGCCATTCTTTCAGCGCGTAATTCAGTGCAGTCGGTTGAATGTTATTCTATTATTATAAGGTTTGTGTGCCTGAGTCCTCTGTGTTTATTGTAGTAGTGTCTCAGTAATCGATCCGTGTTTCTTATGACTCAATGATGTGAATAGCCCTATATAAGCATTTATGTGAAACTCAAGGATATTAGAGCCTATAGCGTTAAATGTCTGTTTATATGTCTGTTTATATATATAAACAGACATATAAACACACATTTAACGCTATAGGCTCTAATATCCTTGAGTTTCACATAAATGAGTTTGCAGGTTAGTGAAGCACACTAAAATGACTGCTGCCATCAAGGCATTGCTGTCATAGCTGCTATCTCAAAGGTCGCAGCTGCAGGGTTCTTCGAGTCTAAAATTAATTTCCAACCGCAACGCTTCTGCTTGTTTCTATGTTTCAGTTATTTTAAATTAAATATAGGCTAGGTCATCATAACGGGAAGTAAAAAAAAAAGATATACATATTTTTTTGTAGGTTAACCTGATGAGCCAGCCCTACAAAAAGTAAATACGGCGATGTGATGCGTTGGAATGTGGAATAGTCCACCGCCCGTTTGTAATGTCTGTCGTGTGTTTATTGGCGTTTATTAGTCAGGGCCTGAGCCATGCTAGAATGTCTTCAACTCTCGCTGGTTGAATAACAAGACACATAGGCTACTTAACGGGCGGGTGTGACATGCAACATTGCAGCCTACAAGTAGCCGCACACCGCAACACAGCATCAAAATGGTAATAGCTGTGATCTCCGCTATGGTTGTCACATAGGCTACACTGAACAGAGTTATGTAACGAGCGTGTGAACTGTGAATGCGGCTGATATGATAGCCCCACGGCCTTCGCATGGAATGTTACATTAGCCTCTCGTAGACCTTGGATACATTCTTACCATTAGCCTATGTTATTAGACTACAATGTTGTTAGGCATTGTAGTCTAATAAAACATATACCTATGTTTACACCAGTCTACAATAATAAATAGCCAATAACAGGCAATATATCTGATGATGCGATTATCAAATATGTTTTTACTTTGATGCGCCCACCACACAACAAGGTAGACTATACGGTAATATAAATAGGAGCTGTCCTCTAAAAACGGAAATAAGGATCTGATTAATAACAATTACAAACGTATGCCAGTCTCTGCCCAGCTAGTACATAACGTTCTGAGAACCATATGTTTCTTAGAGCTTGGTGAGAGCGTGGTTGTCCTATGGTTATTTTGCATACAACATTCCCACAACTTTCTGGGAATGATGCAGGATAGTTGCTTGGCTTTGAACGTTCTAAGCACATTTAAGGAACTTGGACAAAAAAACGTTATTTTCTTGGTATTTCATTAATTTAACATGTTTCCTAAAAGTTCAAACATGGCTACATTTCATTTCAATTTTGGTAATGTTCTAAGAATGTTCTCCAACTGGTTTGAGATGGGGAATGTTCTCAAATAGTTCAGAAAAGATTAAGAAACAACAGTCTTCTATGGGAATTTCAGTACTTCAGCCATAGAACGTTCTAAGAATTAGGGGTGTGCCGATTAGTCGGACCAAATTAGTATCTTAACGAATATGGGACATTTTCTGGATACGATTATGATCTGAGTCTTTTTTTAAATTACCTGTGATCGAAAAAGAAAATATCCCTATTAAATGTAGATGGTAAAATATTTGCCAAGATCCTAGCTAACAGGCTTAACCCTCTATTGGGTCAACTAGTACACAATGACCAGACCGAAATTCGATTTTTAACCTAAGGCGCCTATTTAACATTATATACTCCACCAGGAGACCAACAGAGGAGTTAGCTGTGCTCTCGTTGGATGCGGAGAAGGCGTTTGACCAGGTCGAATGGCCTTATCTGTTCGAAGTTCTCAACAGATTTAACTTTGGTAAAGGCTTCATATCATGGATCCGACTTCTCTATAGAAACCCCACACCGTTAGTCTTCGCACTCGCCATGGAACCACTTGCTCAGAGTATCAGGGCAGACCCGCTATTACACGGATATACCTCATTACTAGACCCCGGACCACCATCCTTCTGATCCTAGACAAGATAAATGTATTCGGTAGCTTCTCTGGTTACAGAATAAACTGGAATAAGAGTGAGCTCATGCCTATACTCCTGAGAAGTCCCTCCTGGCTGCAAACTCTCCCATTTAGAATATCCCACAAAGAATTTACCTATCTAGGGGTTAGAGTTACAAAGTGCTATTCCTCCTTATTTAAGGATAACTTTCCTCCCCTGATAAACAGGTTGCAAACAAACATACAATTCTGGAGGTCCCTTCCCCTATCGCTGATAGGCAGAGTGAATGCCATTTAGATGGTCTTCCTACCCCAACTTCTATACTTATTCCAAAATATACCAATCTTTCTTCCTAAATCATTCTTTAAGCACTTAGACTCCATTATAGTACCCTTCCTGTGGAACTACAGAACCCATAGGATAGCGAAGACACATTTGTGCAAATCGACACAGGTTGGGGGGTTAGCCCTCCCAAACTTCCTACTCTACTACTGGGCGTCAAGTATACAAATCTTTAACTTTTATTTGGATAGGTCAACTCCTATCCATGATTGGATAGAGTTGGAATGGGAGGAATGCCACCCATATGCCATAGGGGCAGTCCTATTGTCTCCCACTAAACTTGACAAATTGATATACAGCTCTAACCCGGTAATACACAGTACTACACGAATATGGAAACAAATTCAACCTTACTTCAATCTTAAACCCCTATGTTTACTCCGTCTAAATTAGATGGTGCCTTCAGACTGTGGAGGGAGGCTGGTATTCACAACATGGGAGACTTATACCTGGGGGGCTCCTTTGCCTCCTTCGCTCAGATTCAGCAGAAGTATGGTCTCCCCGGAAGCCATTTTTTTTAGATATCTACAAGTGAGGGACTATGTTAGAAAACATCTTCCTGGATTTGTGCACTCGAGTAGCTCAACAATAGATATGTGCCTCGAATGGTCATCTAGCTCGGATAAACAAATATCTTTAATATACGATACCTTATTGTCGGTTGATTCACCGCCGTCGGACGGCCTAAAGGCAAAATGGGAGGAGGAGTTTCAATGTCCTATTCCAGAAGAAATTTGGGAAAGTAGCTTGGGAAACATTCACATCTGCTCAAACAATGCCAGACACCAGTTTATTCAATTTAAAATACTGCATCGCCTTCATTATTCCACATTAATGCTGCATAAGATCTACCCCGAGGTGTCACCTACCTGTGAAAAGTGTCAATCGGCTGAGGGTACACTGTTACATAGTTTTGCTCTGTGCCCTAAAATACAGTTGTACTGGACAGAAATATTTAAGATTTTTTATCGGACATATACAACACCCAATTATAACCTGACCCTCTCCTGATCATTCTAGGAGTGTCGGAAACACAAACCAGGCTGACGACTAGTCAGCAACACTTTCTCTCATATAGTCTAATTACAGCAAACAGACTGCTTCTTATGTTTTGGGAAAGTAGAGACTCCCACGACTAAGATGTGGCTCAGTGACCTGTAAACACCCTACATTTGGAAAGATTAAGATATGTTCTAAAAGATAACCTACCTATGTTTGAGAAGACTTGGCTACCCCTGCTTCATTACCTTGACAACACAACTACATAATCCAAATACTAATAACAATTTCAAGAATAATCTTCCTAGTGAGTAATAGAGGGCTGGGGTGGGATGGGAGGGGATTATTTTGCTATTTTTGTATCTCTGTACATTTTGTATTTTTTGTTTCTGTTTATATACGGTTATATGATGTTTATTCTATCACCGACATATCTTCAGCTGTATATGCTTTTGTTTTTTTACATGTTCTGTACCTGCATACCTGTTAAATGCTGAGCTGTAATGCTGTTCATGCATGTATACGATTTGCTCAATAAAAATATACTGAAGATAAAAAAAAACGTTCTGAGAACGGAAGTGAACATTTCACCTGTTCTAGGAATGTAAATATTTAGGTTGCATTGAGGTTCTAAGAACGTTTTACTGTGGTCCCCTTAAAGTTTTCCTGGGATGTTTTATTAACGTTCTGAGAACGGAAAGTATAGTTTATTTGAAGGTAATAAAATAACATTATGAGAACATGTTTCAATAAGAATTTTTAGAACACTGCTAGTTTAGTTTGGGTTAACTGTTTTGAACCCTTCATTAAACGTATGGCTTCGTTCACAGAACCAATGGGAAACCAAAAACGTACGTTCCCACAACTTCCAATGAACCAAATGTGCTAGCTGGGTATGCACACACTGTTTGCATTATGTAACGCAAGCATGCAACTGTCCGGTCGAAATGTCGTGCAAACGTCCCGGAGAAATAGTCCCCCGCATTCTATTCTACAAGCGATAGCGAGGAAGGAAAGGATTCAGGCAGGATGTCTACATCCACAGCCACACAAACACAGCGATAATTGTTGCTGTTGAACGCCGTAACGATTGGCAACATCACGACATTTGCAATAGGGGAACCGCACTGGTCGACCTTGTGCAAGGGAGAGAATGGACTATTCGGAGCCGGAGGTGTTGTAGCGTCCACTTTGACTGAAGGCTATTCTTCTTGAACCCCTCTTAATCAACCAGAACCCACAAACAGCAGCCTGGACGGATACGTGCCAGAGAAGGCATGCGATAGCCATAGCGAGGAAAATCTATTTTTGCTTCAACAACACAACATGCCTTCAGACATGAGCTGCTGCTCTTGTTCCCAATGAAAAAAAATGCAATTAGAGGCGACAGCACATCAGCGTTGCGTTGATATAAGCCGTTCTGCACATTCAAGAGCTCAGGTCCTTTTGAGGCCTGTCCCTGGTACGCTCAGCGGATGAGCCTATAGGTTTAGGGAATACTGAGACTTATGAGGCTGCATCTGCTTTGATACTGTAGAGTCGTGATGGTGATCATTATAATTATTCTGAAGATGTTTATGATAAGGCAATGTTTTCCAAGTTCTGCTGATTTAGGAAGAACTAGACACATAGTAATAATTATATATAACCATATAATTACTATAAATAATTATATCATCCATGCGCATATAAATATGCCTAAACTACTATAGCCTATAGAATATGTTGCACTAGTCTTATTATTATCATGGATGGGTAGCCTATAGTTCTGCACAGATGATAAATCAGTTCCAGTAGTCATTGGTAAAATATTGCATGAGACCTTGAATACATTAGAAAATCCTATAATGTGGAATGTACAACTTATATCAGTGACAGGATTTGTTGTGCTTGTGCCCGAATATAGCCTACCTTGATTTACAGAAATTAGGAGAAATCCCTCCTTTGTCTAATTGATTCAGGAAATGTACGTTTGAAGGGTCATTAGCGTTGATGGAGGTGTGTTAGCTGCTTGGAATCAAAGTTGCCACTAAACCACAGATCTAGGTCCAGCTTTAACTTCCCCAATGCCCACCTCTAACACCATAAGATAAAGAGTCAAACGGACCCTTAATCTGTATTTGGAGGCAGATGGAGGAGGGTAGTGATAGAGGCAGCATGTCCATGATGGTTGCCCGATTTGATTATTTTCCAGTGATCTTGTCTTCATCAGTGAGAGAATGAGTCAGTGATAATGTTCATGTCTTCCGTGTTTCCTACAGTGATGTCAGGCTCTGACTCCCACCACCTGTTATCACACCTTCCTTTTTGCATCTCTATTGAGTCAAGCCACTAAAGAAAGAATAGCCTAAACCTTGACAAATGTTTAATTTGTGATCAGGGGTGCCATGCACACAAACAAATCTGAGGGGGCACAAAGTATGTGAGGATGGCTGGGGGGCTGGTCTGGAGGGGGGGCTAGGCCCTTTCCTAGAAGTAGGAGAATTGAGCATTTTTCAAACACCTGAAACAGTTTTCTCCTGCAATCTATAGCCATAATCATTATTCTTAACTCTATTTAAAAAATATGTTTATTTTTCTGCACATCTAAGCATACCTCTTGAGCTGTCTGTATCCTTCTTACTGGTGGTTATTATTTTAAATAAACTAAATATGCTTCACTGCATCTCTGCAAAAATCTGGGTAAATGATTGAAAAGAATGTGAGTCTTAATCAGGTACATTTTGTAATCACTTGCTTTTTCTAAAGTCTACCAACCTTGCCAGCAGGTACGCCAGCTAAGATAGTTAGACAAACTAGCTACTCTAACTTGATTGATAGCCTGTCATGGCTTCTTGGTAGCCATGAAACTTGTATGAGTTTGGGAGATTGGGAACCTATCTGGGCTAGCTAAAGCAAACTTCATAAAATTGCTAGGTGGCTAGTAGTATTACAGAGAAAAAAACACAACAAATTAAATGCTTTTACTTTCTATATATTATATTTTTTTACAGAACACCTCTGTTTGTGATGATTGTGGTATTGTTGTCTGACTGTTCTTATAATGCACATATTGAGAGTTGCTCTTCAACACAGAATGATGATTGTACAACTTACATGTATGACTTTGTTTTTGGGTGCTATTACTGACCCATGACATACATTTATGGTTTTCTGAGGTTCTTGCTAACACAATTCTTACTTCTAATTCCCTTCTAATTTCACCATTATTTTGTGTCTTTCCTCCAAGAGTCAGACACCCTGGAGATAGGCCGGATCATAGAGTGATTCTCTAAACCCTTCCTTTCACATCACCTGCTCGGTCCGAAACTCTAGTTTGACGCGCCCCTGGACCTTCCCTGGTCACGTTCGCCCACCCACCCACCCACCTACCCACATCCCTGCAGAACTGAAACCCCTCACTTCTTCAAACCTCTGCCTACTGGGATAAATGAGTGGACGGGCTGGAGAGGATAGGGCTGGGATATGTACCAGAACCCACACAGGTAATGTCCACAGTCATACAGGTGACCTTAGAATAACAGGTGAACAGTTTTTATTTTGGACATTAGGTTAAGAAAATACATGTGAAGGTTGTTATTTCCTTCAAGAATATTCAGAAAGACTATGTTGCATGTCTAATTTAAGTTGGTGGATCCATGAATGTTTCCAAGTTTATTGAAACTCTTAACTGCCCCCGCCCCCTCCCCCCTATGCTGTGCTTGTCCCTCTTGCCTCCTACACAGAATGTCCTGGTTTAGTGGCTTCCTAGTGGCCAGAGTGGACGACCGCAAGACCTCGTGGGGGGAGCGCAATGGCAAGAAGTCCAAGCAGAAGGGAGGCTCTTCCCTCTGCAACCCGCGTTACATGAGCTGTCTGCGGGACCCGGACGCCATGGAGCCCCCCTCTGGAGCCCCCCTCCACCCCCACCATCGCGGAGGCGGGGCTGGGGTGGTAGGAGGGGGGGGCAACTTTGGAGTGCGCTGCATCTGGCAAGAGGACCACTATGGCAAACGGGGCGGCGCCACCGGGGAAGGGGTGGGGCTCAAATCTGTTGACCTGGGCTTTGAGGACGGGGACCTGAAAGGGAGGAAGGGGGGGTGTAGTGGGGGAGGCGGGGAGGGGGGCGATGAGGGTCCCAATGGGGAAGGGGAGGTGACGGTGGCGGACTGCTGGCTGCGGGTGATGCGGGTGTTCCAGTCCAAGAAGTTCCAGTCTCATAAACTGGAGCGTCTGTACCAGCGCTACTTCTTCAGGCTCAACCAGAGCTCCCTCACCATGCTGATGGGGGTGCTGGTGATTGTGTGCGGCGTGATGCTTACCTTCCATTGTGTCCACGCACCCCCGGATGTTGCCTACTCCTCTGCCCTCTCTGTGGCCATGGCCTTGTTCATGGCCCTCATGGTTGTGTGTAACCGGAATGGCTTCCACCAGGACTACATGTGGATGGTGAGCTACCTGGTCATCGGGGTGCTGATGCTGGTGCAGGTGTTCGGGGTGCTGATGGTGGCGCCTCGCAGCGCGTCTGAGGGCATCTGGTGGTCTGTCTTCTTCATCTACATCATCTACACGCTGCTGCCTGTCAGGATGAGAGCAGCCGTACTGAGTGGAGGGGTGCTCTCCACCATTCACCTGGTCACCACCTGGCAGTTCAACCAGGAAGATGTGTTCCTCTGGAAACAGGTAGGAACTCCGCCTGCTCCCAATCCATCATAGAGATATAGTATATGTTCTATTTAATTATGTGGGTGCCATAGTGTACACAACTGAAGGCAACTCTTCTATTGTTGTCAAGCAACGTCTTTGGCATGACAATGAACAAACAGAGTTTTCTGCTTTGGCTTGAGTTTAGGCTACATTCCACTCACGGTTGATGAGACATTTGGGTGATGACCCATATAGGCAGCAGCTTACTAGTCCACTTTTTTGGGTTAGATGGGCTTCTTGGCCTGCTGTGTGTTGTATTCATTTCTTAAGATTTTTCTACGGCTACAAGTGAGTGTGTCTTTGCAAGCTGAGACTCTGTGGTATCTGGGCCTTGCTCTTGGACGGGGCGGACAAGGGCTACAATATTATTGTTGTATCAGTGCAGCCAACCATGTGGTTATAGTCTGACAAGACATTGTTTTCAGGGGCATGTTTATGGATTTGGCAGCATGTGCAGTCCTTAGTGAAAGTCTACACACCTCTTGCACAGTCTTCACATTTTGATGCCTTAAAATTACATAAAAAAATGATTAAATTGGTGGAGTTTCCTACCCATCTACACAACCACATTTTCACAGTACATTTTCTTTTTTTTTGAGAAAATGTTCAGAATTCATAAAAATACATACAAATTTAAGTCTGTCTTCACACACCAGAGTTAATACTTGGTGGAAGCACCTTTGGCAACCATTACAGCTGTGAATACTTTTTAATAAGATTTGACCAACCTTGCACAACTCTTAGGGCAACATATATCCATTGTTTTTGTCAGGATTGCTCAAGTTCAGTAAATTTGGTTGGTAATCATTGCTGGACAACAATATTCAAACCTGTCTTTTCAAGCAGATTTAAGTCAGGAATGAGACTGGACCATTCAGGAACACTCAACACCTCTTGGAAAGCCATTCTGGTGTCTTTCGCATTAAAATTGGTGTTATTGTCCTGCTGAAAAATTGAATTCTAACCCAGGGTTAGGTTTTCAGAAGACTGAGGCGGTTTATCCGATAACCTTTTACATAGTCTTTGCTCCTTTCATATTTAATTTGATCCTGACAAACTCTCCAGTTCCCTGCTGATGACAAACAAACTGTCAGGCTCTGGCCATAGAGAAGCTTTGCTTCTCTATATTTCTATGGTCAGAGTCTGGCAGATCTATTATTTCTACGTCTGTGTGGTGTTGTGTGTGTGGGATCCCTAATTAGAGGCAGCTGCTATGCATTACCTCTAATTAGGGATCTTACTTATATGTCTGTGTTCCACTCCGTTGGCGTGGTTCATTGTTGTATATTGTCTCGTGTCGTGCTACGTGTGTTCCTTTTCATTATATATTATTTTGTATGGTTCGTCATCTAGTTTGAATAAACATGTCGAACTATCGATACGCTGCGCCTTGGTCTCTCTACACACCCGAACGTGACACAAACAAATAACATGATGCTGCTTCTTGAATACTTGAAGATCAGTAAGAAAATACATCTAATTTAATTCCCTTTTAGATTTAATTAATTTTAAGGCAGCAAAATGTAAATACATTTTGTCCACTGGATGGAACAGTGTGTTTGTCACTGTGTTGTCACAATATTTCTGAATGTTTTGTAACAGTGTGTTTGTCAGTGTGTTGAGGCAGTGAGTGTGTGTGTGTTGGGGAAGGGGGGGGGGGGGGGGGGGCAGGTGTGTGTGTACGAGTGTGTATATGTGTGTTTGTGTATGTACTTGTGTATGTGTGTGTGGCCTACTGTAGGTTGTTTGTGCCTCATGCCAAGGACCCAGGGGCTAGCTGAAGGTCAGTGGGCTAAATGAACCGCCTTGGCCGGCCGGCCGGCTGTGTATGTGTTTGTGTCTGCGTGTGTGTTTTTGTGTGTGTGTGTACGTGCGTGTGTGTATGTGTTTGCACGTGCTTACATGCATACTCGTGTATGTGCACATGCTCATGGCGCGTGCAGGTGTGTGTGAGTGTTTGCCAGAGAGAGAATACCATGGCCTATGATAATATAAAGCAGTATCACTCAGGTCTCTGTGCTCCCACACAAGAGACACTTTGTACTTTTTCCAAGGGTGGGGGGTTCTGTAACCGTGGTGTAACCGTTTATGACCGTTGGGAGCAGATATAGGAGAGGAATAATGGGGCGATCATTCCAGGAAAAACAATAAGGGGAAACTGAAGAATGTTTGGCTTCATGGTAGAACATTAGTCGTTATATGTTGATTGAAGAGAACAGGATTTGATAACTGCCGACTGAGAGAATGCTCAGCCTTGGTCCAGGTACACATTTTCACAGGGAAATTGTGAATGAAATGACTTAATGTCAGAATTGTAGGCTTTATTCTCTGAGTGTACAAAACATTATGAACACCTGCCCTTTCCATGACATAGATTGACCAGGTGAATCCAGTTGAAATATTTGATCCCTTATTGATCCAGTTGTTAAATCCGTTTCAATCAGTGTAGATGAAGGGGTGGAGACAGGTATGTGTATCGGTTTGTGTCAAGAATTGCAACACTGCTGGGTTTTTCATACTCAACAGTTTCCTGTGTGTATCAAGAATGGTCCCAAAGGACATCCAGCCAACTTGACACAACTGTGGGAAGCATCTCAACTGACTTACCTGGTTAAATAAAGGTGAAATAAAATAAATAAAATTGGAGTCAACATGTGTCAGCATACATGTGGAACGCTTTCAACACCTTGAAGAGTCCATGCCCCGACAATGTAGTCTGTTCTGAGGGAACAGGAAGGTGTTCTTAATGTTTTGTACGCAGTGTTTATATACGTTCTATATGCTCTATAGACATATTTTGTAGAAAACAGAATTGTTTACCAAAGGACGTTATTTAGGAAGATGAAAAAAGGGAACCTATTTGGTTTCTGTGAAAGACAGATAAGAGATAGTTTACAGCCTGTTGTTTTTCATTCATTGAGACGGAACTATACTGGACTGTCAGTCCTGACTAGACTCATGTCTATTATTCATCAAGCCACTGTAGGAAAGATCACTGCTCAAGAATATAGTAGCCTACCAACATCTGTGTAACATCTCTATGGTGCTATATGGTGAGAACTGGGCTACTGGGCATGTGCATAATGTAAAGGTGTTCTCAATTACCCCCACATCATGCATATGACACAATGCACACAGTGTTTTGCTTGTTGTGGTAAAATGAATGAGGGTCCTATTGAATGAGCAGGTGAATGGTGAGATCCTTCCTGTGATCGTCCATGTGTGTACAGGGCTGTACAGTAATAAAGAACCATCCATCACTTCTTTACGATTGTGTGCAAGTATTTCCCCTTTCTCCGATAACTCATTAACCTCGCTGGATTTCTGTTGGCGTCGTTAGCCACAGATAATGATGAGCGAACACACACGCACACAGTGTAATGACATTGTGGTGTAATTAGGATGCAGGCTATGTTGTCTGCCTGTCATCCGTATGTATCGTTGGCCTCTCTCCACCTGCCACTGATCCAAGCCCCCCTGCTGAGAGCATCTCCCCCTGGGCTGGGTTACAAATCTAGAACCAGGATGTTTGGGCCTTTAATCTGTCATGGTCTCTGTGTAAATAAGACCTCTTCTTCGCTCGCTGGCGCTGTAGCCTTTTTAATGTGTGTGTGTGTGAGACTGTGTGTGTGTGTGTGTGTGTGCATATGAGTGTATGCGTGTGTGTGTGTGTGTGTGTTTCTGTGTGGGTTGAGGGGACTGTACACATATTGTTTCCATTTACAATAATGGAGGGCTGTGTTCTCTGAAAGGCCTTGGTGGGTAGATGCTGTGTGTGCTCTGTATAGGTGTTTGCATGATGCATGTGTGAAATTGCCAATGCAACTCTAATAAGTTTTTAAACGCTGTAATACTTGCAAAGCTTTAGAAAAATCCTTTAATAACTTTACTGCTCGCTGGGTGGTCAAGTGCAATTCAAGGAGTCTCCAGGCAAACCCTTGAGACTGTAGATCCTGCACCTAGTAGATCTGCTCACACTGCAGGGCTCCTCAGATGCACGTCATTATAATTTGTTTGTTTGTATTTCCTTTAGTAGAACAAAGGGGATTGCAGATCTAACACCCAGATCAGATCATGGTGCAGGTAAAGGTGCTCTCTGGAGAGACTATTTTTTATTTCTTTTTTTATTTCACCTTTATTTAACCAGGTAAGACAGTTTACAACTGCGACCTGGCCAAGACAAAGCAAAGCAGTGCAACAAAAAAAACAACAACACAGAGTTACACATGGGATAAACAAACGTACAGTCAATGACACTTTAGAAGATCTATACACAGTGAGTGCAAATGCAGTTAGATTAAGGAAGTAGGACAATAAATAGGCCATAGTGGCGAAATAACAATACTATGCTAGACTAATACCTTTAGCTGCATCATAGCTGCTACACTCAGGGCTAATTGTACAGAATATTTCTTATAGATAACATTTCGATACATGCCACTTATTTTGTCACTTGAATAGCCATTATAGAATATTGTGTGTGTAGTGTAGCCTAAAACTGCTGTTTTTCATGGTTGAGTATTTTTGTGTCAAAGCCTAAACATCTTCCTACTCTCTCTGTTTTTCATTGTAAACAACAAAATTAAACATTTTGGGAAGTAAGCCTTGCTCAATTAGAAAATACTCTCTCTCTTCCCCCCCCCCCTCCCCTCTGCTCTTTCCCTCGCTCTCTCTTTGTAATCCTCAATGTCTTCTCTTTTCCCAGCTGGAATCAATTAACCACAAACACACACACACACAACCCCTGGTTTCAGGGCTCTCCATTAAAGGGTTTGTCAGAAATGCTGTACTTTGTTGTTCTTTTTTTAGGAATGTGAAGGCCAACACATTGTCCTCTGTGTGTGTGTGTGTGTGTGTGTGTGTCTGTGTGTCTGTGTGTGTGTCTGTGTCTGTGTGGGTGTCTGCGTGTGTCTGTGTGTGTGTGTGTCTGTGTGTGTCTGTGTGTGTGTCTGTGTGTGTGTGTGTGTGTGTCTGTGTGTGTGTCTGTGTAACCATCTCACTGAGAAATTGTCGTCATAGTTGTGTGATTCAGATCTAAACATGGGAAAAGTTGGCATGGCTCTTCTCAATGTCCGGCCACCACAGACAAATGAAACAGCGGAGACAAAGACGACACAGGAAGACACCACAAAGTGGAACTGTAAATGACTAAGGACTAGTACAATCTCATTTGTTGGTCTGCGTAGCTAGCATTTCTGCTAACCGGTGTGTTGCGTCACATGGAGCAGTCTTATCATTGTCTGCGTCATAACAGCCACTCACCCTATCCCTCTCTGTTTACACACACTTACACTCACAGCCATGTGTGTGTACCATGTCGCACACACTAACACACACTCTCCCTCATGCACAAGCACACACATGTACACGCAGGCACATACCCACACACTCATACAGTGGCAAGAAAAGTATGTGAACCCTTTGGAATTACCTGGATTTCTGCATAAATTGGTCATACAATTTGGTCTGATCTTCATCTAAGTCACAACAATAGACAAACACAGTCTGCTTAAACTAATAACACACAAACAATTATACTTTTTCATGTGTTTATTGAACACATTGTGTAAACATTCACAGTGCAGGGTGGGGAAAGTATTTGAACCCTTGGATTTAATTAATCGTTGACACTCCTTTGGCAGCAATAACCTTAACCAAACGTTTTCTGTAGTTGCGGATCAGACCTACACAACGGTCAGGAGGAATTTTGGACCATTCCTCTTTACAAAACTGTTTTAGTTCAGCAATATTCTTGGAATGTCTGGTGTGAACCGCTCTCTTGAGGTCATGCCACAGCATCTCAATCGGGTTAAGGTCAGGACTCTGACTGGGCCACTCCAGAAGGCGTATTTTCTTCTGTTGAAACCATTCTGTTGTTGATTTACTTCTGTGTTTTGTGTGGTTGTCCTGTTGCATCACCCAACTTCTGTTGCGCTTCAATTGGTGAACAGATAGTCTTACATTCTCCTGCAAAATGTCTTGATAAACTTTTTTCCGTCGATGATAGCAAGCTGTCTAGTCCCTGAGGCAGCAAGCAGCCCCAAACCATGATGCTCCCTCCACCATACTTTACAGTTGGGATGAGATTTTGTTGTTGGTGTGCTGTGACTTTTTTTCTCCACATATAGTGTTGTGTGTTCCTTCCAAACAACTTAACTTTAGTTTAATCTGTCCACAGAATATTTTGCCAGTAGCGCTGTGGAACATCCAGGTGCTCTTTTGCGAACGTCAGCCGTGCAGCAATGTTTTTTTTGGACAGCAGTGGCTTCTTCTGTGGTGTCCTCCAATGAACACCATTCTTGTTTAGTGTTATACGTATCATAGACTCGTCAACAGAGATGTTAGCATGTTCCAGAGATTTCTGTAAGTCTTTAGCTGACACTCTAGGATTCTTCTTAACCTCTTTGAGCATTCTGCACTGTGCTCTTGCTGTCATCTTTGCAGGATGGCCACTCCTGGGGAGAGTAGCAACAGTGCTGAACTTTCTCCATTTATAGACAATTTGTCTTACCGTGGACTGGCTTTTAGAGATACTTTTTCAGCTTTATGTAAGTCAACAATTCTTAATCTTAGGTGTTCTGAGATCTCTTTTGTTCGAGACATGGTTCACATCAGGCAATGCTTCTTGTGAATAGCAAACTCAAATTATGTGAATGTTTTTTATAGGGCAGGGCAACTCTAACCAACATCTCCAATCTTGTCTCATTGATTGGACTCCAGGTTAGCTGACTCCTGACTCCAATTACATTTTGGAGGAGTCATTAGCCTAGGGGTTCACATACTTTTTCCAATCTACACTGTGAATGTTTAAATTATGTATTCAATATACAGTAGACAAGAAAAATACAATAATGTGTGAATTATTAGTTTAAGCACACTGTGTTTGTCTAATGTTGTGACTTAGATGAAGATCAGATCAAATTTTATGACCAATTTATGCAGAAATACAGGTAATTAGATGGACAGATGGATGGATGGACTGACAGACGGACAGGCAGAACATTGAGCCATTCTGTGGGACTCTGAGTCAGGGGACAGTCAATACGTTTCAATGGCCTGTTTGTCTCATTCTCACGACATGGTTAAAAAAGTATTTATTTCATTAGACTAAATAAGTGGAAAATGAGTATTTATAGCTCTTTCCTGGGTAAATAACTATTTGTTTTTGTATGGATATTGAATAATACAGTGTGTTGTAGGTATTTCATAATATGTGACCCACAAATACTCCCATATTTAGCTTTTTGATTATGGGTCTTGAGCGGCAGGCCTACATGTATGATCTTCGACCTTGGCGGTGAAGCTATAGGTGAAGCACCCCACCTAGACAAGGAAAACACTAAAGGAAACACTATTTAACTCATGGCATTCTAACCTATGGCATCATATTCAGCAATGTAGAACAGGTCATCAGAGGTGTTAATCCCTGACCAGCCATTCAGGTTTGTAAGTGTAGAATAAGATACCTCATGCGAGGAGGAGGAGGAGGAGGAGGAGGAGGAGGAGGAGGAGGAGGAGGAGGAGGAGGAGGAGGAGGAGAATCAGATATTCTCCCCACGCAGGCTTCCACAGCCTCACTGATAAATTATTTGTGCATTTAACGCCGCAGCAGCATTTTAACGAGGCTACCTGTCATGCTGAGTTTCTCCTCCCTACCAGGACGTCTTCTGACAGACAGAGGATCACAAGGGTTTTTAGAGTTTGAGGGAAGGTGGGGCGGGTGGTGGGGTGTTCATTCCTTCTTTTGCCTGGACAGGAATCTGAGCTGACAGTGGTTAATCATTTTGAGGGGTGTTTGGGGATTCTATAAGAGACATTACACACTGACCTATACATGAACACAGACATACAGGGTTTTTGCTGGTGAGAAGACTCCTAATGTCTGTGCAGTCTGCATGTTCACGCTTGACACAGTTCACACGTCTGTTCATGAAGGTTGTTGTTTTGTTTATTGTGAAGCAGCAAAGTTTTCTAGGATCTTTGCAACAGGCCCCCTAGAGACCAATGAGCAAAATCCGAAAGGAATCATCATTTTAGCATCACTTCTGAGAATGACTAGACAAAAAAAAGCAGCACAACTGCTAACCAATCATGTCTCCCTCAGTGCTTGTGTTCAGTTCAGTCCAGCGGTTGCCACGGAAACAACAACGACTCAAGTAGTCAAGACCCAGTAGGCTGTGTTGGTATATACTGTTGAGTTGCTGTTGCATTTTAGCACATTTTAAATCAGATCTATACTTTTTCTCCCCCATCTAGCAGATTGTGGAAAAGGATACCATATAGGTGTATTCTGAGCCTGCAACATGATTCTAAACCTGTTTTGTGGCAGTTATTTTTTTACATCTGGACAGCAGAATTAGGAGTTGGGTTTAAGGTCAAGGTAATGGTTTATGTTAGTGGTTGGGTTGTTCTAGGGTCTGTGCTATCCGGTATTCTTGTGACATCCCTACCCCATTGAAGTTGCAATTTAAAATGGTTACGGTAAGTGTTAAGTTTAGATTTTTTTAAATTAACCTTTATTTAACTAGGCAAGTCAGTTAAGAACAAATTCTTATTTACAATGGCGGCCTACACCGGCCAAACTCGGACAACGCTGGGCCAGTTGTGTGCCGCCCTATGGGAGTCCCAATCACGGCCGGTTGTGATACAGTCTGGATAGGGTTAAGCAAGGGTGATGGTTATGGTTATGGTTATGGTTAACGTTAAGGTTAGGGTTTAGGGTAGTGTATAAACCAACAGAAACCAGGGGTTGTGTTTTGTGTTCTGTGTGTGTGTGTGTGTATGTGTATATATAGCACTGACCGTTGTTCTAGGACTCATCTTTGTTCTCTAACACGAATTACAAAATGGCGGCTAGATTCTGCTGCCATCCCTGGCGTATGCTGTATACAAGCTGTGCTCTGTTGCTGAGATAGCGCTGAGCTGTTGGGCTGCGTAGAGACCTTTGTTCTCCCCTCTGGTGTGGACATGGCACAGTCCAAATGTAGAATGCACTATGGCTGGGAGAGAAGGCACTTGAGTGCAGATTGGGCGCAATATGTGGGAGGGAGAAGGACACACAGAGTGTTGTTTTTTGCCATCGTGTGTCTGGTTCAGAGAAGCTTATCTGTGGTAAGCTAGCTGAGGGGTCTGTGGCACCGGAGGGTATGGCTGCCGTTTGACGGGCTCCTAACCAACTGTGCTATTTTGTGTGTTTTTTCGCATTGTTTGTAACTTATTCTGTACATAATGTTGCTGCTACCGTCTCTTAGGACCGAAAAAGAGCTTCTGGATATCAGAACAGGGATTACTCACCTCAAACTGGACAAAGATATTTTCTTTAATGAGTTCGACACAAAGGATATACTGCTTCTCCGAGACCAGGCCCAAATCCCTGTCATTTGCGGGAAGAAAATACAGAAATACAGGGGGCGGAGATCAGGGTGCCTTGTGAGAATTCGTCAGCGAGTGGATAACCCGCCTCTACCATCAGTTCTATTGGCCAACGTGCAATCACTGGACAATAAACTGGAGGATCTCCGTTCGAGACCATCCTACCAACGGGACATTAAAAACTGTAATATCTTGTGTTTCACAGAGTCGTGGCTGAACGATGACACAGATAATATACAGCACTGTTTTGCTAGCACAGACTGGAATATGTTCCGGGATTCATCCAGTTGCATTGAGGAGTATCCCACCTCAGTCACCGGCCTCATCAATAAGTGCATCGACGACGTCGTCCCCACAGTGACCGTACGTACATATCCCAACCAGAAGCCATGGATTACAGGCAACATCTGCACTGAGCTAAAGGCTAGAGCTGACGCTTTCAAGGAGCGGGATACTAATCGGGAAGCTTATAAGAAATCCCGTTATGCCCTCAGACGAACCATCAAACAGGCAAAGCATCAATACAGGACTAAGATTGAATCCTACTACACCGGCTCTGACGATTGTCGGATGTGGCAGGGCTTGCAAACTATTATGGACTACAAAGGGAAAGCCAGCCATGAGCTGCTCAGTGACGTGAGCCTACCAGACGAGCCTTTTATGCTCGCTTCGAGGCAAGCAACACTGAAGCATGCATGAGAGCACCAGCTGTTCCGGATGACTGTGTGATCAAGCTCTCTGTAGCAGATGTGACTATTAAACAGGTCAACATTCACAGACGGATTACCAGGACGTGTACTCAGAGCATGCACGGACCAACTGGCAAGTGTCTTCACTGACATTTTCAACCTCTCCCTGACCGAGTCTGTAATACCTACATGTTTCAAGCAGACCAACATAGTCCCTTTGCCCAAGAAAGTGAAGGTAACCTGCCTAAATGACTACCGCCCCGTAGCACTCACGTCGGTAGCCATTAAGTGCTTTTAAGGGCTGGTCATGGCTCACAACAACACCATCATACCCACCTGGACAAAAGGAACACCTACAGTGGGGAGAACAAGTATTTGATACACTGCCGTTTTTGCAGGTTTTCCTACTTACCAAACTTACAAAAATCCAGAAAATCACATTGTATGATTTTTAAATAATGAATTTGTATTTTATTGCATGACATAAGTATTTGATCACCTACCAACCATTAAGAATTCCGGCTCTCACAGACCTGTTAGTTTTTGTTTAAGAAGCCCTCCTGTTCTCCACTCATTACCTGTATTAACTGCACCTGTTTGAACTCGTTACCTGTATAAAAGACACTTGTCCACACAATCAATCAAACAGACTCCAACCTCTCCACAATGGCCAAGGCCAGAGAGCTGTGTAAGGACATCAGGGATAAAATTGTAGACCTGCACAAGGCTGGGATGGGAGACAGGACAATAGGCAAGCAGCTTGGTGAGAAGGCAACAACTGTTGGCGCAATTATTAGAAAATGGAAGAAGTTCAAGATGACGGTCAATCTCCCTCGGTCTGGGGCACCATGCAAGATCTCACCTCCTGGGGCATCAATGATCACGAGGAAGGTGAGGGATCAGCCCAGAACTACACGGCAGGACCTGGTCAATGACCTGAAGAGAGCTGGGACCACTGTCTCAAAGAAAACCATTAGTAACACACTACGCCGTCATGGATTAAAATCCTGCAGCGCACGCAAGGTCCCCCTGCTCAAGCCAGCGCATGTCCAGGCCCGTCTGAAGTTTGCCAATGACCATCATGATCCAGAGGAGGAATGGGAGAAGGTCATGTGGTCTGATGAGACAAAAATAGAGCTTTTTGGTCTAAACTCCACTCGCCGTGTTTGGAGAAAGAAGAAGGATGAGTACAACCCCAAGAACACCATCCCAACTGTGAAGCATGGAGGTGGAAACATCATTCTTTGGGGATGCTTTTCTGCAAAGGGGACAGGACGACTGCACCGTATTGAGGGGAGGATGGATTGGGCCATGTATCGCGAGATCTTGGCCAACAACCTCCTTCCCTCAGTAAGAGCATTGAAGATGGGTCGTGCCTGGGTCTTCCAGCATGACAACGACCCGAAACACACAGCCAGGGCAACTAAGGAGTGGCTCCGTAAGAAGCATCTCAAGGTCCTGGAGTGGCCTAGCCAGTCTCCAGACCTGAACCCAATAGAAAATCTTTGGAGGGAGCTGAAAGTTCGTATTGCCCAGCGACAGCCCCGAAACCTGAAGGATCTGTATGGAGGAGTGGGCCAAAATCCCTGCTGCAGTGTGTGCAAACCTGGTCAAGAACTACAGGAAACGTACGATCTCTGTAATTGCAAACAAATGTTTCTGTACCAAATATTAAATTCTGCTTTTCTGATGTATCAAATACTTATGTCATGCAATAAAATGCAAATTAATTACTTAAAAATCATACAATGTGATTTTCTGGATTTTTGTTTTAGATTCCGTCACTCACAGTTGAAGAGTACCTATGATAAAAATTACAGACTTCTACATGCTTTGTAAGTGGGAAAACCTGCAAAATCGGCAGTGTATCAAATACCTGTTCTCCCCACTGTATGTGAGAATGGTGTTCATTGACTACAGCTCAGCATTCAACACTATAGTGCCTACAAAGCTCATCACTAAGCTAAGGACCCTGGGACTAAACACCTTCCTCTGCAACTGGATCCTGGACTTCCTGACGGGCCTCCCCCAGGTGGTAAGGGTAGGCAACAACACATCTGCCACGCTGATCGGGTTGAGAGTTTTAAGTTCCTTGGTGTCCACATCACCAACAAACTATCATGGTCCAAACACACCAAGACAGTCCTGAAGAGGGCACAACAACACCTTTTAAAAACTGCTGAAAAATTAATCAAATGACCACTACTCTATTTCTTGATCTGCATTGTTGGTTAAGGGCTTGTAAGTAAGCATTTCATTGTAAGGTCTACACCTATTGTATTTGGTGCATGTGACAAATAACATTTGATTTGATTTGATTTTGATTTGACGCTGCATGTTTTGGATGCTTCCGGGGCATTGTAAAAGCTCAGTGTGTTTTCAGGCCTAGTGTGGGGGAGGGAAGAGCAGGCTGTTAAAACTCTTAACTCTATATTTGTAAACATATTACAGTTTACAAAATGTTCTTATGACGCTGCCTACTCCAGACGTCTCGTTTTTTAAATCATACGAGCAAAACATATTGCACTTTATTTGGAACGCTAAGGCAGATAATATTAAACGAGTTTGGGAGGCTGAAATGATTAAATAATAAAGCATTAAACGTCTCATTAAAATCTCCACTAATACATACAGCGGGTGAAATAAGTATTGAACACGTCACCATTTTTCTCAGTAAATATATTTCCAAAGGTGCTATTGACATGAAATTTTCACCAGATGTTGGTAACAACCCAAGTAATCCATACATACAAAGAAACCAAAACAAATAAGTTCAGAAATTAAGTTATGTGTAATAATGTGAAATGACACAGGGAAAAAGTATTGAACACATGAAGAAAGGGAGGTGCAAAAAGGCATGGACAGCCAAGACAACAGCTGAAAACTATCAGTAATTAAAAAGCAATCCAGCCCCCTGTCAGTGCAAATTAATATCAGCTGGTTCAGTCCCAACTGATGGCCTACAAAAAGGTCTCATTGCCAAGGTGTCACACAAGACACATCTCATGATGGGTAAAAGCAAAGAGCTGTCTCAAGACCTTCGCAACCTAATTGTTGCAAAACATAATGATGGCATTGGTTATAGGCACATTTCTAAGCTTCTGAATGTTCCAGTGAGCACTGTTGGGGCCATAATACGGAAGTGGAAAGACAATCATTTCACCATAAATGTGCCTCGACCAGGTGCTCCTCGCAAGATTTCTGACAGAGGAGTGAAAAGAATAATCAGAAGAGTTGTCCAAGAGCCAAGGACCACTTGTGGAGAGCTTCAAAAAGACCTGCAATTAGCAGGTACTGTTGTCTCAAAGAAAACAGTAAGTAATGCACTCCACCGCCATTGGCCTGTATGCACGCTCACCACGCAAGACTCCATTGTTGAAAAAAAAGCATGTTGAAGCCCGTTTAAAGTTTGCTGCACAACATTTGGAAAAGCCAGTGAAATACTGGGAGAATATAGTGTGGTCAGATGAGAGCAAAATTGAACTGTTTGGTTGTCATAATACACACCATGTTTGGAGGAGAAATGGCACTGCACATCACCCTAAAAACACCATACCAACAGTGAAGTTTGGAGGTGGGAACATCATGGTGTGGGGCTGCTTTTCAGCAAATGGTACTGGCAAACTTCACATAATTGAAGGAAGGATGAATGGGCAAATTTACAGAGACATTCTTGACAAAAATCTGCTGCCATATACCAGGATGATGAAGATGAAACGAGGGTGGACATTTCAGCAAGACAATGATCCCAAACACACAGCCAAGGAAACTCTCAATTGGTTTCAATTGTTTTGGTTTCTTTGTATGTATGGATTACTTGGGTTGTTACCAACATCTGGTGAAAATTTCATGTCAATGGCACCTTTGGAAATATATTTACTGAGAAAAATTGTGACGTGTTCAATACTTATTTCACCCGCTGTAAATTATACTTAAACCAGAACTGGTTCTCCAGTAGATTACTAAGAAAGGCTCATCCATTGTTCATCCTTTGTTGCCTTTATACAGATTACAACTTCTCATTTTCCGTTAGTTGAAAATCAAACCTTTGTCAAGTATCACCTTTTCTTAAACAAGCCATACAAAGCTGTTTACAAAAATGTTATCCTCCAGAAAAGACAGAACAAATATTACAACAAATATTATGGTTAAAGATAAATGTACTTATTGATAATAAAAAAATACTAACTGTTTTATTATATTTTATTAATCATATTATAAATGGGAATGGTGGAGTTATGTCACACATGCAGCTATCAAAAATATATGGGAATGTTTGCTCAATCCAAAGTTATAACCAACTGATTTCAGCTTTTTCGCAAAAAAAGGCAAGTGAAAGGTAGGGGACTTATATTAAAGAGAAAAATTGGCTGAAAAAGATCGTCATAAATAGAAAAATACCCTACTTTAATTTGAGGACAAACACTTTGGCAGCTGCGCCACAGGTTGTAAAATAGCTCGGAAGAGATTGATGTACTGATTCCATGGCACATGGTTTATGAACTGATACACAAAACAACGCTTGATACAACATTTTGAGTTCTCCATTTAAATTATTATGTTATAAATACAGTATGGGGCATACAACATTCTCAGCTTTGCAGATTTTGCTGTGAAGAAACATAATCATTAGATAATGTATTCTGGTATTGTCCCCATGTAGCTTGATTCTGGCCACAGGTTCTGGAATGGCTGAAAAATCACAACATTCATTTAAAATTGACCCTACAAATAGCAGTGTTGGGCGATTTGGAAAACCATAGTCAATCAATCAACAATATAATAATACTATGGGAAAAATATTAATCTTTAATTTACAATCTTTGGATACTATGAGACTAGAATGGTAAAACATGTATGTAAGACATCACAGCACAGTTGAAAAATATATGACAATATATGCCACATGGAAATCAAAAGCAGATGGTCTATAGAGATACACTACGTCGAACATCTCATTCCAAAATCATGGGCATTAATATGGAGTTGGTCCCCCCTTTGCTGCTATAACAGCCTCCACTTTTCTGGGAAGGCTTTCCACTTGATGTTGGAACATTGCTGCTAATGCTCGTTGCTGCATTCAGCCACGAGCATTAGTGAGGTCGGGCACTGATGTTGGGTGATTAGGCCTGGCTCGCAGTCAGCGTTCCAATTCATTAAAGGTGTTCGATGGGGTTGCGGTCAAGGCTCTGTGCAGGCCAGTCAAGTTCTTCCATACCGATCTCGACAAACCATTTCTGTATGGACCTCGCTTTGTAAACAGGGGCATTGTCATGGTGAAACAAGAAAGGGCTTTCCCCAAACTTTTACCACAAAGTTGAATGCACAGAATCGTCTAGTGTCATTGTATGCTGTAGTGTTGAGATGTCCGTTCACTGGAACTAAGGGGCCTAGCCCGAATCATGAAAAACAGCCCCAGACCATTATTCCTCCTCCACGAAACTTTACAGTTGGCACTATGGATTGGGGCAGGTAGCGTTCTCCTGGCATCCACCAAACCCAGATTTGTCCGTCGGACTGCCAGATGGTGAAGCGTGATTCATCACTCCAGAGAACATGTTTCAACTACTCCAGAGTCCAATGGCGGCAAGCTTTACACCACTCCAGCCAACGCTTGGCATTGCTCATGGTGATCTTAGGCTTGTGTGCGGCTGCTTGGCCATGGAAGCCCATTTCATGAAGCTCCCGACAAACAGTTCTTGTGCTGACGTTGCTTCCAGAGGCTGTTTGGAACTCGGTAGTGAGTGTTGCAACTGAGGACAGATAATTTTTACCCACTAGATGGTCCCGTTCTGTGAGCTTGTGTGGCCTACCACTAGACAGTAGTTAGTCAGTCAGCACACATAGACAGTAGTTAGTCAGTCAGCACCCATAGACAGTAGTTAGTCAGTCAGCACTCATAGCCAGTAGTATACGGAAGACAGGCAAGCTTAAAGAACTGTAGTAGGCGGGGACTCCTTCGCTCTATCTTTCCATACAGCTCTGGTCATTTCAGATAGGGGCAGGGTGAGAGCAGTGTAGACATGGAGCCCAGGATGAGTACACAAACCCAGCAGATGCACAACAGAGGGAGGGAGGAAGGGAAGGGAAGAGATTGGTACTGAGAGAGGAAGAGAAAAAGGGAGCAATGAGAAACAAATAAGAATAGGGAAATAAAGGAAATGCGACAGAAAAACCGAGAGATAGCTAAAGAAAAAGAGACAATCACAGGCACACTCATGCACGCATGCACGCAAACACACACACAACCACACATACAGGGAGACACGAGGCACAGCTCAGAAAGAATGATGCATCTTCTGTTAGTGATTTGTTACTAGTTCTCTCTTTTTGGGTGCGAGAGTGCATTTTATAGACTCTGATCTAATACGTATGTTTGAAGGACTTCCAGATGCTTCACAAAGGCCATAGCGCTCCGACCGCTCTCTTCCTGGCCCCGTTTCAACAACAATATCCCATCAGTCACTGCTCCCACTGGGAAAATTGACTTTTAAATTCACTGCAGCTCTCCTCCTCTCCGCTTCCTGTACTGTTATTTTCCACTAAATGACTTTTCCAAGCTAGTGCTACATGTCTTACTCCATGTCTTGAAATGACCACAATAGTAATATAATTCCTACTGTAGAGCCATGCTGTTACTGTAGGTTCTGAGACACCTCAGGTTTCTCCATGTAGAAGGCAGCCTGGTTGTTTCCAAACAGATCTGGTTCTGGTTACAGTGATTGGTTCTAGTTCTGGGTACAGTGAATGAGTGAACGTCAGCGAGTGAACGTCAGTGATAGTGGTCCCAAGACTCCTCCACCCTCCCTCTCTAGGTCCAGGTCTGTAGTACGCTACACCCTCCCTCTCTAGGTCCAGGTCTGTAGCCTCAGTGAACCCTCCTGAACAGGGGATGGCAGGTCTTTGGAGGGAGCCTGTGGAATGTGGGTGATCCCTGCTAAGTGAACTCCGTGCGGTGCTAGCGTCTCTGACAGGTCACAGTCTTTGAGGGTGTGAGGCGGCCTTCACCCCATCAAGGGCTAATGCTAACCACAACCACTTAACCCCGGAGTTAAAGAGGGGGAGAGGACATTGGAATATTGATGAAAAAACATAATCATCATCATCAAGGCATATTATCTGTTACACCTAAATTAATGACAAATAACTTTTTTCCCGGATAATGTCAACTATACAGTATTTCCATGTTTCCTTGGACTTTGTTTTGAATGTTGTGTACCTCTGTCTGTGTAAGAGCACAGGAGGAGCTGATGAATGGACTTACTGAATGGGATTGTAACTGAACAGTAAACAACGACATCAAACATGGAGACAATTGCAGTCACAGACAGTGACTGTGAGCACAAGTGAAATGGATGTGAGGGGGAATGCTCGAAGGTGCAAACTCAAGTGTCAAATAATTCCACTGGTTGCCGGTTTCACACAAACACACATGCGCAATTGCATGCAGGCACACACGCACGCACGCACGCACGCACGCACGCACGCACGCACGCACGCACGCACGCACGCACGCACGCACACACACACACACACACACACACACACACACACACACACACACACACACACACTCCCTGCTCCTAGCACCCAGCTGTGATCGAGTCCTCAGTGTTGGGTGTTGGCTAAGTTTTGTAAAGGGGGAAGAAGAAGAGCAGGATGGGGGGAAGAGGGGTGGCCTGCTGTAGGACTACTATACTGTATGTGTCCTTACTGGGAACAGAAAAAGAAAGAAAGGAAAGAACCCTTACATGTGCTTCCACGTATAAGCACCCCATATAGACCCTGTCCTCCCTCTCAGTTTTAGGTCATACATCTCTGGTGAAAGACGTTAACAGAATAGTTAGCTAGCTATAGCGTGTGGTTCTGGGTTCTAACGTTAGTTCACAGCGAGCATTTCCCAAGTGAAACCCATTTTGTCATAGATCGTATAAGGTGTGATATGTTAGGCTTGGGCAGTGCTTGGTTGATTTCTAATGGCAACTAAATAGGGATTCTTGACAGATTATTAGCAAAGTATGTTGGACATATTTTCTGGATATGACACTCTGCTAAATGACTCAGATGGTGCGATCAGTGACAGATGATGTTAAGTATAAGAGGTCACTTTTGCTGTGTGTCTTACTCTTCTCGCAGCTGTCTCTTCTCTCCAAATACATTCTCACTTTCTCTCTCCTTCTAAGCGCAAATCTCTCCCCGGTGGGACTGACATATTGAGAGGATATCTTCTGGCCTTAAAAGACAATGTTTATAGACACTGGGGCCAGAGCACAGACTTCCTGCTAAAGTAAATGACCGGTGAGCTAAATCCATCATAAAGGAGCAGAAATTATAAATAAACCGCCTGGAGGTTCTATTAGCTCTCATTTTCATCTAGCCCTCCAGCGTGATGATGGCTGGGAAAAAACAAAGGGAGAGCTAAACAAATAAATGCATATATACAGTTGAAATCAGAAGTTTACATACACCTTAGCCAAATACATTTAAACTCAGTTTTTCACAATTCCTGACATTTAATCCTAGTAAAAAATCTCTGTTTTAGGTCAGTTAGGATCACCACTTTATTTTAAGAATGTGAAATGTCAGAATAATAGTAGAGAGATTTATTTCTTTCAGCTTTTATTTCTTTCATCACATTCCCAGTGGGTCAGAAGATTACATACACTCAATTAGTATTTTGGTAGCATTGCCTTTAAATTGTTTGACTTGGGTCAAACTTTTCGGGTAGCCTTCCACAAGCTTTCCACAATAAGTTGGGTGAATTTTGGCCCATTCCTCCTGACAGAACTGGCGTAACTGAGTCAGGTTTGTAGGCCTCCTTGCTCGTACACACTTTTTCAGTTCTGCTTCCTGACTGATGTCTTGAGATGTTGCTTCAATATATCCACATAATTTTCCTTCCTCATGATGCCATCTATTTTGTGAAGTGCACCAGTCCCTCCTGCTTCAAAGCCCTCCCACAACATGATGCTGCCACCCCCGTGCTTCACGGTTGGGATGGTGTTTTTTTTCCCACTTTTTCCTACAAACATAACGATGGTCATTATGGCCAAACAGTTCTATTTTTGTTTGATCAGACCAGAGGACATTTCTCCAAAAAGTAAGATCTTTGTCCCCATGTGCAGTTGCAAACCGTAGTCTGGCTTTTTTATGGCGGTTTTGGAGCAGTGGCTTCTTCCTTGCTGAGCGGTTTTTCAGGTTATGTCGATATAGGATTCCTTTTACTGTGGATATAGATACTTTTGTACCCGTTTCCTCCAGCATCTTCACAAGGTCCTTCGCTGTTGTTCTGGGATTAATTTGCACTTTTCGCACCAAAGTACGCTAATCTCTAGGAGACAGAACGCGTCTCCTTCCTGAGCGGTATGACGGCTGCGTGGTCCCATGGTGTTTATACTTGCATACTATTGTTTGTACAGATGAACATAGTACCTTCAGTCATTTGGAGATTGCTCTGACCCACTGGAATTGTGATTTAGTGAATATAGTGAACAATTGTTGGGAGAATTACTTGTGTCATGCACAAAGTAGATGTCTTAACTGACTTGCCAAAATTAAGGTGTGCCAAACTTGTAGCGTCATACCCAAGAAGACTCGATGCTGTAATCGCTGCCAAAGGTGCTTCAACAAAGTTCTGAGTATAGGGTCTGAATACTTGTAATATGTCATATTTCTGTTAGAAAATTAGCAAAAATTTATAGAAACCTATTTTTGCTTTGTCATTTTGGGGTATTGTGTGTAGATTGATGAAAGAAAAAAAAACAATTCAATCAATTTTAGAATAAGGCTGTAACGTAACAAAATGTGGAAAAAGTCAAGGGGTCTGAATACTTTCCGAAGGCACTGTAAATAATTTCACATTACTTATATTAAGCAAAACAGACGGCACAATCTTGTTTTTTTTTATTTTACGGACAGCCAGGGGCACACTCCAACACTCATGAATAATTTACAAACGAAGCATTTGTGTTTAGTGAGTCTGACAGATCAGAGGCAGTAGGAATGACCAGGGATGTTCTCTTGATAAGTGTGGGAATTGGACCATTTTCCTGTCTTTTAAAGCATTTAAAATTTAACAAGTACTTTTGGGTATAAGGGAAAATGTATGGAGTAAAAAGTCCTTGTTTTTGAAAGAATTGCTTTTCTTTCAAAACAAGGACATTTCGAAGTGACCCCAAACTTTTGAACGGTAGTGTATACAGTATATTCTTAATCCATTCCTTACTTAGATGTATTTGGGTAGATGCTGTGAAACTGTTAGATATTACTTGTTAGATATTACTGCACTGTCGGAGCTAGAAGCACAAGCATTTCACTACACCCGCAATAACATCTGCTAAACACATGTATGTGACCAATAACATTTGATTTGATTTGATTTGACGGTCTATACTTTTCAATCTAAAACGTGTAACTTTGTATACAGAATCTGATACAACTATCTTCCTCACGGAAAGAGAATGTTCCAATGAATTAGCAGTTAAGTTTCGTTTTCAATCAGTACACAATGTTTTGTTCAGAGGTGAAAAAATAGTACTACTTAAGTAGCTTTACTATTTATATTCAACTACATTCCTAAAGAAAATGATTTACTTTTGTTTTGTTTTCTTTGTTTTATTTACAAACTTTTGTTTTGTTCATTAAAATAGATCAGAAATACAGTGTTTTTCTTTGCAACTCTGCCTAGAAGGCCAGCATCCCGGAGTCGCCTCTTCACTGTTGACGTTGAGACTGGTGTTTTGCGGGTACTATTTAATGAAGCTGCCAGTTGAGGACTTGTGAGGCATCTGTTTCTCAAACTAGACACGAGATCTTCAGTTTCTTGGCAATTACTCGCATGGAATAGCCTTCATTTCTCAGAACAAGAATAAACTGACGAGATTCAGAAGAAAGTTCTTTGTTTCTGGACATTTTGAGCCTGTAATCGAACCCACAAATGCTGATGACCCAGATACTCAACTAGTCTAAAGAAGGACAGTTTTATTGCTTCTTTAAACAGCACAACAGTTTTCAGCTATGCTAACATAATTGCAAATGGGTTTTCTAATGATCAATTAGCCTTTTAAAATTATAAACTTTGATTAGCTAACACAACGTGCCATTGGAACACAGGAGTGATGTTTGCTGATAATGGGCCTCTGTACGCCTATGTAGATATTCCATAAAAAATCAGCCGTTTCCAGCAACAATAGTCATTTACAACATTAACAATGTCTACATTGTATTTCTGATCGATTTGATGTTATATTAAGTGACAAAAACCAAGGTCAGGTCTTCTCCTGCTCCTCCCCTCCGGCATACGACGTCGCCAGAATACTAACCACCGGTCCTGGGATTCACCATTACGCACACCTGTTAATCATCATGATTCACACCTGGACTCCATTACCCCCATAATTTCCTCCCATTTATGTCACTCTCCCATGTTCACTCACCAGTTGTTCTTGTGTATCGGCGTTCTGCCTCATGTCATTGTCTCGTTCGTGGTTTTGTTGTTTTATTAAAGTTTTCATCTGCACCTGCTTCCGACTCACCGACCCATCATTGCACAAGGAAATTTCTAAGTGACCCCAAACTTTTGAATGGTAGTGTACATATACAGTGGGGAGAACAAGTATTTGATACACTGCCGATTTTGCAGGTTTTCCTACTTACAAAGCATGTAGAGGTCTGTAAATGTTATCATAGGTACACTTCAACTGTGAGAGACGGAATCTAAAACAAAAATCCAGAAAATCACATTGTACGATTTTTTAATAATTAATTTGCCTTTTATTGCATGACATAAGTATTTGATCACCTACCAACCAGTAAGAATTCCGGCTCTCACAGACCTGTTAGTTTTTGTTTAAGAAGCCCTCCTGTTCTCCACTCATTACCTGTATTAACTGCACCTGTTTGAACTCGTTACCTGTATAAAAGACACCTGTCCACACACTCAATCAAACAGACTAAGGACATCGGGGATAAAATTGTAGACCTGCACAAGGGCTACAGGACAATAGGCAAGCGGCTTGGTGAGAAGGCAACAACTGTTGGCGCAATTATTAGAAAATGGAAGAAGTTCAAGATGACGGTCAATCTCCCTCGGTCTGGGGCACCATGAAAGATCTCACCTCGTGGGGCATCAATGATCATGAGGAAGGTGAGGGATCAGCCCAGAATTACACGGCAGGACCTGCTCAATGACCTGAAGAGAGCTGGGACCACAGTCTCAAAGAAAACCATTAGTAACACACTACAACGTCATGGATTAAAATCCTGCAGCGCACGCAAGGTCCCCCTGCTCAAGCCAGCGCATGTCCAGGCCCGTCTGAAGTTTGCCAATGACCATCTGGATGATCCAGAGGAGGAATGGGAGAAGGTCATGTGGTCTGATGAGACAAAAATAGAGCTTTTTGGTCTAAACTCCACTCGCCGTGTTTGGAGGAAGAAGAAGGATGAGTATAACCCCAAGAACACCATCCCAACCGTGAAGCATGGAGGTGGAAACATCATTATTTGGGGATGCTTTTCTGCAAAGGGGACAGGACGACTGCACCGTATTGAGGGGAGGATGGATGGGGCCATGTATCGCGAGATCTTGGCCAACAACCTCCTTCCCTCAGTAAGAGCATTGAAGATGGGTCGTGGCTGGGTCTTCCAGCATGACAACGACCCAAAACACACAGCCAGGGCAACTAAGGAGTGGCTCCGTAAGAAGCATCTCAAGGTCCTGGAGTGGCCTAGCCAGTCTCCAGACCTGAACCCAATAGAAAGTCTTTGGAGGGAGCTGAAAGTCCGTATTGCCTAGCGACAGCCCTGAAACCTGAAGGATCTGGAGAATGTCTGTATGGAGGAGTGGGCCAAAATCCCTGCTGCAGTGTGTGCAAACCTGGTCAAGAACTACAGGAAACATATGATCTCTGTAATTGCAAACAAAGGTTTCTGTACCAAATATTAAGTTCTGCTTTTCTGATGTATCAAATACTTATGTCATGCAATAAAATGCAAATTAATTACTTAAAGATCATACAATGTGATTTTCTGGATTTTTGTTTTAGATTCCATCACTCACAGTTGAAGAGTACTTATGATAAAAATGACAGACTTCTACATGCTTTGTAAGTGGGAAAACCTGCAAAATCGGCAGTGTATCAAATACTTGTTCTCCCCACTGTATGTCAGACCGGCATTGGACTTATATACAGTGGCATAGTATAGAATACAGTATATACATATGAGATGGGTGATGCAATATGTAAACACATTTAAAGTGGCTAAGATACCGTAGAATAGTATAGAGTACAGTTTATACATATGAGATGAGTAATGCAAGATACGGAAACATTATTAAAGTGGCCAGTGATTTCAAATCAATGTCTATAGGCAGCAGCCCCTGATGTGTTGGAGATGGCTGTTTAACAGTCAGTGGCGTAGTATAGAATACCATACCGTATATACAGTTGAAGTCGGAAGTTTACATACACTTAGGTTGAAGTCATTAAACCTCATTTTTCAACCAATCCACAGATTTCAGGTTAACAAACTATAGTTTTGGCAAGTCGGTTAGGACATATACTTTGTGCATGACAGAAGTAATTCTTCCAACAATTGTTTACAGACACATTATTTAACTTATAATTCACTATATCAAAATTCCAGTGGGTCAGAAATGTACATACACAAAGTTGAATGTTCCTTTAAACAGCTTGGAAAATTCCAGAAAATTATGTCATGGCTTTAGAAGCTTCTGATAGACTAATTGACATAATTTGAGTCAATTGGAGGTGTACCTGTGGATGTATTTCAAGGCCTACCTTCAAACTCAGTGCCTCTTTGCTCGACATCATGGGAAAATCAAAGGAAATCAGCCAAGACCTCAGAAAAGTAAATTGTAGACCTCCTCAATTCTGGTTCATCCTTGGGAGCAATTTCCAAACGCCTGAAGGTACCACGCTCATCTGTACAAACAATAGTACGCAAGTATAAACACCATGGGACCACGCAGCCGTCATACTGCTCAGGAAGGAGGCGCGTTCCGTCTCCTAGAGATGAACGTACTTTGATGCAGAAAGTGCAAATCAATCCCAGAACAACAGCAAAGGACCTTGTGAAGATGCTGGAGGAAACAGGTATAAAGTATCTATATCCACAGTAAAACGAGTCCTATATCGACATAACCTGAAAGGCCGCTCAGCAAGGAAGAAGGCACTGCTCCAAAACCTCCATACGGTTTGCAACTGCACATGGGGAGAAAGATCATACTTTTTGGAGAAATGGCCTCTGGTCTGATGAAACACAAATAGAACTATTTGGCCATAATGACCATCATTATGTTTGGAGGAAAAAGGGGGAGGCTTACAAGCCGAAGAACACCATCCCAACCGTGAAGCACGGGGGTGGCAGCATCATGTTGTGGGGGTGCTTTGCTGTAGGAAGGACTGGTGCACTTCACAAAATAGATGGAATCATGAGGAAGCAAAATTATGTGGATATATTGAAGCAACATCTCAAGACATCAGTCAGGAAGTTAAAGCTTGTTCGCAAATGGGTCTTCCAAATGGACAATGACCCCAAGCATACTTCCAAAGTTGTGGCAAATGGCTTAAGGACAACAAAGTCAAGGTATTGGAGTTGCCATCACATGACCTCAATCCTATAGAAAATTTGTGGGCAGAACTGAAAAAGCGTGTGCGAGCAAGGACCCCTACAAACCTGACTCAGTTACCAATTTATTGTGGGAAGCTTGTGGAAGGCTAAGTAAATAATTACTTTTGTTTTTTTGTGTGGAACGAACAGCTGACTGAAGACAGGACAGCTGAGCATTCATACAGTTGAGTCTGTTTCTGTGGTACCATGGACTCTTTACAACCTGATAAAACTTGCTCCTTGCTGAAAACAAGCAAGATGTTGTAGAAAACGAGTATTTTGTTGCCTAGGCAATGCCTCCTCCCTGCAGCAGCAGCACTTGCAGTCAGGAGTGGAGGAGAGGAGTTTCTTTTTGCTATTCAAACGATTATAACGGTGATCGCGGTCATTTGGCTGACCAATAACCGTCATCCAAAATTCCATGACCGTCAGAACCCTGTAGAGCAGTAAAGACTTCTGGCAGTCAGTATTTTATTCCACTGTGTATTCATTGAGTCATTTAGTAATTTATTGATTGAACCTGCCGATACTCTCTAAGCCTTTTTGGAGGTTTATTGTGTAATAAATGCATTTCAATCTATCCTGTGTTGTTTTGTCATGGTGCTGCTGTTGTCCTTTCCCCTTTCTAGATCAGGGACTACTGGCTTACATAACTCCATTTTGATAACCAAGGATTAAGTTCTATGTCTACAGAGTGGCTGGCTGCCCTAAGTATCACTCTGAGGGAAATATGGACTATACCTCCTTAGATACTACTATTATTGTTTTAGAGGGTCCTCATAATCACTATGTAACAGAGGGGATATTATTAGTGGACAATAGGAGTATGCCTCCAACTGTACTGTGGCATGGACAATATAAGGGCCCTACTGTGTGTGCGTGTGTACACAGTGACTGTGGTCTGGGACATCTGTAGGCCCACTACAGGTAGATAGTGCTGAGTGGAGCTCCTGAAGAGTAGGTGTGTGTGCTATTGTGTAAACACAGGACCTGAATGTGTGTACCATGTCAACCTGCAGGCCCTCTCCCTATTGAGAAAAGCAAGCAATTAGGCCTGGCCTGGCCTGTGATTCTACACACATACCGTAGAGTACCACTATACACACAGACAACACTCCGTCACAGGCAAGACAAGAAGGCAATGTCAACTCTCCCTCACAAATATGCACACAGTACTTTCTCTACAGACCACTTAAGTAAACATACAACACACGCACGCACACAGCAGGTTTCTCTCTTCTCTCTGGGCTGTTTTTGCTTGAACAGTGAGAGTAATGTAAACAGAGCTGAGCGCTCGGAACCATCTGCCTAATGTCACTGTGTCCGATATCTGTCCTCTCTATCTCTCTCTATCTCTCTCTATCTTTTTCTCTATCTTTCTCTTTCGCTTTCTCTTTCTCTCTCCCCCCTCTTCCCACTCTCCCTCTCTCTATCTCTCACTCCCTCCATCTCTCTCTCCCTCACTCCGTCTCTCTCTCTCTCTCTCTCTCTCTCACTCACTCACTCACTCCACTACCACCACATCCTTCCTCCCCTTAACATACCCCTGTCTTCATGGTATCTGTTGTTGTCCGTTGTATGCTATTCTATTTTCTACTCTCACCCCCTCCTCCCTTCCTAGTTTATTCCCCCTTCCCTTAGCTCACATATCTTCCTCTCTGTCTTTTTTATTGCTGCTTTTCATTCTATATCTCTCGCTCCCCCTTGCCCCATCTTCTCCATGTATCTTGAATTTTTCTCTTTTCTTTTATTCTTCCTGTTTTATTTCTTTCCCTCTTCCTTGATGTAAAAAGTCTGCATATTGACCTATGCCCTTGTTTCTCAGAGAGATCAGGGAGGGTTCAAAGTTGATTCATGGGCCAGATGTGGATTAAGAGATCAGGGGCTATTAGTAAAACCAAGCCTTCTTCAATTTCACTCTTTGATGAAATGCACACATATGGGCTAGGTGGAATTTCATCCCTTTCTTCTGTAATATTCTTAGGAGGAGGAATATTTTAAAATGTGCAGTATAATGGTTGTATGTTTGCTGTAAACGGAAATCATTCAAACCAAGCCTACCTGTGTTACTGTTTCTGTCCAGTAGGAGTCAGGCTTCACCTGCATAATGATGTGGCAATCAACTGTCTATATCAGGATGATTCAAATATTTATAGGATGATAGAATCACTTGTCCAAAAAACTTGGGAGGAGTGGAGTGTTTCCACTCTCTCATGCAGAACACTGTAAACAAGAGGCCATCTTTAACCTCTACAGGATCGTGTCCCGCCCTTGGAACGGTTGAGCTAATGTGCGCTAATGTGATTAGCATGACGTTGTAAGTAACAAGTACATTTCCCAGGACATAGACATATCTTATATGGGTAGAAAGCTTACATTCTTGTTAATCTAACTGCACTGTCCAATTTACAGTAGCTATTACAGTGAAATAATACTATGCTATTGCTTGAGGAGAGTGCACATTTTTGTACTTGAAAATGTATCCATAAACAGTAATGCAATGGTTAATTAGATCAGTCTAAAACTTTGCACATACACTGCTGCCATCTAGTGGCCAAAATCTAAATTGTGCCTGGACTCCTAAGTAATATTATGACCTTTCTCTTCCATTTCAAAGATGTGACAAATGTTTTTTCTTTGTATTATCTTTTATCAGATCTAATGTGTTATATTCTCCTACATTAATTTCACATTTACACAAACTTCAAAGTGTTTCCTTTCAAATGGTATCAAGAATATGCATATCCTTGCTTCAGGACCTGAGCTACAGGTAGTTAGATTTGGTTATGTCATTTCAGACGATAATTGAAAAAAAGGTTCCAATCCTTAAGAGCAAGGAAACAGCCTCTCGGCGTGTCAGAGGGCAGGGTTTTTTCCCACGCTACAGCTGTGGACACTCCGGGGACAGTGTGACAGGGGATGACCCAGAGGCAGGACACATAAGATCGCCTGTTTCATTTCAAGTTTAACGAGTTCAGAAAGCAAGCTGTAAAACATATGAAGTGGTCAATGGACTGCCATGAGAGGACTAGAGCAGGAGGAAACACGATCCCACAAACAGGATCATCATGCCTCCACAGGGAATGTTAATGTTTTTCTTGGCGTCTGTGTGTGTGCTTGCACGTGTTTGTGTATGCTTGCACATGTGTGTATGTGTGAGTGAATTTGTGTGCGTGCAGGAGTGCATGTGTGAGTAGATGCATGGATATTGTGTATTTCCATTCAAGGTCAGGTGTATGTAATGTGTTATAAATTATGTACCTGTATATCTCAGTCCTTGAGGAGAAGCACAATGTGTCATTGACCACAGTATGACCTCTGAATCTGTATGTATGCCATCATAGAATTAAAGAGAGGGAGAGATGTGCAGGGAGAGAGACAGAGAGAGCAGAAAAAGCACAATTTCAGTATAAGATTCCATGTGTGTTTCATCAATGTGTTTGATACTGTACACCCCTATCCAGATACCCACAACATGGCTCTACGCTGCCCCCTAGCACAGAATGTTTAGGAAAAAGTCTCTAATTGTCCCCCCTTTCTTTATCCTCCTCTCTTCTAGCTGATTGCCAACGTGCTGATCTTCTTGTGCACTAACATCATTGGGATCTGTACCCACTACCCTGCCGAGGTGTCTCAGAGACAGGCCTTCCAGGAGACCAGAGGATACATTCAGGCCAGACTGCACCTGCAGAGAGAGAACCAGCAGCAGGTACCCACACACACACACTGTGTAAACACCTCCGCTGACTGACAGGAAGCAGGCAGCAGGTACCCACACACTCACACTGCGGAAACCCCTCCGCTGACTGACAGGAAGCAGTCATTTTGAAGTACATATGAATTAAATGCAGATACTAAATAAGCCAGTTTTTTTCTCTGTGTCTTTCTTCTCTCCCAACACTTCAGGAACGCCTCTTGCTGTCTGTGTTGCCAAGGCATGTTGCCATGGAGATGAAGGCTGACATCAACGCTAAGAAGGAAGACATGATGTTCCATAAGATCTACATCCAGAAACACGACAATGTCAGGTCAGCATAGACACAATCATCCTGGTAACCTCAGTAGCCCTGCCCTGACAACGACACATCCATAACCCCAACATTACTTGAACAAACCAAACTGACGAGCTATGACCTCTAAAAACGTCAGCATGCTTTAGTTCGGCTGGCGGCTAGCCGAAGTCGGCTAGGAGAACCGAACGAGTGTGCTCACATAATCCCTTAAAAGACCTTTGCTTGAAAAATTTGAAAAAAGCACAATAGTACTGTTTGTCCATTTTGAGACACCGTAGCCAAAAATAGTCAGAATTAGTCTAAGAAATCTGTCATTAATTTTGATGTTTTTGCAGAGGAGATCTTAGTTGCGCAATTTTACATATAACTAATGTTTTGTACAGTATTACTCAATGTGCATAAAAACAAGGCTTCCCTCATTGAATAACAACAAAGAAGAATCCCTAACGTTGACCAATCACCAACGAAGGGGTGTAGACTTCGGCTCCAAACGTTGGCTTGCCTCTAGAAAAAAATGTATGTGCACGAACAGCCGAAAAAACCCTCACCAAAGTCCAAAACGAACAAAAAACGTCACAAAATGTTGTCATAATATATACACAAACTCTTCCGAACTGTTTTGGCTGGGAAGCATGCAGACGCCTTAGCACCTAGCACAATGTTGATGTGTTTTATCATTTGACCTCATTTAACTGCTCTAAGCAAACTACTGTTATTCAACGGTATCTTTTATCAAATAAAGGCAGGGTACTTGTATATTTATTCACACGTGCACATCAACATTCTCATACACACATACTGTATATACACACGCACACAGACACAGACACAGACACAGACACAGACACACACACACACACACACACACACACACACACACACACACACACACACACACACACACACACACACACACACACACACACACACACACACACATACACCCTTACTCAGGGCTTGGCAGAGAGCAGGCTAATTAACACTAGTAAGGGAATACTTAATTACCAGCAGCCAAGATAAGATAATCCCCAAAGAATGGTAGCTCCAGCCCAGATTTAATTACAGCACCGACTACACACACACACACACTCACACACACACACACACACACACACACACACACACACACACACACACACACACACACACACACACACACACACACACACACACACACAGGAAACTAGACAGAAATTAAGGCTGTGGACAGACTACCCCAACACATAACAGGAGGA
Source organism: Thymallus thymallus (assembly GCA_023634145.1). NCBI lineage: Eukaryota > Metazoa > Chordata > Actinopteri > Salmoniformes > Salmonidae > Thymallus > Thymallus thymallus. Next base: position 22,323,194 of record CM042399.1, read on the forward strand.
TGAAGGGTAATCTGATTAGTTACTGATCAGTCAACCTATCTCTCTCTTTCTCCTCAGTATTCTGTTTGCGGACATTGAGGGTTTCACCAGCTTGGCGTCTCAGTGTACGGCTCAGGAGTTGGTCATGACGCTCAACGAGCTCTTTGCCCGCTTCGACAAACTAGCATCGGTAAATAAGCATTTCTCTTCACCTCTCTCTTTTCACCTTCCCCCATTTTTTCAAAAATGTTCTCTATTAACTACTGTCTTCCCCATTTAATTGAATAGCATTTGTTCTCTGTCTCTCACTAACTGTGATAACTTCTTTGTCTCTCTGTCTGTAGGAGAACCACTGTCTGCGTATCAAGATCCTGGGGGACTGTTACTACTGTGTGTCTGGGCTGCCTGAACCCCGTGCTGACCACGCCCACTGCTGTGTGGAGATGGGTGTCGACATGATAGAGGCCATCTCGTGAGTATGGGAAATGTCTGTGTGTGGGGAGATGCCATATTTTCTAGACATGACAAATCATAAAATATATATCATAAATCTATTGCCTCAGCTTGTTGGAGTAGCATGTTTTATTTAAAGAAATTGAACATACATCTTCTCTGTGTATATGTGCAGGCTGGTGCGAGAGGTGACAGGGGTCAATGTGAACATGCGTGTGGGCATCCACAGCGGCCGTGTGCACTGTGGGGTGCTGGGACTCAGGAAGTGGCAGTTTGACGTGTGGTCCAACGATGTCACACTAGCCAACCACATGGAAGCTGGGGGCAAGGCAGGGTGAGGGAGACACACACACAGAGACACACACACGCCCACACGTATGCACACACACACACACTCACGCGCGCACACACACACAGACTGACCTTGTGTCCCTCTCCAAGGAGGATCCACATCACCAAAGCCACCCTGCAGTATCTGAATGGGGATTATGAGGTGGAGCCGGGTTTCGGAGGGGAGAGGAACGCCTACCTGAAGGACAACAGCATTGAGACCTTCCTGGTGCTGGGCTGCAGCCAGAAACGGGTCAGGGACAAAACTACTTCCTACACTGGCCAACCACCAAACATACAGTTGTGTGACAGTTTACACCGCTCTCCAAACACTAGATAATTGAGGTTGTTCCACGAAGAGTGCCTTTTGCATCCCTTTGATATTTTAAGTAAACATTGTGCACCAATATAAAAGCCTGTTATATGAAATGAAGTGCCCTTTAATATAGACCACATGGATAATTCAATAAATCTGATTTTTATATGAATAAAGACTTGATCAAGTCTGTGCACCCTCTGTGACTTGTAACCTGCTTAACCCCAAAATGTAAAGTTTTCACCATCCCTTAGTTAATTTGTTGCTTTGACAAAGTAATTTCTAAAGATTATTATTTATTTCATGTTATTAGTGATTAATTTACATCAGTCCCTCATTTTAAGTTCAACCCTGTTATGTGAACTGAACTCTTGCTGCTGAGGAGTATTTATGTCTGTAATAAACCTGTTCTGATTGGCTGGTCCTGGCTCCCCAGTGGGTGGGCCTGGCTCCCAAGTGGGTGGGCCTATGCCCTCCCAGGTACACAAATGGCTACGCCCCTACTCAGCCATGTGAAATCCATAGATTAGGGCCTAATTTATTTATTTCAATTGACTGATTTCCTTATATGAACTGTAACTCAGTAAAATCTTAGAAATTGTTACATGTTGTGTTTATATCTTTGTTCATTATATATTTATTTCTACAAAATGTAGAAATGCGCCATTTTCACATATGTAGACACTGTTTTGGTGCTGGAGATAACGAATATGAGGTTTAGAATTGAGTTGCCCTTTAACCTATTGCCCTTTATGACAGAATGTAAAAATTAAGTGAAATCAAAAGTATTTTTTTACCAAGTTAAACTAATCAAAAGGCACTGAATTGGTGGGTTTTCCATGTTAGCACCCCTTTACTCCACACCAGGGTATCACCTGTTCAGTTGTTTAACCTCTGTCTCTGTCTGTGCTTTCCTCTGTCTAGAAAGACGAGAAGGCCATGATGGCCAAGATGCAGAGGACGCGGTCCAACTCCAACGAGGGCCTGATGCCTCGCTGGGTGCCCGACACAAGGTTCTCCAGGACCAAGGACTCCAAAGTCTTTAGACAGATGGTGAGACAAGACCTCTCTCTCTCTCTCTCTATCTCTCGGCTCATTTGTGTCTCATCTCTGTCTCTCCTGCTTCTCCCCTACTTGTACTTATAATATCCCAATAGTCGATCCATAAATGTTGCCTCTCTTCAGAGTGCTCTGTGTGTCCCACTACCAGTGTTTCCAAAACTCGGTCCTCGGGACCCCAAGGGGTGCACGTTTTGGTTTTGCCTTAGTACTACACAGCTGATTGAAATATTAAACTAATCATCAAGTTTTGATTATTTGAATCAGCTGTGTAGTGCTAGAAAAAAACGAGAAAAAAAACGTGTTCCCCTTGGGGTCCCCAGAACCGAGTTTGGGAAAGCCTGTAGTAGTCTCTCCATTATGTTCCCCAGTGTCTACTGATAGCCTGTAGTAGTCTCTCTATAATGTTCCCCAGTGTCTACTGATAGCCTGTAGTAGTCTCTCTATTATGTTCCCCAGTGTCTACTGATAGCCTGTAGTAGTCTCTCTATTATGTTCCCCAGTGTCTACTGATAGCCTGTAGTAGTCTCTCTATTATGTTCCCCAGTGTCTACTGATAGGCTTTCCTCTACTGTCTGCTGAGGGCCAGCTGCATCTCTCCCCTACAGGGTTTTATCTATTGGCTAATCCCTCTCTTTTACATCTCTCGTCTGGGTTTTTATATGTTGTTTAATCCTCCTTTTCTTTCTCTTTCTCAGGGGATTGATGAGTCGTCCAGCAAAGACAAGTGAGTGGTTATTTCTCTGAGGATGTTTGTGATAAACACATACACATATACACACTCACCTAAATATACACCCAGGGAAACAGGCACACGTGCCAAAATGCACATTCACATACTCTAAAGGTCTTACCATCTTTCCTTTTCTCTTATATCTCTCTCCCTCTCTATCTCTCTCTCTCTCTCTACCTTCTCCCTCACTCCCCTCCCCCTTTCCAGCCGTGGTGCCCAGGAGGCAATGAACCCTGAAGATGAGGTGGATGAGTTTCTGGGGCGAGCCATTGATGCCCGTAGCATCGACCAGCTGAGGAAAGACCACGTCAAGAAGTTCCTGCTCACCTTCCAGACCTCTAGCCTGGAGAAAAAGGTCTCTGCGTACATCTCCCAGAATACTCTGGGCTTTATTTAGTTCATCCCTGGTGTGTTATGTTGTTCATATTCACAGTTAAAGTCTGCTGATGGTTTACTAAGATTAGTTTTTTTAATGAGTTTTGATCTTTCTCTCTGGTAGTATTCGAAGAAGGTAGACGATCGCTTTGGGGGTTACGTGGCTTGTACCCTCCTGGTCTTCTGCTTCATTTCCTTCATCCAGATTGTCATATTTCCACAGTGAGTGACACACATGTACACATGAGAACACAAACACACACACACACACACGTTTCTGAGTCCTCCTGTCTGTGTGTCTCCTCCTGCAGCACCCCGGTCATGCTGGGGATCTACATCAGTATCTTCATCATCCTCGCCAACATCCTCTTCATCTGTGCCATATATTCCTGCATTAAGGTAAGGCCTCCACAACACACACATCGCCTACTGTAAACACCCACATGCATTCTGGACACTAAACTTTCTTTCCTTTATTCCTCCTCTCTTGTAGCTGTTTCCAGCTGCGATGCAGATAGTTTCTAAGAAGATAGTCCAGTCTCGTACAAACAGCACTCTGGTGGGGGTGTTCACCATCATCCTCGTCTTCATCTCTGCCTTTGTCAACATGGTGAGACAGAACAGATTGACACACACCTACAGCAAAAATTTTCCCACAAATCAACATGTGTATGTGTGTCTCCTCGGTTGTAGTTTGCCTGTGACACGGAGAGTTTGGTGGACTGCGTCGCCCGGGAGCTGAACACCTCTGTTTCCATGGTGACACCCTGTCTCATCCGCAACCTGTCTGTGTCGGTAGATGGGGGTTTAGAGATCTGTCTCAGCCAGGGCCCCTCATGTCCATTCCCAGAGGTGAGTGGGTGTGTCACTGATATCAGGTTGTATACTTACAGTTGAAGTCAAAGTTTACATATACCTTAGCCAAATACATTTAAACTCAGTTTTTACATTTAATCCAAGTAAAAATTCCCTGTCTTAGGTCAGTTAGGATCACCACTTTATTTTAAGAATGTGAAATAATAGTAGAGAGAATGATTTATTTAAGCTTTTATTTCTTTCATCACATTCCCAGTGGGTCAAAAGTTTACATACACTCAAGTAGTATTTGGTAACATTGCCTTTAAATTATTTAACTTGGGTCTAACGTTTCGGGTAGCCTTCCACAAGCTTCCCACAATACGTTGGGTGAATTTTTACCCATTCCTCCTGACAGAACTGGTGTAACTGAGTCAGGTTTGTAGGCCTCCTTGCTCTCACACACTTTTTCAGTTCTGCCCACACATTTTCTATAGGATTGAGGTCAGGCCTTTGTGATGGCGACTCCAATACCTTGACTTTGTTGTCCTTAAGCCATTTTGCCACAACTTTGGAAGTATGCTTGGGGTCATTGTCCATTTGGAAGACCCATTTGCAACCAAGCTTTAACTTCCTGACTGATGTCTTGAGATGTTGCTTCAATATATCTACATAATTTTCCTTCCTCATGATGCCATCTATTTTGTGAAGTGCACCAGTCCCTCCTGCAGCAGTACTGAAAACGCACCAAAGGGAAAAAGACACGGAATTCACAATGATACTAAGCGTCCAAAATCCCATAGGCTACCCTCTCCCTCCCTCCCTCTATTCCTCGTCAAATATCGTTGAGCAGCCTAAGACACTGTAAACGTGGTACCTTCAGGCGTTTGGAAATTGCTCACAAGGATGAACCAGACTTGTGGACCAGACACCTCCGTTTGACTCAAATGATGTCAATTAGCCAATCAGAAGCTTCTAAAGCCATGATATAATTTTCTGGAATTTTCCAAGCTGTTTAAAGGCACCAGCTTAGTGTATGTAAACTTCTGACCCACTGGAATTGTGATATAGTGAATTATAAGTGAAATAATCTGTCTTTAAACAATTGTTGGAAGAATTACTTGTGTCAAGCATGAAGTAGATGTCCTAACCGACTTGCCAAAACTATAGTTTGTTAATATGAAATGTTTGGAGTGGTTGAAAAATGAGTTTTAACAACTTCAACCTAAGTGTATGTAAACTTCCGACTTCAACTGTATGTTCTTTATAAATAACAGGTTAATATGATCATCAATCAATTCTCTCGGTCCTTCTCTCCCTCAGTATTTCAGCTACAGTGTGCTGCTGACCCTGCTGGCATGTTCAGTGTTCCTCCAGATCAGCAGTATAGGGAAGCTGGCCCTCATGGTGCTCATCCAGATCACCTTCCTGCTGCTGGTGGAGTGGCCACAGGTGGCGCTGTTTGACAATGCTGACCTCTTCATCACCTCCAAAGCCCTGTGAGTACTGCGTTCAGAAGGGCACAACATTGTAGTCATCAATGTTTTCTTTTGCAAATGGATTTGACTAAACCATTTTCTTTCTTCTTATTCTCCTCCAGCGAGTTCAATGAAGCTATTCAATGGTCCAGTTTCAATGAAACTACAGACGAGTGGTAAGTTTGAATTCAAAGACTTTCTGAAAGCATTGTTTTAAATCTGTGTAGGTGTGTGTATGACCCATTTTCTCTTTCTATGATCCACTCTGTCTATCTGCAGTTTGGTTTGTGTCTTTCTTGGTTTTCTTTCTAGCGGTTTCTCTCTGACCTCCTGTTCTGTCTCTCTACAGCCCGTTCAGTGTGACCAAAGTGTCTCTGAGAGTCATGACTCCTGTGATTCTCACTGTGTTTGTGCTGGCACTCTACCTCCATGCCCAGCAGGTGGAGTCCACCTCACGCCTCGACTTCCTCTGGAAACTACAGGTACCATGGGCCTACAGTGGGGCATTCCTCTACCTTGACTACAGCAGAACATACAGCGGGTGAAATAAGTATTGAACACGTCACCATTTTTCTCAGTAAATATATTTCCAAAGGTGCTATTGACATTACATTTTCACTAGATGTTGGTAACAACCCAAGTAATCCATACATACAAAGAAACCAAAACAAATAAGTTCAGAAATTAAGTTATGTGTAATAATGTAAAATGACACAGGAATAAAGTATTGAACACATGAAGAAAGGGAGGTTCAAAAAGGCATGGAAAGCCAAGACAACAGCTGAAAACTATCAGTAATTAAAAAGCAATCCATCCCCCTGTCAGTGCAAATTAATATCAGCTGGTTCAGTCCCAACTGATGGCCTACAAAAAGGTCTCATTGCCAAGGTGTCTCACAAGACACATCTCATGATGGGTAAAAGCAAAGAGCTGTCTGAAGACACTCGCAACCTAATTGTTGCAAAACATAATGATGGCATTGGTTATAGGTGCATTTCTAAGCTTCTGAATGTTCCAGTGAGCACTGTTGGGGCCATAATACGGAAGTGGAAAGACAATCATTTCACCATAAATTTGCCTCGACCAGGTGCTCCTCGTAAATATGCCCATTCATCCTTCCTTCAATTAAGTGAAGTTTGCCAGTACCATTTGCTGAAAAGCAGCCCCACACCATGATGTTCCCACCTCCAAACTTCACTGTTGGTATGGTGTTTTTAGGGTGATGTGCAGTGCCATTTCTCCTCCAAACATGGTGTGTATTATGACATCCAAACAGTTCAATTTTGCTCTCATCTGACCACACTATATTCTCCCAGTATTTCACTGGCTTTTCCAAATGTTGTGCAGCAAACTTTAAATGAGCTTCAACATGCTTTTTTTTCAGCAATGGAGTCTTGCGTGGTGAGCGTGCATACAGGCCATGGCGGTGGAGTGCATTACTTAATGTTTTCTTTGAGACAACAGTACCTGAAGCTCTCCACAAGTGGTCTTTGGCTCTTGGATAACTTTTCTGATTATTATTTTCACTCCTCACTGTCAGAAATCTTGCGAGGAGCACCTGGTTAAGGCAAATTTATGGTGAAATGATTGTCTTTCCACTTCCGTATTATGGCCCCAACAGTGCTCACTGGAACATTCAGAAGCTTAGAAATGCGCCTATAACCAATGCCATCATTATGTTTTGCAACAATTAGGTTGCGAATGTCTTGAGACAGCTCTTTGCTTTTACCCATCATGAGATGTGTCTTGTGTGACACCTTGGCAATGAGACCTTTTTGTAGGCCATCAGTTGGGACTGAACCAGCTGATATTAATTTGCACTGACAGGGGGCTGGATTGCTTTTTAATTACTGATAGTTTTCAGCTGATGTTTTGGCTTTCCATGCCTTTTTGAACCTCCCTTTCTTCATGTGTTCAATACTTTTTCCCTGTGTCATTTCACATTATTACACATAACTTAATTTCTGAACTTATTTGTTTTGGTTTCTTTGTATGTATGGATTACTTGGGTTGTTACCAACATCTGGTGAAACGTTCATGTCAATAGCACCTTTGGAAATATATTTACTGAGAAAAATGGTGACGTGTTCAATACTTATTTCACCCGCTGTATAGTATAGTATAAGATGTCCCCCAACTATCTTAACCTTTTTTCCTCATATCCTCCCTCCAGGCCACAGAGGAGAAGGAGGAGATGGAGGAGCTTCAGGCCTACAACCGCCGCCTCCTCCACAACATCCTGCCCAAGGACGTGGCGGCTCACTTCCTGGCGCGTGAGCGCCGTAACGACGAGCTCTACTACCAGTCCTGTGAGTGTGTGGCCGTCATGTTTGCCTCCATTTCCAACTTCTCTGAGTTCTACGTGGAACTGGAGGCCAACAATGAGGGAGTGGAGTGTCTTAGGCTGCTCAACGAGATCATCGCCGACTTTGACGAGGTAAAGAGGGAGGGAGGGAGAGGGTAGCCTATGGGATTTTGGACGCTTAGTATCATTGTGAATTCTGTGTCTTTTTCCCTTTGGTGCGTTTTCAGTACTATCATCGTTGGCCTCATGCATTTAAAAATGTTTTATCCTACTCTCAGATCATCAGTGAAGAGAAGTTTCGTCAGCTGGAGAAGATCAAGACTATTGGCAGCACCTACATGGCCGCCTCGGGTCTCAATGATTCCACCTACGACCGCGAGGGCCGCTCCCACATCACGGCTCTGGCCGACTACGCTATGAGACTGAGGGAGCAGATGAAGTACATCAACGAGCATTCCTTCAACAACTTCCAGATGAAGATAGGTGAGGGGAAACAGTCTGAAAAAGCTAAACAAAGCTTTAAACAAGCTAAAAAAAAAAGAAGCTAAACAAAGCTTTAAACAACAAAACTGAGGTTAAATAATATCACATGAAGTTCTGAAACACAGACAGGATTGAGTGGGATAGGAACCAGTGTGGCAGACCAAAGAGAGAGTTGGTTAATAGGAAACAGAGTAGAATATGGTTGGATGCATGAGTTTGGTATGAATAACCGCTATGTTTATGAATCTATGATCTGTCTCTCTTTTCTCAGGTCTGAACATTGGGCCAGTGGTGGCAGGGGTGATTGGAGCACGGAAGCCACAGTACGATATCTGGGGGAACACGGTCAACGTGGCCAGTCGCATGGACAGCACAGGAGTCCCAGACCGCATTCAGGTATGGAGGATGCCAATCAGTTAACACTCAGTAGGTCATACTCCGTTCCTAAAAAGCAGAGTGTATGCATTTTAGCCAACAACCCCTTGTTTCTGTTACAAATTTTTCCACTCTCTCCTCAGGTTACCACGGACCTCCACCAGGTGCTTTCAGATATAGGATATGTTCTGGAGTGCCGTGGGGTTGTTAAAGTCAAGGGCAAAGGGGAAATGACGACCTACTTCCTGAATGATGGACCGCCCAATAGTTAGCAGCCATGGCAGCACTAGCCGGGACCATTCCCACGGCAACTACGCGGCAGCACCACCGAGGGAGGACTCGCACTGCGAGCTAGCAGCTAACAACTAGCGACGCCATCACTTGAAACCCGAGCCAAGAGAAAAGATTTTGAGACTCCAAGACTTGAGAAGGAAAGTGTTCTTGTTGAGAAGGAAAGTGTACTTGTGTGGCAGCCATATTTTGGTGCACACATGGAAGGACGAGGGTTTTTCTCATGTCTAGCCTCTCTCTCAGGCTACTTTAAAGATGCAAAGTCTGTTTATTTAAAACAACGCCTTTAGCCTGTGTCAAAAAAAGAAAAAGGCTGTACATAAGGCTACTTTCTATTTTACTTTTTCTTTCAGCAGAATTATGAAACAGGTACTCATGTTTTATTTCTGGGTTACTTATTTATTTTAATCTTGATGTTTTGTGCAAAAATTCCTTTATGAAAAAATCTGAATACATACGTGCACAAATATCCAGTTTATTACACGTTTATAAGTGTGTATGTACATGCATATTTGTGTGTGTATGAATATATGTATAAATTGAAGGAAAATATTGACCAAAGACCAAAGTATTTACGAAAAACAAGGCAAGACATGTCTGTTATGTTCTCGCAAAAGTCTGCAATGATCACCAACTCAATCTTTTGCACAGCAGTACCCTCAGTCTTTTTACTATAGTGCTGGCAAATGCTATTTATCAATATGGGCAAAATGTGTAACAACTATCATTTTGTTTATCAATCAGCCAGCAAAGAGGTCCAGTACAGTTTATCATCGATGACATCTGTAGGATTACTCTGCCGCCATCTCTAAAATGGGTTATTTAAGATTAAATAGAGGCTCAGAAGCTTTTTTAAGTCCGGGGGAGAGGGTTCAAACTGTTGGTTCAACAAAATGAGAAGAAATAGCAGTTCCCAGGATGACGGTCCCCCCTCCTCCTCAACCCTTGTCAAATTTGTTCCCCCCACCATGGCTCAGTCCAGCTATAACAGCTCAGACCTTGAGCACCCAGGGTGCAGTTGTATACGTCACAAAGGCATAAAGGGGTACTGTCAACTGCTCCGTCCATTTCAAATTTGTCCCTTTCCATTTGTTTTGCAAATAGAAATTAAAGGACTCAAAACTAAAAAGTAGTCAGAACCAGAGGGGAAAGCCTGGGCATTAAATACAGTGGTACCGGACAGCCTCCTAAGTTTGAATTGCTAACGAGTATTTTTGAAAGAATGAAGGAAAGATATATATATATACATATACATATATACAGTGGGGAGAACAAGTATTTGATACACTGCCGATTTTGCAGGTTTTCCTACTTACAAAGCATGTAGAGGTCTGTAATTTTTATCATAGGTAAACTTCAACTGTGAGAGACGGAATCTAAAAATAAAATCCAGAAAATCACATTGTATGATTTTTAAATAATTAATTTGCATTTTATTGCATGACATAAGTATTTGATCACCTACCAACCAGTAAGAATTCCGGCTCTCACAGACCTGTTAGTTTTTCTTTAAGAAGCCCTCCTGTTCTACACTCATTACCTGTATTAACTGCACCTGTTTGAACTTGTTACCTGTATAAAAGACACCTGTCCACACACTCAATCAAACAGACTCCAACCTCTCCACAATGGCCAAGACCAGAGAGCTGTGTAAGGACATCAGGGATAAAATTGTAGACCTGCACAAGGCTGGGATGGGCTACAGGACAATAGGCAAGCAGCTTGGTGAGAAGGCAACACTGTTGGCGCAATTATTAGAAAATGGAAGAAGTTCAAGATGACGGTCAATCTCCCTCGGTCTGGGGCACCATGCAAGATCTCACCTCGTGGGGCATCAATGATCATGAGGAAGGTGAGGGATCAGCCCAGAACTACACGGCAGGACCTGGTCAATGACCTGAAGAGAGCTGGGACCACAGTCTCAAAGAAAACCATTAGTAACACACTACGCCGTCATGGATTAAAATCCTGCAGCGCATGCAAGGTCCCCCTGCTCAAGCCAGCGCATGTCCAGGCCCGTCTGAAGTTTGCCAATGACCATCTGGATGATCCAGAGGAGGAATGGGAGATGGTCATGTGGTCTGATGAGACAAAAATAGAGCTTTTTGGTATAAACTCCACTTGCCGTGTTTGGAGGAAAAAGAAGGATGAGCATAACCCCAAGAACACCATCCCAACTGTGAAGCATGGAGGTGGAAACATCATTCTTTGGGGATGCTTTTCTGCAAAGGGGACAGGACGACTGCATCGCATTGAGGGGAGGATGGATGGGGCCATGTATCGCGAGATCTTGGCCAACAACCTCCTTCCCTCAGTAAGAGCATTGAAGATGGGTCGTGGCTGGGTCTTCCAGCATGACAACGACCCGAAACACACAGCCAGGGCAACTATGGAGTGGCTCTGTAAGATTCATCTCAAGGTCCTGGAGTGGCCTACCCAGTCTCCAGACCTGAACCCAATAGAAAATCTTTGGAGGGAGCTGAAAGTCCGTATTGCCCAGCGACAGCCCCGAAACCTGAAGGATCTGGAGAAGGTCTGTATGGAGGAGTCGGCCAAAATCCCTGCTGCAGTGTGTGCAAACCTGGTCAAGAACTACAGGAAACGTATGATCTCTGTAATTGCAAACAAGGTTTCTGTACCAAATATTAAGTTCTGCTTTTCTGATGTATCAAATACTTATGTCCTGCAATAAAATGCAAATTAATTACTTAAAGATCATACAATGTGATTTTCTGGATTTTTGTTTTAGATTCCATCACTCACAGTTGAAGAGTACTTATGATAAAAATTACAGACTTCTACATGCTTTGTAAGTGGGAAAACCTGCAAAATCAAATACTGTTCTCCCCACTGTATATATATACACTGAATACTGTGCTTTGTAATTTTGAAGGGGCGTAACTATTTTCACTGTGAGGTTTTTATGATATGACAAACTGCTTTCTTGCCTAACTTAACTGCTCTAAAGCATGTCTGATTGTGGTATCCTGTTTTCAATTTTGTTTCTTTTAACGTTGGGTATTTTTATCACCTCTGTATTCATAATTTGTATTATCCTTATGGTTGTTGTTATTATTATGATTATGATGAATTATTACGCTTATTATGATGATTCCATTCCAACGATAATGATCAAAGGGCAAAACACTTTCTTGTAAAATGCCAGACGTAAGCTCAAACTCAATGGTACCAACTGATCAACTGCAGCCAACTACAGTATTTCAAACACTGGCCCTAGATTTGATCACACATACTCATTAGCTGTCGCTTTTACACAGATATACAGATTGTACACTGTACCTTTTTATTAAGCAAACACTACTGCAGGACTAAGCTCAGTCAGGTTGTGCGCTGATCCCATCCCTATCAGACTTCAGGGCCCTCCTCAGAGAGGCAGGACACAATCAGCAGTGTTAGCAGTATTCTGCCTTAATTGAACAAGCCACTGAAGACAGCAGGAAGAGGAAGTGAGTTTCACAGAAGCAGAGAAACAGAGGGAAGGATAGAGAGATAGCCTGTGAAAGCTAATTGAAATAATTTACTGACCTTAGCACTGACTCAACACTGACTTCTTTTTGATAATTTTGACTTCCCCATAACATCCTCAAAACAACCCCTTCATAATTCCTCTCTCAACCACACTTGACGATGGACACTAAAAGTTGATAATGTTCGTTAATGCTGCCTCATGCTATTGGCCCCTTCCCATGTAGTGATGTTTGGCCTTGAGCGTGTGGGATTGCCAGGGAATAGTAAAGGTCTTGGGGTCGATAAATGACTGAGGTTGTGCCCAATCGAGAGTGATTAACATAGAAATAGAATACATAGAATGGACGTGTTTTGTAAGATGACGCACGTTGTGTTCTATTTCTATGGGCTGTCTTGTCTTTGGGTTGGGTGGATGTTGATTGTTGACTCTTGGGATGTTTTTAGGGCACAGATGAGGGAAGGAGGGTCGTCCCAGAACAACTGAAACAGTGTTTTGCTCAAGCCTGATGAATCTTACCCTCTTCTTTTTGTTTGTTTTTGTTTTCTACTCCTGAGTTGAAGGAGTTCAGAAGGCACTGTTTTTCCTGAGGTGAAGGAGAAGAAGAGTTGAGGACTATGACAAAGAGAAAAATAACATTTCCCTTGAATAAAAAAACAAAAAAACAATGGCTGTTTTGATTTGTTTTATGTGGTGTTGATTGCTGTTGTGTGCTGCTTTCTTTATCTGTTGTAAAAACTAGGATTACCATTGGCTGATTATAATTGAGCAGATATTGACCAATGAAAGCCTTAGATTATGTTGAGAGCAAGCAGCCTCAGATATCCAATACATTTCATGCATGAGAGGATTCATATCTTTGTCCCTCCATGCACTATCGTGAAGGAGTTACAGTGCTCAACATAGACGCCAGGTAGCTACAGCCACATCCTCTGAATTTTTGGGGATGGAGTAAATGTGATGGATGACTGAAGACTGGTTATGCTGCCAAAAGTATACAGACAGAAAGCAAGTGATATCTAGCAAAGGTATCTGGATATTCCTTTGACATCATATGGTGTTAATGATACTGTAACGTTAGCTTATTAAAGTTAAAGATAACATGAGGAAAATGTTTAGTTATCATTTTATTGATTTAGATAATGCAAAATACAAGCTTTACCAAAAATACAAACAGGCAGTATCAAATATTTGTATGCAGTAGTTTACTGCACACGTTGAAGGACCTGAGCCTCCTCAGAAAGTAGAGTCGGCTCTGGCCCTTTTTGTACAGAGCCCTGGTGTTACCAGCCCATTCCAGCCTGTTGTTCATATGGACTCCTAGGAACTTGTATGACCCAACCATGTCCACATCCATCCCCTGTATAGGGACTGCAGTCAGTTGGGCCTTGGTTCTCCTGAAGTCCACCACCATCTCCTTTGTTTTGCTGATGTTGAGCTGAAGGTGGTTCTGCTCATACCACAACACAAAGTAATTGATTGCGCTACTGTACTCCTCCTCCTGCCCACCCCTGATGCACCCTATAATTGCAGAGTCATCCAAGAACTTCTGTAGGTATGTTTCAGAGTTATATCTGAAGTCTGAGGTGTAGAGGGTGAACAGGAAGGGGGACAGGACCATTCCCTGGGGGGCCCCTGTGGTGCTCACTGCCTGTTCTGACACACAGCTCTGTAGTCGCACAAATTGTGGCCTACCGGTCATGTAGTCCGTGACCCAGGAGACTAAGGGTGCTTCCACTTTCATCCTCTTCATCTTCTCACCCAGTAGCAGGGGATGAATGGTGTTGAAGTCACTGGAGAAGTCAAAAAACATAACCCTCACAGTGCAACCTGCGTTGTCCAGGTGAGAGTAGGCCCTCTGCAGAAGGTAGATGATTGCATCATCCACCCCGATGTTGCGCTGATATGCGAACTGCAGGGGGTCCAGTGATGTACACACCAGGGGTCTGAGGTAAGCGAGGACTAACCTTTCCAGGGTCCTCATGATGTGGGATGTTAGCGCTACAGGTCTGAAGTCATTCAGGACAGTAGGGTGCGCCTTCTTGGGCACTGGGACAAGGCAGGATGTTGCCCACAGCACAGGAACCCTTTCCAGGCTCAGGCTAAGGTTGAAGTGTAGCTGGAGTATTCCACACAGTTTGTCAGCACAGACCCTAAGCACCCTTGGGGCTGATGCCATCAGGGCCCGCTGCTTTCCACTGATGTAGTCTCTCCAGCTCTCTCTTCACTTGGTTGGTGGTGAAAGCCAGCCCAGGTGGGGAGGTGGGGCGGAGGGGGTCGCTGATTGTCTCAACAGAGGTGTTGTGAGCAAAGTGGGGTTGGGGCAGCCATGAGGGTGTGTGACCTGGGGAGCTGGACAGGGCCAGTATCGAACCTGTTAAAAAATTGGTTCAGCTCATTGGCTCTGTCCTGGGTCCCCTACGTCTGCCCACTGTTTGACTTTTTGAAGCCAGTGATATTTCTCATACCCTTCAACACCTCTCTCACCTGGCTCTGACTCAGCTTGTCCTCCATCTTCTCCTTCCCCTCAGCAATCCACAACTTCAGCTCCCTCTGGACGCATTTCAATTTGTCCCTGTCCCCCTCCTTGAAGGCCCTCTTCTTCTCATTCAGCAGGGCCTTCAGGTTGCTGGTGACCCAGGGTTTATTATTTGGAAAACAGCGTACCTTCCTGGTGGTTACAGTGTTGTCCACACAAAAATGTATATAGTCCGTTATGCAGTCAGTAAGTCCATCATAGTCCTCCCCATGAGCCTCACACAGCACATCCCAGTCTGTTGTTTCAAAGCAGTCCTGTAGGGCCTCTTTTGCCTCCGGAGACCATCTCCTAATGGTCCTAGTGGTCGCAGGCTGCTGTTGGACCATAGGCCTGTAGAGTGGGGTGAGGTGGACAAGGTTGTGATCCGATCTACCGAGGGGAGGGAGTGCAGTGGAGTTGTATGCATCCTTCACATTAACATATAACAAGTCCAGAGTTGTATTATTCCTGGTTGGGCACTTCACACTGTTTGAACAAATTGCTGTGCATATTCATCTTCTACTAGGCTAGATTCAAACACTTCACAAACTGTTTGAACGTGGGCAGCGTTGAAGAGAGAGATGCATGGTTAAAATCCCCCGAAATGGCAAAGAAAGCACTGGGATGCGCTGTCTGTAACCTCGTGATAACAGAGTGGGTCCCAAATGGGATCGTGTGTGTGTGTTACTGCAGGAGTGGAAATCAGTATAAGCTGAACTTTCGGTCCGTCATTGACATCTCTTTCACAAACCTGAAGTAAAATAGTAGGCAGAGGGTGAGCAGGCCACTGACACATCTGACTTCAAGAAACAAATGTTAGAATCCGACATGACACTCACTTGGTCATCTCACTGTTCTTGCGGGGGAATCGTCTGACTTGGGCCCAAGGTTCATGCATCTTTCCTTGGCCTCCATTAGGCATCCACCATCCACACTGCTGGCTGTCTGTCAGGGGCACTGAGTACAGCTGATTCGGGGCTAGAGAAGGGAGGATCCATGTCACTCAATGTTGATCCATAGTGTGCCCTTGCCTTCAGCTTAGTAAAATGTATACTGAACAAAAATCTATTTTTGTGCATTCAAATTGCCATCGATAAAATGCAATTGTGTTCGTTGTCTGTAGCTTATGCCTGCCCATATCATAACCCCACTGCCACGAGATACTCTGTTCACAACGCCCACATAACGCCATCCATGTGGTTTGTAGTTGTAAGGCCGATTGGATGTACTGCTAAATTCTCTAAAACGACGTTGGAAGCAGCTTATGGTTGAGAAATGAACATTCAATTCTCTGGCAACAGCTCTGCAGTCAGCATGCCAATTGCACGCTCCCTCAAAACTTGAGACATCTGTGGCACTGTGTTGTGTGATAAAACTGCACATTTCTGAGTAGCCTTCTATTGTCCCCAGCACAAGGTGCACCTGTGTAATGATTGTGCTGTTTAATCAGCTTGCGTGTGGGCATCCACAGCGGCCGTGTGCAATGTGGGGTGCTGGGACTCAGGAAGTGGCAGTTTGACGTGTGGTCCAACGATGTCACACTAGCCAACCACATGGAAGCTGAGGGCAAGGCAGGGTGAGGGAGACACACACACACACACACACACACACACACACACACAGACACACACACACACATATGCACACACACACACACACACACTCGCGCGCGCGCACACACACACACACACACACACAGACTGACCTTGTGTCCCTCTCCAAGGAGGATCCACATCACCAAAGCCACCCTGCAGTATCTGAATGGGGATTATGAGGTGGAGCCGGGTTTCGGAGGGGAGAGGAACGCCTACCTGAAGGACAACAGCATTGAGACCTTCCTGGTGCTGGGCTGCAGCCAGAAACGGGTCAGGGACAAAACTACTTCCTACACTGGCCAACCACCAAACATACAGTTGTGTGACAGTTTACACCGCTCTCCAAACACTAGATAATTATGAGCATCTCTCTGTATCGCCCCTGGTTCCCATGGTGTATGTCTGGGCTGAAGGGAGGAGGCTGGTTGTAGATACAGCTGGTATTGGTGCATTTTGAGGGTCCCCTCTGGACTTGGATGGAGGGCAGTCCTGACTGTTTAGCCCAGCTCCTTGAATCAACCTCATCTGTAAAAGCAAAGGCAGGGTGTCAGGCATGACCACTTCTACCTTCGAATTATTATAAATGTCAGCACAGATAAGGCATAGCTATGATATTTAACAGATATACTTATTCTGCTTGTTTTAATGACTGACCATTAGGCTAAGTTAACGTTAGCTAATTAGCAAGTAAGTCAGTGTAAACAAATTAACACAGATAACGTTACAGTACAGTAGCTAGATAACGTTAGCAAAGCACTCACCACGGGGAGAAGCAGACGCTCTTGGATTCACTAACATCTAGTCTCCGATGGGGTTTTGATAACCCAATGTGTTATCCCGAAGAAAGCCATCAAGTACCGTTGCCAGCAACAGTCTGAAGCTGTTTAGTCTAGCAGGAACACTTGGGCAAGGCAAGCAAGTGCTCTGTAAATAAATCACAACTTATTTTTTACACGGGACCATGGTAACAAGCGCCACCAATCAGATGGGGTTCCAGCATAGGTGGGTGGTGCCTGCGAAGAAGCAGGGCTCTATTTAGAAGGGTATAACGTTACAAAACGTTCAGATATAAAATAATTTTGACAGGTGATCTTCTGTCTTGCACCAGATTTGTTTATTACATTTTTATCTGCAAGGTTATGAATGAGCAGATTCGGTAATGCTGAGCCGCGGGGCACCAGGCGAAGGCCCTTCACGTCATCGGGCGAAAGCGTCAAGTGAGGAGCGCCATTCTCAAGTCGAACAGTAATCAAAAGCAAACACTTTTGCATGGGAAAACACAGAATCCCACTTATTACCAAACGTGCTTAATTGCGTCACTTTTGTTTTGAGCCGACTTCGCCGTGGGCATTGAACGGGGCACCTGGCTCACGCCTGGGAGGCAGCCCGTTTCCAAATCGAATGCAATAATCTTTCAACCGAAGCGAAACACTGGCGCCGGGGCGAGTTTCACTCATTTAATTCACCCCTGGTGCTAGAGATGATATCATACTACAGGTACTGCTCAAGTCTATGGATATGATATGGCTACATCATGTGTAGGCCCAATCACCTATATTGTTGAGAATAAAAAACATAAAATAATTTTGCAGATAATAGCAGTAATAGTTCTCCCTTATGACGACCAGGCTGTGCATATTAATCTTCTACTAGGCTAGATTCAACCATTGAAAAAACAATGGTTGATTAAAAAGGATTAGGTCAGAGCCACTTGGTCCTGTATTAATCTAATAGTTTAATTAAGCTATGGAGAAAAAAATGAGGCCAATTGTCCAGCACACGTGCATCCGTAAAACAAACAAACAAACATAGCTAGGTCTTTGTTATTGTACAATGTTGCTTATAAGCAAACGTTGCGGATATTGAATGCTGCCCATGTTAGCAATTGTTGTTATCAGTTTAATGGCACGCACCTGTTGCGCTCGATGCCAAGTGGCGTCAGTACAGGTAACCACATATTTGAATTATTTTACAAAGAAGAGATAAAAGAGAAGAAAAAGTGTCTAGATTCCAGAAATTTGTACTTGAAGTAGGCTACATCTGGGTGGTCTGATTTACAAGATACAAAAGTAAGTGACAATGTCTAATTAATTATTCTTAACATGGGGTAGTTGACTGACAAGGGTGGGTTTTTAAAGCTCTCATTCATAATTCATGTGGTCATATAGATCAGGTTTTCCAAAACTGGGTCCCACATTCCTTATATTAAGCAAACCAGAGAACACAGTTTTTTTTGTTTCTTTTTTTATAGCCAGGGGCACACTCCTACACTTACATAATTTACAAACTATGCATTTGTGTTTAGTGACTCTGCCAGATAAGAGGCATTACTTTTGGGTGTCATGGAAAATGTGTGGAGTAAAAAGTACATTATTTTCTTTAGAAATGTAGTGTGGTAAAGTTGTCAAAAGATCAATAGTAAAGTACAGCTACCCCAAAAAACGACTAGTAAAAATACTTTAATGTACTACTTAAGTACTTTACACCACTGCTAATGCTGCAAAAGGTGAGTGGGGAAGATAGAACAGTTGTCACATAAAGAGGATTTGATGAGAAGTTCATGAAGCAGAGTGAATTTTCAACATTCTGGTCTTGGCCAATTTGTCACATTATTTCATCAGCCTAAACTAAATGATGCATGTAAGTAAAGCAGGCACTAGCTGTGACAGTTTCTTTATATGGCTTCAGAAATCACACAATCTAAATAGACAAAAAAAATATCCTATGTTTCCAATACAAACTTGGGGTATGGGACATTTTGGTCTCTTTTCCTGCAGACTTATTAGACACAATGGCTTTATGTCTAAGATAATCATATAGTCTTCAAATTAGGGTTGTCACGATACCAGTATTGCAATACTATGATACCAGATTTTGTGGCAAAAAAAGACTAAACTCGATGGTCCAATAAAAGCTAACTTTATATAAAATTGTGGGTGCTAGTGTTTGCAAAATAAACATGTGACTCTAGGTGACAACATAATACTGTTTGTTTCTAACATTAATCTGCTTCATGTGTTCCCTTTCCACAACACTCCTGAGTATCACGATACTGGATTTGTGACCACCCTACTTCAGACTGAGCAATATTATTGCTGGCATACAGGAGTTTCCTGTTTCTCTAACAGTAAACACACATTTGTTCCAGCTGTTTATAATAAATAAATGAAGATCTTGTGTAGCCTAATCCTCTTATGTAAAGATATGCTGAAATGGAGCCTGTCATGCATAAGGTCAGTGTTTTGGAGGCTGTTTGTTTGGTCAAATTCAAGATTATCCAGTTTATTATCTCCTCTCAATTTTTATGCTAGCCACAACTTTCCTTCTACCTAGAATGAACAAATAGAAAGCCATAGTTATACACAGAAAAATGTGAAGGGAAGCGCTACAAGGGAGGATACGACAGCTTTGTCTGTTCGTAGAGGACAAAGCTTTTATTAGATGCTCTGTATTTACATATCACACAATGAAGCTTCTCAGAGGTATACCGTGACTGTTTCCTTTTGCTATTGTAGAATGTAGAACTTATTACTCTGACAGATTCCAGTTACTGTAAACTATGTTAAAATGTATTCTCAATTAACAATAGTATTTAGTTAGTTGTATTTGGGATGGTCTGATGAATGGACTTCTCGGGTACAGTCAAAAGCAGATGAGTCATCACTTGACTCATGTCTTTATCACTCTCTTGTTTCAGCCCTACAGTCTTTCTCCGGTACGCCGGCATGCTGCGTGCGTTCTCCCGCCGTCACACCCTTCCCTTTAAGCTTGCCATTCTAGCGGGCTCCCTCTTCCTGGTCCTGCTGCTCGTCATGCAGTACGACGTGGGAGGTGGGACTTCCCCTGAACCCTGGCTCCGGGAGCTGTCGAACAGAGAGTCACAGGTGATGGGTGTGGTCAGAGGTGCAGTGTCAAACATCGGCTTCCAGATCGGTGCCCCCCTGCCCCATCCCTCAGAGCCAGGGACTAACGCCTTTGATCCCCGCTGTCCACCTGGGTTCTACAGCAGAGATGAGCTTCAACCTCACCTAGAGAGGCCCCTACAGGACCCAGAGGGCCCCGGGGCCTATGGCCGACCATTTGCAATGGGCAGGATGACCACTACAGAGATTAAAGAGAAGCAGGATGGGCTGACCAAAAATTGTTTCAACCAATTTGCAAGCGACCGTATCTCCTTGCACCGCAGCCTGGGAAATGACACGCGCCACCCAGAGTGAGTACAGGGGGACTGAAGGAAAGTTAGTTTTGAGTGATATGTACAATATGTCTATATATAGATATAGATATAGATAGATAGATAGATGATATTTATAATCATCCATATGTTGTGTACGATCAAAGCTTATCTAGCAGATCCCTTGGAGAATAGCCACTTTGTCTTTGTTGTCGTCAGTTGTGTGGGTCAAAGGTTCCGGCGCTGCCCTCCTCTCCCCACCACCAGTGTGATCATCGTGTTCCACAACGAGGCATGGTCCACCCTCCTGCGGACCGTTTACAGCGTCCTGCACACTGCTCCTGCCTCACTGCTCACAGAGATATTACTGGTGGATGATGCTAGCACAGATGGTGAGTGTGGTATGGAAGGTGTTGTAAGCCTGCCTGAAAGTGACACTGTCCTGGCACAGACCTTTCAGACTTTACATAAACGTTTGATAAGAGCATTTGCAAATGGGAGCACATGGGTTATTCTCCTACTGCTCTCTTCTCCTTCTCCACAGTGACATTTATAGAACAATGCCAGGGTTTATAATAACTCACAGTAGCAATTATCGCAGTAGAATACATATCTTCCTCAGTGGATTGATGTAAGACAGCTGAATTTTACCACCATCGTGCAATGGCTTTCAGATCACCTGAAGTCTCGTCTGGATGAGTATGTCCTGCAGCTGAAGATTGTGCGTGTGCTACGACAGCGGGAGAGGAAGGGGTTAATCACTGCCAGGCTACTGGGGGCACAGATGGCTCAAGGAGAGATCCTGACATTCCTGGATGCCCACTGTGAGTGTCCCAGCACACACTGCAAACCATAGAATTAGGAATTAGAATACAATTATAATAATTTCTGTAGGCTGTAAACCCTGACAGGAAGTGCAGTCTTCTTGCCAGAAGCTCCTGTCACTTTCTTCCCTTGACAGCTGATCAACTATTTTCTACTACTCCTAAGCATCATCAAAGCCCCTTAGATCAGACTTTTAAATGAGGAAAATGGTAACATTTGAAATTGTCATCACAAGTCAGTTAAAATGAACTGAAGATGATTCATGATGGAATACATGAATGTGACATGCCTGTTTTGTCTCCTTTTTCATCCCTGGTTAGGTGAGTGCTTCACTGGCTGGCTGGAACCCCTCCTGGCTCGTATAGTGGAGAAGGCCACTGCCGTGGTCAGTCCTGAGATAGTCATCATCGACCAAAACAACATGAAGTTCGCCAAACCCCTCGCCACAGTTCGTGCCCATAACCGTGGAAACTTTGACTGGAGCCTCATCTTTGGATGGGAGCAGATCCCTGAGAAAGACAAAAAGCAACGCAAGGATGAAACGTATCCTGTCAGGTACTTCATACACGTACAGACATACACACACACACACACACACTTGTAATATTGACCATAAATATACTGTCTACTCCTAGGACTCCTACCTTTGCCGGTGGTCTGTTCTCTATTTCTAAGACTTACTTTGAACACATCGGCACCTATGACGACAAGATGTTGATCTGGGGAGGTGAGAATGTGGAGATGTCATTCAGGGTAAGTTATGCAGAATGTGGAAGGGTAGGAAGTACATCAACAATCATGTTGGCCTAACTGATGTTGGTGGTTAATGTAGACTTTATGCCCTCTGCTGGTCCCTTCATGGTTACTTCTGGTCTTCCCTAGGATACTTTTATTCTGTCACTGTTGCACCAAGCTTGTGCTTCAACCATTCAGTCTGTGCCCTTTTCTGTGTCTACTCCAGTGACCTGCAATGTCCTGTGTGATGTCTTCTTGTAGGTGTGGCAGTGTGGAGGCCAGCTGGAGATCATACCCTGCTCAGTGGTGGGACATATATTCCGCAGTAAGAGCCCTCACACCTTCCCCAAAGGCACGTCTGTGATCGCCCGCAACCAGGTGCGCCTAGCCGAGGTCTGGATGGAAGACTACAAGCAGATATTCTACCGCAGGAACAAGAAGGCTGCCACCATAGCCAAAGAGGTTTGGCATAGTGTCCCCACACAAAATGTTTTACACATGACACTACTGGGGGTCTAGTTGCTGTTCTCACACTAAGTTACACATCGCTCTTCTGTGTAAAGAGTGGTATTGTATCCTGCATTGTTTACATAATGCAAAAATGACACCTCTCCATCATTGTTTTAATGTTAATCTTCCTGTTCATTTAGAACACATATGGTGACATCTCTGAGCGCCTCAAACTCAAAGAGAAGCTAAGCTGCAAAAACTTTACATGGTACTTGCACAACGTTTACCCGGAGGCTTATGTTCCAGACATCACCCCTGTCATGTTTGGAGCGGTAATGTTATTTAATTAACTTCCATTAGAAATTGGATTGTCAGTTTATAAATACTCGTTCACTTTTTTATATATATTCTATTTTATTAGCTCAAGAACTCCGGCTCAATGACTTGCCTGGATGTGGGAGAAAAGAATAAGGGTGGGAAACCGGTTATCTTATACACATGCCACAACATGGGAGGAAACCAGGTACTTTAATCTAAAAATAAACTGTGGTTTGAGCCCTGAATGCTGATTGGCTGACAGCCGTGGTATATCAGACCATATACCAAGGGTATGACGTAACATTAATTTTTACTGCTCTAGTTATGTTGGTAACCAGTTTATAATAGCAATAAGGCACTTCAGAGGTTTGTGGTATATTGCCAATATGCATTGTCTAAGAACAGCCCTTAGCTGTGGTATATTGGCCGTATACCACACCCCCTCTGGCCTTATTGCTTAAATATACACGTAGAGCCGTGTATAATTGCCACAGCTTTTTTTTTTTTCTAACATAACATTTCTGTGTGTAGTATTTTGAGTACACGTCCCACCAGGAACTTCGTCACAACACGGGTAAGCAGCTGTGTCTACATGCGACCCCCGGGGCGGTGCTGGTGTCCATAGAGCTCTGCCGTCTGAAGGGCAAAGGAACCACAGTGGACCCCGCGCAAGTGTGGCATTTCACACCAGTACGTAACCATTACATTGTAAACTGTCAACATATATTTTATCAGTTAGTTTGTTTCACATTTACACTCTAATAATAAATACATATCTTCTCCACTGCTCTGGACGTGTTACTGCAGGTCTTGTACATGGGTTTGTTTCATATACCGTATGTGGAAACCATTTTCTCCTCTTCACAAGGACAAACTACTGATTGTTGAGGCTTGTATGTCCTGCAACGCAAGGACATTAACAACTTTACTGTATACACATGCTGTTACACACATTAGCTATGTTCATGCTGCACTGTTTTCAGGAGGCAAGTGCAGAACAGAGCATTATAGTCACTTGCAGTGCACAATAGCTTTTATCCTGCTTATTATTGTGTGTGTACATACAGGGTTCTCTCCTAAAGAATCCCTCCTCAGGCAAATGCTTGACAGTATACGGAGTTGAAGTGGTGATGGGTAGCTGTGACATGGCCAATCTCAGCCAACACTGGGCCCTCAACTGACCAATGGGATCCAGGGAGGAAGGAGGATCACTTAAATCATGCCCTGTCCTTTTTGATGACAACACATGTATTTATGAAATATGGGACCCTGCACGATTTGACTCAGTATTTTGTTTATTTCTTAACTTATTAAAAGAAGTTGAACGGTTTGAGGCTTTTGAATAATTTATTGTAGAGTATCCTGATTAGATGAATTTAAAGAAGCTTCTGTTTTGATGTTTTATACACTTTAAAATTACATTGAGTTTGAAATAATTTAAAAATCACTAGGCCAAAGGGCATATACAGTGCCTTCAGAAAGTATTCAGACAATTGCCTTTTTCCACATTTTGTTACGTTACAGCCTTATTCTAAAATTGATTAAATATAAACAATTCCTCAAATGCCTTATTTACATAAGTATTCAGATCCTTTGCTATGAGACTTAAAATTGAGTCCACCTGTGGTGAATTCAATTGTTTGGCCATGATTTGGAAAGGCACACACCTGTCTATATAAGGTCCCACAGTTGACAGTGCATGTCAGAGCAAAAACCAAGCCATGATGTCGAAGGAATTGTCCGTAGAGCTCCAAGACAATTGTGTCGAGGCACAGATCTGGGGAAGGGTACCAAAACATTTCTGCAGCATTGAAGGTCCCCAAGATCTGTGGCCTCCATCATTCTTAAATGGAAGAAGTTTGGAACCACCAAGACTCTTCCTACAGCTTCCCGCCCGGCCAAACTGCGCAACTGGGGGAGAAGGGCCTTGGTCAGGGAGGTGACCAAGAACCCGATGGTCACTGACAGAGCTCCAGAGTTCCTTTGTGGAGATGGGAGAACTTTCCAGAAGGACAAACATCTCTGCAGCACTCCACCAATCAGGCCTTTATGGTAAAGTGGCCAAATGGAAGCCACTCTTCAGCAAAAGGCAAATTACAGCCTGCTTGTCTTTGTCTATTGTTGTGAATTAGATTAAGATCAGATCAAATTTGATGACCTATTTATGCAGAAATCCAGGTATTTCCAAAGGGTTCACATACTTTTTCTTGCCACTGTAGACCTTACTGTGTGTGACATGTATCATGGATGAGGAAATCAAGCATAAACAGACAAGTCTTATGTTCCCCTGTGAAAGGAAGTATTTTCACATAACAGACTAGCAAGAATCTTCCATACCAGATTGGCGTAGCGGTCTAAGGCACTGCATCTCAGTGCTAGAGGTGTCACTACAGATACCCTGGTTCGAATCCAGGCTGTATCGCAACCGGCCGTGATTGGGAGTATTATAGGGCGGCGCACAATTGGCCCAGCGTCGTCAGTTTGGCCGGTGTAGGCCGTCATTTGTAAATAAGAATTTCTTAACTGACTTGCCTAGTTAAATAAAGGTAAAACATATATTTTTAAATGATCTGTTATGTTTATTTTTTAGAATTAGCTGTGTTTGGTGTCTCTTCCATGTTCATGCAGTTTATACTGTACATTACTGTTTATTTTTTATAATCCCAGAAAGTATATTGTCTAGTATTTAACCCAGATTTTTCAAACTAGCCCCTCTACTACATATCCACTCACTTGTCAGTCAGGACTATTTCTTCACTTTGGTGTTTTTTCTCTGAAGAGTGTACAGATAACCACGCCCCCACCCATATTTTTATGAGACTTTGAAATGTGACGTCATTGGAGCCAACTGTGATGGGAAGTGGATCGTGAGCTGGTGAGTTTTTCTCTAAACCAATAAAATCACTGAATTCTGTTGCGTCACTTCGGTAGGGAAGAAAGAAACTGCAAGAAGTTTTGGGGTTTGTAAGTTTACAGAAGTTTCGGGCGAGGATAGCTGTGTTATTGCTACAGTCTCAGCTAATCGTTTGAATTGGTAATGGCTGGAAGTAAGTAAACGTATATTGTTTTGTAAAAGTATAAGTCTGCTTACGAACAGTTTGACAGTTGGCAGCGCGCTAGTAGGTTATTTTGCTGCTACATTTTTGTCATGCTGTCAAAACAGCCACGAACATGAAGGGATGTTGTCAGTATGGTATGCCATTAAAGAAACGTGTGTAATTTATAGCTCGTTACTTTGATGGTTAACCTAGATCCATGAATAGTTTGCTAGTTCGCTAATTTACCTTGTAACGTTACAGGTGCACATTCGGCTAGTAGGCTTGACTAGGCAAATGAGCCCAGTCAGTATTATTTCAGTGGACGCAGCACGGCTAGCTAGGCGGGACCAATATCCAACCTGAAACTGTCTTTTCCCCGGTCTAGGTTTAAATACGGGTTTGGGCTGAGGATTTTGCTAATAACATTATAGTTGATGGTGGTATGTGTGTGTCTGCAAAGTGGAGAACGCTTATATGAGAAGGGTGCACGTGTGCAGTCTGTAAATTGTATCTAATATAAAAACAGTTGACCGTTTACCTCTCTCCCTGCTCGTGTGTGTCCTCTAACGTTACCTGACCCAAGAGAGACCTGCCCGTGATGCCATTGCACAACAAGGAACTGGTATGATTACTGTAGTTTACAGAAATAGTGATGTCTCGTCTTGCATATAGAATCTTGTAGATGTATGCTTATTTTATTGATCTGGTCTATTCTAGGTTTCACCTGGTCAGTCTGTCATACACTCAGTGTATAGAAACAATGTCTTGATTTAGAAGAGGTGCTAAACCATGGCTTAGTTCTAACCTGTTGCCATTTTAAGATAAGAGTACAGTTTTTGAAGGTGGCACACAATACATTTGGATTATTTCTTATCAGCCTATGACCAGAAAGGGTAGGCCTATTCTTTACCAAATGTGTTTAATTTAGTACTGAACAAATACCTGTGTAATACCTTTTATCATATGATTTGTGTTTATGATGGTTTTATCGACTCTAGGCTGTTTCAGTGCCCTCTTCAAATAGTGATATTTGGTTAAAGACATTTGGGGCTGAAACTGTTTTCCCCCAAATAAAAAGAGTGCTTCCTGAAAGTAGATCTACATTTTTCAAATATCTGTTCCTCTTTTGGACAATCTTACTGCCTGTAGAAATTAAATAGTTTTTACTCTAAGTCACTCCTTCGGTATGTTATTAAACTGGACGTCACTATATTATTAATATTGTTGGTTCCGGCATTTATTAGCATTCATCTTAGGCCAATCTTGTTCTTGATAATAACTTTCTTTTGACGTTTACCTTTGCCTAGGAAAAATGAGTGCCACCCCCCTCTCTCGTTCAGAGGTGTTTGGGGAGCTGCGGAAGGAGCTGCATGAGGATGAGGAGTTCCATCAGTCCGATGCCCACATCTTCATTATCATGGGAGCATCAGTAAGATGGGAGGGAATGTGGGGGAATTAGAGGCTACTTTGATTATTGATGAATGACACTGCAAGTTTTGGCCCTCCACAGCACAGTCAACTTTATTTTTATAATTACGAAAGTTGTGAATGGAGTGAGTGACTGACAAAACAAGTGAATCACTTGAGGTCATCTATCCTCTTGTGGACTTTTATGAAATTCCCTGAAAATGTGTGCCATTTAAGACGCTTTTATCTAAACCAGCTTAGTCATGCGTGAATACATTTTACATATTGTGGCCCCAGCAGGAATCAAACCCACAATCTTTGGCATTGCAAGCGCCATGCTCTACTGACTGAGCCACACAGGACCAATTTGATGAAATGAAACCTGTAATCCATTCTGAGGTAGTTCAAGATAGATCAGAGTTGCACTGGATTAACTATTTACAAAATGTAGGCTACCAAACTGCATAAATTAGGATACATTTGTCCTAGGCTCATATAATGAGTCTTGTCCTAGAATCATTTTTTTTTGTTCAGTTATACCTATTTTATAAACACTAATATATTTTAAGACGATAGAAGTAATATATTTTAAGTCATATTTCGTGAGAACGGTGTGTTGAAACCTCAAAGCGGACAAGAGGGGTTGCACATGACTGTTCGAGGAAATTTTGACATTTCATTGAGACACCATTACACAGAGCTTGTGTAACTAAGCAACCCCATAATCACTTGAGCTCTCTGTAGTCTGGCCTTGGTACAAAGAAAACCAACAATCATGAACCTTGATATTATGGTTTGGACACAGACCGTTTGTTAGCCAATCATGGTCAGTTCGAACTGTTTGTTAGTCAATCATGTTGCGCACAGACAGTTTGTTGGTCAATCATAGTGTACGAACTGATCTTTTGTTCACCAACTCGGCTGACTAACTGTATGTTCGCCTGTCACATAGAGAGAGCCTAACGAGTCAGAATGTAATACTCAGTCCAGTCACTTTGAAGTTGCATATTCTTACAGTATTTCATTCTCTAGAAATGTTACCCTCCTTTTTCATGTTTCATTCTTCTCTACTGGCCTGCAACACCTGCCCAGTTAACCGATGAACTGTGCTGTCGGAGTGTATCTCAGATGTTTCATTCTTCCGGCCACTTCTCCATCTAGGCTCTCCCACTCTCTTTTCACTTGGTTGAAAGGAGTGTTGTGAGAGCTGATTAGTGCAGTGTCACTGTCTGTCAGCAGTTTCATTTCATAAGGTAATAGAGAGGTATGTTTGGAATCAGGATGGGTAAGGGTGGTAAGGCATAGCTGTGTGGTGTCTATGGTGTTTTTTGGGAGCACTGAGTTACTACTACATAGGCTACTGTAAAATATGCTTTGCGTGCAATGCTGCAGTCTGTCCTTGACACTCAGCAAGCACACACACACACCAATCACCAGCTGGTGTTACATGCACACAAAAACACACCGCAGGCACACACACACACACACACCACCTCACCTCACTCGACATGGCATCATTAGTCGCTGTGCCAATGAAACGGTTAGTCAATATTCATGATTAACTGAAGAATGACGAGAGCGATGTTATTGGATGGTTTGTAAAGTCACCCTCAGTTTGCATTTTTCTCTCAACTGAGGTGGGACAGAAGGCCAGTAGTCATGGGCAGACTGGGGCAGGGCATAGGCTAATGCATATCAGTTTAAAGGTGTAACCAATTGAGTCATTAAAGAAACAACTCACTTGAATAGGACACATAATAGTCTGTGAGACCATTTGGATGAATTTATTATGTTGAAGTTTTTCCCCAAGTGACAAACAAGTGGCAAACAAAGGCCGCTTTGTGTTCAACCTTCCTAAGTTCTCCCATGTCACCCCGCTCCTCCGCACACTCCACTGGGTTCCAGTCGAAGCTTGCATCATTTTCAAGACCCTGGTGCTTGCCTATGGCACAGCAAGGGGAACTGCACTTCCCTTCCTTCACGCTATGCTCAGACCCTACACCCCAACCAAAGCACTCTGCCACCTCAGGTCTCTTGGCCCTCCCAGCCCAGTCCAAGCGCTTCTCTGGCCTGACACTCCAATGGTGGCAAATTTTAATAAATAAATACATTGAGGGAAAATGTGCTTGATACAATTGTCATGTTGTCTCACCTAGCTATTTTAAGATGAATGCACTAATTGTAAATCACTGTACTAATAATCACCACACTGGCAGACCTGAATGAATGGTCTGCCTGTAGTGCCACTTTATATAGCCTAGCTAGCCTGTTTCAATCAACATTTTAAGGTGACTAATCTGGTTTTGTGTTAATGTTCATATGTTTCTCTTTAGGGGGATCTAGCCAAAAAGAAAATCTACCCAACTCTATGGTGAATATGTGTAGCTTCTTTAGTCTAAAATGAGAAGTGTCCATCACAGGGCAGCTGTTTGCACTGGATTTTAATGTAATGCAGTCAACCCCTCTTTTTCTGTGAGGTGTCAAGTGATGAGTAAACTCCTGTCTAATGAGCCTCCTTTCTGTTCTCCCCCCGTCTCACTCAGGTGGTTGTTTAGAGATGGTCTCCTCCCTGAACAGACTCACTTTGTGGGCTTTGCCCGCTCTGACCTGACGGTGGACGCCATCAAAACTGCCTCCATGCCCTATATGAAGGTGAGTGAGTTAATGCATATGTATGCATGTTTGTGCATGTTAAAACCATAGACATCATATGACAACATTCCTATCTCTCTGTGGTCCCAGGTGCCAGACTCTGAGATGGAGCGATTGTCGGTGTTCTTCAGCCGTAACTCTTATGTCAGTGGGAAGTACACTGAGGAGAGTGCCTTCTCCAACCTCCACACCCACCTGTTATCCCTGCCCGGGGGGGGTGAGGCCAACCGCCTCTTCTACCTCGCCCTGCCGCCCAGCGTCTACCACGACGTCACCAAGAACATCAAGCACCACTGCATGAGTACCAAGTCAGTAAGCTTGCCATGTCTTGCTGTTGTTTAGTCTCTGACTCCCTCTCCTCTCAATCCTCCTCTGTGGTGTTGCTAAGGACTAACAGGCCTGGTCATATTTAATCCACTTGCTTTATGTAATTGGTCTTGTCTGGGGAGAGTTGCTCATTAGATTAGCTTTCCCCTCTTCCGCTGTTTAATAACCAAAACATGCTTACCTCCCCTCCCATCTGTGTGTGCGTTTAGTAGGAGCTGGAACAGGGTGATTGTGGAGAAGCCATTTGGTCGTGACCTGCAGAGCTCAGAGGAGCTGTCCACCCACCTCTCTTCCCTGTTCACTGAGGACCAGATCTACCGCATAGACCACTACCTGGGCAAGGAGATGGTGCAGAACCTCATGGTCCTCAGGTACAGGACAAATACAGTCTACACTATTTTTCTATTCTCTATTGCAGTCTCTTAGCTTGGCGTGAGAAAGAACAACATGATTAAACCTTGTCACAGACAGGTGTGTGTGTGTCTTTCAGCTCTGTCAATAAGGTTAAACAATGGTAAATATTCCAGGTTTGGGAACCGGATCTTTGGGCCCATCTGGAACAGGGACAGCATAGCTTGTGTGGTCCTCACCTTCAAAGAACCCTTCGGCACCCAGGGCCGGGGCGGCTACTTTGACGACTTTGGAATCATCCGGTGAGGAGAACTGCGTTAGTGCTCAATTAAATCAAACCTCAATGAAGACATTTATTCTTGCCATGGTCTGTAACTTATCTCAACCTCAAATGTTTTTTTAATACAAAATCAGGGATGTCATGCAGAACCACTTGCTCCAGATGCTCTCGCTGGTTGCCATGGAGAAGCCTGCCTCCACCAGCTCTGATGATGTCAGAGATGAAAAGGTACAGCAACATGGACTCAAACTAAATCCTAAAGCCACGTCTTCACTTGACTCCACCATTGGCCCCTCCAGAAAACTACTGATACCTATCTTTATTAGTTAGTAAAACCAAACAGAATAAACAAGTAGACTTCAAACCGATCACTTCGCGCTCACTCTCTCCCTGACAACTGTCTCCCCCTGCAGGTAAAGGTCCTGAAGTGCATTGCCCCCATTACCATGTCAGATGTGGTGTTGGGGCAGTACGTGGGTGACCCAGAGGGAGAGGGGGACGCCAAGCTGGGTTACCTTGATGACCCCACTGTCCCAAAAGGCTCCACCCAGGCCACCTTCACCACAGCTGTACTCTACGTGCACAATGAGCGCTGGGATGGTGAGAACCTCTGCTTTCTCTCTCTTGCTCTCCATCAGTCTTGCTTGTTGTGCTTTCACTGTCTGTTCAAACCAGCTCACTCCTCAGTGATAACTGTAATAACTCTGTTCTTCCAAAGGTGTTCCCTTCATCCTGCGTTGCGGCAAAGCCCTGAATGAGAGAAAAGCGGAGGTGCGGTTGCAGTTCACGGATGTTCCGGGGGACATCTTTGGAGCGCAGTGTCATAGGAATGAGCTGGTGGTGCGTGTGCAGCCCAACGAGGCTGTCTACGCCAAGATGATGAGCAAGAAACCAGGAGTGTACTTCCACCCGGAAGAGACGGAGCTGGACCTCACTTACAAGAGCAGATATAAGGTGAGATAATTAATGAACACACACAACCCCAATCATTCATAGAAAACAGACACCCACACACACACTACCTCGGCCACGCTCACATTTTAGCAACCCATATACAGGCACGATGTTCAACCATATTTGCTACATTTTCACTTATCTTTTCTCCTCAGGATGTGAAGTTGCCTGATGCCTACGAGCGTCTCATCCTGGACGTCTTCTGTGGCAGCCAGATGCACTTTGTCAGAAGGTTAGGCTGTCTTGGCTGTCTGTCTCAGAAGTCCCCTCTGTTGCCATGGTGTTTTGTGTTATGCAAATAAAATCATGAATATGCATTACTGTGTGGCACTCTCCTTACATTGTCTTCTCTTTTCACTCAGTGATGAGCTGAGGGAGGCCTGGAGGATCTTTACGCCTATCCTTCATCAGATCGAGAGCGAGAAGCCTCCCCCCATCCCCTACAAATATGGAAGGTAAGATTGAGCTTTGAGGGCACTATGGTGTTGAAGGCTGAGCTGTAGTTAATGAATAGCATTCTCAAATAGGTGTTCCTTTTGTCCAGGTGGGAAAGGGCAGTGTTTGCATCATCTGTGTATCTGTTGGGGTGGTATGCAAATTGAAGTGGTCTAGGGTTTCTGGGATAATGGTGTTTATGTGAGCCATGACCAGCCTTTCAAAGCACTTTATGGCTACGGACGTGAATGCTACGGGCCAAAAGTAATTTTGGCAGGTTACCTTAGTGTTCTTGGGCACAGGGACTATGGTAGTCTGCTTGAAACATGTAGGTATTACAGACTCGGTCAGGGAGAGGTTGAAAATGTCAGTGAAGACACTTGCCAGTTGGTCAGCGCATGCTCGGAGTACACGTCCTGGTAATCCGTCTGGCCTTGTGGATGTTGACCTGTTTAAAGGTCTTCCTCACATCAGCTATGGAGAGCGTGATTACATAGTCGTCCGGAACAACTGATGCTCTCATGCATGTTTCAGTGTTACTTGCCTCGAAGCGAGCATAGAAGTAATTTAGCTCGTCTGGTAGGCTTGTGTCACTGGGCAGCTCGTGGCTGTGCTTCCCTTTGTAGTCTGTAATAGTTTGCAAGCCCTGCCACGTCGGAGCTGGTGTAGTACAATTCAATCTTAGTCCTGTATTGATTCTTTGCCTGTTTTGATGGTTCACAGAGGGCAGAGCGGGATTTCTTATAAGTTTCCGGGTTAGAGTCCCGCTCCTTGAAAGAGGCAGCTCTACCCTTTTAGCTCAGTACGGATGTTGCCTGTAATCCATGGCTTCTGGTTGGGGTGTGTACTTACGGTCAATGTGGGGACGACATCGTCGAGGCACTTGTTGATGACGCCAGTGACTGTTGTGGTGTACAGTGATATTTTGTGATTGATTTGTTCCTTTCCTTCTTCCTAGCCGGGGTCCAACAGAAGCAGACGAGCTTTCAAAGAGGGTCGGTTTCCACTATGAAGGAACATACAAATGGGTCAACCCCCACAGACTGTGAGACAGGATGACAGGAGAGGGGGAGGGGCCAGAGCAGGGTAAATGAGCGGCATCATGTTCCAATACTTTTGTCGTCTTTGGGTCTGGTGGAGTTTCTGCTCTATTGCTCTTTCCTTACCAGACCTGTCAGGACAACCATCAACAGAGAGATTAGGATATACTGTGTATGTTATGCATGTATGGAAAGGAAGCTATGAAAAAGTATAGGAACATAGACTTGGTCTCAGCTACTACATGAATGCTCTGTAGAGTGACCTGGCGTCACTAGTGTCCATCAGGTCTTTACTAGTCGGGGTGGGGGGGGGGGGGCACTTAACCACTGGGGAAGAAGGGAGCGAGAGGGGGGAAAAAAACAACACTAGCCTGTTTCTCCCTCTTTCAGTTCGCTTCATGGATTCAAAAGCTGTGGTTGTGATCTGATTCTCTACCCTTCCACAGCTTGTTTCCAACATGCTCCTCACACCAGTCCACTCCATAAGGTGGAGTGTGTGCAAATTTAGGATTGGGAGAAGGGTAGAGAATAAGACTGCTACCATTGAATGGGTGTTTGCATGGGCTGGACAGATTTTCCACTGTCTTACACTTTGAGGGGGAGTGTACGAATACACACTTTAGGGAAAAGGGGGTGAAACAGAATTAGGCTACAGAGTTGTGACATTAGTAACCATAGCTACCAAAAGTTTGAGATGGAGAACAAAATGTAGATAACCTGCTAATGGTGGGAATTACGAATGTCTACCACCTTCCTCTATGACCACATGTATAAATGGATATGACTGTAATACTTTATAATGCTCTGCAGTTATGATCACATTGGTGTTTATTTTTACTATTAAGGTTATCCTTTTGTTTTGCTCATGCTATTTTGGACCAAGGAAAATCATGTTGCATAGTAATAATCCTTATTGTTACTGAAGTGGGTTTAAAACATTTTCTGTAGGCACTTGCTCCTCTCGAATTTCTTACAGAGCAACATTGTAGTAGAACAAAGCTTTAGTGTGCTGAATTCCTCACTCACTTTCCTTTTTGTTTACATTTTCTTAAATTTCCAGGCTTGGCCTATTTAAGTTTAAGTTTACGGGCTGCAGGTAGCTTAGTGGTTAGAGCATTTGGCCATTAACCGAAAGGTCGCTGGTTCGAATACCCATGTTCTTGAGCAAGGCACTTAACCCTAATTTGCTCCAGGGGTTGACCCTGTAGGTAGGCTGTCATTGTAAATAAGAATTTGTTCTTAACTGACTTGCCTAGTTAAATAAAAAAAATTAAGATAAAGTTAGATGTTCATTCCAGATTTCTGATAAGTTTAGAAACGGCAAGGTCTGTCACAGGGTCAATATGATGCTGTCTTTATAATTATATACTGTGTTATAGACTGAACATTCATGTTATTTACACAACTTGCAATAAACCAGTCTTATTTATTTTAGTGCTGTCTCCATTATACAGGTATTTTGTGTTTAAGGGGTTGGTCTCTAGAAGTATCTTGCATTCTTGTGACACTTCACCATGTGTAGCCTATTAAACAAAAAAAAGTTTTGCTGTTAAGTTATATGCTCAATAAAACATTTCCATTGCTTTATATGACAATTTTGGCAGTTTGTCTCATGCTTTTTGTTTATTAAAAGTTATATGTTCAATTAAAAAGTAGCTTTCCATTGCTTTGCATTACAATTTTGGCAGTTTGTCTCAAACAAATGTAGCCTACTCTTTGCGCGGCCCGAGCCCTTATTTTGCGGCTCGCAATGACTTTCCAATTTTCCAATAATTATACATGACAATGACAGAATTTCAAAGCATTGTGTTTAATGCAGGCCTGAGTCACGTTATCTATTATTCCCTGGACGGCAGATGGCAGTATAGCAGTTGTTGAACAGAAAGGCAATTAAGCCCTTAACGTAGTGCTACTATGGCCTACTTTTGCAGTCTGGTCGACATGGGAAGGTTTATTATTAAAACGAAACGTAAATCTGTTGACAATGAAAATGAGGGGGAGAGCCGGAGAACATCGTGACCGCTGTGAACGAGCAACCACCGGGAAAATCAGGAAGATAGTGGTGGGGAAGTGCTGCTAGCTAATGTGACTCCGGTGGTTAAGAGAATGATACGGTCGAAGAAGAACAAAGTTCCAAGAGAAATTGACATGTTTTTTTTCTTCTTATTTGCCAAAAGACAGTCAATTGTTTTAAACAAGTTAATTTATAGTGACATTTCCAATCACACCATGCCCATTTTGACAAAACATATCCGCCACAAAGCAACCTCAAACGAACATATCTAGCACAGTAAACATATGAGATTGCTTGGATACTCGCAAGAAACAAGGCCTTCACAGACGCAGAAATTGTCAAATGTTTTTTGGCCTCAGCCGAAATATTGTATGCCGATTTCACAAACAAGGAAGCTATTTTAAAGCAAATTAAGGGACTGCAACTCTGACTCGACCATAACAAGACGCATAGAAGATATCGGCGAGGACATCGGTAAGCAATTGATTGCTGACATATCTATGGCGCCGTGTTATAGTCTTGCACTTAACGAAAGCACTGATATAAGTGACATCGCCCAATTTATGTGTGTGGGTCCGCTTCCCGCTAAATGTGTCGCTCAGAGAGGAACTTTTATGTTTACTGCCTCTTCAGGGACAAACACGAGAGGATATTCTGAAAGCGCTTGTTACATTTTTTGCTGCTAATACAATTGACTGGTCACATCTTGCATCTGTGTGCATTGACGGTGCACCAAACATTCATTGTATCATTCATCAGAAACCACTTGTGGCTAAACTTAAAGACTGAATTACAGAATGTGATGCAGGTCGTGCGCGTAGTGAACATGATTATTGCGAGGGCACTGAATCACCGGCAATTCCGCGAGTTGCTGGAAGAATCCCGGACAGAATACGGCGACTTGATATTTCACAATGAAGTGAGATGGCTTTCGCGTGGCAGTTTTAGAACGATTTATCTCTCTCCATCAAATCCGTGAATTTTTTAAAGTGGAGCCAGAGCTGGATGATCCACAGTGGATATTAAAGCTGGCTTTTTAACTGACATCACCTGAACACAGTTAGCCTTCCCTTGGAGCTGGAGATTAAAACTCCGGGCAAAATGCTACGTGTGTTCACAGCATTTCAAGACAAAATCACCAAGCTGTTCATACCTGACAGAGATTTTGTTCAGAGCAGTCACCACATCCAACACAGACCTACTGCAACATTTTAGCTATGATGGATTTGTGCATGTGTTGGAACAGTTGAAGTTGGAATCAAGATTCAATGACATCATGGAGTACAAGGACCTTTTCAACTTCCTTGAGAACCCCTTTCATGTGTCATCGCTGGCCCCAGTCATCACCGCTCTCTGTCCTGACCGTGCTGGAATAGAAAGCGAGATAGTAGAGCTGCAGGCAAATTACACATTGCAAGGTGAACTAAGATCAGGTGCTGCTGATTTCTGGAACGTTGTGTCAGACAGAGTATCCACTTCTGAAGCAGTGCGTGCAAAAGGTGACAATTTTTTGTCAGCACTTATTCATGTGAAGCAACATTTTCAACAATGAACATTGTGAAACAAAAACAGACTGACCAATGGACACCTGGATTGCCTAACAAGGATTGCAACAACAGACTACAAATTTCAAATAAATTCAGTCAAAAAGCAGAAGGGACATTTTCGCTGTTCCATCTACTGAGGTAGCCTAACCCTTAATATGGGTCATACATGTGAGGTAGCCTAACCCTTAATATGGGTCATACATGTGATGTAGCCTAACCCTTAATATGGGTCATACATGTGAGGTAGCCTAACCCTTAATATGGGTCATACATGTGATGTAGCCTAAACCTTAATATGGGTCATACATGTGATGTAGCCTAACCCTTAATATGGGTCATACATGTGATGTAGCCTAACCCTTAATATGGGTCATACATGTGATGTAGCCTAACCCTTAATATGGGTCATACATGTGATGTAGCCTACTTGTGTCCATGTATATATTTGTGATGTACATTAAATTAATTGCATGTGTTCTATTGCTTTGAATTTTCTTTCTATTGGTAATTGATCATTTTGAAAAAGCTAAAGTACAACAAATGTAAGATCTGTGCGGCCCTCGAAAAGATTGTCTCAACCCAAAGTGGCCCACTTAAAAAAAATAGTGAGTAACACTGCTTTATAGGTTTCATGTTACTTCCATTCTCGGTTCCCTGGCTCAGATGTGTGCATGTTCATGCAAATAGTAACAATTGATTCTGACCACGTGAGCTACAGTGCTGAGATTCCAGTTGACAACTTGCCATCACCGGAATAAAACTCCCCTTGTGAAGCTTATGTGAACAAGTAGCCAAATGAAAAGGGCAGCCATGACACAAATCAATTATTTATTTAAAAGGAAAATATTTCTTTTGACCTACACTCTTTTCAAACATACTGTAAGCCACATGTCAGTGAAATGCAAAGGCAGCATCATGGTGACTAATGGCTTCATGGAAGGACTAAAATGGGAAAACTATTTGGTTTCACAAAGCACATAAAAACAGCCATGTGGCATTGAAAGGCACTTTCATTTGTTTTAACAGGTGCTAAGCAAATCTAGCCTAACGATCCATATAGTATAAGAAGACATCTCAAAGGATTCAGAATTAGAAAAGCAAGGACACAAATAGCCTAGCATCTGCTACGCCTTACCACAATTAACATGAATAAGCCTAACAATAATCAATGGACGGACCAAGATAACAGCTGAGGTTGGACAGTGGCGTCTGATTGGGTGACAAAAACATGCTGGGTCACACTCCTGTAGAAAACCAGGAGGAAAGCAATTATACTATAGAGGTACATACAAAACCCCATTAGACAGTACAGAGTAGATAGCTGCAGCACACACAAGCTAACTTTATTTCATGTCGTCTGATGGAGTCTGCATGCTGCATTGGGGCTGTGGAGTGTGCAAGTGTAGTATTTTTCTAACCAGTACAAAGTGGAAGTGGTGTTGATCCTTTTCCTGGCACTTGGTCAGTCTTTTAGCCTACATGTGCTCCGGGTGGTTCTGCA
Source organism: Thymallus thymallus (assembly GCA_023634145.1). Classification (NCBI taxonomy): domain Eukaryota; kingdom Metazoa; phylum Chordata; class Actinopteri; order Salmoniformes; family Salmonidae; genus Thymallus; species Thymallus thymallus. The sequence continues at coordinate 22,361,814 of CM042399.1, forward strand.
AACACTTGATGAACTCTGTGATCGGATGGCCCTGGTAGCAGATCTGGTACACAGCGTTGAATAGTGGGAACCTGGGACGGGAGAGAGGGAGGGATTGAGTTGTCACAGTCTTTGCCCTTTGAGAATAACTGCATTGTTTTGACCATTTCATATTTATCCTTTTATCTGCATTTAACTGAGGTGACGGAGCTAGAGGTTATTGGTAAATGTATCATCACATGAAACGTATCATCAGCTTCTTCAATTTAAAAAACAAAATGTTTGTTTTTTATTTATTTAACTAGGCAAGTCAGTTAAGAACAAATTCTTATTTACAACTACGGCCTACCTACAGGGTCAGCCCCTGGAGCAAATTAGGGTTAAGTGCCTTGCTCAAGGACACAGACAGGTTTTTTTCACCTTGTCGGCTCGGGTATTCGAACCAGCAACCTTTCAGTTACTGGCCCACCGCTCTAACCGCTAGGCTACCTGCCGCCCAAATGGGTGAAAGAGTGGTTTGATTTCTGTGCCTACTTGTCAAGCAGATTTTTGTTCTTTAGGATGACATGGACTTCAGCTGCTGTTGCTGGTCCCTGGAGCTTCTGTCCATTCAGCATCTCTTTCTCCAGCTCTTCAATTGACTGAGCAGAATACAGACATGGCAGTTAAGTCAAGACTACTATTGTGGTATTACACCACCCTCCAAAACAACAATATTATTGAACTGAATCTCACTCTTTACTTTGCTAACTTTATCTCTGACCCCCTTTTTTTTCAAACTTAATAATTACAGCGTTCATCTACTGTAGTTTCAAACCTAATAATTACAGCATGCATCTACTGTATTTTCAAACTTAATAATTACAGCGTTCATCTACTGTATTTTCCCACCTTCCAATCCTAAATGCTATAATTCAAACCTTTTTCATTTTTACGTCCCCCCTAAAAGCCAATTAGTCAAGCCCCCTCTCACCTTCCCCCCTTTAGCGAACGCTTCGGCCACTTTGCGGTTGCGGCCACCGTAGCAGGTTGTGATGAGGTCGGCAACGCCGCAGCTCTCCAGGAAGGTGGCGGAGGAGACGGGCCCGGCAGTGCAGAAGATTCGTGCAAATGCGATCATCTCCATTAGGCCCAGCCGGATCACCGCCGCCTTCGTGTTGTCCCCAAAGCCCAGGCCGTCACAGAAACCCGCCCCCACCGCCACAATGTTCTGACAGCCACAGACAGGAGGGAAGGAGTTAATGGCTTCAACACATAGATAGATCCGAGGGGAAATGTCCTTATCAAGCAGCTACGAAAAAACACAGGGCAGGTGCAAAATGCCAGAACGAAAATACACAAAACACGATACATGACTCATAGTGCGGCAGCATGAAAAAGTATAAAAATACAAGAAGTCTGGAGTGCAAAAAACTATAAAAAGGCATTGCATAGTATGGGTGAATATGGCCCATTCCTCCTGACAGAACTGGTGTAACTGAGTCAGGTTTGTAGGCCTCCAGCATCTTCACAAGTCCTTTGCTGTTGTTCTAGGATTGATTTGCACTTTTCGCACCAAAGTACGTTCATCTCTAGGAGACAGAATGTGTCTCCTTCCTGAGTGGTATGACAGCTGCGTGGTCCCATGGTGTTTATACTTGAGTACTATTGTTTGTACAGATGAACGTGGTACCTTCATGCATTTGGAAATTGTTCCCAAGGATGAATCAGACCTGTGGAGGTCTACAGTTTTTTTCCTGAGGTCTTGGCTGATTTCTTTTTATTTTCCCTTGATGTCGAGCAAAGAGGCACTGAGTTTGAAGGTAGGCCTTGAAATACATCCACAGGTACACCTCCAATTGACTCAAATTATGTCAGTTAGCCTATTAGAAGCTTCTAAAGCCATGACATAATTTTCTGGAATTTTCAGCTTATTTACCTGAGAAGCATCACCGGCCTTTATGTTGGCGCCCCAGCACACCACTGCAAAAAATATGTCACTGGCCACCACAGACTGGTAGAAAGTATGCAGTAGTTTGCTGCACATGTTGAAGGACCTGAGCCTCCTCAGAAAGTAGAGTCGGCTCTGGCCCTTTTTGTACAGGGACCCGGTATTACCAGCCCATTCCAGCCTGCTGTCCATATGGACTCCCAGGAACTTGTATGACCCAACCATTTCCACATCCATCCCCTGTATAGGGACTGCAGTCGGTTGGGCCTTGGTTCTCCTGAAGTCCACCACCATCTCCTTTGTTTTGCTGATGTTGAGCTGAAGGTGGTTCTGCTCACACCACAAAGTAATTGATTGTGCTCCTGTACTCCTCCTCCTGCCAACCCCTGTTGCCCCCTACAATTGCGGAGTCATCCGAGAACGTCTGTAGGTATGTTTCAGAGTTATTTGCCCCCCAGATGGGGAGGTGGGAGGAAGGGGGGTGTTGAGGACCCTCTTCTTCTCATTCAGCAGGACAGTCATTTCTTACAAGCACACTTTCTCTCGTCTAGCCCTCTTCTCACTACCCTTTTATGTTTTCAGTAAGAAGTAGATGAAGGGCAAGGAGAGTATACAAGGAAATTATGAATTAAGATTCAGACATCGAGACAACATGACTAGACATTAAGTAAGACAAGGCCAAGCAGAATCTCTTAATGGTTGAGTGGTCACCTTCAGTGCTCCACAGATTTCAACCACATCGGACTCCTCCACTACCGTGACCCGGAAGTTACTGGTCTGCATGAGTTCCTTCAGCAAAGCCCCATGTTCTGCATTCTTACATCCTGGGGAGAGAAGGAGAATGAGAAAGAGAAAGGACCCTTTTCAATCCTAACATCCGTATCTTTCACAACCACCCGTTTAAATACTTCACCACTCTTGTATTTTCATGCTTAGTCCTGGAGTTTTTTCAGACCATGTGGCTTAACCCAGAAAAACTCAAGGTCCAAACCAGGGCCCAGACTTATAGGCTAGGGCACAGTGTTTTCATGAGCTGGTCACACAGTAAGGAACAACTTGGCCTCAGACATGCTCAATGTCATGTTTGAAATTTACTGTACAGAAATTACATACCAGAGTTCACTAGTGCTGCATACAATAAGTGTACAGAACTACCGTAAAACAGAAACATGTTTTGCCTATTTACTTTTACTACTCCAGTTCAGTTTTTAACAACTTAACGTCTAACATCTATGTTGAATAACTTTACTAATGTCTACATACACACTGACCAAATGGACCAACTCTCAAAACTGTTTATATTAATGCCTTACTTTTCAGTTTCCACTGTGCTGTATAATTTACCCAAACTACTAAGAGACATTTCCAGAAAGGGAATATGACCAGGACAGCACGCCATTCAAAATTATGTAAGATGTAATGATATATATATACAGTATATATATATTTTTTTATTTAACCTTTATTTAACTAGGCAAGTCAGTTAAGAACAAATTCTTATTTACTATGACGGCCTACACCGGCCAAACTCGGACGACACTGGGCCAATTGTGAGCCGCCCTATGGGACTCCCAATCACGGCCGGTTGTGATACAGTCTGGATTCGAACCAGGTTGTCTGTAGTGACGCCTCTAGCACTGAGATGCAGTGACTTAGACCGCTGCGCCACTTGTTCATTTTCACAAGGTTCATTTCTTCTCCTAAGTAAATGTTCCCCTTCACCCCATGAGTCTAACCGATAGTGGTCTCACAAAACTTCTCATCGGCAACCTCGTTGGCGATGTTGGCCCCCATCAACACACTCATGGTGATGCCCAGCTTCTCCTGGATCACATCAGAGATGAGCTTCAGCCCATCAGGACCCTCATCCACACCCTGGAGTAGAACACACAGCACATGAGTACTCAATACACAGTTCGCACAATAAAGCAATTCAAGAGAGGTACTGTATATTACAGTATATTACATTTAACTGCATAACTTCACATTTACACAATCAGAATCTGTCAACACTACTTATTTACTATTGCTAATACTGCACAATTTAAACATTTGCCCCCCAACCCCCCTCCCTGAAACATTGTGCTATACATTTGTGCTTCCTGTATTATACTTATTCTACTGAGCCATTTACTTTATGTTCGTATTCTTATTATTTGTTATTGTTGTTGCATTGTTGAGAAGGATCCTGCAAGTATACACTGTCCAACTTGAAACTACTTCCCGGACACAGATTAACTGCGTTCATAACCAAGTAGGAATGTGGTATTCACCATATACGACAGGGAAAAATTCACTTGAACGCCCCTCCAACTGGTAATTACAAGTGGGAAACTCATCTATCATCCCTGAACTCCAACTTCTTCTACACGCTGACCTCTGACGTCACCTACTATGGGAATTATCACGATAACAGCATTTTTGTCAATTAAATGAAATAAAAAAAGATTATTCATAAAAAGCAATATCTTATTATGTTTTTTTAACACTATAATTTGTTTACAAGCATGATAGCTGTACTTAGTTTTTAGTTTATGGTTGATGCAGCTTGTTGGCGATTAGCCAATGGCCTTTTCTCAACGAGTTCAAAGCACATGAATGCACCTAACTGGTATTTACGACTTCCCAACTGGCAATTTCTACCTCCAATTGGTTATGAATGCAGCATAAGCCTAACCCTGGTCTAAAAAGTATTTTCAACTGAGATTCTCCATTTAGGTTGCTTTTTAGTCCAGGATTAGTTTTACTGTAATCTGTGGACCATAAACCACCCCTTAGTTTGTAATGCAAGAGACTGAAGAAGTCTATGATTGACAGAGCATGATAATGGGGGTCAGATAAATTATTCCAAGGATCAAGCTAAGGACAGAGTAGGACAAGGTTTCTCAAGGATTGAGTGACCAGTGTGTTAGAAAATTTACAAGCAACGATTTCACAAGTTCTCAAGTGCTAGTTTGAATAAAAATAGTCCCCAAAGGAGCACCAAACTGAGCCAATCAAGTCCCTTATGTAAAAAAGGTTGAGAAACACACAGCCCATTCACAGTGAGGAGGGCATGGGTATTAGGATGGATTAAAATTAGTAAAATATGTGTAGTGAGATCTATCACTCTTTAACATCAAACTTACAACTTTTGTGTTTACACTAGCCTTGGATGTAGCATGACCAAAGGCACATTCCTTCTTCACCTGCAGCTATTAGCATACCGTAAATACCATAGTATATAGGCAAACAAAATAAGGATAGCAATACAAATTATACAGGAGCTTCTCATCTAAACCATACTGCACATAGTGTTGCAGGATTGATTAATACGATGATTCACAAATGTATATTTTAAAAGCCTTTCATTTTTCTATTTGGCTATCAGAGCAAAAATGCTGTTAAGGTGTTAAGGTAATTATTGCATGGACATGTGGTGTGGGAGAGCAGTTGTCTTTACACAGTACCACTCAGAGGGGGGGGTGTGGTGTAGAGGTCTCCCACACTACCTCCGGAGGTAGTATGGGAGACATCCCTTAAAGAGAGATTAGAATTTCGATCCGTCTTTTTACACTACACAAGTACCTCTCCTGGAGCTAGTTTGTGTTGTCAAAGTGTAGTAGTGTAGTGTAAGGAGGCCCTTAGCCAAACCTTGATGAGTGACATTCCTAATGCATCGTTCTTTATCTTCCCCTTCATGGTGTCACACACTCTGCTGATGAACTGGTGGGGGATCACAAACACTAGGATGTCTGCTTCCTTGGCAGCGTCCTCCAGCTCAGGAACAGCCAACTGGGGGAGAGACAGGAGAGGGGACAGTTAGGGCACTGGTCTTAGCCTGTTTGTCTCATTTAGTCCTTGCTAAATTAATCCGTTATCAATTCTAAATAGCGTGTGCCACAGTGCACAAAGCTAAATCAAAGGTATCAAAATTTGGCCTCTTGACAAAAACTATTTCATTAGAAAGTTACATTTTATAATTGTGTTACATAATGCAGTGACTGTTTAGTTCTGTGCTAAATCAGTCAAGTCAGAATGACCCATCCTACAAAAGCCAGGTGGCAGGGATTCACAATACTATCGTGGTGGGGATTGTAGTGAGAGGTACTGAGAGCTGCAAGGACAGCTGCAATTGCAACACATAATAACAGAGCCAGGGCTGACCCTTTACACACATGGACCAGCAGCAGACATCTGGCCCTTTTCCCCACCGCAGTTTATTTCTCATCACATTAGGACCTCCTAGTTGTGACAGAACAAACGGTCACACAGCATTTGGCAAGATGTGATCAGGGTAACATTGAAACAGGCAAAACGGATATTTGTTTAGGGGCAGGTCAATTTCAATTATGTGAATAAAGGACTATAGAAGAACAGGAAATCCCATTCTTTGGTTTACAACTCATAGTGGTGTTTGATGTGTTTCTCACCACATTGGGGGGTAGCTTGTGTCCAGGCAGGTACTTGACGTTCTCATGGTCGGTGTTAATGATCTCTGTCAGCTTGCGACCATCCACCATCTCCTCAAACACCCACATGGTCACTGTGTTGTCAAACTTGGAGTTCTGCGCAGCATTAGAACCCACTATTTTGGCAATTGCAGAGCCCCTGTATATTAGATAAATTACAATATAATCATGACTTTAAGTTTGTTGTCCATGATTTAATTCAATACCTAGACAAGGGTCATCTCATTATTCTATTCTGTCTGCTATTTTCAGAAAGAACAACTGAACCGTGCACATGCACCCTAGACTTTTCCGTTGCGACGTCGCCGAAGATCCATCTGCTAGCCCTGGTCCGCTAGCATTCTGAACGCTGTGCCTCCCGCTTGCTTAGTGCAGCATCCACTGAACTGCTCCCTGGCTCACCTCTTTGCTGCTCATCGGACCTTATGATCACTCGGCTACATAGCTGTTGCCTGCTGGACAGATACCTTACACAGTACCTCATTCTGTTTATCTGTTAAGCCTTAGCTCCGAACTCAGGTCCTGTGTGTGGCACAACTTTTTCTCAACATTTTCTCAGTTCTTCTTCATCACCATTTACCCGTTGTGGTCTTAGTTCTCTTGATTAACTGTGTTTGTTTTATGCCTCTCCTTTTTTCAATATGCCTTGTCTGTTGCTGTTTAGGTTTTTCCTTATCATTCTATTTCACTGTAGAGCCCCCAGTCCTGCTCAACATGCCTCAGATAGCTCCTTTGTCCCCCCACACAAGCGGAGACCTCAACTGGCTTAACTTGTGTCTCCAGAGATACCTCTCTCATCATTACCTAACGCCTAGGTTTACCCCCACTGAATTATCATCCTACCATATCCCTGTCTGTACATTATGCCATCAATCTATTCTATCGCGCCCAGAAATCTGCTCCTTTTATTCTCTGTACCCAACGCACTAGACGACCAGTTCTTAAAGCCTTTAGCCGTACGCTTATCCTACTCCTCCTCTGGTGATATTGAGGTAAACCCAGATCCTGTAGCCCCCAGTACTACACCTATTCCCCAGGCGCTCTCATTTGTTGACTTCTGTAACCGTTGTTTCTTGCATGTTAACTTCAGAAGCCTCCTCCCTAAGTTTGATTTTATTCACTGCTTTAGCACATTCCGCCAACCCTGATGTCCTAGCCGTGTCTGAATCCTGGCTTAGGAAGGCCACCAAAAATTCTGAAATTTCCATCACCAACTACAATATTTCCCATCAAGATAGAACTACCAAAGGAGGCGGAGTTGCAATCTACTGCAGAGATAACCTGCAGAGTTCTGTCATACTATCCAGGTCTGTGCCCAAACAGTTTGAGCTTCTACCTCCAGAAATAAGTCTCTCACTGTTGCCATTTGTTACAGACACCCCTCAGCACCCAGCGGTGCCCTGGACACGATATGTGAATTGATTTCCCCCATCTATCTTCAGAGTTCGTAATGTTAGGTGACTTAAACTGGGATATGCTTAACACCCCGGCAGTCCTTCAATCTAAGCTAGATGCCCTCAATCTCACACAAATTATCAAGGAACCTACCAGGTACAACCCTAGATATCATCCTGACTAACTTGCCCTCCAAATACACCTCTGTTTTCAACCAGGATCTCAGCGATCACTGCCTCATTGCCTGTGTCCGTAATGGGTCCGCGGTCAAACGACCACCCCTTATCACTGTCAAACGCTCCCTAAAACACTTCAGTGAGCAGGACTTTCTAATCGATCTGGCCCGGGTATCCTGGAAGGATATTGACCTCATCCCGTCAGTAGAGGATGCCTGGTTGTTCTTTAAATAAATATGGAAAATGCTGCTAGAATTTTCTAACTAGGCACGCTAGCTAGCTGCAGCACGCCCATGCCTGGTCCTGGCCGTTCTGCCGCCTAGGTGAGACAAAAAAAATGCAGCCCTCCTCCTATCCCTGCAAAACTAGGGCCTAGTAACCCACTGGGTTTTGATTTACATTTGGTTGAGTTGTCAACTAATGTGAATTCAATGTGAAATCAACCAAAAATGCACCCTGTTATTGAATTCGAAATTCTCTTCCGTTGACTTTTTGCAAATCCAGTCAGTTTTCCTTGATGATTCAACGTCATCACTGAATTCTTTGGTTGAAATTATGTGGAAACAACGTTGATTCAACAATTTTTTGCCCAATGGGATAGCCCAGAACCATATATTTAGATGGCTTTGTTGTAGCCTACAGGTGTCGGCCTGCAATGCAATTTAGTCAATGCCGGTTCATGTCGTACAATTTGTAAAACAGGGAGTTGCATTGACTTTATTAACCTAGTCCGAATTCCTGACCTAGGCTTAAACCATAATTTTGGCTATTTAAGATCTTCATATCAGCTGCCCATCAGGAGTTAGTTGGAGCCTATTTGCAATGAGAATCAATGTGTTTACACAGCGGGAAATGCAGAAGTACTTTCTTCTTCGCTATGATCAGCTCGTCAAAAATAGTAGTATCTTGTAAACAATAACCCATTCCTATAAGTGAGTAGGGTTTCACATTTTGGGGAATACATAGGTGGAAACTTTCTGTGGGAATTACCCGAAATATATGCAAATTAATATTAATACCATTGAAATGTAGATCTTTTTTGCATTGGATATATTTACCATATCATATGGAGACAGAAACATAAACATTTTACCTTATCATATGTAGACGTAATTTCAAATGATTAAATCTTTCCAATAGAAAAAAATAAATTTAGTTACAAATTGGAACTTTAATTAAATGAGTTGACTCTTCACATGGGATTATTTTTTTGAACAACAAAAGAAAGGGAATATTGAATGATCCCCAATGATCCATCGCATCTCCCAAAAACATTTTCAACATACATCTGTAAAATGATAGTCTAGAAACTAAATCTTTGGTTGTCTTCCTCTCAGGCTTCCATGTCTTCTCCCTGGACCTCCTCAATGTCCACCTCTTGAACATCAGACTCTGAGGCCTCATCTTCACTGTCACTTTCCAACCTTGTTGAGGATGGCTCGTTGTCAGCATCAAATTTGCCCAGATGGCCACCATTTTTTTTTTTGTATTGGTCAGCCTGTTGCGTGCTTTGGTGTGTGTGTTCCCAAACAAGGACCAGTTGCGCTCTGAGGCGGCTAATGTTGGTGGGATTTGGAGGATGATGGAGGCAACAGGGGAAAGAGCCTCAGATCCACAAAGTCCCTTCCACCAGGTGGCTGATGAGATATGTTGACACGACTGCCATACTTCCAAGCCCTTGCTTGGAAGTGTACTTCGCCAGACTGCCAAGAACCTTGCCCTCATCCAGGCCAAGAAACCATAGGCCTTGTTGATCTCTGCACCAGACAGGATGCTCTTGCCAGCATACTTGGGGTCCAACATGTACGCTGCGATAGTATTGAGTATGGACTTCAGGCAGAAGTCTTCACGCTTTTTGATGTATTTCAGAACTGCAGGGCAGTACGGATTTCTTCTTTTACATATGCAAGCAGAGTCTGAACATCAGACAGGATGGCATTGTCTCCCTCAATCCATGCAATGGCTACTGCTATAGGTTTCAGGAGTTTCAGGCTGCTTACCACTCTCTCTCAAAATACATAATCCAGTAGGATCCTCTTGATGGGGCTGTCCATATCGGCACACCCCAACGGGTGTTGCTGGCCAGCTTCAATGTAGGGCTCTTATTATTCTCACTTTGCTTGGTGAGGTAGATTGCTGCTTGGAACTTGATGACCCTTCACATACCTAACCATTCCCTTGAGCAGCACAGCCAATGGGTGTGATGTGAGGGAAGAACTCCTCCACTTTAGACCAAGCAGCCTTCATGTTTGCAGCATTGTCTGTCACGTGCAAATACCTTCTGTAGTCCAAGGTCATAGATGACTGCCTTCAGCTCATCTGCAATGTAGAGACCAATACAGTCTGCATTCTCTATGATTTGCTTGACCTTCACTTGAATTCTGTTCAACTGTCTGGTTGGAGGGGTGTATGCTGGGCGAAGAACATTCAGAAATCTCTTCCAATACACATTGCCTGTGAGCATCAGAGGTGATCCAGTTGCATACACAGCTCGAGCAAGACATTCATCAGCATTTCTCTGACTACGTTCCTCCATTGAGTCAAAAAAACTTCTGATTCCAGGAGGACCATGAGCTGTTGCTATCGATAAGGTGTCTGACTCATAATTTTCACCTCAAATATAAGTAGAGGTACTTGTCAGAGGTTGCTTGTTGTGAGCGCTGAGGGAACTTTATGCACTTTGCCAGATGATTCTGTATCTTTGTTGCATTCTTTACATATGATTTGGCACAGTATTTGCAAATGTACACAGCTTTTCCATTTACATTAGCTGCAGTGAAATGTCTCCACACATCAGATAGTGCCCGTGGCATTTTCCTGTAAAGATTAGAAAAAAATGGGTAAAAAAACAACAAATACAATTCCATGTACAGATAAATAGTTAAGCAGTTTGATTAAACAACTCCTTTGTAAGATAAATGTTTTAAATTGAAACATGTATGGAAACAGATTAATTAACACTCCTCAGTTAGCAGGCGCAAGCAAGCTAAAACCCACATGGTAGCAAAAACTAACTAGCAGAAATTGTTAACAAGTTAGAAATGATTTAAACACACTTTGCTGTTGGCTACTATTTACTAGTTAACAAAAAAACATGTCATAATATACATTCACCCCACCCAGTATTGTAATCCAAACTTACCAGAAAGCATGTAGTCCTTAGCTCAGACAGTGTAGTAGTGTGGGCTTAATAGCATCTCTGGGTCCGGATCCGGACCGCAGTCAGCCAGTTGAGTATGGCTGACCTATGCTCTCCGTCAAGTAGCGGAACGAAATTACATGAAGATGACATACAGCATAATTAAATATGTCATGATTTAAACGACATCAAATCGACAACATCAGTGCATTTTGGTACACTGGAAGTACATTTATTTCCAATAGAATGATGCGTTTGCCTTGCAGCATTGCGTTGCAGAGGCAGTTGCAGTGCATAACCGTGATCTGTGTGGTGCATATGTTGGATATATCAATTGTATGCATCAAATTGTATGTGTAGACTTGGCAGAAATAGTAGCATATGGTAAATGTTGAACTTTGGTTGAAGACATATGGGTTACATAATGAAAAAAGTTTGACCGCAGAATTTATGGCACAGCATTGATGCAATGATGCGGTCTGGTCTTATCCAGGCGGAAGTATGGCCAACGCCATACTTTTTTTGATGCGGTCCAGACCGGCCTTGATTTTAACGACCCAAATTTGTACTTGTTTGGCGGTGGAGCTCATTAGAAGAACACCCAGCATGCTTTGGAAGTGTTTAGTTTTTATATGTACATTTTGGTCATTCAGAAGACGCTCTTATCTTATAAATCATATCAAATCAAACTTTATTTGTCACATGCGCCGAATACAAGAGGTGTAGACCTTACCGTGAAATGCTTACTTACACTTGGGCTCCCAAGTGGTGCATTGGTCTAAGACTAGAGGTGTCACTAAAGACAACCTGGTTTGAATCCAGACTGTATCACAACCGGCCGTGATTGGGAGTCCCATAGGGCGGCACACAATTGGCCCAGCGTCGTCCGAGTTTGGCTGGTGTAGGCCGTCATTGTAAATAAGAATTTGTTCTTAACTTACTTGCCTAGTTATATAAAGGTTAAATAAAAAAAATAAAAAAAGCCCTTAACCAACAATGCAGTTCAAGAAAGAGTTAAGAAAATACTGTATTTACCAATAAATAAACTAAAGTAAAAATATATATAAAAAAGAATCACAATAAAATAACAATAATGAGGCAATGTCTGTAAATAACGTCTTTTCAACTTTCATTCAGAACCGAAAAATAACCTGATTTCAACGTCCCTAAAATAGTATTTTCAACGTCCGGAAAATACATATTTCAACTTCCCCAAAAAATTTCAACCATCATTTTGAACCGAATATTAACCATATTTCAAGTATTATTAAACATATTTTCAACATTCGGAAAATACATATTTTAAACGTCCGGAAAAATCGTATTTTCAATTTTCATTCAGAATCTAAAATTAACCTAACTTCAATGTCTGGAAAATACTTTTAGACATTTTTAACGTAATTTTTGCTTACTGGGATCATTTCATTCCATATTGTCCATTTTATTCTGAACTGTCCTGTTTTTAGGATATGGTGTTTGTTAACATTCAAATCCAAGCGCATTTTTATTTGATAGCCATACACGTGGGCTATTTGATCGGAGATACAGTACGTCCATGATGTAGGCCTATAACAAAGTATCTGTCTCATAACATTGTCATAAATATGGTCTCCAGTCTGTAGTCTACAGCAAAACCACATGGGCTACTAGGATTTCTGCTATGATTTACTATAGGCTATGCTGCGTCTCTCTAGCAACATCACCCTCTACACCCACCAAACCTTCGATATATACGTTTTCTTACCAATTGCCAGAGCCAACAATGCAGACTTTCTTGGGAGTTTCCATTGAAAAGACCCTCGCCGACTGACAAAAATGGCACACTGTTACAAACCGGGCTACACTGTGCACTGGGCATTCACAGGGGTACTTTGTATGTAAAGGCAGTGCACAGCGGGTTTGGTCAATCTAGCTCTTATTTTATTGGTTAGTCTGAGGAGACAGTCCCGCCCACTGTTTTCAGCCAAGTCCTATGAAACTTTTGGCCGCTTAACAACTCGGCCAAAAGTTCCATGTTGGCAAATGTTTATTCATGACAATCTGGAAATTAAAAGTCATGCTTATGTTTTTTTTTTTTTTAAAGAAAAACACATGCAAACATTACCTTCTGGGAAAAAAAGACATAGGCTCTTCTTTATTCTCAATGATAAACGATCAAATCAAAACTGAGACTTGCAACCTTGGATGACTGGATATATGGACCTTGGATAAAATTCAGCCTTTGTTAATTAATCATCTAAATTCAAATGAATCTCTTCTGCTGTCCTCAGATGGCTATGGGTGTTGTTCATTGTCTCAGTGTGAATTTCACAGACCATCATCTCATATACAACACTAACTAGCAGAAGGAGGTAGTCTTGTGTGAGACACTATTGAAGTGTTGAAACAGTAGGGGGCCTTGTTGGGGGAAGTGACTGGTCACAAGGGAACACACACATTCCAATGAAATAATAGATTCAGCAGTTTAGATTTTACAATTTGGTAAAATAGAAGCATTTCAGTCGTTGTTTACACAGAAAAGTGGCTGTTCAAAGAATAATAACATAGACTCTGGTTATTAACTCCCTTTACCCCATGTTGTAAACAAATATTTTGGTATTGCATGCATGAGTTTCTTCTGTTTCTCTGTAGTACAGGAAAGGTATAGATAAAAATATAAAAAAATAAATCAAGTCTGTCTTCAGATCTTGCCAAAAATGAAGCCAGATTCCACTGAATTGAAACGTCATTATACTTTATTGTTGCTTTTTAGATTAATAAAACATCTGTAAACATGTAAACTGGTAGGCATAGTATTTATAGAAAAACTAAAGATCACATACACATGGCTACATTAATTACATCAACAACAATAGGCAAGACTATTCAACCACGATCAGAACATTATCCATAGTCCTTCCTTGCAGTATTTTATTTACATGTTCATGGTACTGTTGTGCTTGAGAATAACACTACGCAGTTACACACTATCATACAACTACCCCTTTCCTATGATAAATACTGTACATCAACATGGCTAAATGAGGCATGAGTGATAAGAGATTGTTTCATCATTTGTACAGTAGGTGTTCCTAACTACCTCCAATGGTTCCTACCAAAATATACTGTAGTAACAGCGGCCCAGTTGTTTAACTTTGGGGAGTCAGGCAGTATTTCCATTGACAAAAAGGTGGCTTGACATCTCTCATCATCTAGTTATATCTCATCTACTCATTTGGCTGTAAAACTTTCAAACTTCTTACGTAAGAAAATACAAATGTTGACTTCACACTCAAAACACACACACACACTCAAAACACACACACACACTCAAAAAGGGCATGCACACAAACACAATCATACAAATAAACAGACCAAAATTGTAGCACGGACAAACATGCCAATATACTGCGAGGACATTTCCCACCATCACACACCCAAAGTCTAAATCTCTTGGTCCTGCTTGCTATATCTAAAGCCCAAGTAAAATGACATTCTTAGAAGACAATACAATAACTATTTTATTTTGTACGTGGGTTAACATTGCCACTTTCATGACATTGCAGTCATTATGATCCAGCAGGCTCCAAGTGGCTAGCACTACTCTTGCACCAGTGGTGACTTTAGTGCTATTACATATTACCGATCATCAAGCGTTATACTCTGACATCTGTCCACTTTTGAATCTAATTGAAAAGCTCAATTTCCTTACTTCCTTGTGTTTTGATTGGCTCAGCACGTGACATCCTCTAAGTTGCTCCTCCCTGTGTGATGAGGTAGAATATTGGCAGAGTATGGAGGGGGTGCATGAGTATTGTCATGGAGAGACTGGGGTGGATAATGTGAAAGAGATAGTTAGTGACAAAAAAAGTGGGAGTATAACACAAGAAAAAGACAAGTTAAACTCAAACTCATGAAAGACAACCAGTGAGAAAGCAGAGATTGAACAGACAACATACAGTCATGCATATAAAAGTGTATCCTTCTGCCAATATGCTTCATATATAAAATGCACAACATATTAGAAAGCCCCCTTTTAAATCCAAGTGCCACATTACCCTCTGGCAGCGGTGTAAAGTACTCAAGTAAAAATACTTTAAAGTACTACTTAAGTCATTTTCTGGGGTATCGGTACTTTACTTTACTATTTACATTTTTGACAATTTATTACTTTTACTTCACAGCATTCCTAAAAAAAGGAACTGATGAAGTATGGTCACATTTAATTTGCTCTGTTAAATCTACCCTTTGGAATGACTTCGATATCAACAGTGAATCTATTTCGTTTTTAAGTGGAGATCTCTCAGCAATCCTTCTAACAATAGCACATTGGTAATAGTCAGTGACAAATAGCATATCTAAGCAGGGCTGGACTTGGTTAAAACCCTGGATGGGAGATAGTGGATATATAACGCATAAGATCTGACGTTGTTTTAAATGTACAAACTCAGCATATTTTAAACAAGGTTTGTCTGTTGAAATTTGGTTATCATGACAAATTACATTGAAACAACATTGATTCAACCAGTTTGTGCAAAACACTTGCTACTTTCAAGATTCCGATTTTTCCAAAGATATAGATGAGTGAAAACTTGATGGAAATTGATGGGGTTTAGACATGTTTCTCAAGCTGATACACAACATCACAACCTCAATTGATATCCATTGTAACTATTGTTGTTGCTCAGAAACAAAATATCAACAGTTGTTTTGGATATTGCTTTTGCTATTTGATCTTCAATGTGGTATTTCATTCTTCCGTTGCAAAGCCATTTACATTATAGAAATAAATCTAAGAGATGCACCTGAATGATCATTGAGTTGTCTTGTCTTTTATCCTGCTCTGTGAGAGGCAAAACTAGACATATCCCCCCCACACAAACATTCATAAAACTCAGATGTAACAAAAAGTACAGATGTAGGATCTTAATAATGCAGGCTATTTAAAACTTGTAGTGGATTTGAGGTTTAAAAAGGCTTCTGAAGTTTCCACTTTGAAATATCAGACATGATTTTCCTCTACAAAAAGTTAATTATAATCCCCATAATAATTAACATTTCCTGTTGCTGCAGGATTATTTTCCTGCTGTAGCAAACTGGCTCAAATTAAGATCCTACATATGTACGTTGTATTTTACACAAACAACCTGTCGTCATGCAAATTAAAACCTTCATTGAGATGTTTAGACATGAAGCAATAATGGCTGCCTCCTTCTGAGAGCTGCAAATAGTTATTGAAAGTTACTGACGTGACATTTCACATTGTCCAGGCTCAGAACAGCTCCCTGGTCGTTGTTGTTGCTGTGCTTGTGTTTCTTCTGTGAGCATCGGCAGAGCTTGTACTTTATCACCTGTGACGAAACACAGATGCACACTACAAAAGTCAGTGATGCTGTCGATTTAAGACAAAGGCTGGGAAGAGAAAAGGGGGACATTTTGAGGTGTGCCTGCCTCTTCGACAGTTATTTGTAAAACGCATCAATGTTTAATTCTGCTTTTCCAAGAGCTTACAATAATGAGTGAGACAGAAAGCATAATGGAAAAGTGTGGTTGTTTTCTGTCACTGTAGAATACTAGAGAGAATGACAAGATTACCTCATAGATGTAGTCAAACAGCTCCAGAATAGTAAGTATACTGGCTCCAATGAAAAGACCCATCTGACCACCAATATCACCTGGGAAGAACAGAGAAGTACAAGATTATCAAAGAAAATAAACTTTCCCAAAAGATACACATTTCCACATTTTATCCTTAAAAATAAAATGTATAGTTTTTAAAATCATTGAAATACCTAAAAGTCCTGCTACTTCATAGGCTTTCTTCTGTTCGATCGTCTCATAGTTTAGAGCCTCAAAGAAGATGTCCATAACCAGGATATTGTCACTGTTACAGAAAAATACCATATTCAACATATAAACAGCAAACAGTTTACATTAGCTTCTGATAGAGAAAATCTATACTTAGTTGCACTTGCTGTGTATTGGAAATGGAACTGGAGGGTCAAAGATGCAAGGGCCAAAGCCCAAATCAAATTTCTTTGCCATTACATTTCTTGCAAAGTACTCCATACTCGCTGTAAAGTTTGTATCTAGTGTTTGAAACATTAGACTCACGCTATGTACTGCTCTGACTTGTTGTATTTCTTGGCCATATACTTGGCAGAGGACTTGCTGGGGATCTTGACGAAGGACAGCTCCTTGCTATATCTGGTCATGTTGCACGGCGTCTCACACACACAGAAATCATTGTCTCTCTCCACCAGGAAGTCTTGGGGCAAAGAGCAAGACTGCAGCATTTACACTTCTTATCTTTTTAGTCCATGTAAGTGATATAGAGACTAAAATAGAGTTGCTTTGGTCTAAGAAACAGCAGTCTGGATCTATTCCTTACCCAGAGCTGGATCAGCACACTCTTTGTACAGCTCAGGAGTGCAGTATGGGGCGTCTCCTGTACATAAAGAGTTGTTCATCAATTCATCTAAGTTGAACTTGAAAACTTAAAAAGTCCAGACTAGGTAAACGGCTGGATGGGAGGGTTCACCTACCAGGCATGTGTACCATGCGGCAGTTACAGTTCTCCACCAGGTAGCGCGTCTCACAGTCGATACGGCAAGCTGTGATGCTGTACGTCTCAAAGAATTCTGAGTCCATCCATGTCACCTTACAGTCCCCCCAGGGTGGGGGCAAATATATCAGCTGGAACAGACACACATGACACCTGTTACACATAGAGTATGAGCTACAGTATAACTACAATTGAATAGGTGTTCAGTACTACAACAGTTACACAGGTGGTGCTAACAGTAGCATATTTGACATGTATTACTATTTTGTTTAAATAAAGTTTTACAAATAAAAAAAGTCCCTACCCGTTGTTCCTGGCAGGAGACAAAGGTCTGGAACCCAGGTGCCACTCCGAAGCCCAGCTGGTCAATGAAGGGTGGCTCGTCCTGATTGTGGATCTGAACTTTGATCCCAGCTTCAAATGATGTCTCATCTGTGGGGAGGGGAACAGAGGCAGGGATCACTGCACCATCCATGCATGGCTTATTTAACTAATGAACCTACTGGCTCCAGCAGACAGTTAGAGTGGTCTGTTGGATAGAACAACGCACATGCGAGCTGTATTTAGTATTTTACTATTTTATTAGGATCCCCATTAGCTGTTGGAAGGCAGCCGCTACTCGTCCTGGGGTCCAAACAGGAACAAAACAACACATCATAACAAAACAATAGTCTACATCAGCGATCATCCACTAGATTTAGCCGTGGGACGATTTTTTCTGGAGCGGATGGTCGGGGAGCCGGAACATAATTACAAATAATTTGTAAACTGCAAATTGACCACAAGAATCCCAAACATATATAATGCTTGACTAAAACATAATAATTTCAAACCTTGCTTACATTTCTATACATTCACGTGTCTGTATTATGCATGGAAATGCTTGGGAATACATTTCTTAAATTAAAATCACTTGGAGCTGATTTCATGGTCTTTTTACTGTCTTTTTCTTTCTCTTTTGCTCAGAAAACTTGGGAGGCCAAATAAAATCACTCCCAGGCCAAATTCAAATCCAGTTGGGGAACTCTGGTCTAAATCATTACAAATTTACAACAACATTTTTTACAATATTACAACAATACAATATTACAATGAGCAGGTGTGTGTAGTGTGAGGGCCAGAGTGTGTTTGTGTGAGTGTGTTAATGTGCATGCGTGAGTGTGCGTCTCTTCACAGTCCACATTGTGCCACAAGGTATTGTTGTACCGTGAGGTGTTATTTTATCTGTGTTTTAAATATGATTTCACTGCTAGCTTGGTTTACCTGATGTGGAAGAGAGTTCCATCTAGTCATTGCTCTATGTAGTAATGTGCATTTTCCAGCCTCTGTTCTGGCCTTAGGGACTGTGAAGAGACCCCTGGCGGCATGTCTTGTGGGGTATGTATGGGTGTCTGAGCTGTGTTTTAGCTGTTTGAACAGACAGTTTGGTGCTTTCAACACGTCAATACCTCTCACAAAGACAAGTAGTGATGAAGTCAATCTCTCCTCTACTTTGAACCAGGAGAGATTGACGTGCATGTTCTTGATTTTAGCCCTCCATGTACATTTAAGGGCCAGCCGTGCTGCTCTTTTCTGGGGCAACTGTAATTTTCCTATGTCCTTTGCAGCACTTAACCATATAACTGGGCAGTAGTCTAGGTGTGATAAAACTAGATCCTGTAGGACTTTTTACTGTGATGTCAAGAAAGCAGAGCAGCGCTTTATCATGGACAGACTTCTCTCCATCTTAGCAACTGTTGCATCAATATGTTTTGACCATGTCAGTTTACAATCCAGGGTTACACCAAACATTTTAGTCTCCTCAACTTGCAAATAATCCACATTATTCATTACAAGATTTAGATTAGGTTTAGGGTTTAGCGAGTGATTTGTCCCAAATACAATGCTATACGTTTTTTTGTATATTTAGGACTAGCTTATTGCTAGCTACCCATTCTAAAACTGACTGCAGATCTTTGTTAAGGATTGCAGTGATATCACTTGCTGTGGTAGATGACGTGTATAATGTTGAGTCATCAGTGTACATAGACACACAGGCTTTACTTAATGCTAGTGGTAGGTAATTAGTGAAAATAGAAAACAGCAAAGGACCAAGACAGCTGCTTTGAGGTATACCACACTCTACCTGGTTTATCTTAGAGAGGCTTCCATTAAAGAAAAGCCTCTGTGTTGTGTTTGATAGGTAGCTCTCAATCCACGATATGGCAGAGGATGTAAAGCCATAACACATATGTTTTTTCAGCAATAGATTATGATCGCTGTGTAAGGAACTGGACTTAAACACACACACAAACACGCACACACACACACACACACACACACACACACACACACACACACACACACACACACACACACACACACACACACACACACACACACACACACACACACACACACACACACACACACACACACACACACACACACACTTTTCTCCTCACCTGTCTCTCCCCACACAGGGAGGTACTCATCCTGCTGAATGTCCAGCATGAGCTCCAGACCGTTCCCCATCCCTCCCTTAGTAGTTATGAGAGGGGTGCGGCCCTCACCCCCTGCGTTGAACGTGTAACACTTCCCATAGCGAGTGAACACCTGAGGAGAAATATGAGAAATATAAAAGGAAGGAGATAGCAAGACCACATGTCCTGGAACCGTCCCACACAATAGCAGAGCCAATATTGATCAATATTTTCGAAAAGCCCAGTTTTGCTCCTTACCGTAACTTGACACTGGGGGTCAGTGTTAGTCTACATTAGACACCACAGTGCCATGAGTGATGAGGGTATTCTCCTGAGTGTAGGGGTACATAATCATCTGACTGAGGTGATGCAGACTGGCAGCCAGTGATTTAACCTTCCCTCACAACCTTTCTATTTTAGCTATAATAGACCTGCTGTAACCATGGCGATCAAGAATCCCTGCAAAAAAAACATTTAAAAAATGTCAAGGAACAAATTGTAAACATTCAGAAAACGTCACAGAATGGTACGGCTTATATGATGGCTTATGACAGAAGTTGTCACAGCATGTCAGATGTCACACTAGGCCCATAGATAGAGGACTGAAGCAATGCTATGAGAAACTCACAAAGTAAACTCACAGAGTAAAGAAAGAGCACATCTGGTAATTCAGTCACAGAAAGGGCAGTAAGTTCAGTAACTTTATGTTTCATAAAACTATACTGAACAAAAATATAAAAGCAACATGCAACAATTTCATAGATTTTACTGAGTTACAGTTCACATAAGGAAATCAGTCAATTGAAATAAATTCATTAGGCACTAATCTATGGATTTCACATGACTGGGCAGGGGTGCAGCCAGGCCCAGCCAATCAGAATTAGTTTTCCCCTACAAAAGGGCTTTATTACAAACAGAAATACAGACAATCCCGCAGGTGAAGAAGCCGGATGTGGAGGTCCTGGGCTGGCATGTTTGCACTTGACCTGTGGTTGTGAGGCCGGTTGGATGCACTGCCAAATTCTCTAAAACAAATTTGAGAGAAATAAGCTTTTTTGTGCATATGGAACATTTATGTGATTTTTTTTTTCAGCTCATGAAACACGGGACCAACACTTTACATGTTGCATTTTATATTTTTGTTGAGTGTATAAACAACATTATGGAACTATGGTCATGACTACTGTAAGACATAAGTCATGTGTATTTATGGCACTGTCTTTATTAACTATACAGTAACTTGAGTGTGATTTTAGTCACTCAGACCATTTATGAAGAAAGAGAGAGAGGGGAGAAAGAATTAGAGAGAGAGAAAAAAATAGAGAGAGAGAGGGAACGAGAGAGAGAATGAGATGGAAAGAGAGGGAGAGGTTAAGAGAGGTAAAGAGAGCTCCATTCTCACTGTGCTGAAGCTGGGAGCCGGCCATTGCTCAGCGTTATGGCGCAACATGACACGTCTGTGAATAGAGAGAGGGCTGACAAACAAACACAATGATTGTTGACTGAGTTTGGGCAGTGCCAAGGGCAGTTAGACAGCTCAGCCTTTCCATCTATCATCACACACACACACACACACACACACACACACGTTTGTTTTACTATCCTTGTGGGGACCAAACAATTGATTCCCTTTCAAAATTCTATTTTCCCTAACCCCTAACCGTAAACCTAAACCTGACTTAAACCAGAACTTTCCTTGTTTTACTATCCTTGTGTGGACTTCTGATCCACACAAGGATAGTAAAACCAAACACACACACAAATCACTGTGGGGTAAATTCATTACTGATGTTTTCAGACACACTGAATGGAGTACGTGAGTATTCTGGAGGATGTTTTTGTCATCATTGCCTAGACAAGAAAATAGGCTTCTAATCTCAAACCAATGTAAAAAGCCTCCTACCTCACATTCCACTTCCATATTTTCTATGCATTCTGTAACATGCTTCTACTCTGCTTCCACTCTGCATCTACCCATCTCTTACTCACACGTTTTCCTACTTCCTTTACACTCTCTTTATCCATCATCAACACTACGCCACTCCTTAAGGCTGAACTTTGACTGGCATTGTCATAAACTTGTGTATACTCTGCAGAGCCTAATGGCATATGAGAAAGTTCCTAACCATATGTTAGTTCTATGTTAGCCTCTACATCTAACCTCAATGAGTATATGTTCTTTCTGAATACCTGAATGAATGACTGTGTAAGGTCAGAGTGCCAGATGCTCTTTATTAATAAATTAATCAATGAATGAGTGTGTGGTGTCAGCAAGTGCCTGTTCTTTATAAATACATTCATGAATGAACATGTCTTTTCTGAAGTTAGGAATGAGATCTTTATGTATTACAATGCAATGCATGTTCCCGAATGAATGATTGAATTTGTGTGCGGCATGCAGTTCGTGTTTTTGTGCACGTTGCTATCTATGCCACATTACAATTGGCCTACATGATCTGACAGTGGTTTTGGAAGGCTCCCCTAACACACTGTTGACTCTATAAGATGACAGGCCACACTGACGCTCGAAGAAAGAAAGTGAAGGACAGTTCAATTTCCTTTGTGAATATGTAAATGTTTTACACCTATAGTTTCCTCCTGGGTTGTTGGGTTCATCTTTCCTTTTACTTTCTGCTGCCTTTGTTGGCAATTCACTAAAATTACTACTCTACAGAGAAATCATTCCTCTTTACCTCCCTAAAGACCAAAGGCACATCTTAAAGATTTTGCAGTCTATAATCTTTGGAGCTCCCTGTAGTCAATCAGTACCTGTCATTCATAGTACGTTTCCCACTTAGCACTCTCCTGTGGTTAATCATATACATCAATGTGCATTTCCTTCCTTACAGGCCAGGCAGACTGCAGAACAAGTCCTAAATCACTCATCTACACACTCTCCAGGCTGTTGGAGGAGACCTGATACACCCCAGCCATCCTCCATCAGTTAAAGGATGCCTCTGCAGGGTGAAATTAATCCATTAGTACTCTGTTGTTTTATGAGGGAACGCTTCAGAGACTTAGAACAGTCTCTGTAAAGTGCAAATACTTGCTCAGTTATTATGCTGCTCTTTTAAACAGCCGAAGCGCCGGCGAAGAGATTTAAATGGTAGTAGCAGCCATGTGTCAGGCAGCAGTGACCAGTCGGCGGTTGGCACACATCATCTTTTTTTCAGAGAGTGCTACTGTTGTAATTTGCTTGTCGATGCAGCAGACGTTCTAAGTAATCTGGAGAATCTGGAACAACTCCAAAGACAGCCAACTTTACAGATAAATGGACTTTGTTGAAGTTTAGTTAAGATAGAAATAAAACTGAAAAACACTTTGGTACAACAGGCAAGAGAGTTAACAGATTTACGCATTGTTAATTGTGCTCATTAAAGGTGTATGCCTATTCAAATGGATTAAAAAAACGTTTAATGCCATAGTTTGGATCAGTCTTACCAACCTGAGACCTGTCTCTCCTGTTCTAGCTTCCATCTGTCTTTCCCGCCCAAACTGAAGGGAAAACCAAGAACAGTAAAACAGGGAGGCTCTCGACTGCTGAGTGCTGACTGACTTCTGTGAGGGAGAGAGATTGTAGCCCCAATCCACCATGTCAGAATACAGGTAGATAACAGGTCAGGATGGAACAACAGCAACCCACTGTTTCTGTTCTGTCTGTATGGTTCTCTGTTATGTTCTCGACTGTGTGTGTTTGGACAACGGCTGCTGACTCCAAACTAATGACAAAATGTCGGTAAAACTGAAGGTCTTCCCATGCAGGATTTCAAACACCAAAGCTAGGGGATTTAATGAGTGTGTGTGTGTGTGTGTGTGTGTGGGGGGGGGGCGGGGGGGGGGGTTGTGTGTCTCAAGAGTGTGTGAGTCAAGCTGAGTGTGTTAATGATGGCTGAAAAGCATAGAGGCTCAACCGTTACTTATCAAATTTTGTCATGAAAGAAACAACTGTCGGGAACAAGTGAACTGAAGTGAATCACAGGCCTCCACAGGGAAGATGGCTATATGAAAGCCTGCCACACAGTAAGTGTTTCCCTTCATTTGTGTTCCGGCAGTAAAAAGAGAGATCCATAAACTGTCACCAGCAAGTCACACATCATCTTGATTCTACAACAATATGTGGATATGGTGTAGAGAATAGCTGAAACGTTTTCCTACAATTGAATACCTTTTTACAGTACAGCCTGCTTTTTTAAAGTGATGTATAAAGATGTCAACGGCCTACTGTGTTTTTCATATTTCAACATCATGAAACACCATACAGCACAATAAACTGTCTGTAATTGGACAGAATCCTGTACAGAAATCACAGTAAAGAAATACGTTTTGTTTAACACGTCTGTTGTCCCAGGTCACAGCTAGAGTAATATATCTGGTATAGAATGGATCACCCAATACCAGCCACTTCCAATGGCTTTCCTGTCAGATAGCACCTTGAGTCAGACAGGCCTGTAAGCAGTAGAGTTGTCTAATGATCAGTTCAGGGACAGCAGGACCTCAGACGTATCTGACAACGAAGAAGAAAGCGAATAAATAGAGCAGGAGCTGTTGCCTTGTATTTTTCCACTTTAGAGGATTTGCAGGGGAGATCCAGCACTACATGCCTTGATGCTCTGCAATTCAGTTAAATCCTCCAATTCATTTAGATTGTCAGAATAATTTTGCTACAATCACTAGCCGTGTGGTATGCAGCCCCATTGTTTGCATTATATCCTTGTGATGGATCCTCTTTTCAGCTTTCCATCACAAACCCACTGGGCACAGACGTCTATTCCAGTGAAATGACATGGAAACAACGTTGATTCAACCAGTGTGTGCCCAGTGGGTGGTTTTTGAAAATTCTAATTAATCTCCCACAATGAGAGTGTTTCTTTGCCTTAATTGCTCTTTTATTTCTGCCCTCCATCCCTCCCCCTCCTCCCTCCCTCCCCCTCCCTCTCCTCAGAGCTATGATGTGATATTCCCAGTGGACTCCTTTCCATCTCCTCCTTCCTCCTACTCAGTTTGATTAATATTTGAAAGGCCGACAGAGACACTCCACTTTTCACCACTCATCCCACTCCCAGACACTGCCAGGACTCTCAGTATCTATCACCTTCAGAGGCGATAGCATCATAGCATGGGACGAGTGACATAGCGTCAGAGAGAGAGAGAGAGAGAGAGAGGGAGAGAGAGAGAGCGAGAGAGAGACAGGGAGAAGGGGGGGGGGGGGAAGGGGGGAGTGAGAGAGATAGAGTTAAGGAAGCATATTATATGAAGGAGGAGGAGTATTCTTCCACTTAAGAAGTATAAAGCCTGTTACTAGGAGGGAAAGAGACACCACATTTGGTTAAGTTAACCTCAGAGGGCATTGCAGATATTGCAGAGTGGATTTGTGTTATAGGTTCAGCCGTTCTTTTTTAATGTATCAAACCACTATACGGATTAGGATATGACCAAAATATATGCATGATGGTAGCTGGGGTCAGGATACTTTTTGCAACTACATACAGGAAACATCCAAAATAAAAGAAACATCAATATAAAGTTGATAAGGTGTTGCGCCACCTCGACCAGAACAGCCTTCAATGCACCTTGGCATAGATTCTACAACTGTCTTGAAGTCTATTGGAGGGATGTAACACCATTCTTCCATGAGAATTCTGTAAAGTGGTGTTTTGTTGATGGTGGTGGAAAACGCTGTCTCTGGCGCCGCGCCAGAATCTCCCATAAATATTCAATTGGGTTGAGATCTGGTGACAGACGGCCATTGGATATGGTTTACATGCTCATCAAACCATTTAGTGACCACTCGTGTCTTGTGGATGGGGGCATTGTCATCCTAGGGGGCATAGCCATAGTAGCCAAAATAATGGCCAAAAATAATGGGAACACACCTGCTTTCAATATACTTTATTTCCATCATTTACTTACTTGAGTGTTTCCATTATTTTAGCAGTTACCTGTATATTGGTAGATGCGTTATGTTTTTGATACATATTTGGAGTGTAATTGCAAAAAGCGTTTAAACAGCAATGAACAATAGACCAGTTAGATTGGCTATTTATTGATTAATCAACTATAGTGTATTCACACACTAGTACTCAGGCAATAAAAACAACACAGCATAAAGAGATCAAAACCACTGGCACATGAAGAGAAACGTTCAGAAACATGAAACTGCATGGGGTCTCAATAACACAAGTCCAATCAAATGGTGAGTAACACTGTTGGGTAGAATATTCTGTATGGTATGTCTCCGGGAGAGACTACAACTGGCAATTTGAAGCCAACCTTGTCTTTTTTGGTTTGAGGAAAACTGTCCAAATGTCATGACATGCTAAGAAAAAAGAAGCCTTTCAACACTGGGAAAACAGGTGAGAAAAAAAAGAGTAAATTAATCCCTGTTACCTTCTGCTGGCTTTTTCTTAAATGGAGTAGAAAATATCTCCATATTTAAACAAGGACATACTAAACCCCTGTTAAAAACAGTGAATGGTGAAAGCGGACATGTGGATTTCAACACTAGATAAAGAATGTGTTTGGATTTGTCACGAGTTGGTGGAATGAGAGACCAAGGCGCAGCGCAGTAATAGTTCGACATTTATTTAATTCTTAACACTTCCAAAAATGACAAACTAGCAAACAAAACATGGGTAAACAAACAACGTAACACACTTACCTGTGACCTGGAAACACACAATGACCCACACCCAAGTGTGGAACATACAAACATATGTAGGATCCCTAATTAGAGACAATGCACTGCAGCTGCCTCTAATTAGGGATCCAACACAAACCACCACCAGAAACAGTAATAATAGATCTGTCAGACTCTAACCATGGCTATATAGAGAAGCAAAAGGCTTCTCAATGGCCAGAGCCCGACAGGATTGCAGGCAGACTGTCAGATACATGCAAGTGGTAGTAACTCTAGATAGCTACATCTGTATTCTGATACATAGTATTCTATTTCTGTCTTATACTCTTTATTAGTAGACTAAATCATATACGATATTACTAACTGTTAGGCAAAGCAGATACAGTATATCTGGTAATTTCATCCAATTAAAGTGAATTGTCTACCTATGCAGACAGGCACAGCTATTCCTCAATGGCAGTTTTTGTGTTTCCTGCTGTGCTGCCCCAGCTTTCCTCCAGTGACACCTTTCACCTAATTGATATAGTCAACCATAAATACATAAACCTGTCAGTTTCGTTCATCTTTTTTATGGCCTATCTTCTGTCGGACACAGAGGCCATCTCAGCAGATAGCTGTTAACTCCAGAGTACTGTGTCCCCTCCTCATACACAGCTGAGTAAACATCAATGGATAAACAGCCTGAGGGGAAGGAAGTGGGCTTCTACAGTATGCAGGGTTTCTAGGAGAAAATTGCTATGAGTCTCTATCTGCAGGGTTAATCTGTGAGTTTGACTGAATCAAGTGGGTGTATGGGACCCTGTTTAAGGCCCTGCCTCTCAAAAACCTCTGCCATGAGAAGATTCATTCAAAGGTTTATTTGGGTCCGTTTTTATAAGGAATCTTTGTTTTTTTTGTGAGGTGGAGTCGAGCCAAACCAAGCTGTACCGAGTACAGTTTGGTTTGGGACAAAGTTTGTTGTGGGGCTGCATGGTAGTGTTAAAAGGGTATTTAGTTGTCTCCCTAGAGAAAGAGCTGCCAATCATGAATGTGTGTGTGTGTGTGCGTGTGTGTGTGTGTGTGTGTGTGTGTGTGTGTGTGTGTGTGTGTGTGTGTGTGTGTTTTGCCACAGTAATACGGTTCAGTCAGTAGCTTTAGAACATTCTGTCCTACAAACACACATTTATCAGTGCTTTGGAGCACTTTATTGTGAGTAGGTACTCTGGTGTTTTTGAATCATCAGAACGAGACACACACACAGACCAAAATTGTGTTTGTGAGTTTTGTCTTACTATGAGGAGAGCAGTTTGTTGTGTTTCAGAGCTGGCTGATTGCCAGTCTAGCTTGTAACCTGCACCCTGCTGAGAGGGAGTCAAGAGGTTCATTGCAGACTGCACAATTCCTAGAATTTATTTTAGGATAATGATTGGTGGTGTGTGTGTTTGTTTGTGTCTGTGTGTGTGTGCGTGCGTGTGTGTGTGTGGTTGTGTGTGAGTTGGGAGGGTTCAGTAAAGAAGAGAAGACCGAAAAGAAAAGCAATTTACTTACATTAATTGAGTATAATTTAATTTAAGCATACTCAAATCAATAGCTCTTTCAGTGCATTAATAATAAGATTACTTTCATTAATACATAGTTAGATGCATTTGAATTACTTGTGATATGGTACCGAAGGTAAATGAGCAGAATCAAATCCCATTTTCCTGACTTTACCACACATAATAGGTCATGTGCTGCTTGAAGTGCGACCATAGTGAAGTGTAGTGGGTAGTGTAGTAGGTATTACACCAGGGAATACTGATCTGTGTGCTTTGCCCCTGTTTCACTTTGACATCGCTCTAGAACAGGAGAAACGAGCCACAGAAAGAAATCAGACAGACAAGCCCTTAGGCTGTGAGGAATATAAATATACTATACATTACAGTGCATTCGGAAAGTATTCAGACCCCTTGACTTTTTTTTTACAGCCTTGAGTCTTCTTGGGTATGACGCTATAAGCTTGGCACACCTGTATTTTGGGGAGT
The DNA here is from genome assembly GCA_023634145.1 of Thymallus thymallus. Lineage (NCBI taxonomy): Eukaryota > Metazoa > Chordata > Actinopteri > Salmoniformes > Salmonidae > Thymallus > Thymallus thymallus. Next base: position 22,390,530 of record CM042399.1, read on the forward strand.
TTCTCCCATTCTTCTCTGCAGATCCTCTCAAGCTCTGTCATGTTGGCTGAGGAGCGTTGCTGCACAGCTATTTTCAGGTCTCTCCAGAGATGTTCGATCGGGTTAAAATCCAGGTTCTGGTTGAGCCAGTCAAGGACATTCAGAGACTTGTCCCGAAGCCACTCCTGCGCTGTCTTGGCTGTGTTGTTTAAGGTGAACCTTGGCCCCAGTCTGAGGCCCTGAGCGTTCTGGAGCAGTTTTCATCAAGTATCTCTCTGTACTTTGCTCCGTTCATCTTTTCCTTGAACCTGACTAGTCTCCCAGTCCCTGCCGCTGACAAAAAATCTCACCACCATGCTTCACCGTAGTGATAGTGCCAGGTTTCCTCCAGACATGACGCTTGGCATTCAGGCCAAAGAGTTCAATCTTGTTTTATCAGACCAGAGTCCTTTAGGTGCCTTTTGGCAAACTCCAAGCGGGCTGTCGTGTGCCTTTTACTGAGGAGTGGCTTCCATCTGGCCACTCTACCATAAAGGCCTGATTGGTGGAGTGCTGCAGAGGTGGTTGTCCTTCTGGAAGGCTCTCCCATCTCTACAGAGGACCTCTGGAGCTCTGTCAGAGTGACCATATGGTCCTTCTCCCCAGATTGCTCAGTTTGGCCAGGCGGCCAGCTCTAGGAAGAGTCTTGGTGGTTCCAAACTAAGAATGATGGAGGCCACTGTGTTCTTGGGGACCTTCAATGCTGCAGAAGTTTTTGGTACGCTTCCCCAGATCTGTGCTTCGACACAATTCTGACTCAGAGGTCTTCAACCTCATGGCTTGGTTTTTGCTCTGACATTCACTGTCAACTTTTATTGACAGGTGTGTGCCTTTCCAAATCATGTCCAATCAACTGAATTTACCACAGGTGGACTCCAATCAAGTTATAGAAACATCTCAAGGATGATCAATGCAACCAGGATGCACCTGAGCTAAATTTTGAGTCTCATAGCAAAGGGTCTGAATGCCTTTAAAACATTTTTTATATAAATCTGCAAACATTTCTAAAAACCTGTTTTCACTTTGTCATGTGGGGTATTGTGTGTAGATTGATGAGGAAAATTTTAGAATAAAGCAGTAATGTAACAAAATGTGGAAAAAGTCTTACACACACACACACACACACACACGGTGGGGTCTGCTATACAACAGTGTAAACAATGCAGGTAGAAGTACACATAGACCTGCCCTCTGACACTGCCATGAAGCCTCTCTTGGAAGTGGAATACGCTTCCATTCCCCCTGTCATAAGGGGATTTATGGATGATTTAAGATGAAGTCGACAACCCTGTTACGCTCAACCCTGTTACAGTCAACCCTGTTACGGTCAACCCTGTTACAGTCAACCCTGTTACTTTATTTGGCACTTACTATAGTACTTTTTCTATTTAACCTCTTGAGATGGGAAAACATGTTTTTTATTAAGTTGAACATGTGCAATTTATGTGAAATTTAGTGAAATCAAAAGTTTGTTTTGACCAAGTTAAACTTCTCAAAAGGCATTGAATTGGTGGAACGACCTACTTAAGGGAACTTCAAAGTGTCACATCCTGATCTGTTTCACCTGTCTTTGTGATTGTCTCCACCCCCCTCCAGGTGTGGCCCATCTTCCTCATTATCCCCAGTGTATTTATCCCTGTGTTCTCTGTTTGTCTGTTGCCAGTTCGTTTTGTCTCGTCAAGCCTACCAGCGGTTTTCCCTCTGCTCCTGTTTTCTAGTTTTCCCGGTTTTGACCATCCTGCCTGACCTGACCCTGAGCCTGCCTGCAGTCCTGTACCTCTGCCCCACCTATCTGGATTACTGACCTCTGCCTGCCCCTGACCTGTCTCTTGCCTGCCCCTGTTCGATTAATAAACTGTTGTTCTCTGACGTTGTCTGCACCTGGGTCTTACCTGTAACGCTGATATACAGAGCCACTGCTGGAGTAGATACAGCGGGTGAAATAAGTATTGAACACGTCACAATATTTCTCAGTAAACATATTTCCAAAGGTGCTATTGACAAATAAGTTCAGAAATTAAGTTATGTGTAATAATGTGAAATGACACAGGGAAAAAGTATTGAACACACTTACTGATATTTATTTAATACTTTGTACAAAAGCCTTTGTTGGTAATGACAGCGTCAAGACGCCTCCTGTATGGAGAAACTAGTCGCATGAATTGCTCTGGTGTGATTTTGGCCCATTCTTCCACACAAACAGTCTTCAAATCTTGAAGGTTCCGTGGGCCTCTTCTATGAATCTTGATCTTCAGTTCTTTCCATAGATTTTCAATGGGATTTAAGTCAGGTGATTGGCTGGGCCATTCTAGCAGCTTTATTTTCTTTCTTTGAAACCAATTGAGAGTTTCCTTGGCTGTGTGTTTGGGATCATTGTCTTGCTGAAATGTCCACCCTCGTTTCATCTTCATCATCCTGGTAGATGGCAGCAGATTTTTGTCAAGAATGTCTCGGTAAATTTGCCCATTCATCCTTCCTTCAATTATGTGAAGGTTGCCAGTACCATTTGCTGAAAAGCAGCCCCACACGAGGATGTTCCCACCTCCAAACTACACTGTTGGTATGGTGTTTTTAGGGTGATGTGCAGTGCCATTTCTCCTCCAAACATGGTGTGTATTATGACATCCAAACAGTTCAATTTCACTCCTCTGTCAGAAATCTTGCGAGGAGCACCTGGTCGAGGCACATTTATGGTGAAATGATTGTCTTTCCACTTCCGTATTATGGCCCCAACAGTGCTCACTGGAACATTCAGAAGCTTAGAAATGCGCCTATAACCAATGCCATCATTATGTTTTGCAACAATTAGGTTGCGAAGGTCTTGAGACAGCTCTTTGCTTTTACCCATCATGAGATGTGTCTTGTGTGACACCTTGGCAATGAGACCTTTTTGTAGGCCATCAGTTGGGACTGAACCAGCTGATATTAATTTGCACTGACAGGGGGCTGGATTGCTTTTTAATTACTGATAGTTTTCAGCTGTTGTCTTGGCTTTCCATGCCTTTTTGCACCTCCCTTTCTTCATGTGTTCAATACTTTTTCCCTGTGTCATTTCACATTATTACACATAACTTAATTATTTGTTTTGGTTTCTTTGTATGTATGGATTACTTGGGTTGTTACCAACACCTGGTGACAATGTTTGAGATGTGCTTCCCTACTATTAAGACAAAGGGCAATAACAAGACAAAGTTTGGCTCAGGCATAAGAAGAGTACTTTCTTTATTCAACTGCATGCTCTGTTTTGTATAAGATTTTAATCTGGAAAGTCTCTGTTTCATCAGATTTTCATCAGTCAACATGGAAACTAAGATTAAAGTAGTGAGTTCCTCTTAATGTAACACCTATCATTTTGGTACTCCAAAATCAGCCAACATCAGTCAAATACAGGGTTCCATCAAAGAGCTCTTCAGGGAACTAGTGAATGGCCTCATAATTGTATTAATTTATCACCAGTGGAACTCGTGTTGCCAGTCAGGAGTGAAAGGAGTGACTGAGAGAAATAAAACCCAGGCAGCTTCCCCCCGAGCAAACCCCCTCCTTGGGTGTGACAAATTTCATACTCTGCTGAGAGAAATCCGCTGAGGCTCCAGATTTCCCAGGCTGTCACGTGGTGTTCCTGAGCACATAGAGATTAATATGTTTCCCAGATAGCGCACATAAGCAACTTTGACTCCCCAACATGCTGTGTTCACGCCATCACTTTTTGCTGAATCGCAGAGCGACAGGAAGCTGGGAGTTCAAGCTGGGACACGAGATAACCCTTAACGCCTGGCCGGTCACAGGGAACCAACAGGAGGTGTGAGTGAGAACATCACAAAGGATTCAACACACAACACTTGAGGTTCTCAACTCACCAGACAGGAGTAGCTGGATCATTCAGTAATTTCATACAGTATCTAGCCACTGGCCAACTATGATATACATGTACAGTGGGGAGAACAAGTATTTGATACACTGCCGATTTTGCAGTTTTTCCTACTTACAAAGCATGTAGAGGTCTGTAATTTTTATCATAGGTACACTTCAACTGTGAGAGACGGAATCTAAAACAAAAATCCAGAAAATCACATTGTATGATTTTTAAATAATTAATTTGCATTTTATTGCATGACATAAGTATTTGATCACCTACCAACCAGTAAGAATTCCAGCTCTCACAGACCTGTTAGTTTTTTTTTTAAGAAGCCCTCCTGTTCTCCACTCATTACGTGTCTTAACTGCACCTGTTTGAACTCGTTACCTGTTTAAAAGACACCTGTCCACACACTCAATCAAACAGACTCCAACCTCTCCACAATGGCCAAGACCAGATAGCTGTGTAAGGACATCAGGGATAAAATTGTAGACCTGCACAAGGCTGGGATGGGCTACAGGACAATAGGCAAGCAGCTTGGTGAGAAGGCAACAACTGTTGGGGCAATTATTAGAAAATGGAAGAAGTTCAAGATGACGGTCAATCTCCCTCGGTCTGGGGCACCATGCAAGATCTCACCTCGTGGGGCATCAATGATCATGAGGAAGGTGAGGGATCAGCCCAGAACTACACGGCAGGACCTGGTCAATGACCTGAAGAGAGCTGGGACCACAGTCTCAAAGAAAACCATTAGTAACACACTACGCCGTCATGGATTAAAATCAAGCAGCGCACGCAAGGTCCCCCTGCTCAAGCCAGCGCATGTCCAGGCCCGTCTGAAGTTTGCCAATGACCATCTGGATGATCCAGAGGAGGAATGGGAGAAGGTCATGTGGTCTGATGAGACAAAAATAGAGCTTTTTGGTCTAAACTCCACTCGCCGTGTTTGGAGGAAGAAGAAGGATGAGTACAACCCCAAGAACACCATCCCAACCGTGAAGCATGGAGGTGGAAACATCATTCTTTGGGGATGCTTTTCTGCAAAGGGAACAGGAAGACTGCACCGTATTGAGGGAAGGATGGATGGGTCCATGTATCGCGAGATCTTGGCCAACAACCTCCTACCCTCAGTAAGAGCATTGAAGATGGGTCGTGGCTGGGTCTTCCAGCATGACAACGACCCGAAACACACAGCCAGGGCAACTAAGGAGTGGCTCCGTAAGAAGCATCTCAAGGTCCTGGAGTGGCCTAGCCAGTCTCCAGACCTGAACCCAATAGAAAATCTTTGGAGGGAGCTGAAAGTCTGTATTGCCCAGCGACAGCCCCGAAACCTGAAGGATCTGGAGAAGGTCTGTATGGAGGAGTCGGCCAAAATCCCTTCTTCAGTGTGTGAAAACCTGGTCAAGAACTACAGGAAACATCTTGATCTCTGTAATTGCAAACAAAGGTTTCTGTACCAAATATTAAGTTCTGCTTTTCTGATGTATCAAATACTTATGTCATGCAATAAAATGCTAATTAATTACTTAAAAATCATACAATGTGATTTTCTGTATTTTTGTTTTAGATTCCGCCACTCACAGTTTAAGAGTACCTATGATAAAAATTACAGACCTCTACATGCTTTGTAAGTAGGAAAACCTGCAAAATCGGCAGTGTATCAAATACTTGTTCTCCCCACTGTATATGCATTTATGAGGCCATTTAGCCTACCAGACAAGCTAAATACCTTCTAAGCTCGCTTCGATGCACGCAACACTGAACCATGAATGAGAGCATCCAGATGACTGTGTGATCTTGCTCTTTGTAGCCGATGTGAGTAAGACTTTTAAACAGGTTAACATTCACAAGGCCGGGGTTCCAGATGAATTACCAGGACACGTACTCAGAGAATTTCGCTGATCAGCTGGCAGATGTCTTAATTAACATTCTCATACCACTCGAGTCTGTAGTACCAACATGTTGCAAGCAGACCACCATAGTCCCTTTGCCCAAGAACGCCAAGGTGACCTGTCTAAAGGACTATCTGGTCATGGCTCACATCAACTCCATCATCCCACCCACAATTCGCATACCGCCCCAACAGATCCACAGATGACGCAATCTCAATTGCACTCCACACTGCCCTCTCCCACCTGAAACCTATGTGAGAATGTTGTTAAATGACTACAGCTCAGCATTCAACAGCATAGTGGCCTCCAAGCTCATCATTAAGCTCAGGACCCTGTGACTGAACACCTCCCTCTGCAAAAGATTTGGCATGGGCCCTCAGATCCTCACAATTGAGAGCATCTTGACTCTCTGCACCACCGCTTGGTATGGCAACTGCTTGGCATCTGACTGTAAGGCGCTAGAGGGTAATGCGTACGACCCAGTACATCCCTGGTACCGAACTTCCTGTCATCCAGGACCTCTATACCAGGTGGTGTCAGAGAAAGGCCCTAAAGTCATAGACTGTTCTCTCTGCTACCGCACGGCAAGCAGTAACGATGCACCAAGTCTGGAACCAACAGGACCCTGAACAGCTTCTATCCCCAAACCATAAGACTGCTAAATAGTTAACCAAATACAGTAGCTACTCAGATTATCTGCATTGACCCCCCCTTGCACTCTTTTGATTCATGTCATATGCTGCTGCTTATTATCTATCCTGTTGCCTACTCACATTACCCCTACCTATATGTACATATCTACCTCAATTACCTTGTACCCCTGCACATTGACTCTGTACTGGTACCCCTGTTTATTTAGCCAAGTTATCGTTTCCCATTGTGTCTTTATTCCTTGTGTTATTATCTTTCTATTATTTTTCTATTTTTCTTTCTGTATTCTTGGGAAGGGCCCGGAAATAAGCCTTTCATAGTTAGTCTACATCTGTTGTTTATGAAGCGTGTGACAAAAACAATTTGATTTGATTCCCACAAAAAAATATTTTTGAAAGCTTGACAATCAGTTTGGGCATACTTGAGCTCTTAACAATATTATGTGAAACATTTATGGAAATGGTATAACAATAAATAATCTTTGAGAAGCTTTTAGACACAAGCACATCGTGTCACATCAGTTTTGGTTTATCAATAGAAAGTGAATCCTCCCAACTCTTGAGAAAAACAAACTGTCTTTCTATTAACTTTCCAAGGAACAAGCTGTAGTAACCTTGATCTTGTTTGATCGCAAGCCACACTCTACTCGAAGTGTTGCACTAGCTAAGCTGCAAATCTGCTGAAAAGACTACCCTTGATGAAAAGCTCTCTCACACAGTGTCCACTTATAAAATGTACTTTGTTACTTACAACTCACTTATAAAGCATATAAACAACTCAGTTATAAAACATAAACAACTCACTTAAAAAAAAATGTTTTGTGCATGTATGTTTCATTTGATTTGAAACAGTTAGCAGAGAATAATTCATACTGTGATGTTTAAAGCTAAGGGAAAGTGCCTCCTTTGTGCACAAGGCTTCAGTTTAAACACAGACACAGCTTAAATAGAGAATTGATTGTTTTCTTTGTGTCTCTGTGTGTGTGTGTTTGGTTACGGGGGATGGTGTTTGGCTCTGAGTGGTCCAGACAGTCCAGTGAAATGAACGCTCAGAGCTGAAGCCCCAGGCTCCTTGCTGCAATCTGCCAGAGAGAAAAGGTCAGCAGGGGATGACGATCCCCAAGGGGGTCTTGACACACACACACACACACACACACACACACACACACACACACACACACACACACACACACACACACACACACACACACACACACACACACACACACACACACACACACACACACACACGCATGGATGAGACAGACACACAGACACACACATACACACAGACAAATATACACTCACCCTCCCATCTGCTGTGATAGTTGGTAGAGGGCCAAGGGTTCAGGGTAAAAAACGAATTAGGACAATTTTATGCGACACACAATTTTGACAAAAAGGTTAAGACGGGTTGTGACTCTGAGCTTCAAAACTGCCACCTTGCGAAAGTCACACTAATAGGGTGGGCAATGTGAACAGTCTCTCTTTGTTGGAATATGCACTGAGTGCACAAAACATTAGGAACAGCTTCCTAATATGAGTTGCATCCCGTTTTGCCATCAGAACAGTCTCAATTAGTCAGGGCATGGACTCTACAAGGTGTCGAAAGCATTCCACAAGGATGCTGGCCCATGTTGACTCCAATGCGTCCCACAAATGTGTCAAGTTGGCTGGATGTCCTTTGGGTGGTAGACCATTCTTGATACTCACAGGAAACTGTTGAGCGTGAAAAACCCAGCAGCGTTGCAGTTCTTGACACAGTCAAACCGGTGCTACTACCATACACCGTTCAAAGGCACTAAAATGTTTTGTCTTGCCCATTCACCCTTAAGTATTTCTCTATACCTGCAATAACATCTGCTAAATATATGTATGTGACCAATAACAATTGTCTCAAGGCTTACATTTTTTTAACCTGTGTCCTCCCCTTCATCTACACTGATTGAAGTGGATTTAACAAGTAACATCAATAAGGGATCATAGCTTTCACCTGGATTCACCTGGTCATGTTTTGTACACTCAGTGAATAATATGTAAATGGTTAGGATTTAGGTAATTTGTTTGGATTTAGATAATTGGTTCCATTTGCAGCACATTTTGTATGATTGAGAAATGTAACCATTAAAATAGTGTGTATGAGGTAATAATGATGAACACTGGAGAATACACTTCAATACCAATTATTTTATATTTGGCAGCACTGCCTTCATAATGTGTTGGCTCTTAGATAATTGTATCTCCTCTTTCCTAATTCGATCCAAAGGTGACATACCCATAGAAATATAATTCAACTCCTTTAATGAACACTGCTATTTTTGTCAATTTTCCTATTCCTCCTCTATTTCCTAGAAATGCCTCTTAGTAAAGTCCCACATGGTTTTGACATTGTGGATCACAGACTGGGAGTTGAGGGCCTGGTTGTATAAAACATCTTAAGGGTTTTTTAAGGGTTTACCTTAAGGAATAATTTTCCCTTACCTAAGGGCATTTTCCTTAGGTAAGGGCAGTTTTACAGTAGTTTTGAAGCCATGTACAGCAGAAAGAGTCTCTGGTTGCCATGGAGACAGGCTGATTCACTGACTGAAAGTAAAAAAGATTGCATCTATTTTGGGAGATTGCAAAATAGACTTGTTTCTATTACTTTTTAGCAAGGACCGAGTTTGGGAAACCCTGGTGTAATCATTAGTCCAACAGTTACAAACGAGAGTTTCTATTGGACAAATTCAGGTACAGTTGAAGTCGGAAGTTTAAATACACTTAGGTTGAAGTCATTAAAACTCCTTTTTCAACCACTCCAAAGATTTCATGTTAAGTCGGTTAGGACATCTACTTTGTGCATGACACAAGTAATTCTTCCAACAATTGTTTACAGACAGATTATTTCACTTATAATTCACTATATCACAATTCCAGTGGGTCAGAAGTTTACATACACTAAGTTGACTGTGCCTTTAAACAGCTTGAAAAATTCCAGAAAATGATGTCATGGCTTTAGAAGCTTCTGATAGACTAATAATTTGAGTCAATTGGAGGTGTACCTGTGGATGTATCTCAAGGCCTACCTTCAAACTCAGTGCCTCTTTGCTCGACATCATGGGAACATTTTTAAAAATCAGACAAGACCTCAGAAAAAAATTGTAGACCTCCACAAGTCTGGTTCATCCTTGGAAGCAATTTCCAAATGCCTGAAGGTACCACGTTCATCTATACAAACAATAGTACGCAAGTATAAACACCATGGGACTATGCAGCCGTCATACCGCTCAGGAAGGAGGAGACGCGTTCTGTCTCCTAGATATGAACGTACTTTGGTGCGAAAAGTGCAAATCAATCCCAAAACAACAGCAAAAGACCTTGTGAAGATGCTGGAGGAAACAGGTACAAAAGTATCTATATCCACAGTAAAACAAGTCCTATATCGACATTACCTGAAAGGCCGATCAGCAAGGAAGAAGCCACTGCTCCAAAACCGCCATAAAAAAGCCAGACTACCGTTTGCAACTGCACATGGGGACAAAGATTGTACTTTTTGGAGAAATGTCCTCTGGTCTGATGAAACCAAAATAGAGCTGAAGAACACCAACCCAGCTGTGAAGCACGGGGGTAGCAGCATCATGTTGTGGGAGTGATTTGCTGCAGGAGGGACTGGTAGATATATTGAAGCAACATCTCAAGACATCAGTCAGGAAGTTAAAGCTTGGTCGCAAATGGGTCTTCCAAATGGACAATGACCCCAAACATACTTCCAAAGTTGTGGCAAAATGGCTTAAGGACACAAAGTCAAGGTATTGGAGTGGCCATCACAAAGCCCTGACTTCAATCCTATAGAAAATGTGTGGGCAGAACTGAAAAAGCGGGTGCGAGCAAGGAGTCCTACAAATCTGACTCAGCTACACCAGTTCTGTCAGGAGGAATGATCCAAAATTCACCCAAGTTATTGTAGGAAGCTTGTGGAAGGCTACCCGAAACGTTTGACCCAAGTTAAACAATTTAAAGGCAAGGCCACACTATTTACCAAGAGAGTTTTCATCAATTTTTTCGTAGCTGTCTATTTACCACCACAAACCGATGCTGGCACTAAGACCATACTCAGTGAGCTGTATAAGGCCATAAGCAAACAAGAAAATGGTTATCCAGAGGCGGCGCTCCTAGTGGCCGGGGATTTTAATGCAGGGAAACTTAAATCCGTTTGACCAAATTTCTACCAGCATGTGCAACCAGAGGACAAAAAAAACTCTATACCACCTTCAGTCCACACAAAGAGACACGTACAAAGCTCTCCCTCACCCTCCATTTGGCAAATCTGACCATAATTCTATACCAGTGACTCAATACGGAATTGGTCAGATGACGCAGATGCTAAGCTACAGGACTTGTCTGTAGAGGCTAGCACAGGCTGGAATATGTTCTGGGATTTTTCAGATGGCATTGAGGAGTACACCACATCAGTTACAGGCAACATCCGCACTGAGCTAAAGGGTAGAGCAGCCTCTTTCAAGGAGCGGGACTCCGACGAACCATCAAACATGCAAAGCGTCAATACAGGACTAAGATTGAATCCTACTACACAGGCTCCAACACTCGTCGGATGTGTCAGGGCTTTTTTTGCAAACTATTACGGACTACAAGGGGAAAAACAGCCGCGAGCTGCCCAGTGGCAAAAGCCTACCAGATGAGCTAAATTACTTCTATGCACGTTTCGAAGCAAGCAACACTGAAGCATGCATGAGAGCACCAGCTGTTCTGGACGACTGTGTGATTACTCTCTCCGTAGCCGATGTGAGTAAGACCTTTAAACAGGTCAACATTTACAAGGCCGCAGGGCCAGACGGATTACCAGGACGTGTACTCTGAGTATGCGCTGACCAACTGGCAAGTGTCTTCACTGACATTTTCAACCTCTCCCTGACCGAGTCTGTAATACCTACATGTTTCAAGCAGACCACCATATTCCCTGTGCCCATGAACACCAAGGTAATCTGCCTAAATGACTACCACCACTTAGCAGTCACATCTGTAGCCATGAAGTGCTTTGAAAGGCTGGTCATGGCTCACAACAACACCATTATCCCAGAAACCCTAGACCCAGTCCAATTTGCATACCGACCCAACAGATCCACCGATGACGCAATGTCTATTGCACTCCACACTGCCTTTTCCCACCTGGACAAAAGGAACACCTACGTGAGAATGCTATTCATTGACTACAGCTCAGTGTTCAACACCATAGTGCCCTCAAAGCTCCTCACTAAGCTAAGAACCCTGGAACTAAACACCTCCCTCTGCAACTCTCTAACTGGAACTAGGCCTGATCATTGACAATGATGAGACAGCCTAAGGGAAGAGGTTAGAGACCTGGCAGTGTGGTGCCAGGACAACAACCTCTCAGTTAACGTGATCAAGACCAAGGGGACTACAGGAAAAGGAGGGCCGAGCACTTTTCAAAAACTAAAAGCATTGTATTTGTGACAAATCATTCACTAAACCCTAAACCTCAACTAAATCTTGTAATAAATAATGAAGAAATCGAGCAAGTTGAGGTGACTAAACTGCTTGGAGTAACCCTGTATTGTAAACTGTCATGGTCAAAACATATTTATTCAACAGTAGCTAAGATGGGTAGAAGTCTGTCCATAATAAAGCACACTCTACCTTCTTAATCACAGCACCATTAACAAGGCAGGTCCTACAGGCTCTAGTTTGGTCGCACCTGGACTACTGTTCAGTCGTGTGGTCAGGTACCACAAAGAGGGACTTAGTAAAAATGCAATTGGCTCAGAACAGGGCTGCCCGACTGGCCCTTGGATGTACACAGAGAGCAAACATTAACAATATGCATGTCAATCTCTCCTTGCTCAAAGTGGAAGAGTGATTGACTTCATCACCACTTGTATTTGTGAGAGGTACTGACATGTTGAATGCACTGAGCTGTCTGTTTAAACGACTAGCACACAGCTCAGATACCCATGCATACCCCACAAGACATCCCTCCACCGGTCTATTCACAGTCCCCAAGTCCAGAACAGACTATCGGAGGCGCACAGTACTACATAGAGCCACGACTACATGGAACTCTATTCCACATCAGGTAACTGATCAAGCAGTAGAATCAGATTTAAAAAACAGATACAAATACACTTTATGGAACAGCGGAGACTGTGAAGCAAAACAAACATACAGACAGAGTCCTGTAGGTGCCTTTTGGCAAACTCCAAGCGGGTTGTCATGTGCCTTTTACTGAGGAGTGGCTTCCGTCTGGCCACTCTACCATAAAGGCCTGATTGGTGGAGTGCTGTAGAGATGGTTGTCCTTCTGTATGGTTCTCCCATCTCCACAGACAAACTCTGGAACTCTGTCAGAGTGACCATCGAGTTCTTGGTCACCTCCCTGACCAAGGCCCTTCTCCCCCGATTGCTCAGTTTAGCCAGGCGGCCAGCTCTAAGAAGAGTCTTGGTGGTTACAAACTTTTTCCATTGAAGAATGATGGAGGCCACTGTGTTCTTGGGGACCTTCAATGCCGCATAAATGTTTTGGTACCCTTCCCCAGATCTGTGCCTCAGAGCTCTACAGACAATTCCTTTGACCTCATGGCTTGGTTTTTGCTCTGACATGCACTGTCAACTGTGGGACCTTATATAGACAGGTGTGTGCCTTTCCCAATCATGTCCAATCAATTGAATTTACCACAGGTGAACTCCAATCAAGTTGATCAAGAATGATCAATGGAAACAGGATGCACCTGAGCTCAATTTTGAGTCTCATAGCAACAAGTCTGAATACTTATGTAAATAAGGTATTTCTGTTTTTTGTTTTTAATAAATGTGCAAAGAAATCTAAAATACTGTCTTCGCTTGTCATTATGGGGTATTGTATGTAGATTGATGAGGTAAAACATTTATTTAATCCATTTCAGAATAAGGCTGTAACGTAACAAAATGTGGAAAAATTCAAGGGGTCTGAATAGTTTCCAAATGCACTCTATATGGATGTATGATCTCTGTGGTTACTTGTAGTTGTTCAGAGTGAACTCTGACGACACTGTATGCAATTGCTGTTTTAGAAATGCAGTCTTATCTCTATTGTACCCAGCCCACCCCCTCCTCAGGTCATCAAACATAGATGTGACCCCCTTCATAGAGGATGGTGTCTGGTTTGATCTGGTTGGATATCTTAGTTTTACTTCCTTTGGTTTGGTCTGTGGATTGGTGAACAATTGATTTTGAATATAAACAAATCAGATTTGGTATAAATGGAATGAGGGTCTGTTGTTCTCTCTCTTATCCTGTATCCAGTTCATGGAGGAAGATTGTATGATCAATTCTCATTTCCTCGACTTCTAGTCCTCTGTCCTAGTAGGCATCTCTTTGTTCCTACTTTGTCTTGTAAGTTAACCTCAGGATCTACAGGATCTACACTAACTGGACAGTTTATTAGGTACATCTAGTACTGGGTTGGATCCCCCTTTGCCCCCAGAACAGCCTAAATGGATGCACCTGGTCAGCAACAATGTCCAGATACGCTGTGGGGTTCAATCATTGTTCAATTGGTATTAAG